>OX402563.1:16678011-17878011 GCA_948098915.1 Lampropteryx suffumata | reverse complement strand
TGTGGCGCAGTGGGTTAAGGTCCGGTTGAGACGCAGAAGGTTGCGGGTTCGATTCCCGCCGCGGGACAAATGTTTGTATGATCTGCAAGTATTTGTCTCGGGTCTGGGTGGTTCTATGTATAATATGTATGTATTTACAAAAAAAAAGTATTTAAGTAGTATATATCAGTCATGTGGTACTTATAACACAAGCTCTGCTTACTTTGGGGCCAGATGATGCTGTGTGGAATGTCCGGTATTATTATGATTATTATTATTTTGTTCGACGAGTCAAACAAATACAAATGTTTTATTTCTGTAACTTAATCAACATAAAGTTTAGCCGTATAGCATACCTCATTTTAAGTATAAAAAATATCTGTATTAGAATATCGGTCTGACTACCTACTTGTGGTTTATGTATAATGGGTTTGTGACGTACACTAAACATTTACTAGATCAATGATTCTCAATCGAAACACAAACAATGAGTATTTGTGTAATTCAGTCAAAACATAAGTTCCCAGGATTTAAACGGTAAGCTATGCTTCTCAACATAATCATTATGCAAATAAATACCAAGGGCATAAGGTATGCGGTTAATGTCCCACGCCGCCGATCGGACACCTACGAGGCAACACGATGCAAATACGTAGAAGATATCCTTGCAAAAACATATATTTCATAAATGATAGTAGATTGGCCAGTTCCTGTGATTCGTAGGTCACTGCAATGCTTCCGATAAGGCGCTCGCCATTTCATTTAGGCAATGCCCTCCAAGTAGAATGTCACTTATTTGTTAGACATTTTCAGCATTCAAATGTTGGACGAGCTGAATGATGCTCTAGTAACTAGTTGATCTGAAACGACCAAGCTACTAGACGTTTTTATATTTATTTACGTAGACATGGTTCATTGGACCCCAAATATGCACAAAAGTAAACCAGTTCAGAATCATGTTTAGGAGCCTGTTTTGGAAAAGACATTTTGCCTGTTAAGGTCAAGTACCCTTCTTCAAGTCTTGGTCATTGCTATGGTGACTGAATTCATATAAGAATTATAAAATAACGCTTCACGTCACGCTCCTATATCATAAAAGTCCTAAATTGTATTCATGTTATTAAAGCTTTATATTAAAATGCGATGAAAAAATCTTGCTATTCAACTTTTCATTTGTTTTGTGCAAAAAACATCGACAAAAACCGTGTCGATAAGGACAGGAAGATGATATTTTGAGCAAAAAATAAACTAACAAACATGTTAACGACTTTGGTAAGCTTTGGTAGACACCTCGTCAAAGCATTCAGGGTTAATCTAAGACACGTTTAAACATAATTTTGAGCAGATGCCTGCTTTTTGCACAGATGTATCGCATACGTGACAGATTGTAAGCACATCGCCGCTTGTGCAAGACACAGGTAACAAATCAAATCTTCTTTAATCAATATCTCACGCGAGAAAAATCTGATGTTTATTGAGCGTGGGACCGATTATAATATCTTACAATCGTAACACTTCAAAACAAAGGTATAATATCACATTTTACATCCTCATTGCAGGAGTACCACTTGCTACCACAATAGAGGCTACCGATGCCGACTGGCTGGAGTCGTATGTCTTCGGATGTGGTCTGCTAATCGCAAGATCAGGTGCAAACCATACAAGGTGACCACAAGCATTGCAAACTGTAGGTGTAACCTGAGACACAGTTGGCTTAAATTCTTAGGAAGTTTGCCTTGTTTTTCTGCGAATTTAGTTGTCGTCAAACTTTTCTCGGAATTCTGATCGTTGTTTCTATTATTTAAAATACTTTTGGATTAGTTAATTGGTAGCTGGAGCTAGTAGACGTTTTATTTCATATTGAATGATAATACTGCTGATGTTGGCGGCTCAGCAGTTTAATAAAAGCGTTTGTGGCGTATTGTATCGCTAGATTTGTCGATTGGCAAATTTAAAAACGTAATAAAACAGGAACTGTCTCATAAAGCTTAGAAATTATAAAACAATGATTAAGCGGACTAAAAATTTTGGGTGAATCTGCCACAACTCGACTCGGATGCCGATTCGTAACAGAGCAAGAATCATACAACAAAGTGCTAAGTGCAAAGTGCAAAGACCAGACGAGTTTGTTGCCGGATTCTTCTTGGACTGAGGTGACGGAAACCGGCACCTAGATTCACTAGCATGTGAAAAGATTCAAAGTAGTGCTTGTGATTTTAATGAATAAAGAATGTTTTGATTTGGTTTGATTTGTATCGTAACGTAATAAGATTCAAAGTGGTCCTTGTGAGGAAATTGACTTTCGGTTTAATAATTAACTTTTTTCATTACAGAGAGCTGGTACATTAAGGTTCTTAGGTTACAACATCATAAATTCCGTATAGATATCAAGGTAGTGGCTCTGTTCGCACTCCTTTTTGGTTTCAGTCTGAAAAAACAACTAGTTTCTTGTTTTCGTCTGTATAACCGCTAGTAATACTCACACTTGAGCGCTTCGTTGCGTCGAAGCGACTATGCTAGCCATTAGGCCACCAAGAAAACCTTCAGACGGTATTATGAACTTCTTCGTAAGTGAATTAGTAAGCCAGTTAAGGAGCAAACCCTGGGCCTGGTAGGCACGACCATGCAAACAAAAAATTTGGGTATTGCCGCCGTTAATTTTGCTTATGTAAAATAATTTAATTAATAAATAAATGTTGCTGGACAATGCGCACAACACCGTCTAGCGCCAAAAGCATATATTGTAAAATGGTAACCAGATCACTGAAAGAATATGTTCTTATATATTTTTAAATACATACTTATGATACTGTATAACACCCAGACATAGAACAAACACCTATGTTCTTCACTTGTTTCACTTCTTCAAATGTTTATCCTGGGAGGGAATCGAACCCTCAACCTAAATGTATCATTATGTTGATAACTATACACATTAAGAGTAATCTATAGGCAACTACTTGTTGCGTATTGAAACTGTAATTGAATATGTGTATGCCAAGCCAAAGTCAAGGGCGTATGGCGTGACTGGACAGTACCATCAACATGACACATATCTAATACTAGCTGGTGCCCGCAACTTCGTCTGCGCAGGATTAGTACTTTGAGTAGCTTATTTTCTTCTACAAGGTCTTATCTATCTTTATACCAAAGTTCATGAAAATTACAGTAATATTTTGGACAATTCACACAATATCTTTATAAATTATAGCATGTGTGTTATTCCGATGTAAAATAATAAATAAAATAAATAAATAATCCCGGACATTTCACACAACATCATTTGGCCCCAAAGTAAGCAGAGCTTGTGTTATGGGTACCACATGACTGATATACCTACTACCTAATATGTATATACATTTTTTTTCGGTACCACATGACTGATATACCTACTACTTATATACTTTTTTTTTGTAAATACATACATATTATACATAGAAACAACCAGACCCGAGACAAATAGTTGCAGATCATACAAACATTTGTCCCGCGGCGGGAATCGAACCCGCAACCTTCTGCTTCTCAGCCAGACCTTAGCCCTCTGCACCATAGAGGTTGTCAAAGATGTATAAGCTATATTATTGTAAAGTTTCATTAAAATCCATTCCGTAGTTTTTGCGTGAAAAGGTAACACCATCCATACATAAATTTTTGCGTTTATAATACTAGTAAGGATGTGGGTCCTCGGTATCTATGACAATTGAAAAACAATCCATACCATGGTATTGTAAGTAATAAGTATTTTCTGATACCCGCGACACAGGGAATCCTACTCGGAGGCAGTCAGGAGGTCAGGACTAATAGAATGGTACAGTGGACTCCAAAAATTGTACAAGTTCAGCATGGTAAAACCAATTATACGCAAAATGCCTTTATGCTGTTTCAATACTTTGACAAAGGCAAACATTGATATGACTGTTCAACACTTCGATAAGCAAGATAATATACACCTACTCAGTTTACATTTAACAATTTTTTTTTTTTTTTTATAAAATATATTTTAGACAATTCCTAATTTTATAAATGAACCAACCGAATTGCCACCATTGTATAATTTATTTCTGTATACTCATTTTTTTTCAACTATTATGTTACTATTTCATATTGTTATTGGCCTATCAGCTCAGTTGGTAGTTCTGCCTTCTGTGCAGTAGGTTAGGGGTTTGATTCACTCCCAGGATAACCGATTGAGTGATAAGCATAGTTGTTTGTTCTGTGTAGAAAGTTGCGGGTTCAATAGTAAGGAAATTTGTTACTGTTGCTTGTGTCTTCAATTGACGACTTTTAGTTTCCAGTTACCGACACCGAACACTTTTCGATCGTCAATGAGTAAGTGTTAAGTGGGAGCAACTAGACACAAAAAAATGTTTACGTATGCGCAGGGAGTGGATTTTTTACTGGTTACTGGTTCCATAAAAATCAAATATTCATCGCTAGCTTGTATCTGACACAAGACACAAAAGTGTCTACGTTTGCGCCCTGCCTCAGACACGCCTAGTGCTGATGTCGGCGGCTTTATTTCATTATTATCTTTTTCCTTTAAAATGGGTTTTGTGTATAAATTGCATTAAAGTCACTTATCATACTGGCCTGTCAGCACAGTTGGTAGTACAGAGAGTAGAGCCTTCTGCACTGTAGGTTGAGGGTTCGATTCCCTCCCTTTGTGTGAAGAATATAGGTGCTTGTTCTGTGTCTGGGTGTTATAAAGTATCATAAGTATGTATTTAAAAATATATATAAGTATTCTATCAGTCATCTAGTCACCATAATACAAGCTATGCTTAGTTTGGGACTAGATGGTGTTGTGTGCATTGTCCAGCAATATTTATTTATTTATTATCTATAACCCAAGGCACCCAATTCATATAAAACCACCCGCTATAAATAAGATCTCAATAATTTTAAGTTTATTTCGATTTGTGAGTGCGAAGAAACTGGCGTGTTGGTACAACGCCAATTGTTCGGCTCAGACTTCAGACGTATACTCGGCGATGATCAATTATGACATAGGATCAAACTACACATAATCACTTCCCATGGTTGCGTGGCCCCATACTTCGTCCCATACATTGCACATCACGGACGCATATTTCTAACTACTGATGTAGGTGTTTAACATGTAGTGTGTTGATATAAGCATATTATAAAATATGTGATTATTTAGATGACAAAAAAGCTTGGGATGAATCTGCTCCAACTTGACTCGGCATCCGTAACAAAATTGACAAGGATCATACAAAAAAGTGTTAAGACCAGACAAGTTTCTTGCCGGATTCTACTTGAACTGGGGTTAGGAGGAACCGGCACCTAGATTCACTAGCATGTAAGAGGACGATTCAAAGTGGTCCTTGTGATTTTATTGAATAAATATTTATTGAATTGAATATGTAGGTTGATCAGTTGTAGTATGGAGCAGGTAGGTAGGTACTCGTATTTCGGTTCAGCAAACCTGATTGGTATAAAACTGTTATGGTTCGGGCAAATGGAATATGCTAGAAGTTGGCAGACGATGTAGTGATTGAGTTGGCGCCGTATGCTCAATAAGTGAATTTTATAGCTAGTAAATGTAGACTGAAGCGATTCACGATTTTTAAAGAGTTACTATTATAACTATCAAGGATTACTATGCTGATGATTCTGTTGTTTCTGTTGGCGAAACAATAACCTTATTGTGCTTACTTCAAAGTGCAAATTGTAATATTTTGAAAATACAGTTATAGATAAGTTAAAATTTACATTTTGTACTTATACGTTTGCGCAGTTTTAATCAACACCTCTTTACATAATGACTAATATGAGCTAAAACACGTCAATTACACGTCAATTTGTTACTTTAAGAAGTGTTATTTAATAATGTTATTCTAATTCAGATTTACTTTGAAGCAAACATAATTGCGTTTTAAAATCTAAAACGAAAACAGACTTCATTGCATTAAATATGAGCCCTTAAAAATACAAGCGAATTGAGAACCTCCTCCTTTTTTAAATTCTGTTTAAAATGTTTTTATTTAAAGCTTATAGTACTGTATCATTGTTCGGAATTCGTCTTGGTTCTAGCGCTTTTTTATATAATCCATCTTATAGCTACCTTAACTACGAAATACTTATACAAGAGAGTTTATACATTTCAATTGTGTCGGTTAACTGTCTGACGGCAGAGCGACATGAGGCCATGCATTCTTATCAATAATATAGTCATTTATATTATAATAAGCTTTCTTCAAAAGACTACATTTTATGTATGCTTTAAATTTATTAATAGGTAGTTTAGTAGCATTTTCAGGAAGCTTATTATATAAGCGCAACGTGTTCCCCATTAAGGACTTATTTACATTTTCTAGTCGAAACCTAGGGATGTATAATTTATGTCTATTCCTAGTGTTGATTCTATGAAGGTCACTATTTTGCTGAATCCCATCTCTATTTTTAACAAATTTTCATATATATATTGTGAGAATATTAATTTCTTAATATTTCGTGGTTTCATTTTATAAATGGCACGTATTGCCCTTTTTTTAATTACAAATATTTTACCAATATCAGCTGCTTTTCCCCAGAGAATGATGCCGTATGACATAACACTATGGAAGTAACTGAAATAAACTAGTCTAGATGTAGCTTCATCAGTAATCCACCGTATCGCACGAACTGCATATGCAGCGGAACTAAGCCTACCAGCAAGTGTTTCAATTTGTGGTCCCCACTGTAGTTTTGCATCAATATTAAGAGCTAGGAAGATCGTGGAATTTACAAGATTCATTGCCTCTCCATTTATTTCAATGTTGGACGGGATATGAATAACATTTGTCAAAGTAAATTTGATACATTTAGTTTTTTTTGAATTAAGCAAAAGATTATTTACAGTGAACCAGTTAAGAACTAACGATAAGGATTCATTTACGTTATCGCAAATACTGGTTTTACGTCTATCAACTTTAAAAATTAAAGACGTATCGTCTGCAAATAAAAAAAGAGAATCTCCTCCTTTACAGAAGTCTGTTAAAAATAAGATCGTTCTTGTTTTACGAAATCTAACGAAACAATATAATCAGTGTTGTTCCCTAAAAGATACATATGAGACTGACATAGCCTTACAGTAGATTTGGTTCATTCCATTTTAACATCTTTCCTTAACTTCTTCTTCATCTCGTGTCTCTAGTTCTCAAACTAGTGTGGTGAAAGGATTGAAGTGCGCAAAAGAGGCTCCTTTTGTTTCTTTCTTAAACTGATTTCAACATATACCTACTGCAATTGTTCACTTGTCATACCATTACCGGCTTGGTTTGATATTAAAACTATTATCATGAATTTTAATTAGATACTTGGATAGATAGGTATCAGGATTAGTTATCTATTACTGTAAATATTTGGATTATTGATATAGAATAACATTAACTATGAGTTTTCCATATTGTTATAAATTTGAAAGTGTCTATGTCTGTATGTCAATTGGTTTGTAATATTTCACACCTAAAAGTCTGAAAGATCTTAATGGAATTTAGTAAAGAGATAGATTATATCTTGGGGAAGGACATAGGCTACTTTTTATAAAACTTCAAAAAGGGAGCCTCCTCCTTTTTTGAAGTTTATAAAAGTAGTTCTCAATTAGTTTTTACTTGTTTATACCTCAATTCCGTTATTTATGAAGCAATTTGAAATCTGATAAATGATAAAAAAAAATGATATAAATTCAAATTAGACCCGTAGAAATTTCATTAAAATCGACTCAGTAGTTTGGTTTTTTAATCAAAATAGCTGGAACAATATTTCACCCAAGTAAACGAAAACTTGTATTATTATATATATGATTTTTTTTTTATTTTAAGTTTCTAAAACTTTATTATTATGCAAAGACGAGCGCAGAAGCAAGTTCATAATAAAGACGTAGTTGGCTTGATTAAAATGATTATGTATAAAGGTTAAGATTTTATAAATTGAAACATAAAGTTGTACTTACATTAATTCTAATAGTTTGATATTTAACATGCTTGGTTATGTATAAAAGTACATAGATAAACATGTAAGATTACCTACAGGTGGCAAAAAGTAATGGTTATTGCATAAGTGGTGACACCACTTTCTAAGCTACACTCTGATGGCAACCTCAATTCTATGTGCTTATTAGCATAGCATATAGGAAGTTTCTATAGACATGATTTGGTTTACAGTTTTGGTTTTCTTTCAGAATAGAATTCAGAGGACAATTATCATAATTATAATATGTATGTATTTTTCAAAAATAAGTACATATATAAGTAGGTATATATCAGTCAGTCATAACATAAGCTCTGCTTACTTTTGGGTCAGGTGATGCTGTGTGAAATGTCCAGCATTATTTATTTATTTATTATAATGAGAATCAGTTGAGAAGATTTTAAATTTTACTAAAAAAATTACATAAAATGCTTGTGTCTGTAAACACTTTTTATATCTAGTATGTCAAGTACTAATAAATTGTGTGCATAACCAGCAAAGTCCCATCAGAATATTATAGAGTCATGCATAAGCATAAGAACATAGAACTAAATGTACATAAGTAAGAACAGTATAAAAACTAGTTATAATTATACCAGAACAAGTTGTAGTAAAAAATAACAGCCGGTTTATTAAGAGCTAAAAGTTTATAATCAATCACGGCAGAACTATTATTGTAGAATGATAAAAAAAACTTATAATAACTAAAAACAATAACTTGAATTGAGCCTGAATTTAAATTTATTATGCAAATAGCAATTATTTTTGTTTTGTCAGCTTAGTGGTAGTAGCTATGCATTTTTGCGCTGTAGATTGATGGTTCGATTCCCTCCAGCATTTGTGTCTTGGACATAAGTGTTTGTCCTGTGTCTGGGTGTTATAAAGTATCATAAGTATAAAAAATAATAATAATAAAACTTTATTAAATATCAGCTATCTGGTGATCTTAATACAAGCTATGCTCTAAGCATATGACGCTATGACGCTAGATGGTATTATGTCCACAAGTCTTGAAATATATATATTGCAAAATTTAATTTTGTTTCTTCCTTTCTAATGTACTTCTGATGACCACATAACATCACAACAATTTGCAGTTATTTATTGATACTGAAGAAACTGAAGATTATTGATGTACGGATTGTAGAATGTAAAAATCCGTTGTATCTATCTACCCCTTTGAGAAACAGGCATGATTGAATATATGTATGTGTTTACAATTATTAAGAAATAGGCAGTATACACATCTGCATGTAAATCGCAGCAATCTGGCTTGAATTTATATTATATTCAGGCTTAATTTAAATAGCATTGCATGACTTATGATTATGATTCTTGACCTTAATATGATATAACTGTTACATTGCAATTTACTGAAAATATACAAAAAAATTCAGATAGTAACGTCTATCTGTGAATTTAAAAACAAATTTGTGTAATATTATGTTCCAATGTCAGTTTATTACTCAGATGTAGCTATGTAACCTTTGTAAGATTATTTGAATATAACTGAGCACCTAGATATGAATTTGAGGTAATCTCTTTAGAACTAAGAATATTGATGAAAGTCCGAACTTTACTAAATGTAAGTGTGTAAAGTTTCCTAACAAAAGACTTTTCTACCGCAATACAATAATAAACAGTGTATAGAGCATTGTGCCTCATCACAGAGCAAAGTTCAAGACGTAAAATGACAAAATCGCGCCAGTAACATTACATTGGCGCATGTAAACACTTGAGCGATGTACGTATGGTGCAACAAAAACATTGAATACCTGTCTCCAGACTCCTGTCCGCTCCTCCGGTCATGTTCACTAATATCCGAGGCAAGGGACGCAGTCAACGCGCGCGGCGGACGGCACACTCCGCTCCTGGCGGCCCAGCACCACAATCCACGCAGCAATTATAAAAAGAACCCAGTTTCAATGTCACAAAGGTAACACGAGGGTACGACGTCTGACACAGTGAACGCGCGGTCACTCACTGAATGCACCCTACGCAATAATAACATAACAGAATTTACCTTCTCTCTCATGGTAATTAGTTTCTTCGAGTATATGTCCTTCTTTATCAGCCATTTCAATTTATTTAAATAATTTAATTGAGCAACGAACTCCTCTGGACATATCGACATGAAATTTTTTCCAACTCGACGTCGTTTGACAACTTTTGATTGATTGAAATAATGATAAAGTTATGTCAGATTTGCATATGTCATCTGTCATTTGCAATAGAAATAAATGTAAATCAATGTTGAGCTATCTATAGATCGTTTTAAACAGTCCTTAGATAGCTCAACTTGAAACAGTCACGTGTATTTTATATTATTGAATATTATTTTGTACATTTCTGTAATTATTTCTGTAAATAAAAGTTTTTAATGTAATCAATATAAAAATATTTTTTTATTTTTCCCCACATGTCACACATTTTTAACATTTATATAAGAAATATAAACATAAAATTTTATATTTCCATCAATGAGCGAAGAACCTTTTCGTTTCCATGGTGTAAAACCAAAGTGTGTCCTGGACGGACACACTTTGGTTTTACACTCACTGTCATTTGTCATTATGACTGTCATGTGCCATGGCCCATGTCACGTGCAGTCGTGCGGCGGTGTCAAATTACGGATAAGAAATTTAGTATTTATTTTTGCTAAATTTCTGTTCTGATAATTCAATCAGTTCACACTTAAATTAAAATGCAGGTACTATCTATAAAGCACTCCCGAATTTAGTTTTATTTATATAACATTGTTCACCGTTCAATGAAATTTTTATTGTTTATTTATTTAT
Organism: Lampropteryx suffumata; assembly: GCA_948098915.1. Classification (NCBI taxonomy): domain Eukaryota; kingdom Metazoa; phylum Arthropoda; class Insecta; order Lepidoptera; family Geometridae; genus Lampropteryx; species Lampropteryx suffumata. The sequence goes on along the minus strand of OX402563.1, from coordinate 17,867,260 downwards.
AGAATCCTAATGAGGACACAGAATGGAACGATGTCCTTCGGGCAAAGGGAATCCTGCCTCCCAAGGAAAAGGAGATATCGGAGGATGAGATCATCAACATGTTAGAGCAGACAATCCAGCACAAACAGGCCGAAAGTAAGTTTTTGTGCATGTACTTAGGTTAGGAAACATAACAAGCACTTAATATTTAACAAATTCACATATTCAACAAAAAAAATATTACTAATTTGTAGAGGATAGACAACTCTCTGAACTAGACTTGGATGGCCTCGATGAACTGGAAGATTCAGAAGATGAAGCCGTTATACAAGAGTATAGACAGAAGCGCATCGCTGAGATAAAGAAACTGTCAGAGAAGCCTCGCTTTGGAGATGTGAGGGAGGTATCCGGTCAGGACTATGTACAGGAGGTCAATAAAGCAGGAGAAGGCATCTGGGTTATCATTCATTTGTACAAACAAGGGTATGATAAAGATCAGTATAAATGTAGTTGTATTTCAGTCTGCTAAATTATTTGATAGTGATTCATACTTAATAATAATAATGCTGGACATTTGACAGAGCATCATCTAGCCCCAAAGTAAGCAGAGCTTACTGTCATGGGATGTGTACCCATGACAGTTAGCTCTGCTTGACTGATATACTACTTGAATACTTTTATTTTTTTGTAAATCCATACATATTATACATAGGAACACCGAGACCTGAGACAAATACTTGCAGATCAAACATTTGTCTCATGGCGGGAATCGAACCCTCAACCTTCTGCATCTCAGCCGGACCTTAGCCCACTGTGCCACAGAGGTCATCAAACTTTTATATAAAGCTCTAAAATACAGTATAATGATAGGTTTTACAGTTTTGAAATAGTGCTCTGAAAGTGAAGGGTTGCATTATGGATCTAGGCCTCACGAAATCAGAAAGCCTGACGATTTTTTTGCTCATTATAAAAGCTCAATACAATTTTTATGTGCATACTAAAGAAGTTTGTGTGGCATAGCTAACTTAGTAATTCTTATTAGATCAACAAAGTTAAGTAATGCTCTGTGAGGTTAGTACCTGGATGGCTGACTATAGTGGCATTTAAATGTGAGTGCTTCCATGCTTCAGAGGGGACCTTAAAATGTCCGTCAGCTTTGCAAATGTTGTAAGGTAATGACGGAAGCCTATTAGGCATGTTAATTCTATCACCAGACTTAATTATAATAATGCCAGACATTTCACACAACATCATCTGGAACCAAAATAAGCAGTGCTTGTGTTATGGGTACCACATGACTGATATACTACTTATACACTTTTTTTTGTAAATACATACATATTATACATAGAAACACCCAGACCCGAGACAAATACTTGCAGATCATACAAACTTTTTCATATTTGTCCCGCGGCGGGAATCGAACCCGCAACCTTTTGCGTCTCAGCCGGGCCTTGGCCCACTGCGTCACAGAGGTCGTCAAATATGATAGTATTTGAAATATGACTTATATGGTAGTAGTATCTATATGACTACTAATTGCACACACTTCATGTTGAATAACTGTTTAAACATCCATAGTATCCAGCAATGTGCACTCATCAACCAGCACATGAAGCAACTAGCTGCCGTGTACCCGTACACCAAGTTCTTGAAAGCAGTTGCTCAAACATGCATCCCCAACTTTCCGGAAAGCAATCTACCCAGTGTGTTTGTGTACTTTGAGGGGGATATGAAGAAGCAGTTCTTGGGACCTCACGAACTGAGGGGAACTGCACTAACGTGCGATGGTAAACAATGATTTAATTTGATTTACTTACTTACCATAAAATGCGATACAAATGTAAACTGTATATCGGCTGTGCTAGAATGGGCACTCTAGCTCGTCTAGTTAGGTAGTACCTGTAGGTATGTACTGAAAGTCTGAACGTGCTGCGATATTCCAAATCGCGCTATGAGCAGTACCGCGCTCTTTGTAGATTTGAATCATTCTTTTTATACTAATATAAAAAGAATGATAATAAAATTAACATCTTTTTTTCAATAAAATCTCTGGTATTTTTATATATTTTAAGATTTCTTTCTACGCATCCTTAATATCAAATCGTTATTACGGTAATCAATTGTAGTACTTTGCCATAAAATCGGTGAAACTCGTAGAGTGTAGTGTCCCCTTTGACGTGCGGAAAAAAACTGACTCAAAATGTATACGCTTTGCGGATACGGATTGTACACTGGAACGCGCAGCCCAAACGCGGCTTAACACTGAATTTCAATTAAAACCCTAAAACAAATAAGAGACATTCCATAACCGCTAAATCATATTTTTATGTTTTCAGAATTTGAATACATTCTTGGCAAAGTGGGTGCAGTTAACACGACAATAACAGAGGACCCTAAACCTAAAATCAAGGACAAAATGTTCGCTGACCTTGGCTCCAATGATTGGTGATAACTTGTTTGTTGGTGGACTGGACTGCTTGGTGCGGGTTCTATAGTGCTTGCGTTATTTATTTTCTTCAAGTATTACTGAGATTTGTGTTCTAATTATTTCTCAATATTCAAAGAGGAATAGCAAAGTAAGAAATATTTTTGACTATTGTCAAAGCATTTTAATTTGTGAATGAGAACAGTGTAATTTAAAATAACGATATTATTTTATATAAATTAAGGAATTAATATTTTGTTATAAAAATTCAAGTTCAATTTTTGTGTTTTCTTTATTCAATACACAGAATAGGCTTATATCTTACTTCTATAAAACTTATAAATCTCCACAGTTGGTCAAATACCATTACTACCTTGTATTGTGTCAGTAATCACCTCTGGTCAAATAGGTCAAAACAATAGAGTTGAATCAATAATGTGTGTATTTCATTACAAAATGATGACCCTATCTATCCCTATAATGCCAATCTCAGATGTATTCCATTTCCCACTTAGGATCAGTAGAAGCACTAACACCCCCTCTGTATATTGAGCGCAGTGACGCAGCGAGACAGACAGGGTTCGACAGGGTGCCTCGCTTGCACCCCCAGCTCGAACACTCGCAGCAGCACCCTTGCAGCATGCTCCTGCATGCCGGCCAACACGTCGGGCAGCTTGTCCAGAGCTGACTGGGTTACCTCAGGGAGACTTGAGTCCAGGCATTCGAGGATTGCTTGTAGACCTGTGAATGTTAGGATTTATAATAGTTTCTTTTGCGTATTTAGACACTTAAAAACCTTATTTTCTTTAGGACTATGTTGTGTGCAAGTTCAATAGATCAATAGATGTCATATATTGGGAATCATGTCAAAATCTCCCAGCAGATTTCCAAGCAAATTTCTCAGGTGCAACCCTTCCACCTATAAGATTTCATGCAGATTTGATGAAAGGTTTGAAAGTTATGCTCGATCGAACAACATTACATACTAACTGAAAAATTTTACCTGTATGAAATACTAGCGACCCACCCGGCTTTGCACGGGTGCTATGCTGATACTAAATATAATACAGAATGTCCAATGTGATTGGAAACCTCTAAAATTATCAGTGTTTCTCTACTATATTATGCATGTATTATACATATAAACCTTCCTCTTGAATCACTCTATCTATTAAAAAACCGCATAAAAATCCGTTGCGTAGTTTTAAGGATCTAAGCATACATAGGGACAGACAGACAGCGGGAAGCGACTTTGTTTTATACTATGTAGTGATACTCGTACTTGGGTTAGGAGAAATTGGCACTTAACAGCATGTTAAGCAAGAAGATTCAGTGATCCTTGAGATTGTATTGAATAAAATTGATTTGAATTTAAATGAATATTTGAGGCACATAGCCGGATTACCGGGGTTTGCCTATCTCCTGAGCGCACATGTATATGTAGTTACCGGGGGTGTGGATCTCCTGAGCAGAGATATAGTTACCGGGTTTGGTGTCGGTGACGGCGGGCAGCACCTTGGCCAGCAGCGCCAGTGCGCATGTGCGTAGCGGCGCGTGCGGCGACGCGGCGAGCGGGGCGGCGGCGCGCAGGATGGCGCCGGCCACGTCCGCGCCGCCCCACGCCCCGCCGCGCCGTGTGCCCCACGCTTCTATCTCCTGCGGGGAAACGCACCGTCTAATAATCGACATCTCCTCATCTCCCTGCCATGACCCGACAACACGCTCTCCTCTTCCACTCTCGTCAGTCTATCGGTCGTCATTTCAAAATACATTTCTTTCTTACCCCATTGTCGATCATCATCGATTTTATCACCGCGCAGGAATAATTACCACCAGGACGCGCCCTGCCATGGCCTGCATGGAAGTCGGTTAATAGACTTCGCACTCAAGTTGGCCGCTGTATATCTGACATGTGCGAATGAAGATATTGGGAGCTCAGCTTAGCGCATTGCGACTGTGATGCTCCAACACAATTTATAGAACATCACTTGCACAAGGGTAGACTTTAACGCGGCCACAGTAAGTGCGATTGAGATCGCCACCTATTACTCTAAAACCATTAACGACTGAAGCACCGACACGGAAAGAAGAAGAATCGACATCGAAGCTTCCAATATCGTGATTTACCAGTATACTCTACCAGACATCCAAGATATCTTCGTCAGAACAATAAATCTCAGGGCGTTACGGTTATCGTTCGAAATTAGTTCGTGGCAACTTCAGCAATCGAGTCGTTCACAGTTAAAATATATGAGCAAAAAACATAGTAACAGCTACCTCGCTACCTACCCCACGACATGCCACGCTCACCTACCACTTTTCCATCACTGGCATTCATTAAATCATTATCGTTTTGATCTGTATTGTCATCGTTCTAGTTCAAGTACCAAGATCCCTTCATCACTTAGTCTCTCGGTCATGGTCATGGCCATGGTCTTTTAGTATCTCACGGTCTCACAGATTCTATTTGACTTATTATTTTGATTGATTTATTTACTGTACAGGATGGCCTTAACTGTGTTGGCACTTTGTTTTGTTGATTTCTCAGAAAGGTGCCGAATGAGTTTTTGATACCAGCTTTACAAGGACCGATTTCAATTTGCGTTGCTCTATGCCTCATAGCGCAAAGTACGTCTGCGTAAATAAGCTGAGGCTGGTCTTTTTAAACCCACCACAGCGCACACCATCTTGCACCTACCTACCTAGTTTTTTTAGCTACTTTGTGTGTTAGTTGTAACTCGTCTCTTTCTTGTTTTTTATGTAATATTTTTACATAACTATGTAATCGTTGTTTATTATTGAAGTGAAAACTTCTTTTAGCGCGGTACGCATATTTTTAGATGAGGTAAAACATCTGGATTCGCGACACCGTTACATTAATTCACATTTTTACAGTCTACTTTTGTATGGAGAAGTTAACTGAGTTAGATTCTTTGATATGTTATCTACATTCTAAACAAAAAATATTGCATCATCTGTGTTCGTTCAGTATTTGATTGGCAGTCGCCATAATCACTGATTTATTACTAAACTCTAGCGCGCCAAAATAAGTTTTCACTTCTGTCGGCACGCACTACCAGAGTGCAACCCGATATTGTTTTATTTTTGTACCTTATTGTGTGTCTGTGTATTGTTGTATCAAACAAAGCTTTTATCTATCTATCTATTTTTCCTTTACAGAGCCACACATACACATGCACATCTTTCCTCTCACCTGGGTTCCCGCTGTGATAACCAGACTCTAGGATCGGGTGCATCATGAAGCCCATAGAACATAATATACCTAACCTCTACACTTCCCAACGAAACATTACATTACAATTTCATAAACATTTAATGTTAAACTATTTCTCCGGGCGCTCCTGGATGCGCCACAGTTTTACACAGTTTTACTGTTGCGGTCGGTATTGTTTTCAATGTTTTAATGTTACCTTGTTAATGTTACCAAGACTCATTTACTGATTTTACAGGAGGTAGATGAGGATGATTTATATGTACAGTGAGTTTGACAAGAACGTGACCACTATAAAAAAATGTATTCGAAGCTTTTATTCAAAACAAAAAATACGAGCAGGTAGCCCAACGTCTTGCCCATGACGCATCAAAAAAATAAACCAGTTCTTGCGTTCACTTCGCACAGAGTGCACACTTCCCGAGATGAGTGCCGCGTATGCTTCCTATTCAATTCAAAAATTCAAAATACAAAAATATTTATTTGGAACCATTAACACATGTAACACAAAAGAAACGAGTGAAAACGTTGACAACTGCAAAAGTTAGAAACTGTGTGGCAGAGTCAGCGCCCTCCTCTCTAGCAAGGAAGGACAATGTTCCAAGACAAGCTTTGTTAAACTAAATGATATAATATTAAATGGTAGTCTATTCAATAACATAATTATAACTTAAACTTAATATAAAAGAATAAATACTGTGTGAACTAAACAGTGAACTAAAATATAAAAACTTAACAGATCTGTGTATTCGAGTATGTATGTGTGTGCGTGTGTGTGTGTGTGTGTGTGTGTGTTTGTGTGTGTGTGTGTGTTTGTGTGTGTGTGAGAGAGAGAGAGAGAGAGAGAGAGTGTGTGTATAGGCTATGAGTTTAACTAAATTGTACCATAAATATCAGCAAAATTATTATGTTTGAGTAATCAAGAGGTTCTCAGTGTCATCGTAAGATAGGGATCGTAGCCAAGATATGCATACAAGTTTACATTTGTGGAGTGGTAAGGGGTAAATATTTATAGCTTTATTGACTCTGTTGTACAAGGAACAACTTAGGTAGAAGAAATGTCTACCAGCAGCAGCAGTTCTGCGTGGCTCTATTCTGCAGACTAAGTCCGACCGTCGTTTTACACTCGTAATGTTAGGGTCATAAGACAGTTGTGTATGTTTTCGTAAAATTGTGGCCTGAATAAACAACTGACGTACTGTGAGCACGTCACAGAGTGAGTAGAGGGAGGTAGTTGGGAAACGTCTAGGGTTCGAGGACATCACCTTTAGGACAGCTCGCTGCGCCCTTTCAAGTCTAATCATGAAAGTCTTAGTAGAACCACCCCAAGCAGTAATGCAGTACGATAAGATCGATTGTGCAAGAGCATAATACACCATTTTTAGGGAGCGAAAGTCAGCACTATTTCTCAGAATCTTAAAGATATACATAAGCTTCCTTACTCTAGAGACAGTGCACTCAAGTTGTGGGGTCCAGGACATGTACCTATCCAACCACACACCTAAATATTTAATATTATTAGTGCGCTCTAGTTCAGGGCATTGGCACGTATCAGTATTTGAGTGGCAGGTGTGGGCTCGAAGGATGAATGAGGTTGGAGGTTGGGATTTTGCTGTTGGGGAAAAGGATATGTATTTAGTTTTTGTTATATTTAGAGTAAGAAGATTCAGAGAGAGCCACTTTAGAACCAATTTTAGTGCAGCTTCCGCAAATAAACCGGCCTCCACCCAGTCTCGGCCACTAACAATCAAAGCTGTGTCATCTGCATATGTAAATAGGCTACAGTTAGGAAGCGGCAGTGCCTATGAGGCAGTGTTTCTTTGTTCGCATCCGAAAGGACCCAAAATGTCACGTGTTCAGGCAGCAAAGTATATGAAAAAGTCAAAGGCGTTCGTGACCAAGTGGGTAAACCGATATTCAGTAACAAAACACGTCGATGACAAATCTATCTTTCGGCGGATGAGAACTCTACCAGGACGTGGTACAACAAGAAAGACGTCGTCCGCCGAGGATAAGCGGATAACTAATCTTTTTTTGAAAATCCACGATTACCTTTGCGATCCGCACAAGATAAACTGTTGAAAAAAGGGCGAAATATATCTCTAGCTACAATTAGAAGACGTTTAGTGGAGATTAAGTTAAAATACCGAAGCACATTGAAGAAACCCCTTCTTTCACAAAAACACGTTGAAAAAAGAATGGCCTGGGCACAAGAAAACAAAGACCGCGACTGGGACAAGATAATCTTTTCAGACGAAGCTTCGTTTTGGGCAACTAGTATCACACCTCGTGCTTGGTCCACTGCCGATAACAGACTTATCGAACGAACTGTTAAACACCCGGTAAAGGTGCATGTTTGGGGATGCATCTCAAACGTGGTTTTGGCAATTTGAACTTGTTTACCGGTTCTCTAAATGCTGTAAAGATGAACCAAATATACCAGAAAGCATTATTACCATCTGCCCGAAGGCTGTTCCTAAGCCCAAGTGAATCATGGATATTACAAGAAGACCCCAAACATCGAAGTCGCCTATGCACCGCCTGGAAACTAGATAATGGCATCGAGGTTTTGGATTGGCCCTCACAATCTCCTGACGCAAACCCAATTGAAAACGTTTGGGCGTTGATGAAACTCAAACTTCGAGGAAAAAACACCCTAACTGCCGCCGAGCTTACTCACAATTTAAAGGCCACATGGAAGTCATTATCCCGTGAATACGCAGAAAATTTAGTCGAAAGTATGCAAGTATGCCACGAAGATGCAAGGCCATTATGGACAACGGAGGAGACTGGACACCTTATTAATAATAAAGCATCTAAGTACATATGATTAACTCCGTGTTTTATTTTTTTCAGACGCTTGACTTAGTTTTTTTTATAATTTATGCCGGTGACGCTCTTTTGTTACATACTGTACCTGTAAGTTCCAGTGCAGGTTCTCCGGAGTGTCGTTCCGTCGTTGCAGCGCCAGCAGCGCCAGCGGGGGCGGCGCGGCCGACGCGGGCGCCGACAGCTCGCCGCTTTGCAGCGAACTCAGCGCTGGGATGGACCTGACAAAGACATTCAGAAATTCAGATGCGTGATTATGCCAAAGACCCCAGATAACGAATACAAATAGCGATAGACGTTAATAGTAGGCGAAGGCATGCCTGAGACGCAGAAGTTTGCGAGACAAATATTTTGTATGATCAGCAAAATATTATCGCGGGTCTGGGTGTTTCTATGTATAATTCATAGTATAGTTTCAGCGCTTCAGATACATTGACTTTGGAACGAACATTTGCAGATGACAGTGATCCCCGCGAGCATTTTCCCATTTACGGCACAATACTCCATAACCAGACTGTTCCATTGTGCCCAGTAGCTTTCTGTTGTAGAGCTCATTCCAGCCACATCGCATCATCCAGGTTTAGAATTTCGAGCCCTAATCCATTCTATGATTTCCTTGATATCTGAGTCACCTGTGTGTGCTTTCTGCAGGGTTTCCGTCCACTTATCACTAAGACCCGTGCTCAACATTCATACCCGTCAGGGTACCACTTCGTTGGCCACTTGTTTTACAAAATGCTTACATGCTTCTGGATAAGGTCTTCTTGACAATGCATCTGCATTACCATGAGAGTTTCCTCTGCGATGCTCAGTCAGTTTCATAGTCAAACTCCTGTAGCTGTTCAATCCACCTTGCCACTTGTCCTTCAGGATATTTGAATTGTAGCAGCCATTTCAATGCAGCATAGTTCGTGCGTAGATGAAATTCACGTCCCAGCAGATATATACTAAAATGCTGCAAAGTGTTTACTACTGCTAATAGTTCCCTTCTTGTGACACACTAGTTTATTTCGAGTTTGGATAAAGCTTTGCTTATTTCATAAGCTATCACGATCTCTTGATCTCCTTGCGCTGGGACAATCAATACCAGTATTACTTTCATCTGTGACTACGATTAACTTATTTTATGAGTCAGGGAAACCAAGAATAGGTGTATCTCACACAGACGCCTCTTTTATCCCTGGAATGCAATGATGCATTCTTCGTCCCAGCTGAACAGTCTTTTCTCCTCAGCGAGTTTATGCTAAGGCAACATCATTGAAGTTTCTCACAAAATTTCGGTAATAGGAACACAATCCAAAAAATTGCTGGCGAGCCTGTTCTTCCTGACGACGCGCCTGTTTATCCTGCCGACGTGCCAGTTCCTCTGCCAGCGAGTGTGTTCTTCATGTAAATGGGGAACCTGTTCCTGAAGCATCGCCTTCAAAGCAGCAAGGTCCGCTGAAGCAGGAGCCTGAACAACAGACGGTGATGGAACTCCCGATAACTCGCCAGTTGACTTCATCGTTGGCTGAAGTATCCATCGAGATTCTTGTTAAGGTAAACCTCTAACCGCCTCTCATCCATTTCCTGTTATCGCTGACTCCTCGTCCGGATACCGTCCATGGCTTCCTTTGGTAATATGCTGGTAATTCTTTATCCCATTTCTGACACCAATTTGTTACGAGCCGGGAACTGATAAATAGATAAAACCGTTCGGTTTTACCAAATTATAACTTTTATTCTAAAGTTACCTTGCACTAAACTTAATCGACTGGTTCTACTAGTACACTTCCTGAAAGAACTCAATAAATATCACAACACTATAACACAACCGATAACACTTCGAAACTATCGCACTTGTATCACTTGTTAAGCCGAGAAAATACTGACTGCCTTTGCACATTATCACGATGCTATGGAGAGAGCCATGTTGGGTGTTTCACTACGTGATAATATCCGCAATGAGGAAATCCGTAGAAGAACCAAAGTCACCGACATAGCACTCAAAATTTGCAAGTTGAAGTGGCAATGGGCAGGCCATATAGTTCGCAGAACTGATAACCGTTGGGGAGTAAAAGTTCTCGAATGGCGACCAAGGACAGGAAAACGAAGCGTAGGACGACCCCCCACCCGATGGACTGACGACATTGTAAAGATCGCAGGAAGCCGGTGGATGGAGAGGGCTCAAAATCGTTCTTCCTGGAAATCTATTGGGGAGGCCTATGTTCAGCAGTGGACTTTATAAAGGCTGTTATGATGATGATGATTGCACATTACCGCCGCTTTTATATGACGGACGAGTGCGTCACGTAAAACTTAGGCGCCACTCGAACGTTCGAGAACGAACCGGAACGGGCTAGTATATATATGAAGCAGGATGATTGATTATTCTGACGACTTCTGTGGCGCAGTGGGTAAAGGCCTGCCTGAGACACATAAGGTTCGATTCCTGCCGCGGGACAAATGTTTGTATGATCTGCAACTATTTGTCTCGGGTCTGGGTGTTTCTGTGGATAATATGGATGTATTTAAAAAAAAGTATATAAGTAGTATATCAGTCATGTGGTTCCCATAACACAAGCTCTGCTTACTTTGGGGCCAGATGATGCTGGGTGAAATGTCCGGCATTATATGCGCTCGGTAGTGAGATATATCTATCTCATCCACTCGATACTACTTGATACTAAATGGGGTTGTGTTGATTATTGAATGCGTCCGCACGACAATAGATGGAGCTAGAAACACCCAGCCCCAAGACAAATACTAGCAGATTACAGAAATAGCCTCGCGGCGGGAAACATTCCTTGGTCCAGTGCGGCACAGAGGAGGTCGCGTAAAGTGCGGTAGTTAACTGGGTGAGGGCGGCGTGCGCGTTGAGCAGTTGCGTGGCGCGGGCCGGGCTGGCCTGCAGGTAACGTCGCAGTAGCGCCGCCACCCGGTGCAGCAGGGCCCCCAGCCCCCCCGCCTTGCCGCCCCCGGCCTGCCCCCCCTGCCCCCCGGGACTCGCCGCACGCGCCAGCGACAGGAACCCTTCCAGGATGCTGTGGATCTCGGAGCTGGAACAACACGGAGCGGTTAGTTCGGAACGACACGTAACTCGCATTTTAAACAAGAGGATCGGTTAAAATGTGAGGACCGGACCTTTCGATGAACAATGGTTTCACTCACGTATTATTCTGTCGATGGAGGCACCGCGGAAGGCGACCCGCGAAAACGAGCGGAACCCGAATAAATACCCGATTTATCACGTATCATCACGACCACGGCGGATACCCGGTCGAAACGCCAGACACATTTAAAGGTTACACCTGTTCTCTTCAGCGAAGAGTTCGTCATCGGGCAAGGCTTCCAACGCGGCCAGCAGGTAGGTGTGCTGCTTGGCGTGCAGCGGCAGCGCGCCGCGCAGCAAGGCGGCCGCCAGCGGCAGTGCGCGCGCGCCGGCGCCAGCGCAGCGCGACCACAGCGCACGGATGCCGTTGTCCAGTCGCGTCATTCTGGAATGTTCCACCCGGACATTATTTCGTTTCACATTTGTGCCATACCTGTCGTCCAGGTCTTCGAACCTTCCCATTGCTTTAGTGATAAGCCTGGTTATGTGTAAAACCTTTGCGAGAGAAGTAACCAACTAAAAAATTAATTAAACCAAATTTATTCAGTAACAATTATTTTGCAAGATCGTATCTGAATGTAACCTATGAATTAACTACGATCACTAGTAATGGAAAAACTATAATGTGTTCGAGCAAGACCGGGAATCGATTGAAAAAAACAACCGCTCGGGCCGGCCGACCGAGATCACCACCTCAGACATCATCGAAAAAGTCGAAAAACTTGCTTTGACGACCCCCGATTAAAGAAAAAACACCTTACAAAAATAGTTGGAGGATCGTCTACAGCCATTCTGAACATCCTCCACCTTCTTGACATGGCTAAGGTCTGAGAACTAGTAACTATGTTTGTAATCTGTATTATATACCTAATCTATGTACGAGTGTAATAACTTATCCTAATAAACGATAGTCATAATCTAGACTTCAGTGGTTTCACTCGCCTCCGACGTCAATCCTTACAGGTCAATGCAATATGGAAGCCGAGAATGCTCTCAGCGATTTAGAAAAAGCAGCGCGTCGAGTGTTCACGCGAGTTTCTGGATCTCTGTAGCGACATCAAGGAGGACATTTTGAACTTTTGTTCAAAATGTTAAACAAAAGTTCTACATTGTTACTGGAGATGAAACTTGGATTCATCACTATAAGAACAAATAAATCAAAACAAGAGTCTAGGCAGTGGCAGAACCGCCTAAGAAATTCAAGGTGTCACAATCGACCGGAAAGATAATGTTCACTGTTTTTTTGAGATTCGGAGGGGATTTTGTACAAAAGATTAAATATCACAAGGGGATACTATGCCACTCTACTGTAAAAATTAAAAGATGCCATCAAGGGAAATAGACTCGAGGGGTGCTGCTTTTGCACAATGCACCCGTACACAAGAACCATAATGCAATGGCTGCCTTGCGAATATGTTTACGAAACATTAAATCACCCTACCTATAGTCGAGATCTAGCCCCTTCGTATTATTATTTGTTTTCAAAATGTTAAAAAGAACTTCGTGAAAAAAAAATACTGACGGTGAAGAAGTTAAGTCTGCGATTTCGGCATAGTTTGAAGGCCTTGACACAACATTTTTCGAAGTATAGGTAAGCTTTATAAAGATCTGAAACTGTATTAGACTTAAAGGAGAAAACATTAAAAAGGAAAAAATATTATTTGTTTCATTTTGACTCCTTCACTGCTATTCCGCGAACTTTTTGACATCCCCTCGTATTATGTTAGGCGTTAGGTGCTTGTGCGAGGTGAATTTTACTTTGTTGCGTCGTAGCAGGAGTCGCTATTTATATAAATGTTTTCGTGGAATGCGCCTTCTATAGGTACTTGTAGGGCCTTCTTCGACGGTAAAGCCCGTTTATTACCTTTGGTATTGCAAGCACCTACAAATCACGATAACCACGTATCAATAGGAAGGTCAGTTCGGGAATATTAAAAAACTAGCGAGCTTTATAGGAGTCGCATATGATATCTCACCTAAAATTAACATAAGTAGTTTATATAACAGCACACTTTATACACAACACTATAGGTTAAACGCCCAGGCGATGCGTTCTCCTTCTCTATTTCCCTTACTCTTTCTCGTCACACACGCGCACTCACTATCCGCTGACAGTACCAACCTCTCGGCAAATGGGTCGATACCGACGGTCAACTCTACCACCGCGCGCCTCTTCGCTCACATCAAATAGCGGGCGCTTCCCCGGCTTCCCGTTACGTATTTCCACATTGATTACATGCGTGGGATATTCAGAGTTGTTTGAGAGTAAATAATGTACGTAATATAGTGGTACTTGTGCTCGTGTTCCTTGGTGTGGCAGGCGGGGTGAGGCAGGGCGCTGAGCACGGCGTGCGACACGCGGTCCGTGGCGTGCGTGGAGCCGCTGTGCGCCGCGGGCAGCGGACGCGCCGCCCGCAGCGGACAGCGCACCGGCGGCCGCTCCGAGCACTCCCACAGGAGCTGCCGCACCTTCGGCACCTACCGACAGCCGACATTACAGGCGTCACCGTAATCTCACTCATCGTTTATCAGCCTTTAAGTAGTCCACTGCTGAACACAGTCAGTACCTAGCTCGAAATACAGTCTACGGTCGGTACGTAGCGTAGCTCGAATTCAGGATGAACTATCGTAAAGCTCTCGGGCCTTTGGGAAACAAAATTCTGACCTGAAAACCGAGGGAGGCTTCGAGCCCGCAGCCAAAATGCAGCAAGCCTATTCTGACTACTTCGGTAGGTAGTGTATTTTTTACCAAAATCTTCGCAGTTATTTGTATTATAATAAACATGCCTTCATATGCAGAAGCTGCAGCAAAACGGGTTGTCCCTCCGCGGCCGCCAGCGCCGCGGCCGTCAGCGCGGGCCGCGCGCGGCAGCAGCGAAGCAGCAGCGGCAGGCGCTTCTCTATGCTTCGCCGCATCTCCTCCCCGGAGCTCGTCGCGGCCGCTTCCGCCATTATGTAGTGAACTAGGACTTCTAGCTGTTAACGAATTACTTTATATATATTACTTGCATTATCTACAATAGCGATATTATAAAGTGCGATCGAGAGGACCCGACCGCTAGAACGTGCCGAGGGCTTCAAAAGGCGCGAATATGACGGTTTTGATAAAGCCTACATATTTGAGCCTTTTGGAGTCGAGACCCGGGCCCGACGCTGTCCAAGTACCTGTTTGTAGTTGATGCGCAGTGTGTCCCGCGGATGTGCGTGCTTGGGCGTGTGTCGGTCGCGGCCTTGCCACACGCGGGGACTCTCCACCAGCGTCTCCGCGAAGTCTAGCACCGCGGACGGACACCACTTACTGACAAACGAACATTATCATATACATTATCAGTCGCATCGTTTCCATCAGCTTGAACGGTCGCTTTGCATTGGCTATCTCAATGTTGACCTAGGTTATTCGCGTGAGTCAACGCGACGTAAAATGGCTAGTACAAAAAGATCAGACACTATTGTGATTGACACTGTTCTTGCATTTATACAATGCAAGCTGGATGTTATGGACCAGGTCAGTCTGACCCAAATCCTGCCTTCCAGCTACACTGAAGCCCAGATCGCAGACGCCAAAAAGGTACTCCACGATACAGCGGCGACCACCATCCGCCTGATAACCGGGCAAAGGGAAGGGCGTGGCAAAAAGAACATCGAGGATATCTTCAAGGTGTTCCTGGATCCCGATGACGTCCCGACGTTTGTTTGTCAAGACTTCACCTCCCTTCCTCAACTGACTTGGGACCACGTGAACGTTACGTGTGTCCTTAAACAGATAACACAGCTGAAGGCAAATGTCTCCAGCATCCAGGCGCAACTTCAACTTTCGGAGCAAACTGTGTCCGAGTTAAAGCTCGAACTTGTGGCATTGCGCAATGTAAATGTAGCTATTTCGCCGCAATCAGCGCAAAAGAGAGACCAACTCCGGGTAGCTGCCAAGTACAAGGACGTATTTCTCACACCCGACTTCTGGTCAGCAGGAGTTGTCTACCGACGGTATAGGGAAGCACCGCTTACGAAGAAAGTGTCCTGACTTTTTGTGTAGTTCATAAGTTTATATGTATATATATGTTAGTCTATAAGGTATTTATTTTCTATGGGCCCTTGTTATCGTATTTCATACACATAATTTTGTTGCATGAAATAAAATTTGATTTAATTTTTTAATTTAATTATCATTGCACCTCACAACCTCGGAAAAAATATTTTTATCATTCGAAACCTGAGTGCAAAGGTGCATTTTATCCGTTAAATATGTTTTTATGACTAGCGTGTTATAACATTTGGTGTGGCGCCACTCATTTGTATAGTATAGTATATTATAGTATAGTATAGTACAGTGTACTCACGTGTGGGCGAGCAGTGAGGCGAGGCAGGCATGCAGCGCCCGGCACGAGGCGCGGTGTGCGTGCAAGGTGACCAGCAAGGCGACCCACTTGCCGCCCGCGCTCGCGTCCCTCCCGCGCGTACCGAACATCAGGCGCATCTATAAAAACATTACATAAACTTATCTAACTTGACAACACTGTGACGTAGTGGGCGAAGACCCGTCTGAGACGAAGAGAGTTGCGATTTCAAATAAAAAAACGAACAAGCCTTACAGTCGCATTTGATGTGTAACATCTGAAATCTCAACGTGGAAAGAAGCAACTGTGCGCGCTCATTGTTTAAATCAACAAGCGCGCGCTTCCCCGGTGTTTCGTATTGAAGCTTGATGATGTTTTATTCCGTTGAATATTCTGTTGTGATTAGGAAATTTCGTCCAACTGGGTTTTGCTTGTGAAAGCCATTTCAGATTCACAAAACCTAATAATAGAATGTGAGTGAATGACCAATCGACATTTCATTCTATCGTTTGAGAAGAACTTACTCAACTGACTCAACAACACGCTATAGATTGCCTTTTGGAAAACCTGTGTAAAATTATAATTTAGAAAAGGGAAAGAAAACATCGGTGTAATAGAAGTGAAAATAGTAAAAATAAGTGTCTTTAGTGCATTAAGGAAGATCCTGTACCCGGGTACCGTAGTTCCAGAGTGTCACACATTCAAAACAACGTACGTGGATTTGTATTGTTGGTTCTTATTTCATATCATAATCGAATCATTGTATCGGAATAACATTCGGCAATTTCCCTTTTTAAGTTTTAACCCTAGTTGAAAGCTTCTGCGATTACGGTCCGGCTTTGCAACACCCGGCTTTCTGTTACACACTTCTATCCCATTTTACCAAATTACTCCCACAGATTGCAGGCATGTGAAAGGACAGATGTTACACATCATAGCGTAGCTTGTATTATGGTGACCAGATGATTGATGGAATACTTATGTATTTTTAAATACATGCTTATGATACTTTGTAACACCCAGCCATAGGACAAACACTTATGTTCATCACACAAATGTTTATCCTAAGAGGGAATCGAACCCTCAAATAACAGCGCAGAAGCTACTACCAACTGAACTGACAAGTCAGTGATAAGTATATTAGTCATGTGGTTTCCATATCACAAGCCCTGCTTACTTTGAAGTTTGGGGCTAGATGATGCTGTGTTAAATGTTCAGGATTATTTTTAACATCAGGGTACAATTAAAGGTATCAAGGAGCGGCAAACATAAATGCAGGCTAGAGTCTGCCTTCCTTTTTCGTAAATGTCTGACTCTGGTGATGGAGTTTATGAGCCACCGATAGAAAATCACTACTGTGTCGTCACTTCATTTTAAATACCAGATGTATCATACGCACAATGCCGACTCTAGAAATTGTTATTTTAATTATTCGTCCTGTAAACACTTGCTTCAGTGCCATCAAAACATGACACAGCAATGCTTATACACCACTGCTCAAGGGCAAAATATGTGCTACTGTTTTTCCACTTTCTTTTTGTGTTACATAATGTTATGTGTTCCAAATCTTTTTTTTACTGTGGTGGGCATAGTAGGGACCGGAATGAAAGGCGTGATAAAGAGTTCTATACCCAGCAGTGAAGCAATCGGGCTGAATCATGAAGATAACTCGTGGTACCAACTAACACTCTTGCCACTCCAGGTAGTTCTGAGCGTCTACTCTGCAAGCCCATTTCAATATATATGAACGATAATGTCGTTAAAATATGCGCCAAATTCAGGCAATTTGATAGTTGTTTCGCTGTCGGATCATCATGTTGTGGATTATTACATCGATTGTCTAAGTATTATCGGTCGTTCCATCGTTCAAAACGAGTTGAAACTATGTAGCAAAGAGTAGGATTTAGCACAATTATTGTTTCGATTAATCGTTAACCAATTTGAAGAGTAGGGCCCTTGTGTACTCACGAGTCTCTCCGGATGGTTCTCCCGCTGCAGCTCGGAGAGCCAGTCGAGCAGCAGGCCGCAGCCGCGTCCGCGCGCAGAGAACACGTGCGCCGGTACTTCACAATCCGTTTCACATTTTATCTGCAATACACAATATATAAATTACTCAAATTACATAGAGATAGTGACCCACACCTGCATAAGATAAACATATGATAAGAAAACTGATTGGTAAGACCAAAACTAATAGACGACTCCAGCGTCACTTGGGAGCATATCTGTCAAAACAGTGTCGGAATTTCGGGAAATAAACCTTTTCAGCAAAAATGAATGGTTTCACTAACTTTCACATATCACGATATCCATAATACCACTGTAAAGTAGGTATAATCTGATGTAAAAATTTAAAGAATCTGAAATGGTTTTAGTCAAGTCCTCTCATATAATAAATTTACCAGTTTTCTGTGCTTAAAGATCTACTTATTCTCTCTATCTATCCATTCTTCCCGTTGATGTATCCACTGGAGGTGAGGAGAGATGCAGCGCTCGCTCTGTATTTGGTTAGGATACTTCGTAGGATGATCGCCAACCCAGGCATTTTAGAGGAATTGCGGCTAAATGTGCCTGATGAGTTTGTGCACTGACGGAGGCGGCCCGCTCTATTGGCTGTACCAAGAGGAAGGACCAACCTCCTGAATAAGGCACCGTTAACTCGTTGAATTCTCACGCTCAATTTAGTAGCCGAGAGAGTCGATCTTTTTTACTGCTCCCTGAGCGAATGTCGCAGGACTCGGTTATATATTCTATGCTATTATAATTCGATTTGACATTGTGTAGTTATTTGACATGGTGTATTGTTTGACGAATTTTTATATTTTGTTTGGTTTGTCATTATGTAATTTGAATTTATTAATAGAAGATTTTTTATATGTTATTGTGAAATTATTTGACATTGTATAGGTATTAATTATTATACATTACGTTTTTTTTCGTATTTTTATTTGACTTTTGGTTTGACATTATGTAATTCAAAGTTATTAATTGATGAATTTTTATATGTTAAATTTTTAGTTCATGTTTATTTATATTATCTAGGTCTGACAAATACTTATGTTATGATTATTTTTATTGTTTTTTTTTTACATTATCCGCTGTAAAAATAGTGGAAATACTTTTTATAAATAATTTAATAATATTTATATCGGTATACTACTCTGTCAAAAAAGTACCGGGAAACGATCAATAATACACAAAATGTTAGTTATACATCCAAATTTATTTAATCACTTTCAAAGTATGCTCCATCAGAAACGATACACTTACGCCAACGAATAGTCTAATCATCAAAACATTTTTTAAACGCTTTTTCCGGAACTGAGTTCAATTTTCGCTGTGAATTCTCCTTTATGTCTTCTAGCGAATAAAAACGGGCGCCACGAAGTGGAAATTTGAGTTTAGGAAAGAGAAAGAAGTCGGCTGGAGCCATATCTGGTGAATAAGGGGCTCGATGGTATTAGTTCAGTTTTTGGTCAAAAATTCATTCACAATGATGGCCTTGTGCGAAGGCGCATTATCGTGGTGCAAAATCCAAGAATGTTGTTTTCACAAATCTGCCTTTTTCGTCAAATTTGTTCTGTTAAACGCCGCATGACGCATACATAATATTATTTATTTACCGTTTGACCTTCCGACAACAATTCCGAACAACACTGCGATAGTCAATGAAAACAGTCAACATGACTTTGACTTTTGATCGACTTTAGCGTTGTTTTTTCGGTTTCAATTAATCGTTAATTATTATTTAAGTATTCAAGTACATAACCGAAGCAGTCGTAGAAGAGATCACATACTTCTATTACGAGTCCGAACAACCCACGGAAAGAGAACTATTGCCTTTGAGAGCGTACATCTTTTTAATAAACTGCCTAAAGAAGTAAAAAATGCGAAGTCGTACGGGGTCATTAAAAGCAAATTAAAAATACATGTACTTAACGTCCTAACATTATTAAAATAATAAACTGACCTACTGACTTGACTTACGCTGTGACACGCCGAGCGAATTTGCGTGGTTTACTTCAAACTCAATACCTAACATTCTACACTTTTTTGAGAGTAAACATAGATTACGATTGTAATTACGAATGGTATTTTTTTTAAGGTACCTACATTTATTAATATCTGTTTCAATTTATGTTATTTAATATTCTGTTCGAAGCACTTAATTACTTACTAAATATGTTTCTCATAATAAGTGAAATGTAAATTTCTTTTTTGAGTAAATAAATATCTCTAACCATATTTGTTATAAAAACCATCCTCTTAAACACTGTCACACCGTATGAAAATCCGTTCGGTAGTTTTTGTGTGTATCGCGTTCAGACATACAGACGCGGCGGAGTAGCTTGATTTATTATATGACGAATTAAAGCTGCCCATGTTGTTTAGTAAATTATAAAGTAAGCTGTAAAAATTGTTCAAAATTACAGATAATGGTTTTACTACAAAAAGTATCTGCATCTGACATAATAATAAATACCTTAGATTCGTAGAACCCTTCCTGGTTCTTCTCGAGCAGGTGCGTGATGACGTCGACAATGAGGCCCGTATCCTGGCTCTCTATTATCTTGTTGCCGATCTCTTCCAATGTGTTGGGCGTCGCCGATTCCAGAACTGCAGATCAAATGGGTTCGTATGAACTGTGAGATTATGCGCAGAACGTGAGATGAAGATCTAACGCAGATGACGATACCATCTCAATGAAATACAGCGAGTAGTTACGAGCCGTGGGACGGCCACACATTGGATGCATAATCGTATTAAATATAAAAATAAATAAATATTGGTGGACAATACACACAACACCATCTTGCTCCAAACTAAGTAAGCTTGTATTATGGTGATCGTATTATGGTGATCAGATGACTGATAGAATACATACATAACATACTGTAAAACACCCAGACACAGAATGACCAAGTGTGTTCATCACACAAATACTTGCCCTGGGAGCGAAACGAACCCTCAACCTACAGAAAGCAATGCTACTAACTGATGAGCTAACAGGGCAGTCAAATTATTTCGGATATACGAATGCTGCCGAGGCGTCTAATTAAAATCCTAATACTGTACGTGTAAGCTGGGTTATCAAATAACCGTACTATCTCTCAATTTTAATAATGACTGAGAACTAAAGTTGAGTATGGAGGCCAGTATTCATATAGCGGCGATGGTTTTGCAACCGGCCACGTTTGGAATAAGTACTATAATATATTATACTGTGCAATAATGTAGATATGTGACAAAAAACATAATCTTTGGACGTGCCTCTGACATCCTCAAAGAGATAAGTAACCAAAGATCTTAATAAATCTACCAAGTCGTCCTGGCACATGGTCTCAAAATAACAGTCCTGAACATGTTTGTTTTTTTGGAGTTTTGGAATGATAGGAGTTATCCACAATATTGGAGTACTAACTTGCAATAAGATGTTCTCTCGTAGCGTTGGGTGGCAGCCGCGGAGTGATGGGCTCGCGCTTGACCGGAGCGAATGCCGTCACTTGGGACAGCTCTTGGAGAATGCTGACCACTGGACCGGTCACGCACTTGCATTGTTGAAGTAGCGTTGCGGCGGTCTGCAAGAAAATGAACCTTTGTTAAAACACGACACAAAACCGAATAAACATAATTGTTTTGATACAAAATTATTAACATCGCCAGCCTGGATCCACAGTACAGGCTTCCCCCTTTATTTTCCTGTTATAGCCTGACCGCAACCAGCATGGCAATAATGGAACTTTTGATGGAGTCAATGTCTATAAGTTTCGATTAGCAATAAGAAATAGAAGAAAATGATTTATTACAATTTGCGTTGTAAGTTTTATTTTAGGACTTTAAACAGCTGTAACACAGATACCACGCAGTCCCTGATTGTGTAAAATATTTTCGTAATTCTAATTCTGTTTGTATTATTACAATGGTAATTCACGCTACAGAGCATGCATTCATACGTGATGCTGCTTAGGTACGGTGCATCATCCATTCAGGCATGTTGCAGCATGGGTACAGTTGCTAGATCGCAATCAATTGATTGGCATACCGTCATATCATACCGTCTTTGCTCCTGTTAGGGTATAAACCGAAAACAGCAATTTGAAATACAGTTATTTGCAACATGAAACGTCTTCAAACGCACTTGACTTAAAGCGGTTTAGTACGATAGCAAGATTTCAACGCTTCACTTTGGTATATAGCGGCTGTAAGTCTTTATATTAATTTCTATTTATATGACAGCAAGTCTAACAATCAACATCAACCAATCAATTCAGTAACACAAATTCATATATAGTAACTATAAAATCTGTCGGTATTAATGTTTTAGTATCTGAATTCCATAATCGCCCGGCTTTTCTCCTAATTTTTTCAATGTCATCGGCCCATCTAAAAGATGCAGTTGTACAGGAACGTCATGCAGTGTACCTCTGCAAGCACCTGTTGGAGAAACATGTCATAAACCTGTAGAGTAAACAATTCAATAAACCTGTTGGGAAACCTGAGGGTACCTCAGCGAGCATGGATACCCACGGGCCCGGCCCCGCAGGAACGTGATGACGCACGACAGTACCTCAGCGAGCATGGGTACCCACGGGCCCGGCCCCGCAGGAACGTGATGACGCACGACAGTACCTCAGCGAGCATGGGTACCCACGGGCCCGGCCCCGCAGGAACGTGATGACGCACGACAGTACCTCAGCGAGCATGGGTACCCACGGGCCCGGCCCCGCAGGAACGTGATGACGCACGACAGTACCTCAGCGAGCATGGGTACCCACGGGCCCGGCCCCGCAGGAACGTGATGACGCACGACAGTACCTCAGCGAGCATGGGTACCCACGGGCCCGGCCCCGCAGGAACGTGATGACGCACGACAGTACCTCAGCGAGCATGGATACCCACGGGCCCGGCCCCGCAGGAACGTGATGACGCACGACAGTACCTCAGCGAGCATGGATACCCACGGGCCCGGCCCCGCAGGAACGTGATGACGCACGACAGTACCTCAGAAAGCATGGGTACCCACGGGCCCGGCCCCGCAGGAACGTGATGACGCACGACAGTACCTCAGCGAGCATGGGTACCCACGGGCCCGGCCCCGCAGCAACGTGATGACGCACGACAGTACCTCAGAAAGCATGGGTACCCACGGGCCCGGCCCCGCAGGAACGTGATGACGCACGACAGTACCTCAGCGAGCATGGGTACCCACGGGCCCGGCCCCGCAGGAACGTGATGACGCACGACAGTACCTCAGAAAGCATGGGTACCCACGGGCCCGGCCCCGCAGGAACGTGATGACGCACGACAGTACCTCAGCGAGCATGGGTACCCACGGGCCCGGCCCCGCAGGAACGTGATGACGCACGACAGTACCTCAGCGAGCATGGGTACCCACGGGCCCGGCCCCGCAGGAACGTGATGACGCACGACAGTACCTCAGCGAGCATGGGTACCCACGGGCCCGGCCCCGCAGGAACGTGATGACGCACGACAGTACCTCAGCGAGCATGGATACCCACGGGCCCGGCCCCGCAGGAACGTGATGACGCACGACAGTACCTCAGAAAGCATGGGTACCCACGGGCCCGGCCCCGCAGGAACGTGATGACGCACGACAGTACCTCAGCGAGCATGGGTACCCACGGGCCCGGCCCCGCAGGAACGTGATGACGCACGACAGTACCTCAGCGAGCACGGGCGCGGGGTGCGCCCGCAGGGGCCGCAGCATGCAGGCCGCGCGGGCCGCACTGCGCAGGAGCCCCGCGGGCCCGGCCCCGCAGGCGCAGGCCTGCAGGAACGTGATGACGCACGACAGGTACGGGCACGCGGCGTGTCCGCTGCACTTCACCAGCGCTATCTCCTCCGTCACCAACTGGAATAATTGACAATATTAACAATAGACGTAATGACATTCGTACTATAGCATCCCACTAGAACATGCTTTCGCCTCTAGATTTTTTGTATTCCTCGGGCCTTTCGTGTATAAAAGACTTAATCGTAAACTAGGCATGCAATGAATTTTACTAATTGTAAAATAACTCTACAGCATGCGTTATCATGTCTATCTTACGTAGAAACTGAGGAGTTGTTGGCTGTAGTGAGATAGGTAATGTTTTAAACATTCTACCTACCATTAGGTTTAAATTAGGTTTTCGCTTTGTTTGTCTTTTACATGAACTTATATCACCATTTATATTGTAACCTTGTTTATTTTATTTTATCACATAAGTTTACAGTTTTTTTGTTTATTTACATACCTATAAGTTAATATTGTTAGGCCTATCCCGCCCGAGACACAGGTTTTCCTAGTTCGGGCATATTGTAAACAGTTACCTAAGTATAGTTACATAATAAGTATTATAATGTAATAATAAATATTATTTTACCTGTTGCAACCCTTAGCTCTAAGATAATGAATAAAGATTTAGATTTATTAGATTTTTATCTCACTCGAACACGCTAGACTACTTACAGTTGGGATTTAATGTAGGAAATGTCTTCGATATCATTGGAAATACGAACATCCGATAGTGATAGTTAACTAGAGCTGTCACAACAATTTATATGTAACTTTTTATAGTGAAATTATTTGGATAGATTGGAAGTGTTAATAGCTCTATATAATTCCTAATTGAGGAACCGCACGTGCTACGGCCTGTGAAGCTCGCTGGTGACCGATGAGCCGCACAAGACGAGGGTCTTTAAAAATAGAAAGGAAAAATATTTAATTTGTATTTAATATTTTTTTTTAATTTATAAAATAAGTGCAAAAATGCGACAGGACAAGTACGAACACTCAGAATGTTTTGAGAAACTGAATACCAACTTATGTAGATAATATAAATCTTTTCAAAGAACTCTCCACCAGCCTTTATAGAAAGTTACATGCGTCTGAACCAATTTTCGAAACACTTTATCTAGTCTGCCGCGGACACCTCTTCTACTGCATTCTTGAACGCTGTTAACGCATCAAAACTGTATCCTTTTCAGTTATTTTTTTATTTTAGGGAATAAAAAGATAAGGAATGTAAGGAGGGTGAACCAAAACGTGTTCTAAGCGCTGAGTGCGCGGGCGCGTTGTTGTGGTGAAACAATAGCTCGCAGAACCCGGGGTTCGGTCGCTTGTTGCTAATTTTAGTGAAAATTTAATGTGAAAAATGAAAATTCCATTCGGCGTTGATGCTGCTTTCATTTGGTAATGGAATCGACACCTGATACCCCGTAAAAGTGAAGAAACTAGCGATCAAAATTTTCCTTGCGCTTTTCGATCGCTTCACTTTGGTAGGCGTTGGTTTTTTTTAAACATAGTCGACTGCTTCACAATGCTTCAAATTTGTTAATCATGTCACGGTACCATTCCACACGGGTCTGCTTCTGAGCTTCGGTGAGGTTGTGCGCGAATCTATCTCAAGCAAAGGTGCTCGTGTAGAATCTTGTGACGCTTCCAGATCCAGGCTGCAATAATGCTGAATCTCTTCGTACGTAATGCGCCTGATTTCATAAATTGAAATTTTCACTGCTAGGCTACATTTTAAATCGTAAAAAATCATCGCACGAAAACGTTCCCGACTCAGATCCAATTTTCAATGAAACACGACAGTTCAATTTAGCTCTCAATAAAATTTGGAGGGAAAATCTCAATTCGAACGATGTTATTTTTACTTGTAAATATTTTTTTTTTTTTAAATAATTATAATCAGCCAGGGTTTATACATAAAAACTTTAACTCGCATTACTTTCTAAGTGGCCTGGTCGAGCAGTGGGAGAGAAGGTAATACAATATTTTTTTTTGACATTTGAGGGTTAGAAGGTTGATTGCAAAACACATTAGGACGACTCTCAAGGCCATTCAAAACTTTCGTGAGTTTTACTATACATATTGATTGTACGGCTAAGCGTAACATTTTATAATAGCATTTTACCTTTTGACTATGACAGCAATAATAAATTAGTGCCAATAAGCCACTCGGCCGGTTCGGTTGTTTTCTTTCCTTCGTTCCCGTCTATTATATCATTATCAGTAAGGGTAGTTTACCCCTACATTTTTGGTCCTTCGAACATAGTTTGTGCATTTGAACCCGATTTTACGTATCGCGTTTTTTTGGACTAGTGACAGCGGACATAAAGTACCATTCGGAGAAGAGTGAGGAGTTTTATACTTTTTGGTAATGTTTCTTTGTACATCTTCAGTATTGTAGCGCATCGGTTAAACTGGCCTCCCAGAAGCGGGTCTCACCGGTTTAATTGAGAAGGCGCGTATATTGCACTGAAGTGGCAAGGATACATTTAACGACATTATCATATTTTTTTGACAACGATATACTACGTTATGTATTATCATGGACGCTATGGAAGCTGTGTTCACGCGTCAAAGTGAACTTATAGTGGAGCTGAAGCGGATCAAGACTAACTTTGACAAGGATAGTTCTAAGAGGAAGACGAGTGAGTACATTCAGGTACGTGTGACTGCTCTTGATCAGTTATGGGGTGATTTTGAGCAGAATGACAAAATTTTTACAGACTATCCAGACAAAAATCATTAATATTTTACAAATAATTTTTTTGGAAAAATAAGGGTGTTCTATGAATCGATACGACAAACATTAGTGAAGTTGGTGGTTCCGTCAACGTCCGCGGGAGATCCAGAGGGTCTTATGAATATCCCTAGAGGCGAAAAGAAGAGCATGTTTGACATTTTGGACATTGATAAAGGAATTGTAGGTACGGATTCGAGCGATCCAGTAGAAGAATTACTGTCACAACAGCGAACATACTTTAGAGCTTTCAATCGCGTTTGCAAGCGTATCAATATTGCCAACACTGACGAAAGATGGGAGATTGAGGATCAACTTAAGGATCTTCAGCACCGTTGGCGGATGATTGATGAATTACATCTACGCATCGACAATATTTTACAAGGTAACAATAAGACCTATGAGCAAGAATTTTGTCAACTAGAGATCTCGTTCAGTGACATCAAGAGGGGCCTGAATCGAAAGCTTAGTTCATCGATGCATTTACAGCAACCGACAACTAGAATTGAAATTCCTGTTTTTACTGGACAGTACCGGCAATGGCCAACTTTCTTCGATTTGTTTAGTGAGACCATTCACAACAATAATGGCCTCAGTAAAGCACAGAAAATGCAATACCTTAAGGGCAAACTGAAAAGCGAAGCGGAGAGATTCGTCCAGCATTTGACAGTATCAGCCGAAAACTACGATACGGCCTGGGAAATTTTGACTCATAGGTACACTAACCCACAAGCTCTTTTTACCAACCATATTGAGACATTTCTGAGACAACCTACTGTAAACAAACAGGCGTCTTACGAGTTAAAGCGCCTCTACGACACTACCATGGAGTGTATACACGCGATACATAATCTTGGAATCGACACGACAACGTGGGATCCACTCCTAGTACATCTGATTGGCAAAAAAAATGGATGCGGTGACATACTGCGATTATAAAGAGGCACGCAAGTCATCCCGAGATTTACCATCATTTGAAGAGCTCATGAACTTTATAGAAGCAAAATTCATAGCCTTGGAACCTATAACTAAAAAAGAAAAGGAACTAACAGAACAGAAACCTATCTATCAACCATATCAAAAATCCAGCTACAAATCCACTACAAATCATTCGAAGTTCAGAGGGCACAATTATAAGGCAGTGGCCACTTTTACACTTAAATGTCCACTTTGTGCCGCAGAGCATGATTTGTATCAGTGTAAAAGATTCTTAAACATGACATCCGAAAATAAATTAGGAACGATTACGAAGCAAGACATCTGCAAAAATTGTTTATATAAACATAATGGCAAACCATGCACGTCAAACAAACGCTGCAAATATTTGATGAATATGATGAATATCATAACTCAGTAATACACGATGACCTGGTTCAATTAAAAATGAAACCACTGACATTTACATCAAGTTCGTTACCCACGACGTCATATGCGAATCGAAACAAGTCACTTAGTGATAATAAACAACATAATGTGAATCACGTTGCAGCTGACGATGAGGAAATTTTATTGACAACTGTATCGTTACAAGTGAAAGCTGCGGACAATACTTACGTTTTATTGAGAGCTTTACTAGATCAAGGATCTCAAATATCCTTAATATCAGAACACGCAGCCCAGCTGTTGAGTCTGCCAAGACAACACTACAGCGCATCGGTATCAGGCATAGGAACGACAGCTATGCGAGGAAAATGAATCGTTAGCTTAGACTGCATGTCCATACATGGAGACTTCAACTTAACGACGCAGGCTTTACTTATATCACGGGTTATTAATAGCCTACCAAATAACACGTTTCATAAACAAAAATGGCAGCATCAACAATATATAAACCTCGCTGATCCAGAATATAACGTCTCGAAATCAATTGATTTACTACTGGATGCGAGTGTGTATTCTGACATTATCATTAGCGACCTTATCTAAGGTCCGCCTCAAGCACCCATAGATCAGCAAACAAAGCTAGGCTGGGTGTTATCAGGCAATGTAAATTTATTTCAATGTAACGTCGTTGTAAATGATATCGATGAGATATCGAAATTTTGGGAAATAGAGGACATAAATGACAGTGAAAGGTCCTTGACAGAGCAAGATCAATATTGTGAAAAGTTTTATCAGTCCACGATAAGAAAACTAGACATTGGTAGATACGAGGTTGGCCTCCCTATGAAGCAGAATTTCAAAGAATATCTAGGAGAATCTAGAACAAAGGCATTTCACAATTTAAAAAACTTGAAAAGAGAATGACAAAAGACAACGTTTTATCACATGCGTACAGAACATTTATGAATGAATATCAGGATCTATGTCATATGCTGCCGGCAGATCAGATTACGTCAATGCCCACTTGTTACCTACCCCACCACGGTGTATGATATTAGACTGTACAACCACAGCATTAAGAGTTGTTTTTAACGCCAAAACATCGACGGGACAGAGTCTCAATAATTTGATGGAATGTGGTCCTAATCTTCAACAAGACCTTCAAGGACGCATCTTAAGGTGGAGGATGCATAAATACGTAATCACTGCAGATCTTGAGATGATGTATCGCCAGATTCTTATCAGAGATCAAGATTCTTATCTGCAAACGATCATATGGAGGGACTGCTGGAGGGAAAGCTCTCTTCTTAGCCATAAGAACACTGCGCCAAATAGCACATGATAACGTAGACAACTTCCCACTAGCAGCAGCAGCGTTGGAAACGTCTTTTTATATGGATGATCTCATGAGCGGAGACGACAGTAAATAACATGTAAAGGAGTTGCAAAAACAGTAGATTGCAGTGCTTAAAGAAGCCGGCATGAATTTAAGACAATGGTCTAGCAATGACCCAGAACTCATCAAACACATTCCGACAAGCTAAATCAATTCGCTCTTCGAGTTCAAGGACACGGAGTCTCTAAAAACATTAGGCCTAAAATGGAATCCCTCGTCGGACACGTTCACATTTCAAAACCCAATCAATTATGAAAACAAAAATATCAGCAACGAAAATTATTATCAGACATATCAAAAATCTATGACCCGCTCGGTTGGTTATCACCTATCACAATAAAGGCTAAATTATTATTCCAAAGAACGTGGTTATGGGACATGAAATGGGACGTTGAATTACCGAACGATATATTCGAAGATTGGATTAAATCAAGAAAGGATCTGAGAAACATAGAAAAGTTTTACATAGACAGATACTTGGGCGATCGACAGACATTTCATATACACGGATTTTGTGACGCCTCAGAAAAGGCTTATGCGTGTTCCGTGTACATAACAACATGCAATGATAAAGACAGTTACACAACGAGTCTTGTCGCCGCTAAGACAAAGTTAGCTCCACAGGACAAACAAATATAATTGCCGAGATTAGAACTTCTCGGAGCAGTACTTTTATGACAACTCTTGGGAAAGGTCATACAGTCGATTTCATGCAGTGATGTTCCAATCAATGCTTGGATAGACTCAATGGTAGTCCTTGGTTGGTTGCAAGGCGACAGCACAAGATGGAAACAGTTCGTAGCAAATAGGGTACGTCAAATTATCAAAGTTATTCCAGCGTCCCGATGGCACCACGTGAGGTCAGAAGAGGACGCCGCTGACTGTGCCACCCGGGGATTGACTACTGACATCCTACAAGGACATCTAATATGGTGGAGGGGGCCACAATGGCTTGAGACGCCTGATCCCAAACCGTATTTTCACTCATCAAAAATTATTGACAGTCCCACTATCGAAGCAAAAAAGGCATGTGTGACCGCAGCCTTTATACAAGTAGAACATGACATTGTAACCCAATTATTAATGAATAACAGCTCTATTACAAAGGTCAGTCGAGTAGTAGGCTGGATAAAACGCTTCATCAGCCGATCGCAAAATAAGCAAAGCGCATCGTTGCTCTAAATTTTATTATAAAAGTTGTTCAAAAATTTGAATTTAAAGACGTCATTATGTGGTTGAAAAAAAACTAGACACGTGCGAAACACAAGCCGCTTATTAAGTTTATTATTCCTGGACAATACATTTTAAGAGTGGGGGGAAGGTTACAGAATGCATCTATCAACTACGCATCGAAACACCCTGTAATTTTGTCGTCGCACAGTCGATTGACCGAACTTATTATAAATCAGGCACATATCACGACACTCCACGGCGAAACGCGACTTGCGCTATCATTTAATCGCAACAATTATTGGATCATTGGCGTTATCCGTTTTGTGAAGACAACCGTCAGGCAGTGTGTAAAGTGCCGACGTTATAGTCAAGACAAGATCAAGCAGATCATGGCTGACCTACCCGCACCAAGAGTGACACCATCGCGCCCCTTCACTAACAGGTCACGTGGACATTTTAGTCGCATCGTTTCCGTCAGCTTGAACGGTCGCATCGTAGTGGCTACCTCAATGTTGACCTAAATTATTCGCGTGAGTCAACGCGACGTAAAATGGCTAGTCCAAAAAGAAAAGACACTATTGTTATTGACACTGTTCTTGCATTTATATAAGCAAGCTGGATATTATGGACCAGGTCAGTCTGACCCAAATCCTGACTTCCAGCTACACTGAAGCCCAGATCGCAGACACCAAAAAGGTACTACACGACACAGCGGCGACCACCATCCGCCTGATAACCAGACAAAGGGAAGGGCGTGGCAAAAAAGGTGTTCATGGAGACCGATCCTGATGACGTCCCGACGTTTGTTTGTCAAGACCTCACCTCTCATCCGCCGCTGACTTGGGAACACGTGGACGTTACGTGTGTCCTTAAACAGATAACACAGCTGAAGGCAGATGTCTCCAGCATCCAGGCGCAACTTCAACTTTCGGAGCAAACTGTATACGAGTTGAAGCTCGAAATTGTGGCATTGCGCAATGTAAATGCAGTGCCAGCTATTTCGCCGCAATCAGCACAAAACGTAAATATGCGACGCGGTGCAATCCGATGCCGGACTTCACCTGTCAGCAGTTAAGAAGACGCGACGCATTACACCGATACGCAGGTAAATGACCGACCGGCTTCGCTGACCTCGGCCGCCGGAACGTCAGCCCCACAGTCTGCGATTTCTGCACCCCTCCTGCTCCCCGAGCCCCCCCGGCTCCCGCGCCGCCAGCTCGCCTGCAGAAGAAGAGTTACGCGCAGGTGTTCCGCCATCCGCAGCCGGCACCCAACGCCGAGACGCACCGAATGAGTCAGGCACGGCCGAAGAAGCCTAGCGATGGCTTGCATAAGGTCGACGATGAAGGCTTCACTATCGTGGAGAAGAAGCGTCGACCGAAATCGTCGAGGTACCGATCCGCTATCTGCTGGGCTCACTCTGCAGACGGTGGAGCCTACCGTGTCGATTTATGTGTCTCGGTTAGACCCGACCACTACGGGGGAGAGTATTCTCCGATACGTGGACGAGAGAGGTCGATGCCGGATCAGGGAGCCGCCCGCTGTACTTGTGCTAGGCTTGAAGCGGTTAGAATCAAATAGAGAGACAAACTTCAAGTCGTATGTGCTCCGGGTAGCTGCCAAGTACAAGGACGTATTTCTCGCACCCGACTTCTGGTCAGCAGGAGTTGTCTATCGACGGTATAGGGAAGCACCGCTTACGAAGAAAGTGCCCTGACTTTTTGTGTAGTTCATAAGTTTATAAGTATATATATGTTAGTCTATAAGGTATTTATTTTCTATGGGCCCTCGTTATTGTATTTCTTACACTTAATTTTGTTGCCTGAAATAAAATTTAATTAATTTATTTATTATTTTATTAAGGCCAACAAAGGGAGAGGTGTGAAAACTACCAAAGGATATGTGGTTGAGCTTGGTGACCAAGGCCGTACACCTAGAATTGGTGTCAGATTTAAGCACACCCGCATTCCTGGCAGCTTTTCGTCGAATGTGTGCGCGTAGAGGAAAACCGTTACACGTTTACTCCGATAATGGAACAAACTTTGTTGGCGCGGATCGAGTACTCAGGAAGGAGTATAAAGCCATTATAGAAAACTTAAACATCGATTTTCTCGACATGATAAGTAACTTGGGAATTACATGGCACTTCAACGCCCCGGCGTGGCCAAGCGCTGGCGGGTTGTGGGAAGCAACCGTGAAAAGCATGAAGTTTCACCTCAAGCGCACGCTGGGTGAACAGAAACTCACGTACGAAGAGTTTATCACCTTGCTTTATCAGATTGAGGCATGCATGAATTCACGACCTCTTATCCCGTTAACAGACCCAGACATAATCAACCTACCGATTCGCTGGCACCTCATTCAAGCCATGAATAAGAATATCTGGAAGAAGTGGTCTCACGAATACTTACAACAACTTCAAACAAGGTCTAAATGGAAGACACCATCAAAAAACTTGGAAGTTAATGACATTGTAATTATCAAAGAAGATAATCAACCACCGGGAAAGTGGGCAATCGGGCGAGTAACCTGGCAAGGACGGATATGTTCGAGTCGTCTCAATAAAAACCCAAAACAGCTATATCAAACGCCCTGTCAACAAACTTATCACTTTACCTATTAGTGACGATATGACACAACAGCCGTCTGGAACAGTTACACAGGTTCAACAACCAACGGACACCGATCAAATTAAGCGAGAAACACGACGAAGGAAGAACGGTCTGTCTCATTTCATAACCTTATCTTTGCTTTTTCTCATGACATTTTTATCGCCGAGTGTACAGCAAATAACTCCATATAATATAGAGATCTGAAGTTACCAACTGAAGACATACAGCATTTATATAAATTACTTAAAGTTTTTACAAGAATTGTAGAAAACTATCTTATCATCGAGGTGAAGATTCCGCTAGTCAGTACACTCGCGAAATAGCTGGTTTATTCATGTTGCAACGAATGCAAACTACGCATATTTCATTCGACTAGCATGGAATTGAAAAGCATGACTGGAAATAGAATTCTTATTCTAGGTCAAGGCTGCACCGTCAAGGGTGATACGTTTACTATAAATTCTCATACTAACTTCCTGAGTGAGATTCATATGCCTCTAACTACAATCATGACACCAGAAATATCCATCTTGAACACCGTGCTCAACAGCACCTTTGGCTCCGACAACCTGACCTTTCAGCCGGAAACTCATGATGAGATTTATACAAAGTTGAAAATTGACCTCGAACAATTGAAGATGGATTCAGTAACTTAACTTAGTATTAATGACGTCCACCATTATGCCATAACATATTTAGTACTAATTGTAATGGGACTTGTGACTAGAATTGCCGGGTACTACTGGCGAAAACACAGACAAGTGCCAAGGACGCAAGAATCGCAACCTTCGAGTTGAGTGCAAACGTGTCAGACAAAGCCACCGCCATCGTCATTACAGCTGCGCCATTGTCGCAGCTACCGGCACCGCCACCCGTGCCACCGACCAGCCAGCCTAGATGACAAAGGGAGGTCGCCTGACGCCGCGACGCTTTAGAATACCGAGTATACCGATATGTTGCATTATTAATTTAAAATTATATGTTCAGCTTGTTTTCTTTAAATATGCAAGATGTACGGCTAAGCGTAACATTTTATAATACTAGTATTTTACCTTTTGACTATGACAGCAATAATAAATTAGTGCCAATAAGCCACTCGGCCGGTTCGGTTGTTTTCTTTCCTCCGTTCCCGTCTATTATATCATTATCAATTATCACTATCAGTAAGGGTAGTTTACCCCTACATTGATAAACACTGATTTTACTCACGTATTATTTTCACTCGCTTCGCTTCGCGGTGCGAACCGTGAACGCGAGCAGCTACTCACGATCCACGCATCAAACTCACCCTGATGAAGATTCTCTAGATGAATCGAAACAGTGTCGGTGCCTCCATCGACAAAATAATACGCAAGTAAAACCCGTGTTTATTAAAATTACTCTTAAGATCGTTTCAGCAAGCAGTTCTACCTAATTCCAACTTTGTCCGCCAATTACAATTAGGAAAGAAGAGTTTACACAGTTTTTTTTTTATTGAAGTAAAACAACAGCGTTACACATAATATGAAACTTAATGAAAATACTTAAGAAATAAGGCGAAATAAGTTTTACACAAATAAATAAATAAATAATCCCGGACATTTCACACAGCATCATCTGGCCCCAAAGTAAGCAGAGCTTGTGTTATGGGTACCACATGACTGATATACTACTTACATACTTTTTTTGTAAATACATCCATATTATACATAGAAACACCCAGACCCGAGACAAATACTTGCAGATCATACAAACTTTTGTCCCGCGGCGGGAATCGAACCCACACCCTTCTGCGTCTCAGCCGGACCTTAGCCCACTGCGCCAAAGAGGTCATCAAATTGTTACCAATTTAGAAAACGGATGAATTTGTGATAGGTATTACTGATGAATTTTAAACTACAAAATCAAAGTAATTATTTCAAGATAAAAATAAAAATTGACTTTTCCTAATACATTGAATGGTGAGTTAGAGCGTGTTTGTTGGGGTGGTGTGGGGCTAGGTGTGAGGATGTGTGTGTGAGTGTGAGGATATGTGTGTGTGAGGATATGTGTGTGTGTGTGTATAAGTGTGAGTGGGTTAACCTGATTTTCTATGTCTGGAGTCTGGTTATCAAAAAGAATAAAAAGTGTTATTCGATGTACACGAGGAATAGGGAAGGACAGAGAACACTTCCTTAGGGAACGCCAAAATGGATCAGTTCCTGAATACGATGTGCTCTAGCTAATCGAGCAGGGAACATACGGTGTTATGCCTGGAGTAGATGCCGAGTACGTAATAGACAAACCAACTTAGAAACATTTCCGGTGAGATAATGACGTCATCTGTGTGGGTTATTCATCTTACTTTCAGAATATCTGCGCCATGTTATGTACTATTGCTAGTGGCTTTGAAGCCAGTTGGGACACGACAATGGGTAAAGACATTCCCCTTATATAAAATCCGTTGGTATTTTTAAATTCACGGCAAGTATTGTCTGTTCTTGTCATTCAGATATCCCTAATAATATTATAAATACGAAAGTAACTTTGTCTGTCTGTCTGTCTGTATGTCACGTTTTCACGCCTAAACCGCTGAATCAATATAGATGAGTTTTGGGACCTTGGAGAAGGACATAGGCTACTTTTTATGAAGGTACTACGCGCGCGAAGCCGCGGGCAGTAGTTAGTTAATGTATAAAGATGGCAATAGATTCTAATGCCATTTTAGTTATATGAGGTACCATGTCCTCAGACCTCAGACCATAAAGTAACCAGAAGTTCTTAAATAACTCTTATTGCGAGAAACTCTTATTATAGAATTAAGATTCCTTTCATCTTAACATGCTGCGCGATCCACCTACTATTAAGGAATGAATTAAGGTTCACATTACCTCAACCAGCTGCGTGAAAGCTGTATCCATATCTCCAAGAAATGACGTAGCTCCAGCGAAGGCCGTGGACAACAATGAAGGAACCAGTTCTATTTGCAACGGTGCTGGTGTTAAGGTTATTCCCCAGTCGTCTTCGTCTTCTTCCGGTAATACCTTCTCGGCGAATAGATCGTCATCTGTTGGAATATATTTCATGTAATCGATGAATATTTTACGTAGATGACGTCTACATCTTCCCGAAATCTACAGTTTTCAGATATATTTTTTTAGGAATCGAAGCAGTGAGCCGCGCCTACCTACCTAGATGTAAGTGTAGTAAGTAAATACCTACCTACGGCAGTCGCAAGCTCGTACCGCGCCCTTATACACAGTGCTGGATTGTAATCCTATTTTTTTATAATAAACTGTTTAATAGTGTCCAAAAATGTCCTTATTGTTCACTATCCTACATTTTTTTAAATGATGACGATCCGTGAGATATTCATCTCACTTTTTAAGCTTCAGCTGGTACAGGTTGGTACTGTCAGCCAACATAGTGAGTGTGTGTGTGTCTGTGTGACGAGAAAGTGAAAAGGAAATAGAGAAGGAGAACGCATCAGCTGTGAGCGTGTATGAAGTGTACTGTTATATAAAATAAATCAGGATATAATGTTAATGTTGCTTATTATCAAGGTGAGATGTCAGATGTTAAACATCATATGCGACTACTGTAAGGCTCGCTCGTTTTTTTGTAAATACAAACTTAAACAGAAAAACACCCAGACCCGAGACGAATACTTGCAGATCATACAAACATTTGTTTTGCGGGATTTGTCTCTTCTGCGACTCAGCCGGACTTTAGTCTACTGCGTCACAGAGGTCCCCAGGCACAGGGCTAGATGTAGCTAAAGGTGCATTACCGGGTGGATAGAGCTGGTGCTGCAGGCCCAGTGCGGCTGCGAAGGCGGCGCCCCCCGTGGCCCCGCGGGCTCGTTGCACACGCAGTAGTTGCGACATGTAGCCCCGCTCCACGCCCAGCCGCACCACGGCGCTGGCCGGACACGCGTCCAGGGCACTCAGTAACGCACTGCAACACAACACGACACAAGCCTTAGCGAGACGGACGATACATAAGTCTTAATGCATAAGAGACTTATGTATAGTCTTCGCAAAGGCTTCACTATCGTGGAGAAGAAACGTCTACCGAAATCGTCGAGAAATCATAGAAGTATCGCTCCGCTATCTGCTGGGCTAATTCAGTCGGACACGCATCTAACGCAATAACGCACTGAACACAAACACAAGCCTTATCGAGACACAGATAATACTCTATGGTAGAATAAGCTTTTAAAAACTAAAAAGGACTTCATTGAATGAAATTTAAGCCCATAAAAATACAACCGAATTGAGATCCTGCTTTTTAGAAGTCGTTTATTTTTTGTTTTTATTTTACGCATTGTAGTATTTTATCATTTTTCGAAATTAGTAAACTCCACTGGAAAGTCAGAGGAAAGCTAAATCACGAAATTTCGTTTATTTGGATGATATTTTTTTTCTAGGTATTTTGATTTAAAAACCAAACTACTGAACCGATTTTGATGAAATTTCTATGGGACCGAGAAAATCGAGATTTTTTAAATCTTTTCATACAAAATCATTTTTTTAATCGGTTCATAAATAGCGGAGTTAAGAGATAACAAACATAATAATAAAATAAAACCCGAATTGAAAACCTCTTTTTTTAGTCGGTTAAAAATTGAGATTCATTAATGAGCCCAAACACGATATTAAAAAGTTGGGTGAGATTGCAGATTTCCAGTGATGCAGCACTTCTGTATTTATAGAATCATTGATGTAACAGAATAGTAAGTTTCAAATCGACTGGCAGTTGCTATACTAGAAAAGAGCTGATTATCTTCAAATAGTTGAACTGATTTTCTTAAATCATGACTCAATAACATTCTCAATTAAATCAACTTTAAAACAAACAAAACTAAATCAAGACCGGTTAATTCGTTTAAGATACCAAAAAACAGACACATATTAATTAATACACATAGACACACAGTTACACTGCTCACACTGGATCTTTGTACCTCGGAGGCAAGCGAGGGGTGCGCTTTGTTTTTGATTTTATGTTATGACAAGTAGTTTTTAAAATTAGTTAGTATTAATTATTGACATTGTGACTTTTAAATGTAATTATATTGTGTATTCAAATGGCTATGATTTTTAATCCGATTTTATTATGAAAATTTAATTAGTGTTGACAAATATAGAATTATTGTTGTCCATAATCAAATTACTTTGACATAATATCTTCATCATTTATTAAACATTATGTTTTTAACTTGGATTTTTTTTTAGCGGGCTGGTTTTTTATGGAGTACTTAAGTAAATTATCTTGTTTTTTGTATTTCTTAAATGTGTTGTTAATGATTTTATAATTTTAATATTATTATTAAGACTAGGCTAGACTAGAATATAAGGCACTCTATTGCATTGGGTGTGCCCGTAAGGATAGATGTACATGTTTATAAATAAATAAATATTTCACGTATGCTGTTTTGTTATTGAGCACAACAAAATACTTTGACAAATATGAGGCTTAAATAAACAAGTAAATTCAAAAAGAAAATTGAAGGACTTCACTAGATTATTATGTTCCAGTTCGTAAAATAACCTTAAGTCATAAAAATAGCTACATAATGTGTATATAAAGATATTTAATAGAATACCTAGATCAATAAATCTAAAACAAAAATGTTTACCTGGCTTGTCGAGAAATTAGTGCCAGAGAATTACTTAATTAACGTACCGTAATGTATCGCTTTGGTAAAAACTATTAATTCATACCTAAATTAAATTATTTGAAATTGTAATAATTAATGTAATGTTTATTTAATTTGTTTAAAAATGTAGTCTTTTATTATCATATGTACCTACTGAATTTTTGCATGCTGGGTTTCCTAGCGAAATATGTGGATCTGATTATGTATGTCGACGCAAGACCTAACTAATAGGTTAAAAATAACTCTAAGTTTAAAATTAAGTAGCTTATTTATGATTTTATATATTAGAATCCATCTTTAATGCTTTCTGAGGTAAATGTTGAGTTTCGATTGGTTGTCTTCCGGGCAAATAATCATGAGTACGGGCAAACCAGTACTCACGATTATTTAATTTTGAACCTCTGTTAAAATAAACCTTTTCTTAATTTGTTATTACTTATGGTTATAGTTTGGAGTTTATTTTGTTTGAATAATTAATGTTTTGGAATCCGATTTCCAGATAGCGCGAAGATTTGTTATTTAAATGTTTAAATGTTTTTGCTGAAGATAAAATTCATTTGATGTCAAAAGTAGATTGTAAAAATAGCTAAACGAATTTAGAAAACCTTTTTAGTTAAAAGAGAGTTGAAGTAAATTTAAAGTGAAAGCGGAAAGCGCGATGATTTGAATTCAGGATGTTTAAAGTTTTGTTTTAAGAGAAAATTTATTTAATGTTAAAAATAGGTTCTAAAAATAGAAAAACTAATTTAGAAAACCTTTTTGTTTGTTACAAAATTATATTAAGTTTAAAGTGTAGTGTGTGTAAGTGT
The DNA here is from genome assembly GCA_948098915.1 of Lampropteryx suffumata. Taxonomy (NCBI): domain Eukaryota; kingdom Metazoa; phylum Arthropoda; class Insecta; order Lepidoptera; family Geometridae; genus Lampropteryx; species Lampropteryx suffumata. The sequence continues at coordinate 17,827,899 of OX402563.1, read as the reverse complement.
TATGACTTCACAACGACGCAGACATCTTGAAATATAAAAAAATGGCGAGTTGTCGGGAACTTGGGAAGCCACAATTTTTAAGAGAGCACTTTCTGGTGAGCTCCCGTGGTGAAAAGTCCTGTGAGTATTATTGTTATAATTTACCTTAGATTTTAAGGTTGTTGAGTTTTTGAGAGAATTTTTTTTTTTCTGCTAGTCCTGCGTGCCCCATCGTCGCTTAACATCAGGCGAGATCGTGTTGACCACGATCTCGCCTGATGTTAAGCGATCAGGTTTATCGATGATAAAAAAATAAAACCCTCAACCAGAAGGCAGAAGATACTACCAACTGAGCTGAAAGGCCAGTATGGATGTTGTTTTAATATATTCATCTTGTTCATATATACTTCATATAAATAATATCGCAGACAACACTCACCTCATAGCCACCCGTGGCATTCCAAACGTTTGAATAAACAGCGCAAGTTTATTGGCCGGCAGGCCGCGCAGCCCGGCAGCCAATAGCGGCGCTCGCGCAGAACGCACCAGGTGCAGCCTCAGCCAATCAGGGAGCAGCACGGCTTCCAAGTGAGAGTCCAACAAGAACGCGTTCGGAGCGTCGTTACCGACCCATACGTTTTGTAGCCACGAGTACATGGTTTGATTGCTGTCATCTGAAAAAATACGTCGTGAATAAGCGTACAGCCTAAGTGACTAGAGTCACCGACATATCATAGGTGCTGTCGCGCTTTGTCTATCACAGACCATAGATAAATTCAAATTCATCAAACTATGCTAGCATTAATACCAAAACTTCACAGGTAACCCAATGCGTTCGATATGGATTTAATACAATATAAAAAATATTAATATTGGAAAAGTACACACGCTACGAGTAGGTACACTATGAGTGTGAGAACATAATAAATACTTTACGAATAAAAAAAAAAAAACATTATGTTGCTATTTTTCATCTAATAATAACATTTAAACTTTATGAAAAGTTTAAATGTTATTATCATCTGAGTAGATAATAACATTTAAACTTTTCATAACAAGAAATATACCCTACAATTACCCGTCCTTACATGGTAGCCATTAGGTTAATCTAAGCACACATATTGAAATCAAATTTCATCAAAATTGGTTAAGCTATTATTGCGTGATTGAGTAATAAGTGACAGCAAGTGAGCTGGACATTATGAAACATTTGATAAGTTCAGTCTGTCCTTGTCGTTTTAATTACAATACATGAGGATGGCAATCGTTTTATTATGCGTATAGTAAACCAAATAACTATGTTTAAGATCGTGATTTTTCTGATGAATTTCGATATACTCCTTCATCCATCTATCTAGATTTAGTATGTGATAGTTACATATAGAAGGTCCAAGACACAGCAGTTTGAGATGCGCATGCGCAACCACGACATGCAAGGTGGCCTTCCGTCCACTGGGCCACTGCAGCGTGACCCGCTCCCCGTCCGCCCACACCCCTTCTTCCGCTTCCTCGGTAGGGTCGCCCATCAAGCGCACCTACCGGAAACATTACCATTAGTGCTGGCTTCCTATCCCACTACTACTTACAACACTATCAGTTTAATTAGACGCTTCGGCAATGCTCGTGTTTCCGAATAAGTACGATTGATTGATGAAACCGAAGTCCGGCTGTCTCGCAGTTCGTAACAGCTCGTTACTGACGAGTCTACAAAGTCATGGTCGAAGTCAAGAATATTTTTATTCAATAGGATCACAAGCATCACTTTGAATCTTACATGCTAAGTGGTGTGCTAATTCCTGCTAACCCAAGTCCGAAAATTAATGACAATTAATAAAAAGAAAAGTCATTTTGTTCTCAGTACTTTGTATGATCCTATTATATAACCAGCTTATATACGAAAAAACTTTTAAACATACAAGGTAACATAAATTTATACAATCTGTCAGTTAACTGTCAGACGGCTCATCAACCTATCCATGCATCCTATCAACAAAACTCATTAATAATTACACTTTATTTACATCCTTTGTAAGCTTACAGTACTAGTGCTTAGATTAACTCAACTACAACTACTAATGTTGTACACTATGATTCAAATGAGACGCCACGGTAACGTTTGTGCTACTGGTTCGGCAACCGTGGGATAGCTGGACACCGGTTGCATAATTAATGTACTAATTCGGAAATACTACTGTTGTCGAAGCGTTTAATTATAATCATAATAGTGTACTTATTAATCAGTGGCCAGGTGGTGGTGAAGTTAATTATAAATAATAAATAGTCCCAAAAATATTTATTTAGGAACAAGTAAAATTTGATTATAAAACAATTAGAAAAACAATGGAATCTGCAGAAGTTAGAAAAACTGTGTCGCAGACACTAACGCACGAGGTGGGCGTTTACAGAGAATGAGGTGTTCCAACTAACAGAATGAGTCAGTTAGTGTGTGTGTGTGAGTGTGTGTATGTGTGTTAGTGTGTGTGTGTGTTTGTATATTTATGTGTGTGTACGTGTGTGTGTGTTTGTATATTTATGTGTGTGTACGTGTGTGTGTGTTTCTATATTTGTGTGTGTGTGTGTGTTTCTATATATGTATATGTGTGTGTGTGTGTGTTTCTATGTGTTTCTATATTTTGTGTGTTTCTATATTTTGTGTGTTTCTATATTTGTGTGTGTGTTTCTATATTTGTGTGTGTGTTTCTATATTTGTGTGTGTGTTTCTATATTTGTGTGTGTGTTTGTATATTTGTGTGTGTGTGTGTGTATTGGATGTGAGAGGATAATTATAAGAAGTTAATTCTGGAACTCTGAGTAGTTCCTCAGTGTCATCATATGATAAAGTGTTCAGCCAGTCGAGACATTTGGTTTTACATTTATAATAAGGCAAGGGGTAAATGTTTAATTGCTTATTGGTTCTATTGCATAGAAATGAACCAATGTGAGAAAAATGACGACTTGCCACAGCCGAAGGCGCGACAGGGTTTTGCAAATTTGCAAAAAAAAATACAAATATGAGCACGTACGGAAAAAAAAAATTGGTTTATATGACAGGTTAGCGGTGAAAGGGATGAATTTAGTTTTAGACATATTAAGGGTAAGAAAGGAGTTCGTTTATGTAGAACAAAAATAGTGTAGGTCCTAGGACGCTACCTTGGGGGACACTAAAACGAATGTGCTCTTCGTTACTTTTATAGTCATCTATTATGACATACTGGGCACGATTATGATGGTAATTTAGAAAGATGTTCAGTGCCACACCTCTAATACCAACCAGTTCTAATTTGTTTAAAAGAATAGGGATCAAAACAGTGTCGAAGGCCTTTGAAATATCTAAGAAAATGCTAATACTTTTAAAATTTTTATTCATATGTTCAACCACAGTATTTGTTAACTCTAATGACTGATATACTACTTTTATACTTTTTTTGTAAATACATGCATATCATACATAGAAGCACCTAAACCCGAGACAATTACTTGCGGATCATTCAAACATTTGTCCCGCGGCGGGAATCGAACTCGCAACCTTCTGCGTTTCAGCCGGACCTTAGCCCACTGCGCCACAGAGGTAATAGGTCGCCCAAAGACTTTCGTCGTGGCTTCCATGCTACACTGCGGTCATCCATACAGATACTAGATGTGTTTTTTAAATAGTTACTCTAATTTGGACTTTGGTGTACCTAAGCAAAATAAGTATGTTACAAAATTGTAGCTAGATGCGCGAAACAACAAAAATCAAGGTCATTATTGTATGAATATGGAGTAAATGTGATTTTCAACAAGTGGTCGTATAAACCTGGTTTCAAGATTACCTTCTGCAGATGATCGTATAGTATAGTTGTGAAGGCGTGTAAAGTCCTGTGCTGGTGTAGCTCAGACTCTCCCATTTCATGGTCCCTCGCTTCACCAGTTCCCATCACCCGGGACATCACCGTGGTCCGCTCCATCAGGACTTGACTTAGTTCCTGGGAAACAAATAAGTTTCATTCATTTAGATAAACTAATATGAACCAAACTGATATGATAAATTCTAAAGTGTCTGCCTGTTTGTAATGTTTGCACGACTAAACGGCTGGACGGAATTTGGTAAGATAAATTGTATCTTGTGGAAGGACATACTTTTTATGTAGGTACAACGCGTGTGTGAAGCCGTAGATAGAGCTAGTGTCACCTTAATCCGACTAATATTATGAATGTTTATGTTTTTTGGATGTTTGTTTATACTTAATCAATTAAGGTTTGAACAGATTTGGATGAAAATTTGTACAACCCGTTTCAATAAAGAAATTAATCCATAATGGCGGTTTTAGTCATGTGTTCTTGCACAATACTAGTAGCAATATTGCGCAAGTGAGAGGACACCACCACCGCCATTTAAAACTCGGATTTAAAACGACATAGGTTATTTAGAAATATATTTTGATCCGGAGTAATATATAAGCTACTTTTTATCTACGCACCATTGACACGTCACGGGCAGAAGCTAGTAAGACATGATAAGATTATAAAAGAAGAGCTATAAAAAAACGTAAATAAACTTACGAGTACTATATCGGTGTGGTCGAGATGCGGCGTGGCTTGCACGTGCTTGGCCAGAAAGGCGATGTAGGCGGCGAGGTGCCGCGGGATGCACTCGATGAGACACGCTGCTCTAATGCGGGGGACCACTTCGTCTCGCACTCCTTCCCACTGAGGCAGTTCCCAGAGAAGGTCCAGCCATTCTCTGTACGTATGAATTCATTGAACTCGCGGCGCAGTTGGTAGTAACTCTGCCGTCCGCGTTGCAGGTTCGAACCATAACATATTTTCAAATGTATGTCGTAGACAAACAGTCATCATTCTTGTGTGGCGGCTAGCCTAACCACAAGTAGGTAACGGTGGTCTGACGCGTTGGTATTGTGTTACGCACATGCATGTGGAAATGGAGCTATCGCGACTCTACTTGTGCCTCATGCGACTGCGTAGCTCCCATCCAAACGATGTCTCATTTACTCGGCTACCCCTTGAGCCCTAGCACCTGTACAAGGGCTGACTAATGGACGCCACGGACGAGGGAGTGAGTGTGACAGTATTCTATTCAAAACTAATTTAGTTGTATCATTGACACACAAGAAGAAGAAGAAGTTGCAAACATTGTCTAAACCCAAACTAAGCAAAACTTGTGTGGCGGCTAGTCTAACCACAAGTAAGTAATGACATGAAGCGTAGGTATTGTGTAACGCGTCACTCCCCGCTCAATAGATAACATATTGTGTACATAAAAGTGGAAATATAAAGACAGATTTGGAACCCAACATTATATTCATTTGTGAACTCCTCTGTCAGACAGAAGATAAAGGACGAGAAACTTTCCCACCCGCAGTTTACACTATGGAATCCGAATGACAGATAAAATACTTAAATACTTGTAAATTAATCATTAATAAATATTGCTCGACAATGCACACAACATCATCTAGTCCCAAACTAAGCATAGCTTGTATTATGGTGACTAGATGATTGATAGAATACTTATATATTTTTAAATACATACTAATGATACTTTATAACACCCAGACACAGAATAAACACCTATGTTATTCACACAAATGTTTATCCTGAGAGGGAATCGAACCCTCAACCTACAGTGCAGAAGGCAGAGCTACTACCAATTCAGCTGACAGGGTAGTCAATATGATGATGCTTTGCAACACTCAGACACAGAACACAGAACTCCTATATTCATTACACTATGCCAATAAGCTGTTCATTCCTTGAAAAGATCTAGGCTTGCTTGACGAGACATACTAATGACAGAACATGAAACATTTTTCATATTTTATTAGTACGACTGCTAAATTTGTGTATATGTTTACTTATTACTCAATCACAAAATAATGTATGAACAGATTTTAATGAAACTTTGTTTATAATATAATGTTTTACCTAGAATAAACTATATGACATTTTTTATCTACATACGTAACGCTGCTCGTTGGTTACAAATAAACTTACTCTGGACTGACGTCAGCATTGTAATCCATTTCAGTGGCGTCTTCAGAGTCCGTCAGCACCAGTTTCAAACCCTGTAAGTTTATACGAGTTAGTGGGTAACCCTGGCTACGGCATTAACTATAATAATCAGCAATACACATAACTCGTGTACACATTGGTCGTGTTCACATAGTCCGTGTACAGTGCAATGTACACGTTCGTATATATATTCTTCTCGAGCTTAAGAGGAACTGGCACCTAAATTCATCTATCATATAAGACGATTCAAAGTGGTCACGGTTTTTAAGTTTACTACGTAGACAAACCGGTTACGGCAGCATTATCATTATCCACACCCCCAGCGGGCAACTGACACGAAGAAGGTTTACCGGCCACGTGGTTTAAATAAGTCCCAATATGGTTAATATAGAAGGCAGCCGGAATCAATGCAGATGGCATTGATTCCTGGCATTTAATTCTTGTCGGATACATTGATTTGTATCCCACAAGAATTAAAGGTTACATGTAGAAAAGTAGAAGTGGTGTGCGTAACGATTCGCGTAATTAGCGACTGGCACAATCGATTGTCTCGAATTTGGGGTGTGAAATCAAGCTGCAAGCATGCCGATAGGAGCGTATTTATGAGGACGCAGAGGCATTTTCTGATCTTCTTGACGAAGGTCTACAGGCCGACGAATACGATAGCCATGACCGTATCAGCCGGGGTGCTGTCGTTAACATGGAACTTACAAGGGCAGGGAACAGGGAGAGAGCGGCGAAACGCAAGATCACGTACTATCGGACTGCGGTCTTCGTGGACTTTATGATTTAAGGGACGAATTTATAAAAGCGATAACGTTTCAAGGCGCGATGGAGGGTCGTTGTGAATATATTTAGAAGCCAGGGAACGGATCTCGGGGATTCCGGCGTCGAGGTCACGTCAGGGAGAATGACGAGCCAGTATTTAGGCATAATTTGTATAACGGTGAACCGTATTAGTGAAGTGCATCCCTGATAGGTTCGGTTCGGATAACCGCAAGGTTGGCAGGAGCTCGTGTAGGGTGCGTAAGTATCCCTCACCCTGCTGGCCGTGGCGCGGGTGGGCGCGTGCGAGTGCGAGAGCCGCTGCGTGTAGTAGTGCAGCACGGCGCGCGCCCCCTCCTCCGTGTCGTGCAGCGTGCGGCGCAGGTGCGCGCGCAGCTCGCCCGCCTTGCCCTCCCCCGCGCCCCCCGCGCCACCCGCGCCCCCCGCCGCCCCGCCCGCGCCGGCGCCCGCCGACAGGAACTCGCACAGGCACTGCACCGGCAGCACGCTGCAACCAACCCTCTCACCTTATACCTCTCCATTATAAACTCGACAGCCGATGGTGACATTAGTCACCGGTATTCTACTTTTATTTTTTAATGTGTATATCACTTCACGAGAGAACTAGTACCGCGGCCACGGTCGGAAGAATACCTGAGCTCCAGTCGATCTTGACGGAGTAGTCGATGCAGCCAGGGCATAGCGCGGCGGGTTCCGTGTCTCTCCACCAACTCTAGCAGCAGCGCCGGCTGCCGACACAGCAGTTTGCCGAGCCGTAGCTGTGAGCTGAGGGTCTGGAGGGACTCCACTATGCCGGCCGGGGGCTTCCGCACCGGGCCCTGGGGCTCCATTGTTGTCAGCTGGAATAACACATGAAACGCTCCCTTATCCCCTTCCTTTTTAGATGGTGTTCGTAAGCTATTGAACGCCATCTAAAAAGGATGGAAGACATGATGTAAGAATAATGTTGTAATTTTTTCACTATGTGTTTTTGGAATTATGATGACGCGACGTATCCTTCGATGGCGAACCTTTGCATGAACTTTATAAATTATTCATCTTTTAATACTTAAAATATTATCCGCCACTAGGCAAAAGTCATCAGCATTTGGAATGTCCATAACACAGACCCCGCACCTGGCCCGTATCACTAAAGCGTGAGATGTCGAAAACGCTTTAATTTGTTATTACATTAAGTACTTACAGAAAACTCCATATAAATTCATGATAGCGGCAAAATATTTGGCAAACAATTTACATATGGAACCATTCCACGCCCCTGTATATTCCACTGGCAACGGGTAATTGTTAAGTAGTCATGTTCAAACGTGATTAACTTTTGCTATAATTCCTTTATCAAAATCCCGGATGTTTCAAACTTTTCTGAGACAAAGCCACCTTAAAGAGAACGATCTAGCCACAGTACACAGACGAATGCTTTCTCAAGATCAAAAAAACACATGTAAAGTGACTTTATTGTTCCAGGCTATTTTTTCATAGATGTTTTCACCGCGCAGATAGCATCGACCGTCTTTGTCGGAGTAGGTCGGAATAGGTCATAGTAAATAAGCAGTTCTAATTAGTTTTGTGTTTCTTAAGAGAGGTTGTAAATCGCAAGTTCATAATTTCATCTCTTTAGGTAGTTCCGTAAGAGTTCTGGCAATTATGGTTTGGATGGCAAGTCCAGCCCTCTCATCTGAAGGTTTACCCATCTAGTAGATCGTGTAGCTTTCATAAATTCCACATAGTTCACCGGTGTTGCAAAGATACGTTTATCGGGCGGCTATGTCGACTTTTTTATTATAGTTTTTTAGTTCGAGCGCCATAATTTCGGATTTTCTTTCCGGACCAAAATTTATGGGATTATTCACAAGTGTTCTCACATTCGGGACGATTCCTTAAGTTTTTAATATTACTACTTTCGCCGGCGATTAAGTCGGTTCCCAGACCGCTGTTAGCCATCCAGGTTTGGATTAGTCGAGTGTTTTATCTACTTTTCTAGGCCGCTGCACCGAAATCCATTTGTGTAGTCAGGTTCAGCTTATTTTAAGCAGAGAAGCGGTTACCCTGGTGCATTCTCACTTTCTCATCCTGTGACACCATTTACCGAGGGACCAAATTTCCGGTGCCACTGATGAGTGGAATGTACTGATTGGAGCCATTGCGTAGCTCATGGCTGTCGCCCTAAGGCACGTTACCTTGCTGCATCGTCATAACATACCGATGCAAGATTTTATTCGATGCGGGGATCATCCGAATGCTACTCTACAGATATTCACAGAAGTATCCCTTTTCTCTATGTTTAGCCCACTGTCGTGTTTTGCCAGGGAGTGGCGTAATTGTATTTATATTATGGGTCTATATTATAAACTAACATTAGCTAACGTGTTGTTTAAATCTGTTGCCATCTCATTGGCAACAATGACTAGGATAGATCATACTTTAACACCACGGTAGCTAGTTATGGGATTATAAGACAGAGGGTACTCGTAAGTCTTTGCTTACAAGGAATATTCCAAAGCAGAGTCAACAAACACAAACTTCGGTATCCTCTCCTTATCTTTCATACCTGACTGAGCAGTCTGGAGGTGTGTTCTGTGACCGGCAGCTTGGCATTGCTGGCGGCAGCTAGATGCGTTTCCAGTTGCAAGATGGCTGCTTTCTCCGCTTCACTCTCCACCACTGTACTGTTGTTCCATTCTATACTGGGTTTGCTGCAAGTACAAGTATTGTATCAAACATTTTACAAAAAAGATCAATTGAAAACGTCGCGAGGAAACCGACATCTCGTAGAACCTAAAATGTGCTAAGATATGTGCCAAATTCGACATTGCCATTGACTGGCCCGTCGGCTCAGTTGGTAGTAGCTCTGCCTTCTGCGCTTTAAGTTGAGGGTTCGATTCTGTCCCAGGATAAACTTTATGATGAACATAGGCGTTTGTTCTGTGTCCGAATGTTATAAAATATTGTATAAATATTTGATTTACATAATATTTATTATATAAAAAAATAAACATAAAATCAAATCATTAAAAATGAGTATATAATTAGATAAAATAATCATATGTATGTATTCTATCAGTCATCTAGTCACCATAATACAAGCAATGCTTAGTTTGGGTCTAGATGTTGTGTGAAAATTTACCACCAATATTATCATTATTATAATTACAAGAGTATATGGTCTGTACGGTGCAAGACCTACATTTAACGGTTTACCTAATCAACAATATACGCAACCTCAATTTATTAAGACAGTGCACAACTGAACGGTCAATAAGCGGGTCGTGGGTCGGAATCGTCTTAACTTAAACTCTACTTATTAAACCTAGCATTTTACGTGATTTACTTTAAATAAACTTTTACTGTGTGTGTGGCCCGGCTTTAGTTTAGCACTCACCTATAACTAACTTCAACGTATAATCGTGTGCAGTCTAACTGGACTGTACATTGTTTGGTCCTTCGAACCGGACTTGATAAATCGATCACCAAGCCATAAAGTTGTAAACCTTACTTTTATAGCACTTTATCCTATCACGTCACTAGTTCTGGTTTCAACCAGTGTTGTGCAGAGATAAAGTGCGTCTCAGAGGTTTTTTTAATGTAGTTAAAGAAGTTTTAGTTGGTGATACAAACTTGGTGATGCAAGTCTCGATGAGCGCCCGGAGCGTGGGGTAGACTCGGGCGGCGCGCTCCGCGAACTCGTGCGGGTTGTGCGCCGCCACCATGGTCAGCACGATCCACGCGCGCCAGTACAGAGACGTTATCGCCAGCGGAGGGGCCGTGTATCTAACAAACAAACAAACACATTTATTTATTATATTTTCTGTATTCTTCTAAAATGAAGTCATTGTAATAAGAAATAAATAGAGATGAACTGGTCACACTTTAAGAGGAACCGAGAGGTCAAAGTCAAAAGATACTTATTCAATAAAGGATCACTTTGAAATGTGAATATTAAGCCAATTTGTCCTAACCTAAGCCCGAGAAGAATGAACAAGAAACTTGTCCTGGTTTTAGAACGTTTTTTGGATGATCCTTCTTTTAACTAGGAAAAACAAATACAAGGTATAAGTAATATATCAAGTATATCAGGTTTACTTATATAATTATTATTTCCATAGCCGAGAAAAGTTTTGTCGCATAATTCTCCGTCTCCCTTATAATTCTAACACTTTCTTTGAGTTCTCCAACTGTCAACTGTCCAACATTTTTTGACATGGATTATCATTACCCAATAATGTTGAGGTTTAAATTTAGGGTCAAATATGAACAAATTAATAAAATTTGGCAAATTGCCACTTTTTTGTGAAAACAAACGGCGAATTAGAAGAAATAGCATTCAGCCCGCAGTAGAACAAAAAAAAACAAGGTGTCAGTTTGGTTACGCAAAAAGTAGGCATAGGTTGGACGCGCCTCTGGCTACTCTGAAGGTCTACAAAGCTTGTAAATTACATGCACCAATTGAATATTTGTCAGCATAGCCCTTACCCGATCGGCGTGGTGATATTGTCGGGAGGTGCGAAGGCGCAGAGCTGGAACAGATACTCCGGCACCTCCAACTTGTCGACCAGCAGCGGGCCGTCCTCGGGCGGCAGGGCGCAGGCGCGTCGCACCAGCTGCTCCACCAACGAGAACACCTCCGCCGGGGACACGGGGAGCTCCTGCAACAGTACACCTACTTTACAACGAGAACACCTCCGCCGGGGACACGGGGAGCTCCTGCAACAGTACACCTACTTTACAACGAGAACACCTCCGCCGGGGACACGGGGAGCTCCTGCAACAGTACACCTACTTTACAACGAGAACACCTCCGCCGGGGACACGGGGAGCTCCTGCAACAGTACACCTACTTTACAACGAGAACACCTCCGCCGGGGACACGGGGAGCTCCTGCAACAGTACACCTACTTTACAACGAGAACACCTCCGCCGGGGACACGGGGAGCTCCTGCAACAGTACACCTACTTTACAACGAGAACACCTCCGCCGGGGACACGGGGAGCTCCTGCAACAGTACACCTACTTTACAACGAGAACACCTCCGCCGGGGACACGGGGAGCTCCTGCAACAGTACACCTACTTTACAACGAGAACACCTCCGCCGGGGACACGGGGAGCTCCTGCAACAGTACACCTACTTTACAACGAGAACACCTCCGCCGGGGACACGGGGAGCTCCTGCAACAGTACACCTACTTTACAAGCTCAACTCTTGCTTTCTGTTAACTAGCTAGGACTCTAGGTGATTGCTAGAGTCCTAGCAACAATTGCTAGTCAAATCAAATCATACACAAAAATATTCTAATATTATAAAATCTCTTATTCAGAAGCAGTATCACAGAATATTTATGGTAAATACCAAAACGCATCGATAGCGCATTCTATTTTTTCCAGTGGTGCCACCTAGTTATTCGATATAATCCCAAGGACCATTTTAAACCATCTTCATACATGCTAAGTGAAACTAGGTGCCGATTCCTCTAAACCCCAGTTCACGAACCAAGAAGAATCCTAGAGAGAAGAAAATATAAAAAATGTAGTTACTGATACTGTAGTATGTAGTTACTGGTTTTCTAAACCATAGTGTAAAATGAAATAAAAAAATAAAATAAAAAAATAAATATATATATATATATATATAAATATATGTTTGAGAACTGTCACGTGACTCATCGGTTGGTCTAGACCATTATTATCGTCATTTTTAGTTTATATAACTTCTAGCAAGAGGCTGACGGTACCCACCTTAGTGTCGACAACGCCGAAAGATGTTCAGTCAAAGTGAAAAGTTTAAAGTCCTGTGAATTACCTTGGAGAGTCCTATGAACATGATCCTGAGCAAGTTGTACTGCGGCAGAGGAGCCTCGCAACACAGCCGATGCAGCAATGCGCGCTCCGACTCGGCCGGCCAGTTGTCCACTTTGCTGTACGACTCTGCACTTTCCACGAACATTATCTGCAAACAAGGAAGATAGCCACTAAAGCACCTCGTTCAGCGTCAGTGGGAAGTCATACCGCACCACACATACATTGCTTATTGAATTATGGTCTAGACTCTAGACCATCGGTACCTTATTTAATTAAAATGCAAAATATATCTGTGACGCAACCTAATTTAGCTAGGTACGTATTAGTTAATAAGTTCCTCGTTTTTGGATAAACATTTTTTCTGTTTTCTATTAAATTGCTCAGCATTCATTGGAAGTCACACCTGCAAATGTATTTACGATTGGGGATGCGTTCGAGAATGTCCAGGTAATTTTTTTTTGTAAAATTGTAACTCAAGCAGAGCTCGTGTTACGGTACGACTGATATACCACTTATATACTTTTTTGAAAATACATACATGTATTATTATACATCGAAACACCCAGATCCGAGATAAATACTTGCAGATCCAAACATTTGTCTCGCGGAGGGAATCGGGCCCGCAACCATCCGTGGCCCACTGGACCGTCCGGTAACGTACCTTATTGAGCGTGAGTTGGAAGTCGTGCCTGGACGGGCGATAGGCGGGCACGGCGTGGTCGAGCAGCCAGCCGAGCGCGGCGGCCTGCAGCGCGGTCACCTGCGCCAGCAGCGCGCGCTGGTCGGCGTGCGAGCGCGCATGTGCCGCCGCGCCGGCCGTCACCAGGCAGCACAGACACAGCAGCTCGCCCAGCGCCACGAACGCGCGCTCGCGGACCTCGCCCGTGGCACTGCTGCATGCCGCCGCCGCTGTACACCGACACGTCACCGACACATTTCACAACCACTTTTAGGGACCGCTCGGTTGATCCGAACTCCTGATATGCGGTAGGTTGAGGTTTCTATTCCCTCCCAGGATAAACATTTATGTGATGATTCAAATTCAAATATTTTTACTCGATCCGATCACGAAAATCACTTTGAACCATCTCATTTAGACGCCGATTCAGAGTCCGAGGAAAACTCCAAAAAACTCCAAGAAAGCCTATCAACCTTATAACTTACCTACGAGCAACTAATACAAAATTTCAAATCTACAGGCAGGCTCCTGTTGTGTTTTTGCCTGGTCCTATAAAAAGTGCTTACGATCTTTATATTAATCCCATGAAAACACAAGCAATCGTCATTGGGAGTTTACGGATGGTGTCTGGAATTTTACTTGACTTAAGTTTCCGGTAACACGAATGAGTCTTTTCACCCTCTTAGTTTACGAGAAAATAATAAAACATTTCTAACCTCAAATCTCATAAAACGTGAAACAAAACGTAAAAATTAACAGATAATAACCAAATTTGTCGTATTTGTTGTCTGTGGTTTAACATGTTGTGTAAAATTGATGCGAACGAAATGTAAAAAACCTGTCATGTGTCACTGTAATAATATAGTTATTCCGTTTCTCCTCAAGTTTTGCGAATGTTCCCTCTCTGTCGGTGCTTTGTAGTGATTTTGTGGCGGTCCCAGAAAAGTTGTTCAAATAGATGAGAGCAAGTTCGGGAAAAGGAAATATAATACAGGTAAGTCATAATGAGCGAAGCGAGCCCACCCATAAAATTTGGTGTCCTAAGTCCGAGATGAGTAGGTTAGGTTAGGGTTATATATAAAAAAAGCGAGCGAAGCGAGCCCACCCATAAAATTTGGTGTCCTAAGTCCGAGATGAGTAGGTTAGGTTAGGGTTATATATAAGGGGTGCAAGGTCGGGTAACCTCCTCGTGGTGCACCCTGGTAACATCGTGGGATACTTCTTTAGTACGCTAAAGAAGTATCGCACGGTGGCCAATAACCCGACACGGAGGATCTCTCCACGTGTCCCTCTGATTAGCAGAGGGCACAGTGAGACGAGACAGGGGGAGAGGACCGCATCTGCGGTCCAGGGATGGGCTTGTGGCCATGGCTCACAGAGCTCTGTCTTGTAAGGCGCTCTGCTTTGCAAGACAGAGTTGTGCGGGCCACGTCCGAAAGCAACGAAGCGGGGACGTGCTTGGTGTGCATTTCCCAGTCGCTTGTCGGGAAGGGACACTCGCAATGTCGTTTTCTGACTTGCGGCCGCTCGGAGATCCCCCACACTGGGTCGGGGAGACCCGTGGGCCGAGTGATCTTGGGGGCCTTTGATGGTAGGATTTAGGGCGTCCGAAGTCATTGGCCCTTGGGAGGGGTGACGGCACTTTGCGAGGAGGTGTCGTCGCATGCACCCAGGTAGGCTAAGGGGGATTTTCCTCCTGGCCAGCGTTCGGCCGCTCGGTATTCGCTGGGTCGCCAGACCTTAGTGGGACCGAGTGGCGGAAGGGATGGGGGCTTCCTCCGCGCGTCTCTTCAATGAGGGTGCAGTGGTTGAAGCGGGGACGAGCTTGGCGTGTAGTTGCCTGGATAAGAATTCTGGCGGGGGACCCCGCAGTACCACTAGTTCTGACCGGCGGCGGCACTCTGCGAGTAAGTGTCGTCTATACACCCAGCAGGCTTACGAGATGGGATCTCCTTTGCCGACGTCTCGCCGCGAGGTATTCGCAGTTTCTTTTAGATTCTTGTGGGACTGAGCGGCGCACTGGGTCCGTGGGTAGTCGGAGTGAGGGCTCCCGGCTATCCGTTCGCGGGCTCGGGGAAGGCGGCAGTTAACATGTGTGACGTGTTCTGCCGTAAGCACCGGGTGGGTGTGCGGGAGTGGCTTGCCACTCCTGGGATGGGCTGCGGCCGCAGCACTTTGCGAGAGGGGCACCGGTGCGTTCCTATGGAGATCCCGGAGCCCCTTGACATGCAATGAGGCT
Source organism: Lampropteryx suffumata (assembly GCA_948098915.1). Lineage (NCBI taxonomy): Eukaryota > Metazoa > Arthropoda > Insecta > Lepidoptera > Geometridae > Lampropteryx > Lampropteryx suffumata. The sequence goes on along the minus strand of OX402563.1, from coordinate 17,812,409 downwards.
GGTCACCGGGGAGTTTTAGTGAGTCGTCTGTCGTTTTTTAGACAGCCAACCTCACATATTCCATTTGCACCCCTCAGTGCATTGGAAATCTGTTTGCAGATTTCTCCTCGTCAAAAAAAAAAAAAAAAAAAAAAAAAAAAAAAAAAAAAAAAAAAAAAAAAAAAAAAAAAAAAAAAAAAAAAAAGGGTTATATATAAAAAAAGCGAGCGAAGCGAGCCCACCCATAAAATTTGGTGTCCTAAGTCCGAGATGAGTAGGTTAGGTTAGGGTTATATATAAAAAAAGCGAACGAAGCGAGCCCACCCATAAAATCTGGTGCCCTAAGTCCGAGATGAGTAGGTTAGGTTATAAAAAATGCGAGCGAAGCGAGCCCATGGGAGCTTGGGAGCTTTACCAGGGGTGAGGTGGACCTCTTGAGTGATTAATGAGTTACTGAGTTTTATAAGTACCAAGGTCGGAACTGGTCTACCAGAATCCGGAATCATACAAATATGCCTCAGCGCGTACTCCATGGAAGAAATAGAAATCGCGAGATCCATAGCCTACAAGTTGATGGCGCCTAATAAACGAATAACAAGAAAAGAAGCTAAGAAAAGGCTAAGAATAGGTAAATAAATTTAAATAAAAAACTTCTATAACTTGAAATCGATCTTATTTATATGACCACAACTGTATATAACGTTTTGATAAGATACTGAATAGGTGAATTTGTTGTTGCGCCAGACAGCTGTCGAAATAACGAACTGTCGAAATTCAGTGATTTCGACAGTTCATTATTTCGACACGTTTCGAAGTAAACGAACTTCGAAGAAACATAGTTTGACGAGTGCATGTCGCCAAACCCTACTTGTCGAACTAGTGGTCTTTCGAATGTGTGTTTGTCGCCTTAATGAATTATCTATGCAGTAGGGTTTGTCGATGTAGTGGTCTTTCAAAATTTCGTAAAATACGTAAGATCTTGGTTTATTTTCACGAAAGTCTGAATTATAGTAACATTTATAAGTAACACTTTTAATATTTACTAAATTAACGCGTTTTTTGGCGCATTTTAGTCGTCATGTAAAGGTGTTGATTAAAACTGCAAAATCTTGTAAGTGAAGAAAATGTAAATTTCAACTTATTTAAGAACCATCACCTAATAATGTTACTCTTATTTGGACTTTGGTGTAAGCGAAATAAGATCGATCGAGAAACAACAGAATTACCACGTCAGTCATAACATTTATTTCTAAGTGAGAAGCATGAACAACCCTCTTGATCAACAGTTTCTTGTGCAACACATTTTCGTTGGTTTACTTTAGTATAGGGAATGGTTACCTTCAGCGGAGGGTGAGGCGAGTGCCCTGGCGAGAGGCAGCAGTGCGGCCACGCCCCCCTCGGCTCCCCCCGCTCCCCCTGCTGCCCCCGCGCCCCCGCCCGCCCCCGCGGCGCTGGCTCGCGCCCCGCGCACACACTCGCGCGTCAGCGCTCGCAGCGGACGGAGGTACTCCTCGGGACGCAACATCAACTCCTGTACAACAACTTTACATCAGCACTCAATATCACATTATCATGTTCACGCTGGCATGTAGGTTTTACGTACCTACTAATAGGAATCATTTATTATGCATGGGTTCTAGGTGAACTAAACAGCAGAACTAGACTCAACTAGGAAGATTGAAGTAGGTATGCTTCTCGTTGGTAGCACTTAAATTTTATTTACATACCTACCTAAACCACCAAACGGCATAATATTAATGGGCACTGTTTAAGAACAGTTTTATATGACCTGTAGGTCATATTGTTAATAAACTGTTACCTACAGGTTTGCGGTTTCACAGACAAGATCCAGGAGCTATTTAGGTCCATATCTAGCGTGTGAACAAGAGAAAACATACACTCAACAGGATCTCTTATACTCAGACATCGTGCATCGTGGGACGTGATATCACGTAATGGTAGGCAGCGACGAAGTTACGCGACACGACCAACTTGTGCGCGAGTCGAGCGGCAACCGGTATCCTTGGCCGCACACCGCCCGAAGCGGTGCGCCGTCCGGATATGCCTAAACTTCGGAGTGATTCCCCTGCTATAGACTACGATGAGGATAGTAAATGAGGGTAGCTGGACTTACCATATAAGTATCAGCCATAGCAGCAGGTACAGCGGAGGGCTGCGCTGCAATGAGCGAAGCCAGCACGGCCATGTTGTTGGGCGAGCGCACACTCGACAGCTCGTTGTATATCGTGTGCGTCACCACGCTACGGAGCAGCGCTGGGGAATCCGATACCATCTCCCTGCGAGGAACAACAAAGGGATCACTTTTGTTTGACTGCAACGTTAGTGAGTAAAAAGTTACACTTTTTTTCCACACACGGCGGATAGAAGCTAGTCATCTATAAGATTATATGCAAAGGCCTATTTAATAACATTAGTTATTATAAGTACACAAAATACTGGAGTTTCTATCATACTCATTAGTTAGCCGGCCCAGCACCTTCTGGTCGCAGATGTTCATACCTGCTCTACCACTGTTCATATCTGAGACATGACTAGTATCTGTGAAGTGGTCTTCAGACACATTTTGGCCAGATGACCCCGCACCTTCCGGTCACACTTATTAATACCTGCTGATGAAATGGTCCCCTGGCATTCGCCGCACCTGCTGCACTGTTCATACGTGCTGTAGCATTGTTCATACCTGAGACATGACTGGTATGCAGCTTGCAGCGGCTTGGTCTTCAGCCTCATCTTGACCAGCTGCCCCAGCACCTCCTGGTCTCTAGCGGCGGTGGCTCCGACAGCGTCGCAGTTGACGCAGACGTAGGCCAGCAACTCTTGCCCGCAGCGCCAGAGCTTGCCTGAGTTCAACCAGCCCTCGAGACGGACCGCGGATAGCATTCGGATCTAGATCAATGGAACAAAGATAATTACGTTTAAAAACTAAAAAGAAACCGACTTCATTGAATAAAAATTTGAGCCTATAATAAATTTTTAGTGGTAGATGTAAAGTAGATGTATTTTGTATATTATAATATGGGTAGGCCTAATAAACGCAACGCTCCAATGAGACAGCGAGGTATGAAAATACATGAAAACATCATCGATGTATACAATTTTTAGATTTTCGTTTATTTTTCAGCTCGACCCCGATTTTGATAAAATTTATATGGGACCACCTGTGGAAAATTATTTTTTTGTTTGAAAGTATACCCTTTCAAACAAAAAAATAATTTTCCAAATCGGTTTAGCCGTTTTCGAGTAATCGGTGAACATAAAAAACATAAAAAAATAAAAACCGACGAATTGAGAACCTCCTCCTTTTTGATAAAGTCGGTTAAAAATGGGAAAGGATTAAGGGCAGTTTCGACTTCAGTATTTCAGTAATAATATGCTAAATTGGGGAAAATTATGCTTCATTACGGCTTGACACAACTCCACCCAGCTTAACTTAATGAAGTAACTTGAGTAGGACATTGGATTTCATAATAATTCGACGTTATTAAACCATATTTTCATCTTTTGACGACCTCTGTAGCGCAGTGGGCTAAGGTCCGGCTGAGACGCAAGTTGCGGGTACGATTCCCGCCGCGAGACAAATATTTGTATGATCTGCAAGTATTTGTCTCGGGTCTGGGTGTTTCTATTTACAATATGTATTTATTTATAAAAAATATAAGTAGTATATCAGTCATGTGGTACCCATAACACAAGCTCTGCTTACTTTGGGGTCAGATGATGTGTGAAATATCCGACATTATTATTTTAATCTACTGCCTATTAATAATATTAATGTGAAAGTTCGTGTGGACGTTTGTATGTCAGTGAAAGACACAGTAAAGTCTGAACCAATTTAGATAAATATTGATATGAACCTGGAATAACATAAAGACTATTGTTATCTACCACGCAGTCAAACCTAGTAAATAGTAATAAATATATAGTGGTGGGGAAATCATACAGTGCCATCTAGCCTCAAACTAAGCATAATCTTCTAACCATATAAGAACCAGATGACCTGATGACCTGATGAGATAGGAAATCCTCAGTTCTCCAGGTAACATAACATACCTCTGGAAAGCCACAGGTGGCCGACAGTAACTTCAGGAACCCTTTGCCGATATTGTCTGGCGCTGCGGAGCGCCGTTGGATCTGATCATTGATAGCGGCCAGCACGAGATGTTCTACAGTCACGTGACTACTGGAATACCTGCACCAAAACAAATAGATTACGACTATTTTATAATCATACTCGTAATATATGTCATGGGACGGAACTTTTAAAACTTTTATATTAGCTGCAGAAAGAGCTCAAAGAGCTATCCTAAAGGTAGCCACCTACCGCCCTTTCCTCTTTCCTACTAATCTATTATATAAGTCCTGTAAAGTGCTAACAGTTCGACAGCTATTTATACTAAACCTTGCTCTAACACAACATAAACTCCTCCCTTATTGTGCTGAAAATATTGACAATAGACGTAATGATATTCGTACCTATAGCATCCCACTAAAACATGCTTTCGCCTCTAGATTTTTTGTATTCCTCGGGCCTTTCGTGTATAAAAGACTTAATCGTAAACTAGGCATCTATGCAATGAATTTGACTAATTGTAAAAAAACCCTACAACATGCGTTATCATGTCTTTCTTACGAAGAAACTGAGGAGTTGTTGGCTGTAGTAAGATAGGTAATGTTTTAAACATTTTACCTAGCATTATGTTTAAATTAGGTTTTCGCTTGGTTTGTCTTTTACATGAACTTATGTCACCATTTATATTTTAACCTTGTTTATTTTATTTTATCACATAAGTTTACAGTTTTTTGTTTATTTACATACCTATAAGTTAATATTGTTAGTCCTATCCAGTTCGGGCATATTGTAAACAGTTACCTAAGTATAGTTACATAATAAGTATTATACTGTAATAATATATATTATTTTACCTGTTGTAACCCTTAGCTCTGAGGTAATGAATAAAGATTTTTTTTTTATATAGGTGTTAAATATGCTATACCAATATCAACATAAAATATTAAATGAGCAGCAAAGTTTGGTTCAAAACTGCACTTACTACAAATGGTAACGTCCCTAAAATCAGCTGTTTATTGAACTCTGAGCGTGACCCCAAAACGAAGTATCGTTTGAGTTCACGCAACACAAACATAAAAGTTGCCTTCATTGTGATGCCTCTGAGAAGAAAGTAATTTTTTGTGTTCTTGTTGAGATCAGCTGCAATTTTTATAAGAATCTTGTTTATTCTTCTATCAAATTTTCGGATTTATTGCATTGAATTTTTGTTGACAAACAAAAATTTGAAACTAAACAGGATTTTTTTATGATGATGATGATGATAACATGTTCTAACAACTCTTTATTAAAACAACTTGATTTGGATCTTCATAGAAATTTAAAGCATTGGGTAGGTAGGTATCTAACCAACATTTTTCGTAAGTAGGTAGTATACATGGGTAGGTAGATCTTCATAGAAATTCAAAGCATTAGGTACCCAACCTACAACATTTTTCTAGGTAGGTAGATAGATTTCTTATTAACATTTCTGGGCTAGGTATCTAATAATTTGAATTTCTATGAAAAATCTTGTCTATCCCATATTTTCCCATAGTTTTATCTGTCCACCTCATTGTGCGACTCAGTGACTTCGCGGCTTTGGTGGTGTCAAACAAAACCGACAACCAATCAGAAGAGTTCAATCCACATAATAAATAATAAATCTCGGCTAATTCCGAAAATAGTCTACCTTTGTAATAAGCCGACATTTATTATTTTGTCAGAAATTGGTTCCGTAGGTTTTTATTTTAAATAACATAACATAAATAATTTTTACATAAAGTTAAAAACATTGTTTTTCAAGAGAAGAATAAGTAATTAGATTAGCCGCTGGATTAGTAGGTAGTTACTAAATAAATATCTACTTAGTTTTGTGCTACAAACGAAACAACATGGCTTGTGTGAATACCGCAGTCAGTATGTAATGTAGGTACCTACGTCAAAAGATACTTACATACACCAACCTAGGTATCTAGCCTAGCTTAGCAGACAATTTGAACTCACGCGAAACTAGGTAGGTATGTATGTAGGTAACGCACTTAGAAAAATTGTTGACAAAATAAGGGTTGGCGATTTTATTTCTTGAATGTTTTTGTATGGAAATCTGAAAATATTAATTCTTAGGATATGTACCCCCACAACTGTTAATTTTCATGGTCGGAATCTCCTCGTTCAGGCTTAAAATACTAGTTCCTGAATTCCCTGTATTATAGTTTTTGAGAAATTGATTAGAATTTTGTAGGATCAATTTCGTTTCTTATGTGGAGTGATTGTTGATATGAATGTAGATGTATATACAGGTTACTTTTAATGTAGGTACCACTTTGGCGTAGTAGTAAATGTACGAGGATACCGAGGCATTGTTGCAAACAAATGGAACCTTACCTTGGGAACACAGTGTAATCCAGTTCAGAAAGCTCAGCTTCCTCTTCAGTGCTGATGAGAGGTGACCCTGCTCCTGAGGGAGACATTGTTCCTGTAAACATAATGTATTGTTGAGAAATGTTAAACAGAGGTAGGAGCTTACTGTTCTGAAGGCAAGTAGAAGAGTCTGTAAGCAATGTTTGGCTTTTTACTAAACTGATGAATCAAGTCTGTCTAATAATATAGAAGTCTATTGCATTTGTATCTTATACCATTGCATAGAATCTGCGTTCAAACCCAGTTGTACACCAATTAATTTTTCTAACCAAAAAGTGTGCTGTACCAGTACTCTCAAACGGTGATAGAAAACATTGTGAGAAACATGTGCGAACTGCACAAACGGTGATAGAAAGCATTGTGAGAAACATGTGCGAACTGCACAAAAGGAGCCTTTAAGGAGCACTTTAATCCTGTTTGGTGCTGTTCTGCGGAGAAGTTAGAAGTATTTTTATTCATATGTGGTAACATGTTGTCTCCTTACCTAATGTGTTGTCACTGGGTATGAGATGAGATGGTGGCTGCTTCGTGGCAAATGCAGTGACAATATTCTCCACCAGGCACTTGCACCACGAACATTCCACCCACCATCTCTCGTTGAGAGCATCTTCTATGTAAACCTGTTGGTATAATTTATGCTGGAATTCTTGGATGTATCCTAAAAAAATCTAAGTAACTACAGATCAGAGGAGGAGTCTACCAAGCCTACATAAATACTCACAAATGTATTATGTTGTAAGTATGTATGTATGTTTACTGGATTATGAGACCTGTGGGGTAAACAGATTTCTGTACCACTTTCAACTAATTCATATTCTATCCACAATTAAACACAAACACAGTGCAGTTTATTTGAAATTACAGGATTCAATTGGATTCAAAGGGACAACAAATTCACCAAAATCGCATTTTCAATCTATACTGATATTATAAATGCGAAAGTAACTATATCTGTCTGTCTGTTTGTTACGATTTCACATCTAAACCTTTGATACAATTATGATGAATTTTGGTATTGAGGTAGATGGGACCTCGGAGAAGGACATAGGCTACTTTTTATCAAAGTACCATGCATGCGAAGCCGCAAGCAGCAGCTAGTTACTTATAAAAAGACCAGATATTTTCACAATAAATGTCATTACTCTAGACTTTGTATAATTTTTGTACCAGAAATTTTTACTGCCTTTTCAATAAAAGCATTCATGAATAAACTTGTGAACAGATTTTTTTTTATTTACATACCTTGATAAAAATATCAGGCCAGTTGCTATTCTCCCGATGACCAGCATACAACATGTTACAGGCCAAGACGAACATCAGAGGGTTTCCTTTATTTTTGAATGCAGCACCCTGCTCCCGCTTCAGTAACGTACAGAGTATGTTTGTAACAGTTTCATGAGCGAACATGTTGGGCCGTATCTTGGTGAGGTATAGTAAGCTCATGCAGAGGATCGGATCAGGCTTTGAGCGTTGGGATTTGAGGAGACGTATTGAGCCAGTAAGCAGACCAAGCTGAAAAGGAAATATATAATTTTATTGGTGACCCTAAGAGAAAAATTACATGTTTTCATTACCAAAACACGTTACAGTAGGAATTGTATAATCTAACCAAAACTGTAATATTGTATTATTAACTCACTAATTTATCAGAATTGTGTGTATCTAAGGCCTGCAGCACATTGGGTACCAAGTCAACAGGGTCTACTTCCAGCGAAGTTCCTCCAACAGCTTCCGCAGGAGAGCCAATTCTGGATCTTTTACTTGCTGGCTGTGACCCAAATCCCGAGGCTTCCCGTTTTCTTTCTACACCTTGAAATATATTATCAGGTTAACATGAATGTCGTGTTGTGTTGTGCTGTGAATTCAATGTTGATGAATGAGATTCCAAGAGCTTACCACTAGTAGATGGTTTATGGATACTCCCCCTCTTCTCGGAATCTCTGGAGACCACCACAGTAGACTTGGTTCCCAGAGCGAAGATGTCCTGAGGATGCTGAGGTCCCTTGCTCTTTCCACCGCGGCCAGACGAAGGCATTTTGCCGCGCTCCATGTTATTGTACAGCTAAGTATCATGTGAAGCACAAAGTCATGTAATGATTTTCATTACATTTGCATGAAAAACGTTAAATATTTATATTGTGCCGGAGGGGTTTTCTTTTCTCCAGTTTAATTTAGTTAGTAGTAACAAATAAAACGAAACTAAACAATCGAGAACAGGTACTTTGACTAAAACAGTTGACTTTGACTGACTGACTACTTGACATTGGCAAATGATAAACTATTGAGTTTGACATACAATTTCTTGTTTATTCATTTTTGGCCGTTTACGAAGCAAACATTTGATTCTTCGTCTGTCATTTCATGGAGCAACATGGTTCAGCTAATTAAATATTTTTTACCCGTTTTATTGCATGTTTTATTCAGTAATCTTGACAGAATTTTCATGAATAAATTGTGGCTGCGGGACGGGTATGGATAATTGGATTGCATGTGTATTGTGGTGCAGTGTGATTTGAACGACGAAGAGTCCCAAGAAAATTCTAGACGCCATTCCGCGTGTTGTCTTGAATTGACAACTGACCATCGACTAAGACTTATAACAAACAAAGTGAATATAAACCGTAGACAGAGAAACTAATAGACGACTAGATAGCATCCGTCGCATTCATACAAGAAAGAGAACAACGTATGTGCACATACTGTAAAGAAACGAGATAGAATGGTTAGATTTTTTGTTTCATGTCGCGTGCCGGTTTTTTCAAGATCAGCACCTTGAATGTGTCAATGAATGAATGAATGTCTATCAGTTTTCGGCGTAATTTCAATCATTGATTGTAATTAGAGTTCCATAATAGCATTATAGGAGGTTCCTTTGACAAAATTTTGAATTTATATTTTGATTTTTCTTAAATATACCAACTTATTTATTTATTTACTACCTACCAAACATTGTAACCAAGCCGTTAATTTCTTTAACCTCCAAAGCTTCCGCTCTGTTAAAATCTAGCGTTGCAAAATGTAAGAATGAGTTTATTTTCAGCTATATGAACGTGCCAGTAATATAAAAAATATAGAAGACCTCGGGGCAATGTCTACAAAGGTGCTGGGTGTTCTTAGATATTGAACCGTGTTTAGCTTATATTTTTAATAGATCTATTAACGAGAGACTTTTTTCCGATCTTACGAAACACGGTAACACAGTGCCTGCCTGCCTGCCTGCCTCTCTGTCTATCTGTCTGTCATTGTACCTACTACTGGTTTTAGTTCACCAAAGTTCCTACTTATTGGACCGACATACACACACATACACTAAGTAGAATAGTGCTCAACATAATAATTGATTTGTTTATGAACTAACCACCACCATATTTTACTCATTCATACAAATTTACCCAATTATAGGGAACCGCTTGACAAATGGCAACCCTTCGAAATGCGACATACAATAAATGCGTAGACAGAGAAACTAATAGACGACTAGATAGCATCCATCGCATTCATACATGAAAGACAAGAAAGAGAACAACTTATGTGCAGATACTGTAAAGAAACGAGATAGAATGGTTTGATTTTTTGTTTCATGTCGCGTGCCTGTTTTTTCAAGATCCGCACCAGATTGTGCAAAGCAACGTTTGACAGTTTGCCATTGTTTGGATGGTTGGTGCTCGCTTTGTGTGAAATAACCGGAAAAAAACAGTTCATAATAAATTGTGAACACGCTGAATTACTTGCGAATTGCAAATAACAAATTCCTTAACCGGATTTTGTAAAGATAATGGTTCGATCTATCGTTTTAGGATGTAAAAGTGATAGTGAACGGAAACATCCCGATTTGTCTTGTGTATTTTTGAGTAGTTATTAGCTTTCAAACTGTTTTTTTAATATTATACACAATAGATAACAGCATTTCGAACTGAACCTTGTTCGCTACAGCATAATTCATAAATCATAACAAACAATTTATATATTTTGGTGGTGCCTGCATTCGACCTTAACATTCCCCAGACTAGGTACAAAATTTTTACATAAAATATGTTTTACATTTCGTATGAATTTTAATAATTCAATTTAACTTACGTATCGTACAATGTTGACAGATGAATATATGGAGGCAAGGTAAAGGCAAAAGCTACTTAAAATCGGTCTGAGGAAACCTTTCATACATTTTGATGGCAATTGATTGTGAAATAATGTCCTGTCAGTGACAATAACCATACCGCCCTGTATAAATAAATAGATTAAAATGATTCTTACATTGTAAAATAAAACACCTCGCTATTAATTTGTTACAGTTTTCCATCAAACGATAATGTACGTTTGCAGTGGGTTGAAGCCACAGGCCGAAAAATCTGGACACCTAAAAACTCTTCGAGGATTTGTGGTACCCATTTTGAGAAAAATGTCTTGTTTAAGAAGAATAAATTAACTATTCTGTATCCTAATGCTGTTCCATTGGTGGTTAGTAAATATATGATTTATGAGTTTTTATTCTGTAGGTAGGTATACACTGATCAATACTTTTCGACTAGAAAAAGTAAATAAGTCCTTTATCGGGAACACGGTGCGCTTCTATAATAAGCTTCCTGAAAATGCAACTAAACTACCTATTAAGAAATTTAAAGCTTACATAAAAGAGTATTTTGAAGAAAGCTTATTATAATATAAATTACTATATTATTGATAAGAACGCATGACCTCATGCCGCTCTGCCCTCAGACAGTTAACCGACACACTTGAAATGTACAAACTCATGTATAAGTATATCGTAGCTAATTTAGTTATAAGATGTCAAAAAAATGGTTTTTCGCGATTTTCAGCAAAACGGTAAGTTTTATCATAAAAGTACCTTTGACAAAAATTGTAGACCATAAAATTATCTATAAAAAAAATATATATATACTTTTTTTCTTACGAGCCACCGTTTCTGAGATATAACGATTCAAAAAGTTATAAAAGTTGTTATCGTCATAATATGCATGAGTACGCCACGTATATACATCTCTCTCATTATATTATTTATTATATTATATATAATATATATATATTATATTATATATTACATGTTGAAATATTTTTCTATCGGTCATTGTAACTTATACCTAAAATATAAAATATACATAATTTATAACTATGTAGGCGACTTTCTTATACAATAATTATTAAACCCATAAAATATATATTTACACTTAATATTATATATACACTACATTTTATCTCACATATATTTATCACGTTTATCAACACAAATCATATTATGTATTCATAAACAGCAGTTTTCAAAATGTTTGAAAAACAAGATCTAGTTCAATGTGCTGAAGTTTTTAAAAAGAGTAATTCAACTCAACAAGAAGTTATCACCAACGGCATCCGCTTTCTTCTTTCTATGTACGGAGCTCCTAAAAAAACTACCTGTTTAGATAAGCATCGATATGCATGTTTCGTTAAAAATACTAAAAATAAAAAACAAGTTCAATTAGCTTGTCTTCCGTTTTGTTCTCTGGCATGCCAGAGAACAAAACAGTTCGACAAATTTTCAAGGCCGGTCGTGCTCTAATGTTGAATCACAAACAATGGAGGATTCGTTGGATTCCGACAAAGTGTCATGCGATTCATCGCTATTGACGCTATTTACTTGCATCCAAAATGAAGATGAAGAAGAAGCAGGAGAAGAAGAAGAAGAACAACAACAAGAAGAAGATCAAGAAGTACACTACCTCATAGGTAGCGTGGAAACGTGTGCATATTATGACGATATCAACTTTTATAACTTTTTGAATCGTTATATCTCAGAAACGGCTCGTAAGAAAAAAGTATTGATGCATTTTTAATGGATAATTTTATGATCTACAATTTTTGATTAAGGTACTTTTATGATAAATTTTACCGTTTTGCTGAAAATCACGAAAATCTCATTTTTTTGACCTTTGACCTTGAATATTTTTTTTTCCATACACGGGAATGATGGGGAACTTTTAAATATTATTTATAATTATTTTATGCACCTTCGAATGTCTAAATTGACCGGACTATAAGTAGGTACTCGAAATTAAAACTATTCTAGCAGCATCACCATCTAAATAACTGTGTAAATAGTTAAACTTGTGTACATTTGTGATACTGAACTTTTGTAGATTAGACTCTCATGTGTCTTGGAGATTTCACCAACTAAAATATTTGCCGTCAAATTGACCTATCTGAATCTGAGGAAGTTTCAACCTTATCCCTGAATGATATAATTGAGGATCATTTAAACAACACGAACAATTGTGCACCTACTGATTTGCATTCATGCTTTTTTAGAAATCTTTCGACTTCCATGTACCTAATATTCCTGTCCTGTAAGCATTCGACAACCACAAACTATAGGATGCTAACGCTTTCGACTAACAAAGCTAAACTACTTAACATTTAAAAAATTGGCATCAAAACAGAGGCCATTATAGAAAGAAGAAGAAAAAAAAACTTACTTTGACATTGACAAAATTTACATCAAGAAGACAGATGCTATTTCATAAATAAGAAATTTACTGTCAAAATTTTAAGTTTTAGACAGGCAAAAATTACAAAAAGGTACGGTTTTTCCATAATTTTCTCAAAATCTAGGCTTTTACCAGTTTTTATGTAACTAAGCTTATATATCCAACTTGATTAAATTTATTTGTGTATATTTTTTTGAAGTTATGTAACTGGAGTTTGAGGTTATGGTTTTGGGATTTCAGATGTTGACCTCCACCCTTGTCTGTCTTCGAGCGGTCAGCAAGTCTGTGATGGTAACCAGGAACCTGGCCTCCGCACAGAAGGCAACTGACCCGATTCAGCAGCTTTTCCTCGACAAAATCCGGGAATACAAGCAGAAGAGCGCGTAAGTTCACTTGATTAATCTACAAACTACTAAAACGTCTAGTGGTTCAGCCTCCACCAATATCAGCTACCTAACATATATTTTTTTTATCCTTGCATAAGTTAATTTCTTAGCTATCTGGTACTAGAACCCATTCTCTAAAGCTAAAGCTTCTTAAATTAAAGTATTGTGGTCTTCATTTGATTATTAACATAAGTGTAATTAACCCACCTTCTTATTGTGTAATTAGTTCTATTGTACCAGTGTGATAAATAAAATATGACAAAGATACGACGATAGAAATAGCAGTTACCATAGTCATGTTTATGTACTTCTTACTTAAATTTCTTTAAAGTTCTAATGAAAAACAGTGTTTACCATGCTTGTTAGTTTGTTAGTAGTGTTAGTGAATTTGAATCGGCAAATGAAATCTGCATTATTAGTTTTTCAACCTTACTATCAAAAACATACTATTAACAAGATAATGTAGAAGAAATTATATATTGAAGGTAAGACACCCTCAAAATATCAATTCTATTGAAATCATCTGTATTTGATTATGATCTTATTTAAATTCCTGCAGTAAGTTTGTACTGGATGTAATTATGACAGATTATTTTATTGTGAACTAGCTGACTGTTGAGTGGTTTCTCTCGCTTAACATAGACTATGCCACTCTCTAGCTCTACTCTGTAGGAAAAATCTAGCAATCTCTAAATATAAATTTTAAAATCTATTCAATTGCTACAATGATTATCTTTAGCCTCACTGCTCAGTTGGTAGTACCCCTTCCTTCTGTGCTGTAGGTTGAGGGTTTGATACCCGCCCAGGATATTTTTTGTTTAAAGATTTAAGATTGATTGGTGTCTGGGTATTATAAATTATCATAATAATGTATTTAAAATAAGTATTCTATCAGTCATCTGGTTCCCATAGTAAAAGCTTTGCTTAGTTAGTGGCTAGATGTTATTGTGTGGATTGTACACCAATAGTTATTTATTTACAACCAAAAACATAACAATAAACCATTCTTAAAAATACCAGTTACTAACACATTTACTGCTCCAAGTTTGTAGAAACTCTTTTTGAGTGGTTACTATAAGAGACAGTCTTTGGAATGATCCTCTGTAATATCTTTTATCATAGTAGGTTAATTATAAAAATTATTTTATAATGACAGTTCCAAACATTTAAAGTGAAAACCTATTCCAGTGGTGGCAAACTCGTGGACCCCAACCCAGCCATTGAGAAAGAACTCAAGTCTGAGTTTGACAAGCTGGAAAAGCAGTATGGAGGTGGCTCCGGTGTTGACATGACTCAATTCCCCACATTCAAATTCGAGGAACCCAAACTGGACCCCATTGATGAACAGGCACCAAAGAAAGCCAAGTGAATAATGTAGGAATCTTTGTGTGAATGCTTGCTTAAGAAATTAAAACAATAAATTATTTGTTAGACAGTCTGTCTTATTTTTTATTATATAATCCCTTTTGTATATAAAATAATATCAAATGGGCCCACAACTATACCCATGAATACCTAGGCTACACAAATAATATGCTTGACTAACTAGATACCTAGATAAGTATTAAAACTTCGTAAGCTTTTAAGATCATTGGCAGGGAGTATATCCAAGCACATAAATATATCCCATAACTCCCCAACCCCCGCGTCTCAGGCATCAGTATGCGGCATACTACGCGGGGTAATGCAACAAAAACTAGGATTAAATGACTGAAGCGCCTTTTATATTGTTGTAGCAATCACGTATTAAAGATAAGTTTCAGGCTCTGGTTTTCTTTAAGTGAAACAATCAAAAGATAAAAGACACCCACCATAAAGCCTACGCGTGAGAATTGCATTGCGCCAATTGAGATGAAAGCCACATACAATTTTCTAAATAGGTATCTACCTACCTATCTATTGATTTTTTACTAAAGAAAAACAACAAAGAACAACAACAAACAAACAAAAACATCGCCTGAAATACCTATTTCTCCACGCACTGTTTACGTGGATTGCAATTTATATTATCAAAATGTATTTTCAGCAAAATGGTGACTTGTACCTATTTCGGCGAAATGAGAACGCAAACACACGCGATTGCGTCCTTGACTGACTCGACCAAAATTCCTAATCACAAAATAAGCTAGATAACAGAAAAGCGATTTTTCGCTGAAGGATTTCACGCCCTTCATAACGTACGAAATCAACACGTATCGAGCGCAGCGCTTTCCTGCTAGCTACGTATGCGTGGTCCCTCCAGCAACCCACCCAGCCTAGCCGGTCCGTCCGCACTCCGCACCGCAGCGCAGTATGTTTGTTATAGCGCAAAGGCGAAGACGTGTTCTATTGAATGATATTCTAATCTAATATGGCGAACGGCTTCGTGGGTTCCACAAAGAGCTTCCCATTTTCCTTTGATACTGACATTGAGGAGGAGGAACCGGGGAGGAACACGCCGCGATTGAGTCACAGATCTGGTGAGTACTTGAGGCTATTGTTTACGTCCTTTCCTCTTCATCCAACCCTTGGGTTTAATATGTGCACCTGCGCTCGATAATATTTATGTTTCTATCGAAGTAGTTTATTGAAATTGGCAGAGCTGGCACTGTCTCGGCGTTAATTGGTTTCAAATTAATGGGTATTGAAGAGATATTGAAGCTTCTTTTAGTACCTACTTACCTACCTTTTTCTTTCGATTCAACCTTGATCGGCAAGCTAGGAAAACAAAGTTGTGTTCAGGGAACTTTCCATCGGACATTTTTAATATCATCTATAAGGTATTTACCTACCTGAACGTATTCCATGTTTTTATGTTGTTGACTAAGTGTTACCCCTTAAGGACAAGTAAAAACTATCCCATGCGATATGGGAGTTAAATATTTTAACACATAAAACACTTAATTTCAACGGTGTCGTATCAATTTTATGATGCCATGCCTTCAGTCAATTAGGTATGTGTTGTCTGGAAAACCTACTCCAATGCGTCTACTGCTGATGTAACCCGGCCTATAGAGTAGGTGTACCTCCAGTTAGATATGGTGAAGGTCTGGAGAGGTTTCCTACTTTGTCGCGCAGTCAAATCGATACTGTTGACTAAGTATAGGCATATCACAGCTGACGGCTGACCGGGGCGCGTGTTGCCTCGTCAAAGTTGTGCTGATATGAAATGTAGGTAGGCTAGGCTTGAGTGGTTAGTAAATGTAATGTTGGTAATAAGAATGCGTCAGCATCAGATCTCTTAAGCTACTTCGCAGAATTGAGGTCATCATCTAGGTACATATTATAAATACTACCTCTAGACATAAACTAGATAGTGTAGGTATAAGTAAGTACTACAATGTCTAGAGTTCACCAGTGTCTCACAGCCGACTGCTGGACCTCGCCAAGGTTCCAAAGTTGCCAAACTAGTTAAACTGATGAACGGCCCAGAGTAGGTACTTGGACTAAAATATCTAGGAAACAACTGCAATTTTATACCAAACCATCTAACAAACACTAGATTCCTTTAAAAAAAAGTGCAATAAAACGATCTGTTCGTTCAGGAGTTACGATGCTATGAAATTATATATAGGTACACAAAGGCTTCAAAGTTTATATAAAACAGTCTCAAACCAAGAGAAAACAGCAGGTAGCTAAGCGAAACTTTTTACCTAAGCATTGGATAAAAACTGTTATATCTAAACTTGGAACCTATGGGGTTCGGCTCTTGCGTCATTAACATTATGCTACCGACGGACGACCCGACTTAACCTCCCTGTTAAGAAATTAGTCGTTTCGAGGTTACTTTTTAACCGATTTCATCAAAAGGAGGAGGTTCTCAATTCGTCGCAATCTTTTTTTTATGCATGTTCACCGATTACTCGAAAACGCATGAACCGATTTGGAAAATTATTTTTTTGTTACAAAGGGTAGGTATACTTCACTTCATTTAAATTTTATCAAAATCGGTCGAGCTGAAAAATCAACGAAAATCTAAAAATTTTATACATCGATGATGTTTTTGTGTACTTCGATACCTCGCTGTCTCATAGGAGCGTTGCGTTTATTTTGCCTAACCATATTATATATATATACAAAATACATAAACTTTCTACTACAAATGTATTATAAAGGTACTCAAATTTCATTCATTGAATTCGGTTTTCTTTTTAGTTTTTAAAACGTAATTATGTTTATTTCATTTAATTCTGTCATTCCAAAATTGTTCATAATCTAAAGTAGGTAAATAAATAACCTACTGTTCTTATCTTATCACTAGACTATTATTTATAGAGTGCCATTACCACTGGTAGATAATATTGCTTAGAAACTAGAATTACTGAAGACTACATTTTCAGAAACTTCTTGCTTCGGTTGCGAGATATATAATACTAGCGACCCGCCCCGACTTCGCACGGGTGCAATGCTGATACTAAATATACTACAGAATGTCTAATGTGATTAGAAACCTCTAAAATTATCAGTGTTTCTCTACCATATTAAGCATGTATTATACGTATAAACCTTCCTCTTGAATCACTCTATCTATTACAAAAAACCGCACTAAAATCCGTGGCGTAGTTTTAAAGATCTAAGCATACATAGGGACAGCAGACAACGGGAAGCGACTTTGTACTATGTAGTGAAACGTGGATTCATTTACTTCTAAAAGACGAACTCATTAGCTATCAATCATTTATTAAAAACATCTGTTGAATTTTAATAAAATGACGAAAGAACAAAGAAGTTCTTAATCGATGTGATAACTAAAACCGTAAACAATTTCACAGGAATCAAAGCCGATGAACTTTCCTAAATCAGTGACGGTGCAAAAACATTAAAACGGTGCCAAACGCGATGCTATATTTAACCGTAGGTAAAATGTATCATTTACGAAGTGTTTCGATTTTATGTGGCCGTGATTCAAAATGAAAACAATGCCGGCC
Source organism: Lampropteryx suffumata (assembly GCA_948098915.1). Classification (NCBI taxonomy): domain Eukaryota; kingdom Metazoa; phylum Arthropoda; class Insecta; order Lepidoptera; family Geometridae; genus Lampropteryx; species Lampropteryx suffumata. The sequence continues at coordinate 17,794,168 of OX402563.1, read as the reverse complement.
GGCGAATTTATCTTCTTTGCTCTAAATGGGTTTGGCACAACAATACTTCTAGTAGTAGCCCCGCCGTTCCGTCCGTTCCTAAGGTTCGAATCCGGTCGTGTACCTACCAATGTATTTTTCTGTTTGAAAGATGTAGGTACGTGCACTATACCAGTACTCTCACCAATGAGAGTACTGAAGGAAAACATCGTGAGGAAACCGGCATGTCATTGTCGTGGAACCTAAACCTAAACCTAATCATCGAAAACATGTACCAAGTGTTCGAGAGGAACCTTTAAGGCGCACTTTAACCCTTTCACCACACCTCGAAATAACTAAGGACACGATAAGAAGAGGTAAAAAAACCCAAAAGAAATGCTAGGTGCATAAGAAGATGAAGAGAATCTAAAAAGATAATGAAACTGGTGATGTTACTCTAACTAGATAACTTAAAAACAATGGACTCCAACCGTGACTATAAAATGATCAACTCTCAACCTCTAAAACTCTACTTAACAAAAAAAAATGATACATTTAGGGTGGCTATAAGATACCTTGCTAACTACTTAGATGCAATTTTCATATCTATGTAATCTCGCGGCAGGCCATAATTCGTGTGCGTGACGAACTGTCGTCACTGAAATCCGTACACTGAACAAAGCATGTCGTAGCTCGGCCGTGTGCCAGCCACGCTCAGTCTTCTCCCAAACACACTACAATAACATTGTCTACATCGACTGTGAAAATAATTTGAAAACTTATCGTGATTTTCCGAAAAATTGTGATTTTTGGGTGATTTTAACGTGTGCGTTTTATTCGCCGCCATTTTGGTATCGCGACGTTTTCTGGAAAATTCCAGTGGTATTTGTAGCAGGTGCATTGAAGATTCGTTTATTTGTAGTTCAAGGTTTGCAGTTTCAAAGCCCTGATAATTATGTGAAGTGAATGTAATTTGATGGTTTGTTATGTTCTAATTAAAGGTTCAAATTCTCAAATCCTTTGGTTTTGTACTTGCGTAAGTAAATAAAGTCCATCCATCACTCGAAAAACATCTTAGATCCACTTAGAGGACATTATAACTCAGATCCGGACTAGAATATCCAAAGCAGAATCATCAATCAATGCAATAAATTATGATGATTCAGTTCCATGGCTCGCTGTAACATCGTATCCGTCGCACTTGATCAAATTCAATCAGAAAATGACGAATTACAACAGTCCTAGATATTTTGGCCTCTGGAATGAGGTGGGATAGGTCTTTGACATTGTTTGTTGATCTGCTGGCGCTCCAGGAATAGAATCCACTCGCTAATACAAATATACAACACGTTGCTGCTAGGTCCCTATATATAGACGTTGTACATATTGCGCACTCGCACGACATAGCTGATATTGTGATGTATGTAATGCCATAGTTTAGTTAAAGTGGTTGGATAAGTAGCACAATAGTGTTAATAAAATTGTTTAAAATATGGTCGTACCCTGCCAAAGCCCAGCGTCTATTCTGCGTGTGATTCAAATCTTGACCTTGGTTGAAGACACGCATTTGTGTTCTAAAATGTCGTGTCAGCCTTTTCAGCGTTGGAGTAAATAGGGCACTAGCGTGCTATAAATAAACAAAACAGCCAAAGTTTGCACAACAGTGGCTTATCAGTCAGCTCTACATATACTTCTGCATAATTTTGTCTTGTCTGCTCATTAGTGTTGCATGCTTTATCTAATCGCGTGTTATCTTCAGTCTCAGCTCAGACAACTCCATTTGTGTCCCAGAGCCTCAGAGCATTCTGAACATGAAGTCCTGGGGGGCTTACTACGACCTGTTTTAGCAATATTAAAACAATACATTAAAATTTCGTACCACGACCTTCAATATGTAAGCTTGCTTTAATAGTAGGTATAGGGTTAGTGCAGTTTTGGTGACGTCATTATGAATTGTTCACTCAATACGTACCATGACGGCAAATCAACCACGGCAAATCAAGCAACCTTGTATAAGTTACTCTTTCAAGGAGTAAACATTATTGTTTCTTACATTTTAGCACAATTAACATAAGTGCTAGTGTGGTACAGCGGTCGACCAGCATGGTCTCCACGGGTTATCGTGTTCTAGGGCCGCCGCGCCGCCGGTAGGATTGCCCGCCACGCAAGTCTTAACGATGTCATTCATCGGGCTCTTACCAGCGTCAACGTACCAGCTGTTCTCGAACCGAACGGTCTGATACGTGATGATGGTAAGAGGCCTGATGGTATGACTCTTGTCCCTTGGGAGATGAGAAGGCCATTGGTGTGGGATGCTACTTGCGTCGACACCCTGGCCGCATCCCATCTTTCGGGGACTTCCGTTAGAAGGCTGAATGTTCGAGGACCTCAAGAGGCGCATATATGCAAGTCTTAATAAGGCCTACATATTTGAGCCTTTTGGAGTCGGGACGAGACCCTGGGCCCGTAATTTCTGTAATAACCATTAAAATAATGTTTAGAAAGCTCATGGTACGAGCTGAATGTTCCTACAAGCTTAAAACTAAACGTTCCTGAAACATGATTTAAATCGGGCAGGAACGTTTACAAAACTATCTATCTAATCAGCGTACATACCTACTACTTGGTATAGGCCTCCTCTATATCACATTATACATTTCAATCCTGCGTTAATCGCTTTCAGTGAGCTCAGTTAGTTTTCAGTTTACCTGATGATATATGCGCGGTCACCAATCGGTCACAGCTTCTGTCCACTATGCATACCTATGTCAAAATCACGACGAGATGACGATTGTTAAATGGTAGCGGACAAGAAGAACCTGCTGTGTCAACCCTACTTAGTAAAATAAGGGCTGGAAGTCATCATCAGACTAACCTATATCAAAATCCAGTGTTTACTTTTGACAAGCTCTGTATCTTTATATTTGTCTTTTGGTGGTTCCATTCCACCATCATGTCATTCTTATTCATCTTGTCACTATTTATTTCAAACCAGTATGGTGAATTTTATTCATTTTTAGAGGTTAAGAATCTTTCTCCGTAGACTCAACTATCGATTTTTATGCCTGAGTGTTCTCACTTCCAATTTTGTGGCGAAGTTCTGTCTGTACTGGGATGTCGCGTGATAGCACGAGTCTAGCGACTTGGATAAGTTTCATTTACCTTAAGGTTATTAACCTTGTTACCTTCGATATCGGTTCAAAACCTATAAGAAACCTTGTAGACAACGAATTCTTCCACTCGAGAATTTATAAAAATGATAGTACAAAAGATCTTTAGATATTTTAAGACAAAGTCCATATAAAAATGACTGTTCTGTGTTTATTATGTTGTTATATTGAAAACCAGCGCTACTTCCGTGCCAGGAAGTAGCACATGCTGAGATTGAACTAAAATGTTGATTGGTTCGCGGGAAGGGCTAATTATTAAGCATAGTTGTTTTTTGATTGTTTTTGTGTATGTGTTTGTATAAATTTCCCCTTGGGGCCTATTTTTGGTCTGTTTTCAGTTCATGTGTTCTCTTTTCATTTGTGTGTGTTTTTCTTTCTATCTTCTTCATTCTTATTCTTTCGGAATAAGGTTTGATAATTGCCATGCTACGGGTGCAGAACAAGCATAAAAACCCTTTGCAATGAACCAGCATAAAAACATTCAGAAGATTACTATTTGTAAATGTTAGATCCATGTGATAATGCCGCAAAAAAAACTGCCCATTATATCAATTAATATCACCCCAACGGGTGGCTGGCAACGAAACTGCAAATCTTGAATATTCTTCTCACATTCGTTAGGTTACGTTACGGGCAAGTGCGCGTGGAACGGAGCCTGCATATTGTAGAGTTCGAACCTACATAATCTCTATTAAATTTAGATTTGGGGAATCCTAAATAAATACCTAGTCAGTGTTATTATTTCGAATAAAAATGTCATCAAGAGGTGTGCAAGACGGTTCAAGATCGCCATGCATCCTAACCAACTCCTTCTTCGACGATGAGGATGGTAAGTAGCAAAATAAAATCTATATAATAAAAATCAATTGCTGTTCGTTTGTCTCGCTAAAACTCGAGAACGGCTGGACTAATTTAGCTGATTTTGGTTTTGAAATGTTTGTTGTAGTTCAGGGAAGGTTTAAACGGTGAGAAAATTTGTAGCAGTGCAACGCATGCCGGGTACAGCTAGTTTAAATATATTTTAGCATAAAAAAAAAGCAAAAAGTTAATACCTTCGATCCGGATTTGATCCAGCGACCTATGGATGTCAGTGATTTAGCAACTGCGCATGCAAGTGAGCAACTGAGCTATCGAAGGTATATAAAAGCTGGTGAAATTTCGCATCAGACTAGTAATCTGGGTTTATTTGAATAGGGTGACCAAAATGTTTCAACATAAAACAGGATTAATAAATTATGATGCATTTTTGTTTATACAATTGTATTATTCTTATAGTTATGTTCTAAGTTTTATGAAGTTGTAGGAAAAAGATAATTTATTTGCATAAGCATGTATTGTGTAGATAAGATGATAATTATTAAATATGTTTAGGTAAGTATGTCACAACGTGTTTCAACTATTTCGGTGAATAATTAATAAAATTGAATATAAGGATAATGTCAAGCGACTTGGATAAGTTTCATTTATCTTAAGGTTATTAACCTTGTTACCTTCGATATCGGTTCAAAACCTATAAGAAACCTTGTAGACAACGAATTCTTCCACTCGAGAATTTATAAAAATGATAGTACAAAAGATCTTTTAGATATTTTAAGACAAAGTCCATATAAAAATGACTGTTCTGTGTTTATTATGTTGTTATATTGAAAACCAGCGCTACTTCCGTGCCAGGAAGTAGCACATGCTGAGATTGAACTAAAATGTTGATTGGTTCGCGGGAAGGGCTAATTATTAAGCATAGTTGTTTTTTGATTGTTTTTGTGTATGTGTTTGTATAAATTTCCCCTTGGGGCCTATTTTTGGTCTGTTTTCAGTTCATGTGTTCTCTTTTCATTTGTGTGTGTTTTTCTTTCTATCTTCTTCATTCTTATTCTTTCGGAATAAGGTTTGATAATTGCCATGCTACGGGTGCAGAACAAGCATAAAAACCCTTTGCAATGAACCAGCATAAAAACATTCAGAAGATTACTATTTGTAAATGTTAGATCCATGTGATAATGCCGCAAAAAAAACTGCCCATTATATCAATTAATATCACCCCAACGGGTGGCTGGCAACGAAACTGCAAATCTTGAATATTCTTCTCACATTCGTTAGGTTACGTTACGGGCAAGTGCGCGTGGAACGGAGCCTGCATATTGTAGAGTTCGAACCTACATAATCTCTATTAAATTTAGATTTGGGGAATCCTAAATAAATACCTAGTCAGTGTTATTATTTCGAATAAAAATGTCATCAAGAGGTGTGCAAGACGGTTCAAGATCGCCATGCATCCTAACCAACTCCTTCTTCGACGATGAGGATGGTAAGTAGCAAAATAAAATCTATATAATAAAATTCAATTGCTGTTCGTTTGTCTCGCTAAAACTCGAGAACGGCTGGACTGATTTAGCTGATTTTGGTTTTGAAATGTTTGTCGTAGTTCAGGGAAGGTTTAAACGGTGAGAAAATTTGTGGCATTGCAACGCATGCCGGGTACAGCTAGTTTAAATATATTTTAGCACAAAAAAAAGCAAAAAGTTTACTCCTTCGAGCCGGATTTGAACCAGCGACCTATGGATGACAGTGATATTCCTCTACAGTCCACCGCTCTACCAACTGAGCTATCGAAGGTATATTAAAGCTGGTGAAATTTCGCATCGGACTAGTAATCAGGGTTTATTTGAATAGAGTGACCAAATTGTTTCAACATAAAACAGGATTACTAAATTATGATGCATTTTTGTTTATACAATTGTATGTTTCTTATAGTTATGTTCTAAGTTTTATTAAGCTGTATTTTTTAGACTAACTTACCGTACTAGCTTGGAAGTTGTAGGAAAAAGATAATTTATTTGCATAAGCATGTATTGTGTAGATAAGATGATAATTATTAAATATGTTTAGGTAAGTATGTCACAACGTGTTTCAACTATTTCGGTGAATAATTAATAAAATTAAATATAAGGATAATGTCAAACATTAAAATTAAATAAGTAATACGGAAGGAAATCAAAAGTTGTCATTTATGAATTCTTCAAAATTCTAAAAGCATATTTTGAAAATATTCTAATAATAGCAAATTATCATAGATAGGTATAGGATACTTAGTATTATTTTTGTATGAATTGATATAAATTTGATTTAAATATTATTTAAATTTTAATATCTTTTTATTTAAATTCATACAAAAATAATATATAATAAATAGCCCCAAACTAAGCATAGCTTGTATTATTTTGACCAGATGACTGATATAGGTAATACTTATATACTTTTAAATACATATCTACTTATGTTATTTTATAACATCCAGCCAGACACAGAACAAACACCTGTGTTCATCACAATAATTTTAAACTAACTTTAGGGTTTTGCGATACATTTAAATTAATTATTACAATCTTAAATAAGTACAGATCTACCTAACTAGTTTTATTTTATTTCAACTGTCGAGGCATGCGAATGTGACTAGCATTGCGCACTCGTGGGTCTCGAGTCTCGCGGGTCCGCGGCCAGCCTACCGGTCTGTCATGTTCATGTGTCAGTCCGCGTTCGCCGGCAGTGTTGCGCGGTCGGGATACTCGACACCGTTCATACATTCGCGTGGCATTGAAAACTGATCGAAAATCGGTTCGCATTTTATTAAATTTACATCGTGGCAATCAGAATATTTTCTTACAATTAACATAGTTCTACTTCTCTTATCAATTCGAGCTGAAATGTTTGAGAATGAGACTTGTTTGCGCTAACAGCTGTTTTACGGTGTTCTTTGTTATCTAAACAAATACTTATTTTATAAGCACGCAGGATGTTCATGTAAATTGGAATGCGATGGCAAAGTAGATAGGTGTCTCCTATCGGTGTCAATTTAAAGAATGCAGTCTCAACCTTTCGTGTCAGTTGCAAATTTCATTTTCTTTATTAGAAGTGCTGCTTGTCATTAATTAATAAATCAAATCAATTGCTGTCAAAGCTCCGGAAACTGTCAAGATTTTGAAACTTACAATTGTAATAAAAAAATAAATATGAATACAGTAGATTATACATCACATGGTTTTGCAATAGTTAAACATCATTGGCCATAAATAAACATAGCCTAAGTGAAAGCGCAGTTAATTGCCGATATATCAACAGTTTGTGCCCCACTTTCCTAGCTCCGATATTGATTAATTTGCGTCATTCGTCTAATTCCGGCCGATAACCGCAAAGTTCAAGTTACATGATATTTCAGCTTATTTCACATGTTTTTAAAGCTTTATCAATTGAAGGTTCGGAGTCAAGTACGGTTTTAATCTTTATTTTGTTTTTTTTTGCTTACTTCTAGAGCAGACTCTTGTAATATCTATGATTATTGTAATGGAATATTAGGGTTTTTTATTGTATTGGGATAGAGGTCATAAATGGCCTATAAGTAGGTTGCGGTTACACCAGCAGCGCTGTAGTGGCGTAATAAAAATATTAATAAGCCATTCCATGGCCTGCTTTCTTTATGATAACTTGTTTTGCTCACTATCACATTAATGAGAAATATAAAATGCTCAACGTGGAAAGTAAATAACGTGGGTTATAATTGTGAGTCATCTCATCACCATCATTTTTATCAGTAATGTTATCAAAGTTTAAGTCAAAACATATTTATTCAATAAAATCACGGATGAATTTGAATCTGCATTCTATTACATGGTATATAATATTTGTGGCTCAATACGGATGATTCTTCTTTATATATTAACACATTATTCAAACAATAAATTGCGGCCGTCTTACTAAAACTGCAAACAGGCCATCAAAAACCGGTTCTTTATAACAAGTTTAGACAATGCAAAATATGGTTAGCAACGCATTATGTCTAAATAAGTATCGGTGACGTCACAGCTCAGCTGCTCGTCTTGCTTTGTTTGACGAGGAGGGTCGGCCGGGCATGTAGGTCAAACGCTTGAATATTTTAGTGACTGTTGCTTGGTTTTATTCGAGACGTCAAATTAATATTATCCTCATTCATAATATGTATTTATATTATACGTGATTATTCGGTGTAATATGAAAACTTTATTTACGTTATTATGGTAACAAGTTAGGTAGGTAGTCTGCTGATATAAATGAACGATTTAAAAATAAACTAACGAACACCTATATAAAACAGTTGTATATTTATTTTAATCTTAAGTATGACACGCAATACAACTGAACCAATATCATGTTTTGTTTCAACTTTAATGTTATCATCTTTGTTATTTTGTGTGAAATAACCTATCGCTATCTTAATAGTTATTGTGTATTTTTATAAACTATTCTGTTTGCCACGATGTGTTTCACTTGCGTCATAAACTTCACCTGATGACCTTCAGTCAGGGGTTAAAAGAAGTTTTTTTGTAATTTAATTAGATTTCTAGTTTGCACGAGAACTGTGTGGTTCGAGTGCCTTGTGCAACATGTATAGTTTCGATAAGGACCTCTGGCATGTGCGGAAACCTTCACAGGACCAGGGTGACGATCAGAGCCAACGTAAGACTTAAAATGGAATAGGTAGATAGTTAAGATGCAAATAACTGTAATAATTCGGGGCAATTTAAAAACAATAAGAAACAAAATGTGTTAAAACGAAACAAAATCCAAATGCACAAAATTTGCAAAATATTGATATTCAGATAGAGGCAAAACAGGATAAATACAAACGCTTGATAAAACGCGTTAGAAGTTTGTGCGCAATGCGTATAATGCTTAGCCAGTTGGCAACCACTAGCGAATAAGAAAATTGTTCCAGACAGCCTTTATTTTGCTGCATCATTGTTGTTCACTGTTAGGATGCTAATTAAAACTATGAAATCGTTGGTTTTTGTAGCAATTACAGCAGATTTTTGAATGTTTGGAGCTAGATAATTAATAAAGTCACCGATGAATTTTAATTAATTTATTCTGCAACATCATTGTTGAAGATTGTTTGTCTATTGTATAAAATAAACAATGGCTCACTGGTGTTGATGCGACAACACATCAATTCTATTGAGAACTGAAATGAAAGAAAATTTTACATTTGACTTAATTAACAAAGATTCATCAATAAAAAATTACGTCGGATGTTCATACTACGTGCTGTGATGGGAGGTTTGCGATAAATGATTCGCATTGCATAACAAGTGTGGTGTGTGACTTGAATGCCCAATTATCGGCATTATTGGAATGCAATCGATGTGAGCCGTAGGCGGCCTCGGCGCGCATGTACCTAAACAGTCGTCCACTCTGATGAAGCTAATAGGATTTCACAACTCATAGGTTTATCTTTTAGAGTGTTATATTTTTATTGATAGTATCTTGATTGGCGATAGGTATCTAAATCTATTTGGTTTTTATTAAACAGGTAGGTAAGTCAGGCTACCTTCTGTAGCGTAGCTGATTAGGTACCTATCTGATAAAAAGTTATACTAAGGTAATCTAGATTAATAGGTAGGTACATTGTTAACTTTAGGTACCTTCTACCAGCGAACTGTTTAATAATTAATAATAATAAATAAATAATCCCGGACATTTCACTCAGCATCATCTGACCCCAAAGTAAGCAGAGCTTGTGTTATGGGTACCACATGACTGATATACTACTTATATACTTTTTTTTTGTAAATACATACATATTATTCATAGAAACACCCAGACCCGAGACAAATACTTGCAGATCATACAAACATTCGTGGCAGGAATCGAACCCGCAACCTTCTGCGTTTCAGCCGGACCTTAGCCCACTCCGCCACAGAGGTCGTCGTAATGAGCAGTAGCCATAATGATATTAAGTAGACGTTTGACATGATATTCCATGATAAATTAATCTTTCTTTCTTATCCTATTTAATAATCAACACTATTGTTCCAGGCAGCGAAAGTCCGACCACAGCAGTAGGTGCAGATGCACCACGAGACCTTCCCAATGAGTTATCAGCGCCGTACGAGGTCCCGCAGTTCCCCATCGAACAGATAGAGAAGAAGCTGCTGATACAGCGACAGCTCAACGTCAAGTAAGTACCTACCTACTTACTACGTTGGTATATGGACGATTACAGTGCATTTTTATTTCATAAAAAGGTATACTCTATTTTAAAATTATCTTATTGTCTTATTGTTACCTACCTATTGTTCTCTAGACGTTGCACTTGCTGATGACCATTTTATACAATGAATATATTTATAATTTAATGTTACTTATCTATTTGTAATAAATTATTATTTATTAATTTTGTAACCAAACAGTTAGCCCGTAATATTATATTATAATATTATTATTAAGTATTTTACCTACGTCTCTCAATGGAATAAATAACTAATGAATTGAATTGAAAAAAAAACACATACAGAAAGATCGTGAACATCATACATCCGTTGAAATCCGTTTAGGCAGGAGCCAGGTGGTAATTTGATTTGTGTGTCCTTGAACTTGACAGACAGGCGACACGCGCCCGCGCGTGTTGGCTGAACTAAAACAAGCTGTGGATTATGTAACTACTAAACATACTTTCAATTTTACATCTTTTATCTAGCTTAACCTTATTTTAACTTTTACAATACATCTCTCCCAAAACATTATTGGGAGGTACGAAAAATGTGGTTACGTATATGAAATAACAAATGACTAACGTACCCTCTCAAAACAGGCCCTTGTAGAAATAATAACACTAATCCATCCCCTTTTATGGGCAACTTCGCCGTCTAGCCAATTTAATAGTGCCAATACAATCTACTTTATCGCGTCGACAATGAAATTCGGTTCTTGCTAGGTAGGTATACTATTATGTAAATACATGGTTTTGGTCCATCATCACATCATCAATGAACATCAATTCATATACATGTAGAAACTGATTTCTAGGTTCCATCCGAAAATTTTGAAAGGGTTAGTTTTTGAGATTTTATTTAAAAAATATGGATTTCGCGCACAAACGTCATACTTACACGAGTTAGCAATAAACAGGGTGGCTGTTCAGTAATTGGATTAACCTTGACGCGGCAGTAACCCTTGGAGTGGCCGCCATTCGACATGTCACTGCATTTCTGATCGCATGTCTTAAGTTTTTACCGCTCTGAAGTTTGGCGATGCAATAGATTTTGTGCATAGATTGACGAACAACGCGGTTTATTTATCGGTATTGCCTTTGCAGTTCGAGATTTAAAAATTGGCGGGAATTGTGTAAAACGCTTTGTATTTCAAAAGTTTTTTTATGAACTAACCAGTACCGGTACCTATATGACTATTTTGTGATGTTTGGAAGTAAAATTGAGTGTCAACGATGGACATCGTCTTGGAATAATTGGTAAAAATATTATGTTAACATTAAAAAAAACGTGATGTGAGAATTGACTAGATGTGTTAAAAAAGTCCCAAAAAAATCCGAATGCACGGTAACCCTAGTTTTGCCTTTCTTGTAATTTAACTTCGTTTCGCTCACACTACGCTGTTAAAGTTGTACCTACTGATAAGTACTTTATTTTATTTTAGAATGTTTGGAAAACTTACAGCTAGAAATATTAAACTAGATATACCTAATAAGTCGATACATGTGGGATGCATGTAATGTAACGCAGCTTTCTCGTGATCATGGTCAAGTACCTACTTATCTACAAATTCAAATCTGTTTGTAAGGAGTTACTTATTTTAATTTCTCCATTGATGTTTTCTTTTTTGCGGTAGCCAACCAATTCTAGCTTTTTCTGTTTAATTTCAAACAATGTAAGTAGTTATCACAATCATCAATTTGATCACTTACAATAATAATAATAATAATACCTAATATTCAATGGGTAGGTACATTATCTTTTTACCACGATAGGTATAAGGACTTTGACAGTGGTGGCAATTCGGTTGGATCATTTCTAATATTAGGAATTGTCTACAATATATTTTAGTTAGTCATAGCTTTTGTAAAACCTATTCGGTTGGTACCATCTAAGTAAATTAGGAACTCTTAATTAAATTATATAAAATTAAATTAGGATAAGTCAGTAACAGCAGAATACCAAGTTTCATTTGACACTTCTGAACCTAATTTTAGCTAAAATTAGTTAGGTTGGTGCCAACAGAAACAGAAGTAAAACCTACGGCTACAGGTTACGACTGATACACATTACCAACTCACGTTAGCCTGGTGTTATCAGACGAAACTTTTACACTTGGACCATACACCAATACTTACTTACAAAAACATACACCTACTCAAACACTCATTCAAACATCGACGCTTCGTGACGAGGTATCTAAATAAGTGTTTTGGAATACCCAGTATAAATGTACCTACGTATTTGCTAGATAATAAAATGGTAAATATTTGCAAAGAGTGATCAATCATACTCCAATGATAAATTAGCTTAGGTTAATCCAAACTGGAGTATTTGAAGTGTAATTATTAAAGCAATCAAGTTAGTATTTACTGAATGTCGTATTTAAATACCGTAACAACATTAGCAAGGATCATACAAAAAAGTTTTATGACAAGACGAGTTTCTTGCCGGATTCTTCATGAACTGGGGTTAGGAGGAACCGGCACCTAGATTCACTAGCGTAGCGTGTAAGAAGGCGATTCAATCTGATTCATGTGATTATATTGAATAATGGATTGATTTGATTTAACTCAGTATTCGGTAAATAATCTAAGTACATAGACACATAGTGTTATAGGTGTATCTTGTAAGTTCAAAGCACATTCAACACCCGTAGCCGTATGGTTAGTTATATAGGTATCTCTTTAAGGCTGATTTTATGTATCTTCTTTTATTGCCACTATTAAAACTAGTGTGGTGTTATGGTAACATGCTAGGTTATCTCTTTCTCTTTTCGTTAGTCTCCTGAAGTGAATTCTCCCTAAAAGTTGTAGATTGTAATGAGTGACGTGCGGTGTGCGGTCGACTCGAACAAACTTTTTCCCAAACTTCCAGGGATGTCCGTCACTTCCATTGTCATTGAGAGTAGGTAAATACATACCTACCTACAAAGTAGGTTTATGTGAAACTGTTCAGCTATCGAAGGATCTGAATCGATCTATAAATAATAATTTCCTATAAGGTATCTAATGGTCGATTGTTCTCGTCAATCTGCATATTATTATGAGCAGGTAAAGGTACTTAGGAACTTATCAGGGTCTTGTCTCCAGGGCTGCAGAATGTGGTCAGTCTGTGCGGTCGTTTGGAGGCAGCGAGACCGGCGCAGTCTTCGATGAGGCTGCGCGACTGAGGGTACCGGATGATGAGGAACCGGATGTGATCTTACCTCACTTCCAGAGGGTGGCCATCAGCGGGGAAGATACTTCTGGGGTGAGTATTTTAAGTGACAGTGAGTGAGCGTCGATGGTCAATATGGTGTCAATATAACAGCAGATTGAGAAAGAAATTCGCCTCAGGGACGCGCCTTGGGACACCTTGACACTTTGAGACTCTCGGATCCGTATAACTTGTTTTAATTACAGTTGACATGATAACTGTCAATGTTATTTTAAACTCGTCGTCTAACTAGCACAATATTGCTAATAGGTTTTCGGTTTTATCTCTTGCACAATATAATCATTAATTAGACTGCCAATTAGACTAATTAGTAATATTACTTTGACATAGTTTTATAAAATTGTTTCGTAGTTTCTTTCAAATCAAATCAAAGTTATTTACGGCGTAATATGGGTTTGTTATTAAACGATACATTTTCGAGCAGCCATAATCAGCGTCGTCCTTATGGAATATTGAATTATACTTTATTATTTAAATTAAGTAGGTAGGTACAAACATGTTCTCAATTAAATTAAATTAAATTAAAGTAAGTCATAGCTAGCAATTTTCTAAAATTGTTAAATGTCAATATTTTTAAATCATCATGGGTATAATAATACTTTTCTTATAATATTTTATTCAGTCTCGCTTTAAACACTACTGGGCTTGAAGTATCTAATAAACTTCTTCTATATTGAACTTCTGGAACTATAACCCCCAGGCTCGATAGAAACCTCTTCAAATCACTTTCAGGGCAATGCATGATTGTTCATTTTAATATCTCCACGACAGGTGCCTTTAGAGGACCTTCAGCTGGCTTCCTCATTCCTGGTGCAAGCTCTAGAGATGCGCAAACGTTACATGGAGCTGTCGATGCAGAGCTACTCCAACATCACGTCGCGCTTCATCAGGACCCTGGACGCAGATGGACCGACGGCCAACAACAATGTGCCACCATGTAAGGTGGTCAAGAGTCATATTGAAGGTCAGTTTAGTACATTTTAGATACTTAAATGCATTGTGTAGGTACAGGAGTTTGTAACAACAAAAATCTATTATTTTTATGTCACCATGGTTTCTTGCACACATTTTTGATAAATCTACACACATTCTGAGCTAGCTACTGTCTTTATCCTTCTTCCATTAACCACTTATCTCCTTACCGAATAATGTAACAAACAAACATACGGACAGACAGACTATCACTACATAGTATTAAACAAAGTCGCTTCCCGCTGTCAGTCTGTCCCTATGTAGGTATGCCTAGATCTTTAAAACTACGCAATGGATTTTGATGCAGTTTTTTTTAATAGATATAGTGATTCAAGAGAAAGGTTTATATGTAAATACATGCATAATATAGTAGAGAAACACTGATAATTTTAGAGGTATCAAATCACATTAGACATTCTGTAGTATATTAGTATCAGCATTGCACCCCTGCGAAGCCGGGGCGGTTCGCTAGTCGAATATAATTCCCTAACCCGACCCCCAAACCAAAGAGCCTGCATGACATGAATTATAACTTCGACTTCTTTTCTACACAATAACGCCCTTGTAATGGTTCCAGACCACATAGTGCACCCGCCGTTCAGAGACAAGGATCCCTGGGAGTGCCACATGCCAGAGCCCAAGGGCTACACAGTTCGGCATCTCAACGGAGTCTTCAATCTGTACACGAAGAACGAGACGGGCGAGGAAACCCGCGTGCCGTACGAGTATATCGACCTGGCGCAGTACATACAGGACAAGAATACCATGTGCAGCATGATTGCTGATGGACCGCTGTGAGTCATCAGCATAATATACTCGTGTTCGTATCCTGACATGACACCTAAAGCATTTAAGACAATGGTCTCAAACGATTTAGGTGGCATTTCAGAATGTATGAGACCCCGAAAACCTTAAAAATTGTGTTCGAAATATTACTAAAATGTAATTCAAGTACATTAAGTACCTACAGGTATAGGTACAAGTAAAATTTGAAACCCCCGCCACAAAAAATACATCATCTTTAATTCATTGAGACGATTCTAATGAGGTCAAACACGATACTTCTGCTGTACCTATGTTGGAGAGAAGTTGAGTAACAGACTCCAGGTGATACTGCAGCATCACGTAAAGGTTTCCATGTTTTTGCGTTATCATTATAACAGGATATCAAATATTGAATCGATCAGACCTATGGAAGTTGCTCGCATCCCTTCGTCAACTAAAGAAGAGCTGGTGATCTTCAAATGACTTTATTGCTGAACACGCTCAACCAAGTCAACTTGAAACCTAAACAATATAAATCGGTTCTTCCCTTTGGGAGCTCCGATGCCACTGACAGACACATTTATATACACGTTAAACTAATAACACCCTTCTTGCTCTGGGGTTTAAAATGCCGTTAAAGAATTGGGAGGGTAGGGCACTGAGTTTAGAGGCGGAAAGTTTACTGAGTTTACGTTACGCTCACGATACCTTGAGTCAAATTGTATTTTGAATTTTATGTACTACTAGCGACCTGCCCTGGCTTCGTACGGGTGCAATGCTGATACTAATTATACTACAGAATGGTTATACCTAAGAGATAGACATATACCATAGCGGACTTTTTTGTAGACCTTTTGAGGGTGTACAATACTGTAGTACTACATTATTTTGATCTATTTCGTAGGGTTCAGCCAGCGTTTGCAATGTAAGCGCAAAAAAATTTGTTTATTTACGACACCACATTAGAAACCTCTAAAATTATCAGTGTTTATTATGCATGTTTATACATATAAACCTTCCTCTTGAATTACTCTATCTATTAAAAAAAGCCGCATCAAAATCCGTTGCATAGTTTTAAAGATCTAAGCATACATCAGGACAGACAGACAGCGGGACGCGACTTTGTTTTATACTATGTAATATGAGGAATAATCAATGGGTATAAAAATCGTACCTTAAACCTATTATATTTCACAAACAATTGTCACTTTACACATCGTATCATCGCTGAAGCCTGTGCCTATGTCTCCTGGTTTCCTGTTTATGGATCACATGGAATCTATGGATACCCAACTTCTCAACAACTTACGACAAAGGTATTGTTTTAGGGCTTATTGCAATCTTCTCAATGCGTATGTTATAGATAATTGTATTTTTTTTTGTTTTGTGGTTTTTTTTTTATATATGAATGTATCTGTCATTCATTTTACAAGTGGATCTTACAGAGCTACACAATTTCTAATGTTTCATAACAAAGTATAACAAAATATTTGTTAGATTTTTTGTGAACGTAACTTTTCCAGTTGTTTTCGCAATGTTTCAAGTGTTCGTCACGCGGTGAGCGTGTTTTGTATTGAATCTTTTGTGCGAGTTTTTGGGTGGGGAGATGTTATTGTTGAGGCGTGATTGTGTTACAAACAATCATCAACACAAACTTTTGCATTAATTATGAATAAGGCATAGGTACCTACGAATATAATAAACGTTAAGAACGAGCGAGTGATACTTTTGTTGTTTGCTTTCATCGATCTATCTTCTATTTATACTATAACTAGCTGAACCGGCCAAGCGTTGCTGTAGCTCAGTAGGTAGTTCTAATTCGTTGAACCAATATACGCTAACCTCTAAAATTATCAGTGTTTCTCTACTATATTATGCATGTATTTATACATATTAAACCTTCCTCTTGAATCACTCTATCTATTAAAAAAAACGCATCAAAATCCGTTGCGTAGTTTTAAAGATCTAAGCATATATATGGACAGACAGACAGCGGGAAGCGACTTTATTTTATACTATGTAGTGATATTTGTACCACAAATACCTACCACTCACACAAATACCACTCACTCATTCATCACGAAATCTCAGAAACCACCAAACGGATTGGAATGAAATCTGGTGTGCAGCTTCCTCTAGGGCCGTTAGGTGCTCGCTAAGAAAGGTTTTCAAAAAAATCCCTCGGGATCATGGTCAAACCGCAAAAACCGCGTTTATGCTTTGTAATTTTCCAAAACATTCATTCGTTCAATTATTATCTTGCTACATTTTTATCTACTACGCGGGCAAAGCCGCGGGAAACAGCTAGTTATGAATAAGAGGACATACCTACGAGTTTTATAAGCGTTAACAACGAGTTGAACCTCTGTTATTGCAAGCATAGACTGACTGTGCCCTAAGTTACTGCAACAACTGCGTGGGTACTGTGTGTAAACTACAGCGGCCATCTTGGCGGAGTTAATAAGTCTCACTAAGGCCCCGTCGTAGCCTAACAACTGTAAAAAAGTCAACATATAGTCTTATTATGTTATTATACATATATATACAACTTACACCTTCCGATCTTAAGGTCGTGGATTCGCATCAGGTGCACCAATGATTTGTTCTATTCGAAAAACATTGTAAAGAAACCGTCACGTCATAAAATCTAAAACGTTAAAAGATATGTGCCAAGTGCACGAAAGGAGCCTCTGAGGCGCACTTTAATCCTTTCACCACACTGGCACTGGTGCAAACTAGTGACACTATATGATGAAATAGAAGACAGCAGAGGTATCGTGCTGTCTTCTTTTTTATCATATCGTAAGCTTCTTATATTTGGGCTCATCAATGATAGATAAAAGGGTTTTTATAGGTACCTACCTACTTGTTAAATAAAAGAATGAAGAAAACACTTAATTGTACAATATAAAACTAGTACATAATCAATGACAACTAAGAATACATAAAAAAATATGTACAATGGACGGTCTTATCGCTAAGGGAGCTATTTCTTCCATCAGCGATAAATAATGAGACTTGTATTTCAGCAAGTCGTTTTGCTACCGACGCCTGAGCTACCTGTCGTCCAAGTTCCAGTTGCACGTGCTTCTCAACGAGCTGAGAGAGTTGGCCTCGCAGAAGGCAGTGCCACACAGGGACTTCTACAATATCAGGTGACTAAATTTACTGGATAGGAAGATGAGTGAACATTTCAGTTGGTAGTAACTCTGACTTCTGCACAATTTCACATACTTAAATTATTCTGTGCTAAAGGAAATTATAGAAATTTGGCTTTAGTCGCGGGTTTCATTCCTGTTCTAAAGCTCTGAAACTGAATTATTGCAATACTTAGATAACTTCACACAGTATAATTTAACCACAAACGAAGCAACTTGCGTACCTGATAGATCACTTATATACTCGGCAATACATAACTTACGACTCTTTGTAACACCCAGACACAGAACAAACAAACAAACATCTATGTTCATGATGCAAAATGTTAATACTAAATGAGGGATCGAACCCGCAACCATCTGCGTTTCAGCCGGTCCTTGGCCCACTCGCCACAGAGGTCGTCAAACTAATTACGGATGTTTGCATTATATTATAGGTAAAGTTAGCTCTACCGTATATCGTCTTCGCGGTAAATAAAGCTGACAAAGCTGATGGTATAATTCCGAAGCACAGAAGCGTTAAACTGTGTTTATTAATGTCTCAGGAAAGTGGACACTCACATCCACGCAGCGTCCTGCATGAACCAGAAGCATCTGCTGCGATTCATCAAGAAAACTCTCAAGAACCACGCTGACGAGGTGAGATACTATTCGAGATATGAACAACTAACTCAACCGTGGCTTCGGGCGTGGTACCTACATAATTACCTTTTAAAAACTAAAAAGCCTACTAAAAAAAACTAAAAAAACTTTGAATTGAATTGAAATCATTCCAACTTCACACTTCATTAAACCGTGGAATTGACAACCTCCTTCTTTTTTGAAGTCTGTTAATAAAAAAGTAGCATATATATATGCTATTCCTGGTCCAACTCGACTCGGCATCGTAACAAAATTAGCGAGGAAAATTAAAGCGGACATACTTTTTCGAACAGAAAAACTCATTGGTGCACGATCGGATTCGCACCCACGACCTTAAGAACTACCAGACCAGACCACTAATGCTCTCGATTCATAGTTGACGAGCGCGTGGCTATTAAATAAATAAATCAATAATACCGGTCATTTCACACAGCATCATAATGGCCTCGAAGTAAGCAGAACATGTGTTATGGGTACCACATGACTGATATACTACTTATATACTTTTATTTTTGTAAATACATACAAACATAAAATACCCAGACCCGAGACAAATACTTGCAGAACAGACAGTTAATCGACACATTTGAAATGTATAAGTTCTCTTGTCCCTATTTGTTTTTTGTAGTTAAGGTATATAGGTACATATAAGATGGATCATGTAAAAAAGCAAGGACCAGGATGAGTTTCTTGTCAGTTCTTCTCGGGCTTGGGTTAAGAGGAATGTACACCCAAATTCACCTAGTATGTAAGACGTTTCAAAGTGCTCCTTGTGATTGTATTGAATAACATATCTTTTGACTTTGACTTGACTTGAGATCATACGTCATTTGTCCCGCGACAGGGATCGAACCCCGGGGAGTAGAATTTGAGGAACAGAATACTAAACTGGATCTATTGTCAAGTTACAAATAAGATGTATTCCAGGTGGTGACGCTCCACAAAGGTACTCCGATGACGCTGAAGTCTGTCTTCCAATCTATGAACCTCAGCACATACGACCTCACAGTAGACATGCTGGACGTCCACGCTGTAAGTACAAGCTGCCTACTTCTCGAATTGAGACCTAATCTCAGGGCCGTAGGTATTCTAGAACAAATTTCTAACTCAGGTCAACTTAAGCATAGCTTTTTTTACAGTATTTAGTTTAGAACTGTCCAGAGAATTCGTATTAGCTTAGTAATTGTCGGTCAAAATTTTGTTTTAAAATACCTAATATTTAGACTCGTAAATCTAAATATTAGGACGAGTGCGAGGAAATAATATAAAATAAATAATTTGGTACCTAAATAAGACATTTATTTCAGACACAATAAAGTAATGTCATGCTAGTCACGCTTATCCTTCAGAAATACATACATATTATACAAAGAAACACCCAGACCCGAGACAAATACAAACTTTTGTACCGCGGCGGAATCGATCCTGCAACCTTCAGCGTCTCAGCCGGGCCTTGTCCCACTGCGCCACAGAGATCGTCAATATATATTTATATTATAGCCTCTGACGTCGGGACGTTACTGCACGGAGTAAACATAACACCAGGTAGGATTAGCCTACTTAATTTGTATTATGGTGAGCTGGCCCTTTTTGGCGCGACATGATTTATATCAAACTATGTTGTAAGGTGCGCAAGACATCTTTCTGTAATTGGCGACCTTATTTTTCGCCGCCGTATTTATAGAATACCTTACCTTATAGTTCCCATTTTTGACTGTCTATTTCATGTTGTGTCGTGTCAACTAAATATGTAATTTCATTTACATTTAATTTAATTTGTTGTGTTATCACAGGACCGCAACACGTTCCATCGCTTTGACAAATTCAACGCTAAATACAATCCAATCGGCGAGAGTCGACTGAGGGAGGTGTTCCTCAAAACTGACAACCACATGAACGGGAAATACTTTGCGAGAATCATCAAGGTACTCAAACTTAGCATAGCTTGTAATAATGATAACTAGATGACTGATAGAATACTTATATATTTTTAAATACATACATATGATACTTTATAACACCCAGACACAGAACAAATACCTATGTTCCCTCATAAATGTTTATCTTGGGAGAGAATCGAACCATCAACCTACCGCGCAGAAGGCAGAGCTACTATGAACTGAGCTGACAGGTCAGTCAATTATATTTAACTAGCGACCCGCCCCGGCTTCGCACGGGTGCAATGCTGATACTAAATATACTACAGAATGCCTTTATATCCGTTATTTAAGAGAATAACATAGACTAAGAGATAGACATATACCATTGCGGACTTTTGTGTAGACCTTTTTAAGTTGTACGATACTGTAGTGTAGTACATTATTTTGATCTACTCGTATCTCGCAGGGTTCAGCGTTTGCAATGTAAGCGCAAAAAAATGTGTTTATTTACGACACCACATTAGAAACCTCTAAAATTATCAGTGTTCATCTGCTATATTATGCATGTTTTATACATATAAAC
Organism: Lampropteryx suffumata; assembly: GCA_948098915.1. Taxonomy (NCBI): domain Eukaryota; kingdom Metazoa; phylum Arthropoda; class Insecta; order Lepidoptera; family Geometridae; genus Lampropteryx; species Lampropteryx suffumata. The sequence continues at coordinate 17,772,802 of OX402563.1, read as the reverse complement.
CTTCCTCTTGAATTACTCTATCTATTAAAAAAAACGGCATCAAAATCCGTTGCATAGGTAGTTTTATAGATCTAAGCATACATCGGGACAGACAGACAGCGATAGGCGACTTTGTTTTATACTAGGTAGGTATGTAATGATGATAGGTGTTGATAAAATTCCCGACATTCTGTATAGGAAGTGGCAGCAGATCTAGAAGAGAGTAAGTACCAGAACTCTGAGCTGCGTCTGTCGATCTACGGAAAGAACACGAGCGAATGGGCCAAGCTCGCCAAATGGGCCATCCAGTACGACGTGCATTCCAACAACGTGCGCTGGCTTATACAGATACCCAGGCTTTAGTAAGTTTATACACAATAATGCAATAGTACAATAACATTCTATTGTGCCGTTTTTAGAATGTTAATTAATAGCCGCAGAGAATTACTTTGCATAAATGCTGAAATTATTTCACCGCCATTTTGTTTTTTACGTACCTACCTACTTAACGCAATCGAGATTTTTCCCCGCCATTTTGTTGTGCTAAATCAACTCAATGGAGATTTCGAGTCTTATATATGTGTAATGAGTTGATAGTAAGCTATTTCAAGAGACGCTTCTTCTAATAAAATGTTGATAGATGCAGCAGGTATACCCAACCAACATTGAACTTTATTACGTCCCATATCCGATGCAATTTTTCCAAAACAGCTGTCCTGTGGTACGGACATATCAAAATTTTAAAATGTACCTACCTAATTATGTATTTTAGATGTATACCTAAGTAACCTATATACCTATATATTATACCTATATACCCACCTATAATGTAAGTATTCTAATAATCATGTGATTCCCATAGTACAAGCTTTACTTAGCTCGACTAAGTGGTGCTGTGTACATTGTCCATCAATATTTATTTTTTATTATCTAATTATTTATGTTTTTGCTTGACAGTGATATCTTCAAGTCCAACAAGATAATGAAGAACTTCCAGGAGTTCCTCAACAACATCTACCAGCCTCTGTTCGAGGTCACTAACGATCCCAACAGCAACCTCGAATTGCACAAGTTTTTGACTGTAAGTATGTTTTGGGTATAATAAACGAATAAGGCCAATTCTTTAATAAACAACAATTCTTATGATAGTGTCTGTATTTTTGGTGTGTTCGTGAAAGTATATTTGAATGAAACACATAATAAATTTTATTGTAATTATTACCTAAGAACTCCGTCATTTGTTAACTGATTAGGATTTCTTATTTGTTTGTTATCCCGTTTGGTCCCATTTATATTTAAAGAAAAAATACAGGGGAAGAAATAGATAGGTAACTGAGATTTAGGTGTGACTTAGAAATCCAATAAGAAACATTAAGCAAATATTTAGTACCATTACGCCAATCTATTCCTAATGAGTTAGATACGTTGCAGACGCATGCACCTGCCTCCCGCCTGCAGTTGAAAAGCCACGTTTTACAAAGGTACAAAGGTGCAAAGGTACATAGGTACAAAGGTACAAAGGTACAAAGGTACAAAGGTACAAAGGTAGCGCACACTATCCACACATGCAACCTCAAAAAGAAATTCGACACGACATTGTTCCTGAGAATGCCTCGTGGAAAAGTGAAACACATGTCGAATTTCTTTTTGAGGAATAGATTGGCGGAATAGTAGGTACTCAATATTTGTTTAATGTTTTTTATTGTTATAATAAGGTAAGTAATTTTATTGTGTGCTAAGAAGTAATGGAATGTACCTATGTATATTTGTATTAAGGGGCAAATAAGGTGTAAGAATTTAATCTGAAATCATCCAAGTAAAGTAACTCCCAACATTTGATTTGAGATATAACTTATAAAAACTATCATGGTTTTAAACAGAATTTTTACTCAAAACGGGATGAAATTTGAGTTATTGCTTGCCGATGTTTCGGCACAGTTGCATAAGCACGGGATATTTACCATAATAACACAGCTGCTTGGGCAGTTGTGAATTTGTGAAGATATGTGAATAACACGGTAAAGATCTTTGATTAGAGTTAAGATTGAGGTGTTATTTTCCAGCACGTGATAGGGTTCGACAGCGTGGACGACGAGTCGAAGCCGGAGAACCCGATGTTGGACGCGGAGGCCAAGTTCCCGGAGCACTGGGATGACGAGGAGAACCCGCCCTACGCCTACTACCTCTACTACATGTACGCTAACATGACCGTGCTCAACCAGTTCCGCAAGTACGTACTCTCACCACACTGCTTGTTCTTGGTAGACTGTCAAATTTTTTAACTAAATAATAATTCGTTCGTAAAAATTCAGTCTAATTGGATGCAACGGGTATCCGGCCATTCTGGATATTATTTAGCTATGAAAAAATGTTTAATTGATATCGAATCGTCAGAATAACTTTTAAGCACTAGGTACTTAGAAGAAGAAGAAAATACCGTCTTGTGTGGATCGCAGTCGATCGTTGATCTATTTTAAACATTACTGGGGATTTTTCTAGGACTCCTCGTCGTACAGATCACAAAGCAACATAATACACATATGAATTGTCTTACATGATTATATAATAGAGGGTTTGTTGTACGTCCAGGGAGCAAGGGTTGAACACGTTCGTCCTGCGGCCGCACTGCGGCGAGGCCGGCGCGGTGCAACATCTCGTGTGCGGGTTCCTGCTGGCCGAGAACATCTCGCACGGCCTGCTGCTTAGGAAGGTAACTATATCACATCGATCACTAATCTCATACGACTGAGATGACGGTTATTTTGCTATAAATAACTCTGATTTACCACACTGCCACCACACTGTTTCTATACTCTGTTTCTGTTTAAATATGATTGTAATTACACTATAAGAAGAAGTATAGATAGATATATAAACACTTTATTGTACACAACAAGAACACACAAAACTATGATTATCAATACAGTTGTACAACGGCCGCTAGAAGCTATTTCTTCTAGACAACCTTTGTATTTAAAATATAAGAATAGCATATGAATGAATATGAATAGTATATGAATAGTACATCCCCAGGTGCCAGTCCTGCAGTACCTGTACTACCTGGCGCAGATCTACATCGCCATGTCGCCTCTCAGCAACAACTCCTTGTTCCTCAACTACCACCGCAACCCGCTGCCAGAGTTCCTGGCGCGGGGACTCTGCATCACACTCAGCACTGACGACCCTCTGCAGTTCCACTTCACCAAGGTACGGCCTCACTACAGAACCAACCCCTTCCGATTACGATTAGCCCATTGTGTTCCACTGCTGGGCGAAGGCCTCCCTTCGATCTCTTCAGGGATCTCGGTTTTGAGCTAAGTGGACCCAAGGTCTGTGAAAGGTGTCGAAATCATCTCGCCATCTCTTTTTGGGTCTGCCACGGCGTTCACAACAATTTGGGTTCTGGAGAGCAGAGTTGTCTTGCGTATCGTCTGTACGTTTAACAATGAGAATGCTGCGCTCCATCGCCCTTTATGTTTATATAATTATTATAATTACCTTTGTGGCGCAGTGGGCTAAGGTCAGGCTGAGACGCAGAAGGTTGTGGGTTCGATTCCTGCCGCGAGACAAATATTTGTAATTTGGATTTTGTTTCTTACCTTATTTATAATACAAATTTACATGCTATTTGTGTACCTACCATTATTTATTTGTTTCTTTAATGGTACAGGAGCCGTTAATGGAGGAGTACAGCATCGCAGCCCAGGTGTGGAAGCTCAGCTCGTGCGACATGTGCGAGCTGGCGAGGAACTCCGTGCTCATGTCTGGCTTCCCGCACGAGGTTGTACAACCACTATGTACTAGCATAATTTACTAAACAACAGCTCATAGTAAACAATATTAATTAATTGACTGACCTGTCAGCTCAATTGGTAGTAGCTCTGCCTTGTATGTGTGTGTATGTATGTGTTTACAAAAAAAGTATGTATGTATTATATCAGTCATGTGGTACCCATAACATAAGCTTTGCTTACTTTGGGGCCAGATGATGCTGTGTGAAATGTCCGGCATTATTTATATTTAATTTGTTTATCTTGCAATGTCGCCAGTGTCTTAGGAACGTTGCACCCTGGCAGTGATCTGGATCAGTTGAGCTATCTATAGGTCGTTTTAAACGGTCCTTAGATAGCTCAACTGTTTCACATGTATTTTATATAATTCTATACATTTCTGTAAATTCATATTATATTCATTTGTATATGTATCTTTGACTGGTTTGAGATTTACTTAAAATCGCCTCTTAACTTGAACACTGTCTAAACACTACTTAAGATTCGCCCTGACACTGTTTGTCACTATAAAAACAGTGATTAACTTTTAACAGAAGTTGGGATATGTTTCTAAGGCAGTTAATTTACAGATGAAGCAGTACTGGCTCGGGCCCCACTACACCAAGGAAGGCGTATCCGGAAATGACATATCCCGCACGAACATACCCGACATACGTATCTCCTTCCGGCACGAGACACTGCTTGATGAACTCACAAACATATTTAAGGTAAAGTATTAATTACCATAGTCAAGTTGAGTCTGGGTATTTTTCAATTTGGTTTTTAGATAAATTTTACGTTTTACAATTATTCTTTTAAGCTTTACAAGTAGATAGTTAATTCAGTTGATGAATTTCTTTATAATGTTCCTAAATTAAATATTATGACTTCCGAAATAAAATATTTACATTAGTAACAGTTATTTTAGTATTTCCAGTTACACTAGAAAACCGTATGGTAATTGCGGTTTTTATCATCTCCTCTCACTCGCACATTTTGCTAGTAGTATAGAGCGAGGAAGAAGACATGACTTTTAATAGTTTATTTAAATAGGAAATACATCAAAGAAACATATGGTTTTAGTGTCTTGTACAGTCTCGCTTTTAAATGTTAGCAATGTGCTTATTAATTATCGATTGTCTTTGTTTATGTTTGTTACTGGTTCTTTCTTGGACAGTCTTAAAGTCAGTTACCTTGAGCGCTGAGACCTTAAGCGGACCACTTATCAGACTGTGGAGGATTGAATGCAGTTCAGTGTGCCCTTACTTTTGTGTTCACACCTTAAGAGACTGTTTTATATTAGTAGAGTCGTCGTGTGATATTTATGTCAATGATATAAGGTGCTAATTGAAATAATCCACGACTTTCAATATTAAACAGACTCTTGCTCGAATACTGAAACGCCATTTAATCCTTTCCGTTATCCTTCAAAATTGTATGAAGAGAGATATATCATGACGGAAACCTAAGCCTTCAAATTGAAGCGATGTTTCAGTATTTGGAGTATCCATTGTATTTTTTGTTCCTAATTAGACGAATATTTCAGGACGGGTTGTCGCCGAGACAATAATATCATCCACCTGGGACCGTGGATGAAGTGACTAATCTACTTACATTCTGTTTAACTTATTATTATAATACATCCATATAGGATATCCTCATAAATGCGCATTTAAATTTAACTCGCTTTTGACGATTTAGATACACAATCGATAAATTTAATGAATTGAGGGTAGTTTGCTATGTTGTATTCATAATTCCATTATCGAAATTGTTTGCAAGATCTGGGTTTTGTATAAAATACTTTGGAAACATTATAATTGATGGATTTCTGAATACGCCTAGTAGTACCTAACATTGTATAATCGTTATTTATATGAAATGTTTAACAGGGCTCAAATTCGCCCCAATATTTATAATGTTACAGTAGTTTTAAGAAATAGACCCCTTGTGATAATGTGAAAATGAAAGATTGATAGTGCCATCGCGTTGTTAGAGTAGGTATCTCTTTCTGAATCAATGCTTGTGTAGGGGAACACTCCCGCAGAAGACTTTTCTTCTCTTTCTTCATTTAATGGTATCTGTCTTCATTGCGATGACAATTTGCCAATGTCAAGTTATTTTGCTATAATATCGTTAAAAAGTCGCAGTCAATCGAAACAAAATGGCGGACTTCGCTGTTTATTTTTTTGGCATTTGCCGATGCTGAAGTGAGTGCTATGTGACACTGACAATTAATCGAATTATATCAAAGTAGAAATAACCATTAAAAAACAAAAAACATCTACTTAGCAAAAATTATGCTTGTTAAAATTATTCAAAGTAATGTTAACCTCTTATGATAAAATCTGGCCTAGATTAAGAAAATTAGTGAAGATGCCTTAACCTTACTACTCTATGAAATCCTTTCGAATTTCTTACAAATAAAATAAATATTCTTCTACATTAGCTAAGTAGTTATTGCTAAACTATCCAATTTCTAAATTCATTATAACTCACATAATTGACCAAAGTCCCATTGTATTTTAGTAAAATTTTGTATGTTCAATATGGTAGAGCCGTGGATCACTGTATCTTCTATTTTATGTCATTGACATACATGTCAGCCCAGCACTCTTCTCTAAGCGCTGTCCTTCTCCCTGCAACAGTACGGTTTGTAGATTTAGGCAAAACTAGTCGGTTGAATTTTATTTGCGCCGCTCTGTCAAGGAAACCTGCCCTAAACTTGGATGTTGGGATTGTGACACGACGCGATTTACATACCTACATCTGCAGACCACACTGTAGTGGATAGGAAGCTTTAGTTTGTAAGTTTTTTGTTGTTATCTTGTGTATCGCTTGTGTTGTGAACTTGTGTTGTTTTATAATTGTCATTGTTCGTGCGTGCTAAGATATTATAATTATAATATATAAAATTTATAATAAATTTATTTATGAATTACATTTTTGACTATTAAATCTTAAAGTGATTTAATTTCCAAGTTTTTTGTAACGAATATAGATCTCTTAGCACATGACATTTTAGGAGACCGCACTATTAATGCAAATATTTCTCCATAATTTTAAGCTTGCAACTAAACATCATGTTACGATAATAAAAGTTTATACAGTAATTATTTGTAGATTTGAAGTTATACTAAAATGAATGTTATCTTTGTTGGAAATAAAAGTTTCATTCGCACATCTGCTTTACATTGTTTGAAGAGTCCCCCCAGTTCCAATAAGGTCCATCACCTGCGGTTCGCAGCTTATACACTCCGTAGACACGTTCCTGAAGATCCCGATGACTTAATCCAGTCATCCCAGTCATCCAGTTCGGACAGAGTAAACACTCCACAGATACACAGACCTCGCCGGTATCCGTTCCGGCCCAAGTTGGGCCTCCAGGCAACAGGCAGCAGACCCACCCACGCCGAGATTCTTACCTAAGTGGTTTCCTTGCGTTTGTTGCCACAAAAACCTAGAAAATGTTTAGATCAGCAATAGTTCGTATAACGCTGTCATAGTTTGTCTGACAACATAGCAGCGTATTGTCCAGTCCGAAGAAATAACGCAGCCTGGACAACGAACTTTTAAAACAGCTTACAAATACCTTACAGAACTTTACATAGAAGTTTAGTAGTATCTAGTATAAAGAAAATAAGGATTATTTATTAACTGGCTTTATTTCTGACATAGTGAAAGCGGGGTCGATCATTCTCACCCTACCACTAAGGTATCGTAGAATATGTCGAGTGTTGTGTCGTGCTGTTTGCTTGTGCTAATAACGTAACATCCGGTAAGTATCATGGGTTCATTAACTCGGTTCTAACACCATATGTGTACCATATGTAAGTATTACATACCTAATACTTACATACCACCACCATACCACCATTTAGGTAGACTTATTCAAAATAGAAAACAATGAGTTCATGCGTGGCGTCACAGAAGACCAGCGTTACAAGAGCGTTCTAAACACATGCTGAGTGACGACCGATTTTGTTGTCAATTTACTTACTTGCTAGTTCATAAGTACTTTTATGATATCAAGATTTGACACGAAATAAACTTTTCTTTCTTTCATTCATTCTTTATGAAATTCATTTTTGCATGAAACATTTTTTGTATTCCCTTCATAATAATAATGAATGCAGGGTTAAAAGTATTCTTTCCTACTTAGGGTGCGAATACAATGCATCTATTTGACCACTGCCACATAATACTTACCTACCTCTGCGCAGTTGGCGTCTCGCCATAGCGAAAGTAGCGGGGTACGAGTCCCGCGGCAGTATGTTTTACGATCAGCAATACTATGTATAAGTACTCTTTTGAGGTTACAAGATGTTTTAGTCTAGGGTTAAGACTTATGAAACTGTTCAGTGCCCTTATCTGTTCAGACCCTTACCCTTATCTTACTCGGAGGTGCCAGCACAACTGGCTCTTTTTCTCCACAGACAGTGTGGTCTCAATCTTTCTCTATTACTAGTCATCTCTCCAGTTATCCCTTACTTACCTTTATCATCTATCACACAGTTAATCGTTTCTCTACATAATATCAGTATAAGTAAATTACAATGGGGTCTCTGTTCCAGGCTATCAACACGCCTCCGTGTTCGCCGCTCGGCTTCGAAGAACCGCCCGGTACTCCGCCGCAGCTTCCGAACTTCACAACCCCTATCATCAACGTGAAACGACCTTCTCTTGTGTAACTACCTTCCCCTTTATACGCACCTTGGCAAAACCAGCCAGTAGAATCATTAATTGCAATTGTGAGCAGTTATAAACACGACATTACTCCTCTCTGTTTTCGTTTGTTAACTTAACCTTTGGTACCTACGTACTTAACTCAGTAAGTCAGGCTATTCAGACCTCGCTTGTTATTGAAACCGATCATATTCTGTAGAGTGCTTATTTATTATCTAAATATTATATAGGCGAGCTATTGTTACAATTTATAGGTTCTGAAATAAATGTTTTAAAACCCAAATCTTGTTTTATTATACATATATATTTTCATTATGCAGGACGACGCATAAATAGATATATGTAGTTATACCATAGATTAATAGTTACATTTTTATATTTTTAAGTTTATTACCTTTTGTTTCATAGTTAAGATTTTTACAGTTGCATAGTTCTAAGTTTGATTGTTTTAATAAAGTATTAAATAGGTTATAGGTAGGTACTGTGGGTAAGTAGATGTCATATGAGGCGTGCCATAGAAAAATAGTAAATAACTCCACGCAAATGTAAAAAACAATTATTAATAGAAATAAAAAGTAGGTATAAAAAAGTATAAAAAATATTTATTCAGAACAATGTTCAATGTGTGTAACTAAATACATCGATGAAACTGCAAAAGTTGTGAAAAACTGTGTAGCAGCCCCAACGCCCACCTCCTTAACCTATGGAGTAAAGTTCCGAATTGAACAAGTTAGTATTAACTAAAAAAAATGTGTTACAAGAATATAAAACTAACCAAGGTACCAATACTATGAAATTTGAGAGTGTGTAAGTGTGCATGAAGGGGTAAGTAATGTGTATGTGAGGGGTGTGAAAAGGTAGAAGTGAGTGTTATGTTGAGCTCTGAGCTCTCCCAGATACTCAAGTTTTATTAAGTCTGGGTTTCTTTGGAGTAGCTCGTGTGAGTAGCTATTGGAAGGTGAGTAAGTAAGAGTATTGTGTTGTGTGTCAGTGTTGTGCACCAAAGTTTATAAAGTGATATATATATATATATATATATATATATATATATATATATTTAGGTAGGTATATATATTTTATATTTATATCAAATTACCTCAATGTTGTGATAAGATTTTCAGTCTCTTCATAAGAGAGGGAAAGGAGCCACGCTAAGCATTTTATTTTGCACTTCTTTGTAATTGATTTGAATTTGATTTTATTGTCGAGCGAAGGGCTTAAATAATGGAAGTGAAGGCCTGCCAGTGCTGGCCTGAGTGATCCATAGTTTAATGATGCATTTTTTACTTGGAATAGTCAAAGTTTGAGAATGCTTTTGTACAATCTAAGATAGGATGTCAACGAGACTCTGAGTAGCACGATTTGCACAAGTAGATAATAAAACTGAAGAAAAGTCAGTATTTTATATTTCTGTAATGATTCCAGACTTGTCTAGATTTACAGTTGATAATTTTTGGTTCTTTGTTTGATGAGATAAAGCTATACAGAACATTTTGGGCGTGATCATTAGTCATCAGAGATAACCAGGTAATCATCAGTGTTCGCGTCGTTAGTGTTTGGAGCATTAATATTACCTAATATCACCTACAATTACAATAGACGGAAACTTATTTAGTTGGGTTAATGTCGAGTCCAGACTATTGAGAAAGTCATCAATGTTTTAGTTCGAAGGGGGCGATAGAGAGCGATAACAGCTATTTTATCATCTAGTTTAGGTAGTACATTTTGGTGGGATCGTAGGTATAGAGGATGCTAAGTAGAGTAGAAAAAATATGTTTTACTCACCCCCGTCCTTGCCCCCTTTTCCCCCCTCTCTCATTATCTCGGAAACTACAAGTCTGAGATAGATCGTGCTCGAACAAATGTTGCTCAAAACCCTCTTCATTATCCGATTCAGAAATAAAAAACTTTAAACCTTCAAACTTCTAAACGGTGCTAGATAGACATAGCAAATTTGACCTTGGGTTGTAAGGAATTTTAGTGTTTTTTTTTTGAGGATTTGTATAAGGATTTGTATATGGTGCTTCAGTTTGTATTTTAATTTTTGTAATTTAATGTCGCTTTTTGTTTCATCGAGACTCAAATCACAACGGAACTAAAGAATTCAAAACATAATTCAACTATAGAAAATCGTGAAGGTAGGGTTTAATTAGGTTTTTTTTTCAAAGGTAATTTAAATAATTAAATGATTAAAAAAAAGAATAGTAAATAAGCTAAAAATTTAGATTATTTTTGGACTCATACATACACTAACCTTTACAATTTCTGTTGTGCTACATTTTTTTCTTTGTGACACTTTCAGTTGTGATATCCGATGTGCAACGATGCAAAAAATTTGGTCCTTACACATTTATCAGCGTGCGATTTTGTGAGGTCTGTTTCATTGGTAATCCTTAAAAGAGGCGAGGCTTACGCAGATATATTTTGCCGTTAGACGAAAAATTCTCAGATATAAAAAAAGGTATGGAAGGCCCCGAAAATCTGAGCTTTTTTGTGGTTAGCCTATTTTTCTATTTATTGTATTTCTTGTAGGTACTTCGAGAAAATTCTAAGTGGTGTTTCAAGCTCTCCAATCCGAATCCCAGTGCAACGAATGTGTAGGTACAACCCTGTACAATCATTAAAATATTTTATTCAAAATTTCTCGCCCTCACTCTTCAATTCACAGCTATTTTGGCTCGATACGGACCTCTGGTACCTCTGGACCTACTTATCTCCTAATTAGAAACTATTTTCCGTCAAAATCCCGAGACAAAAAAATTATCGAAATTAGTGTCAATGTTATTCAGAATTTTAGCTCTATCTGTGGCAATGCCGCGTAAACGAATTAAAATAATCATTGCAAAACCCGAAATGAGATAAACTCATTTCTTACACATTAACGAAACCCCACAGTTCATAAAAATAAAATAATAAAAATAAAGAAACAGACAATTTCAGTTAAAATGTTAAACAAAACTAATGGAACGCGCAAAACCGGCAATCCCCCACAGCCCATGTTCAACTCACACAAAGACTACAAGAAATGGACAAATGCCCGGTAAGTGGAACAAATGATCGCGCTTTTCACGCTGCCGTGAAAGAGGCCTGTAGAAAGTGTACCTACCTACGTAAATAGTAGATATGTATTACGTAAGGCATCTAATCCATGACGCATGATCGATTACGTAGTAGACCTACCACTTTCACACGATTTGAACTATTGATTTATATCTTTAATAGCAGCGAGAAACAAAAACAGCGTAGTGCGACGCGTACCTACGTACGAGGTCCGGGTGACAGCGGGGTCAATAACGAGGTGCCTTTTCAGAGGGTGTCCGTTCAAGGGATCCATATCACTGGGGTGAGCCACCGACTAAAATTGCGTAGATAACTATTAGCTTCATTAGTACGCTCGAGGCGCTATCTCCTAGTTTAGATTTACCAAGATAAGCAATGTTTTGAGCGATTAGCAAGTATGACCATTAATGGCTTTTATAGTTGAGCCTAACTGTGCTGAGCAAGTCGCCTAGCGATGTGGTGATGACATGTTGAATAAGGCTGCAACTAAATATGGCCTTTATGTGACAATACAAACGTCGTCCCAGGATGATATTAGCGCAGGAAAAATCCTTTAACCAGCTCTTTCAGGGTGCTATTGATGAATTAAGAGCTCCATCACATTTTGACGCCATGCAATGGTAGGTATTTCTGGCTGCCAACTACTATTATTGTATTCTGTGTAGGTGAGGCACGTACTGCGCTACAAACGAGTCGACTAAACGGTCTTGATCCTTAGCACGCCCCGGACACTAGACCAGTTTTCCAAACAAAGGCAGAGTTCTTACTATAGTATATTATAGTAAGTATACTATACTTACTATACATAGTATAGTATAGTATAGACGAAATACAAACGTTGTCTTTATACATGCGCAGTTGTTTGCGTGAAGTTTATGGTTATGTGTTTTACGACCAATAGTTCAGTAAATAAATAGATTTCTGCTACCCTATAGCTCACACAATGTTTGTGGATAATAAAATTTGCGCCCATTATTTAAACTAGAAGCTATGACTCCAGGTGGTACGTCTTAGCGGTTAACACCTATTAGTTATTCTGTGGTAATACTATCATGTTCTTATCAGCGTTTTTACTAAAGATGCAATGATATTTTATTTTCATAGATAGGTTATGTCAGTACTAATGCGATGTCAAGAACTATCAAAGGCGTGCGTACTAATTCTTTTAATAATACTTTATTTTTATTTAAATCTAATTATCTTCAAGAAGATTTAGTTTGTTTCTTTTTTGCCTTTTTGATTGTTTTTTCAAGTCGGCTTTGTTTTTATGCGAAAAGTGAAGACGAACGTTAACGTATTTCTCTATTATTGCTTTAATTAAAAGCAAGCGATGATTAAAAGTAGGTGGCTGAGTCATCGCATGATCGTGGAGATTACTAAAAACATTTGAATTGATGAAAGACTTCAAAATAATATTTTTAACAACATCTATTTCTTTGTTTGTGGTAAAGTATACTCCGTTCTCTTTACTATAAGCTTTTAATATGTTTTCGACTTCATACAAATAATGAACAAGTTTTCAGTCAGGTAACATAAACCACCTACGTCTCTGATTGCGATCGATCTGTGGAACCACAACTTTTCACAGGAAAATAAAACTTTAATACAAATTTCACATTTTATGACATTAAGTAGGTACTTAATTTTCTTGCTATCCAACCTGTAATGTAGCGCACTATCTGTTTTATAGAATCAGTTGAGTGTTAATCGTTAAGAATTACAAGACAAGACCATGTTGACAAATAGATCAACATTGTCTTGTCCAGTGGTATCGATTTTGATTAATTTGGTTTCGTCTGAAGAATCGGATTCATCGTCTTGTACTGCACGTTTACTGGAGGACCAGTTAATATTCGAGATAGCAGATGAGCAATTTAAAATAGGAACACTTTCTAGTGGAAAGCAATTGGCGCTAAAAGCATTACGCAGCTCAAAATTTTCTTAAAATGCCCTTAAATTTAATAACATTGGGGTTATTATTATAGCCTCCGTGCTTCCGGATGACGCCAAATAGAAACTCTATTAATCCTGACTGAATCTATAATATAGAATAATATATATAAAATAGATATGTATTCTAGAATACATATGTACATATTATGTAGATATGTATTCTAGTGTTGATATATCGCACCTTTAAAGTAAAACCGTTACATACTAAACGAAATTATACAATTTTATAGGAGAGCCAATATTTGACAACAGTCACTGTTTATTCTCAATAAAGTCTGCGTACAGGATTATTTATGACGTTTAATAAGATTCTACGATAGATCTCTGTTTACTTTATGACATGTGATTTAAAAAAGTTATTTTTTTTTATATAGAGCGTTATTTATTTTAATTTATATTATTATAGTAACGCTTTACCATTAATTATTTGTTCATATTTCTATGAAATTACAGTGCAACTAGGAGTAATTCAATAATATTATTACATTTAAATTAACAAACAAACATTTTTTAACAAAAATATAAACATTGGCTTTTGTTGTGGTGTTATAATATTACTAAATAAAAAGAAAACATTCAAAATCATTAATGTTTTATTACAACTTAAAGAGAGATCCATACAGACAATTAATCAATCAGTCTTGAGAAATTTGTACCTTTAAATCACGGCGTGTACGTATCTTAATAGGACAATGCGGAACTCTGTGGTATTATATTACTGTCAATTAAACTCTTTAAGTCGCTGTTTTTTCTGTCACTTAATTTTAATCTAGACTGATATACTTAAAGGCTTCAACTGGAAATTTTGAAGATCAGTGTTAGTACGTGTTCGCAACGAAGGATTATTATGGAATTGTATTTCTTTAAATTCTGTATCTAAGTAGGAAGTTTTATAATAAATGACAACGTGGTTGGAATCTTGATGTTTTTCAAATTTGATTATTTTAATGTCACTCATTCTAACTGTTTCGCCTTCAGTATTTTTTGTAAATTTACCACCGCATGCCTCTGTGAGATTTTTTATATCAACGAAGTCTGAATAGCACATTTCGGTAACATTGTAGGGATTGCCTTTCTTTCGTGCAGTTCTGATTATGGTAACGTATTGGTCTGGTGTGTACACAGGACCAGAAAGTAAGCACTTTTTGACGGCTTTTTCTATCACAGAGTGAACAGAATCATTTTCATTTTGTGTATGGCCACTAATTAAATATTTGTGCGTAATACATTTTATTTTAAGAACAGATACGGCATATACATACATAGAAAACATAAACTTGTTTTTTGCAACTTGCAGTTATCAGAATAAAATGTGATACGTAAATTATTGTCATTTATTTCTGACGCCCTCTTCGTCAAATACCTCCAGACACACGTTGCTATTTCGTTAGCTCTTAATGGCTCGACCTCGCTCCAAACAAAACAATCACAATAGTCTTGTGCTAATTCACTTATAGTAAAATTACAAACATTGAGTTTACATTTGTAATATAAAGTAGATATATCTCCTTTCGGGAGAGGTAACACTGCTTGGAGGTCATAACAGGCAACAATGTAGTTTCCCTGAACCATTGTTTTGTCATTTGACTTTTCCTGGCGACATAATTCTTTTTCAAGCTGGTGTTGGTCGTATCTGTTCTGTAATTCTATTGTTTTATCAACAACGTTTTTAAAGCTAATGCATACTTCGCACTGGTCTTTTTTAGGTGTGTGAAAGCCAATGTTGTAATCTTCTTTAAATACTTTTCTATATGTATGAATTTAGCAGCTTCAACACCATCATTCAAGCAATTTGTTTGGTAGTCGGTATAAAGATCTGTAAGGCTTTTACCCCCATCAAATTCACGGGTCGTTTGTTGTCTTAGGTAATGGGATTCTATTCTTGGGATTGAGTCTATATGGTTTTTACTCCTTGAATGATATCTGAGCTTACTTTGTTTTGTTTCCCATGTTTACCCCTATTTTCTTCTTCAACCATTCCCGCTTGGTTCTTTTTTGCTATTACAGTTGCAATAGGTCGATTATTAATGCCAATGTGTTCTTAAAGAAAATTTTACAGATACGATGCTTGAAATTGTTAAGCTCGAATGAAAATGAATGTTTCGGTCCTCTATTGCTATTATGAACTTTATATTGATATTTAGGTTTAATAACATCCACACACTTTGCAATATAATCTCTTTGTCTAGATAAATCTACCCATTTTCCAATAATTGTCAAAAATAATTTCACTCTCTTCCTGTTTGACTATTTTGCTACACTTTAACCTACATTTTTCCCCACATGGTGGTCTTATCTGCTTCTTAGGCATAACTTTTTTAAACTTTGATACAGAAGTATATTTCTGACCACTATTACGAAGTCTTTTAGCATCTTGCCTCACGGATACATTTTTAAATCCTTTACGCCTTCGTTTGTTCGGAGTTCTGTTATCTTCTAGAGAACCCAAATTATTTTCTTGAACTAGTTGCACAGAAATACTACTTTGAGGAGTTGGGCTAAATAATACACGCCTAGGTGGGGTTGCCGGTACGTATTCAGGATCGCAATCTGTTTCATCAGGGGAAAAGTCCTTAACCGATTCAGACGCACTAGATGAAGATGATGAACTTGAACTTGTTGATGATGAACTCGAAGATGATTCTGAGCTAGTTGAATCGGATCTTGCTCTACTGCTAGGACCTGGTACAATAAAATCTTCTTCCGGAGTTAAGTCTGAAAAACCAGTGCCGCTCAAATATGG
Organism: Lampropteryx suffumata; assembly: GCA_948098915.1. NCBI lineage: Eukaryota > Metazoa > Arthropoda > Insecta > Lepidoptera > Geometridae > Lampropteryx > Lampropteryx suffumata. The sequence continues at coordinate 17,756,611 of OX402563.1, read as the reverse complement.
ATTTGGCATTCCGTCATCAACTGGATGAACATAACATTCAGCTTCCATAGTATTATTAACGGACTGAGGCAGCGTTTGTTCTTGCAATAAAGAAGGAGATCCACAGGGATTGACAGTTATAGGATTTGCATCGCGTGAAAAATTATAATCCAGGACGTCCATGGAAATTTGTTTGGGGTTTTCAGTAACCACGGAATCTTTAATAGATTCTATAGCCTCCAAAATGCGTGACAAACGCGGGTTTCGTAAATGCGCCATGACCTGAAGTAAGTAGTTTTATTATTTTTATCATATTATTACTATAATAGACATTTTAACTTAAATAAATTTAGTAAAGTACCTTTTATTTACTTTGGTAGTAAAGTGATACTAAAAGAAATGTGTAATATTATTAACAGTTTGATATAATATTTTGAAGTAAGTTTTATATTAAATATATATTAAATGGAATGTAAACAAAATGTAATATTTTACTTCTAAAATTTTAATGCAAAATGTACGTTGCGTAAAATATAAACTGTGACTAACATAAATGTCCCACTATTGTAATCAAGCATTGATTTAATTTACTCTTTACTTATTGAAAAACTGTAACTAAAGAAATGGTAACTCTTTAGATATAAACATTATTGGATTAATACTTAAAAAAATAAAGGCAAACTGTGACTATACAAACTGTAACATTTCATCAGTGTAATTGAATTATGAATTGCGTAATATCATAACACGAAAACTGTGTCTATTAAAATTGAAACACGTGACTAGTGACGTGCCGCCGTGTTTATCCTATTAATACCACTGTTGTTTTAAACTTCCGTCGTCACTCTTCTACGAACATGTTCTTACTGGTATAGACACAATATTGTAAGAAGTGAGCCGATCATAACTCGGTTTAGTAACGCTTTAATTTACCGCTAGATGGCGCAAAATACAACAATTTACAAAAATGACAAGTTTATCTTGCAGTTTACATGTATTTTAGATAGATGGCATTGATTTTTTCAATTTATGAAAATTTTCGTTTAGTAACGGTTTTACTGTGGTGCGATATTTTCAATGAGTGAAGCATAAAGGTATTTTAAATTCTCAATGGTAACTAGAAATCCTAGGAAACCAGTTTTACTTTTGCATTCCACTAACCGTTTCATGGTGATTGTGAATGTAATTCGACGTCTTATTATCCGTCTCGTTTTATTGTAAATTTTCAGTGACAGGATATACTGTTTTACTTTGTGCAGGAATTCTAAGATTTCGATAGCATTTTTTCTCACGTCTCACGTCTCAAGTCTCACTGTAGCTCTGACTTCCAAATCACGTATCCCATCGAGGAATGCCTGAAGTTCCCATCGATAAGAGCAGGTGAAGATTGGAAAGCCTTCCGAACCAGCTTTTCTATTTCCAGGGCCCACTGCTGCAGGTTCTCCGAATTGCGCTGTGTCCTGTCCTTTAATTGAAGGCGGAAAACATGTACTAGACGTGCGTCACCATATCAAGATTCTAGTGCCTCCAGCAGCTGCTCATAATTGACGTTACTTCCCAGGGCCTCCAAGACAGTGAGTGCTTGGTCACGCAAGGCTAATGTTAGGGCAGTCATAGCCTGCGACTTGGTCCATCCGTTTGCGTTTAAGACAGCTTTGAACTGAATTTTATAGGCGGACCACGAAGAGCCTCCATCAAATGGTGGCACCTTAAATCCTCGCGCTGACGATGAAGAGACCACAGGAGCAATATCTCTATCTTCAGATTTCAGCAGATCCACTGCTTTTTTTACACTTGCAATCTGGGTTTCTGCTTCAGAAATCCGGCTGTCATGATGCTGGATTTGCTCCTTAACATCCTGAAGCTCTTTGCCAATAGCTCCATGCAGGTCTTTTATAAGGCGAGTCTGTTCCTCCTGCCGACGAGCGTGTTCCTCTTGCCAGCATTTCTGTTCTTCCCGTTGCTGGCAAGCCTGTTCCTCCTGCCGGCGAGCCTCTTCTTCCCGTTGCTGGCGAGCTTGTTCTTCGTGCCGGCGAGCCTGTTCCTGAAGCATCGCCATTAAAGCAGCAAGGTCCCCAGCAGCAGGAGCCTGAGCCACAGATGATGATGGAACTCCCGATAACTCACCAGTTGACTCCATTGTTGGCTGAAGAACCAGTTGAGATTCTTGTGAAGGAGAACCCCCAAACCGTCTCTCATCGATTTCCTGTTGACGCCGACTCCTTGTCCGGATAACGTCCGTGTCGTCCTTTGGTAAAACCGGCATTTCTTTATCCTACTTCTGACACCAATTTGTTACGAGCCGGGTCATGATAAATTATGAAACCGCTTGATTTTACCAAATACCTAATAACTTTAATTTCAAAGTTACCACACACAGAACTTAATTAACTGATTCTACTAGTAAACTTTCCAATAGAACGCAATAAGAGTCACAACACTACCAACACAACTGATAACACTTCAAAACTTTCGCACTTGTATCACTTGCATAGACTGACTACATCCGCAAACCACCGCCGTATTTATAAGAGCGTCGAGTGTCGCGCATAACCGCGACAATACTCGAACGTTCGAGAACGAACCGGAACAAGCTAAAATGTTCGCTTGTAATAGAGAGATATAGCTATCTCGTTCGCTCTTATGCATTCGATACGTGTACTTTGTAGTTTGCATCTACTCGATACCAGATGGCGTTGTAGGTGAATTTTGAATGCGTCCGCCTGCCAACAGATGGAGATATGTATCGGGCGCAACATTGTTATGAAAGAACAGGATGTTTTAGTGCCAAAAAATTTTTTTTTGTTGCTTATAGTCAACAGAATTTGCTAATTAGAGCTCTCAAATCGGATCTCTGTGTGTTTTTGTCGAAACAATGATAATTACTAAATAAATAAGTAAAATACCTGAAATTATCTCTGTTATTATTTAAGAAGATGAAATAAAGGTTATTTTTCATGTAATAGTTAGGTATAGACCTTAAGGCAATGTATCATATTTAAACGACGAAAACCTTGCAATTGCGCATATTTTTGTAATAGCGCATATTTTTGTAATAGCGCTCTTAAATAAAGTTTAAACTAAGTTGAACTGGTGATATTTTACAAAAATTACGAGGGTTGCGAGCGCGAGTTCTCGGTATATTGTAATTGACTGAATATCAACATTATTAGTTATTGATTAGAATAAATAATCATTAACCAGCTTGATTGTGGCTTGATTTCATCAGGTGCCCGTGGAAGATCTTATGCGCGCCTCCACTATGCTGGTGGAAGCACTAGGAATGCGTCAGACCTATATGGATATATCATGCCAGCCGTTTGCTTCGACCGCTGCTGAATTCCTGGCTGACCACGAGGTGGTACGGATGCCGCATAAATTCGAACAGTCCAAAGTGTTTGAAAGGGCGTTACTTAATTTGGACAGTTAGTTTACTATTGTTATAAATAACTCACTTTTTGACGTAGAATGTAGAAATCAGCGTGCTCTATCCTAAACTGTACGTAAGTAAGTGCGAGTAGTGGAGTCATAGTAATATAATATATATCTGAGCATTTCCTTTCATGCTTCGGAGTCGTCAAGCATTAGGAAAGGCTCGTAAATCTACTGTGGTCTGAATGTGTAAGCTTCAAGCTTCATGTCAAGGCTGCTTTTACTTACCAAAGATTTGTATCACGCGCAATGTCCAAGATGGATAGTCCTGTTATATTCTGTCTACAGACGATGCAGCCGAGCAGTACTTGCAGTTAATCAACTGCTCTTCGGAGGATCTGGTGCAGCCACAAATATTTATCAGCCCACAGATGTCTAATAGCCGGGGTAAGCAGAAACCTAAATTACAACAGCTCAACTAAACATTGTAAGTTACGAATCATCTTGCAAATTATCAGCTCAGACTTAATGAGCGTAGTTTGCAAAACCGCCATGAAAGTTGCCATGAGAGGTGGCTCTCAAGCCACCATGGTTCAGTAGACCCTGATTTGTTTTTTACTGGGGACTTTTGACAAATACCAATGGTTACTATTTATTCTTTTAGTTCCCATGGTGGCTTCAAGAACAGTCATCCGACCTGCTGATGACATGAGGACTTCCTTTGATAGCCACGAGGACCTGCTGCATCCAATATTGCCAGGTAGCTATCTCGTAAAATAAGTGGATACGTGGATCTTTCTGGATGCTGGATAAAGTTAGAAATAATATTATAATATTAATCAATATTGGTTCAAGATATTCTTAAAGTTATATCTTGATCCAAAAAATCTAATTTTGGTGTAGCGTCCGTAACCTGTTACAGCGACTGAAGTGATAAAATAAAACGAAACAGTGATACAATAATCTTCTAAATTCATTTCAATTATGAATCTTTTTTAAGCTGCTGTACATGAATCTTACCATCTGTATGCATAAACATATAAATGTTGCTGTGATTTCCCGCCAAACGTGGTAAAAGTACCTACATTTTTAGCTATGCGTGCATATAATTCGAATTGATATTTAGCTGTATCATTTAAAGGAAGAGATTTACCGCTTGCAACCGGTCACCAGTTTATTTTATCAGTTACTGCAGGACGACCAGGTAGTCCGGAGACCAGGATCTGGACACATTATAGGGGTACCACAGGGTTCAATACTAGGCCCTTTTTTGTTCCTAGCATACGTTAACGATTTACCTTTTTTTGTAAAAAATATTTGTGATATAGTTTTATTTGCAGACGATACGTCCTTAATTTTTAAAGTTGATAGAGGTAAAACCAGTATTTTATAACGTAAATGAATCCTTATCGTTAGTTCTTATTGTTAGTCCTTAACTGGTTCACTGTAAATAATCTTTTACTTAATAATAAAAATACTAAATGTATCAAATTCACTTTGCCAAATGTTATTCATAGCCCGACCAACATTGAAATGAATATGGCAATGAATCTTGTAGATTCCACGAACTTCCTAGGTCTTAATATTGATGCAAAACTACAGTAACCCACAAATTGAAACACTTGCTGGTAGGCTTAGTTCCGCTGCATATGCAGTTCGTGCGATACGGTGGCTTACTGATGAAGCTTACATATCTTAGAACAGCAACATATTTCTTCAGATGTATATCTTGACCCTTGGGCCTGCACGACCCCCCCCGACCGGCATTACACGTGCCGGTGGGTGAACGGTGTGATGGTCATCTATAGAACTAAGGCTGACGCAGACACGGGAAAGCCGCTGCCATACCGTACGCTGCCCTTTAACCAGTTCGTCGAGGACATGTCAAGGCTCATGGACATGGTGTCCGATGGACCCCTGTTAGTTTTCGCACTCTACAAATTTTGTTGTTGTTTTTCTTAATTACACCAACTCCAGTGTGGATTTAAAGAGGTTATGTAGCTTAGCCGATGCTTTAGGCCGAAATCCTACTAAATACAGGATGTTCGTGTAAAGTACCTAGCTGTATCGATGCTTGAGGTGGGAAATCAGTCGTTTAGGTCTAGGTGGCTTGGAGGATAGGTATAAATACCTATCTATGGTTTATGAACCTGATGAACTAATGTTATAATGACGAATGCATCTGGGGGCGCTGCAGTGCCCCCGCCAAGTCGAGCAAAAAAGCGGCACGACCGTACCACATACCATCCTTTTCTCGAAACAGTTCAGGCCATTTTCGATCCTCTTTAAATTCGTTGTAGATAAATCTAGAAGCCTGAATTTTCAGTAACCAAGCAGGCATTGTATAACACGGTATATTTCAAATTTAATTCAATCTGAACCAGTACTTTAAGAATTATAATTATAAGTAGTGAAGTTTCTTAATTTTTGTCACTCACTCACTGACTGACTGACCGATAATCAAAACTCTATGGCACCTCTAGCAGACATAAGAAGCTTCAAATTTAGAATACAATTAGTGTTTAGTGTCTAAATCAAGGGAAAACTAAAAAAAATCCAATTTCGGTCCCGTTTTCTAGATACACCAACTGCATAAATAATGTTGTAATCCCATCTATATACCTACTTATATAGGATTACAAAGTTACATTAGCTGTGAATGAATCAGTGTACCTATCAGAATCAGTGTACTAGGTACCTGTATATTTATAATGGAACAATACGTGTAGATAGGTACCTAAATATAATTAGGTATGTTCAAAGGTAACTTGTAAAATGGTCAATCAACGGAGTGCAAAAGCAAGAATGCGACATGTCTTATGAAAAGTTGTCAGTATTGTTGTGGAAAATGAAGAGTCACATGAAATTGTAGAGGATGAGGTCATAGATAAACATAAGGCTGCGTTTAAATCTACAAACAGAAATGAGATGCCATCAAAAACATAACTTGTATAAATAACCAAGTCTCGCAACTCAGTTCTTCTACCGTAAGAGGTTGTGAGATCCATGTAATACCAAGTTGGTTAATTTATTCAGTCCCTACTTTTTCTTCCTTCTGTCTTAAGTTATTACGTCCTTCTTTCTGTCTTAAGTTATTACGTAATTTGGCTAACCTACCAACATCTTATAGTGACTTTATTAATATAAAAAATCTTTTATGTTTTAAATATATATATATACTTGGGCAACCACACTAAACCATCTGCAAATCAAATCACCGTGCAAAATTTCATGATAAACAATAGAACTAATAGGCTGCGAGCAAGACCAAAATTAAGGCGCAAAAATAAGCAAGACCAAGATTAAGGGCGGACAGACAGACAACGAACATAACTATTATAAGGGTTCTTTGTGTACTTCGGAACTTCGAAAAAAGTGATGACACTATTTTTAACTGTGATTATCCTTTGACAGATGATAAGAGATGTTTATTGGTAGTTTCTATTACTAAAAACCCTCAGTCCACTCCTTACCTTTCTTAGCTTGTTAACTTTGTCTTGACAGAAAATCATTCTGTTTCCGTCGGCTGAGCTATCTTTCGTCTAAGTTCAAGATGCACGTACTTTTGAACGAGCTTCATGAACTAGCTCTCCAGAAGGCTGTTCCGCACAGGGACTTCTACAATATCAGGTACACCATCTGACTGAATTATCGAATGAAGGCACATGCACATTACAAAATACTTGTTTTATTATCACAGGAAAGTGGACACTCACATCCACGCAGCGTCCTGCATGAATCAGAAGCATCTGCTGCGATTCATCAAGCGAACTCTTCGCCAAGATGCAGACGAGGTGATTCACCAGAATCCACATCATTGACTACACTAATATAAGCAATAGAAGGAGCAATAGGCTCTTGGAATTATAGGAATTACGCTAGCCTAGGCTCTTGCAATAGGCTAGCGTAATTCCGATTTGACTACAGTTCATTTAATAGTTTTTTAACGTTTTCATGCTCCTGATGGCACGTTGGGCAGTCTGTCCCGGTTTAGACATTTGGGCGGTCAATAGACCATTACCAAAGATGGTTACTGATTCACAAAATTACTCGGCGGCTTGATGATCTTTGGTTTTCGAAGGTTGTGGCAATGACTTCCGGAGTGACAATGACTCTGCGCTCCGTGTTTGAGGAACTACAACTGGACGCCTATGACCTAAATGTTGATAATTTGGATGTTCATGCAGTAAGTAGAATGTCCTGATGAGGACTTGATGATTCCCAGTATTCTGCAGATTTATAAAAATGTCGAATCCGCGACCTTCCCTTAAATGCCGTAGCGACACCATTACATTGATTTATGTTTTTGTGCCGTTGGTATGTAATGTATAGTAGCATCGTAGTGAGAGTGTAGGAAAACGCACCAGTAATTATCTTGGTTTAAACAGGACCGCAACACGTTCCATCGTTTCGACAAATTCAACGCAAAGTACAACCCTGTTGGCGAGGGTAGGCTCAGAGAGGTGTTCCTCAAGACTGACAACTATATGAACGGAACTTACTTCGCGAAAATGATCAAGGTATTCAGCATCGAACGTGAATTGTTATAAACAAGGAAGCTAAACCAATCCCTGTTAAGAACACAAAAGAAATAACAACTACATTTTGTTAGCCACACAAAATTATAGCTATAAGTAGAGTATAAACATTATTAAAAATACACTAAATACAAAACATTTTTTATTTCGCTGGATCAAGAGTGCACAGTGTGCACTTTTGTCCATTGGTAAATAAAGGCGCAGTCTACATCCAGCCCTACTCCTATAAGTCGCAAGAAGCTGTTGGAGCTTCCCCGCACCTGACGCGTCGAGGACGATATTAATATAGCGCTTCCGTAGTTTCCATGAGAATGCACTTGCTCACGACACGACTATTCCATGATATTTCACGACTTTCTATTTCCATGACGTTCAGGAGGTGATGGTGGACCTCGAAGAGAACAAGTACACATACACAGAGCCACGCCTCTCCATCTACTGCAAGAACATGAACGAGTGGAATAAGCTGGCCACGTGGGCGCTGACCAACGACGTCCACTCTCCACACGTGCGGTGGCTTGTGCAAGTGCCTCGATTGTAGTGAGTAATACTTCTTTATATAGAGTAATAACTTTAACTGGCTTGTCAGCTCAGTTGGTAGTAACTCTGTACTTCGGCTGTGATTGGTGGTTCGATTCCCTCCCAGGAATCAACATTTGAGTGATGAATATAGGTAGGTGTTTGCTCTGTGTATGAAGTCCACAAGGAAATTTAAAGTTTTCTTATAGGTATAGTTTCTCTATGTCCGTCTGTCTGAGTGTCTGTCCGTCCGCTCCTAACCACACCTCTTGCACACAGATTAGTTTTATTGTGATGCCATTTTGCACGGTAGGTACCTAATACGTATTGGTGGCTCCTACAAAGTTATGAAATAAAAATATAAAAAATCGTTTTATGCATGGGGTTGTTATGTTAGTGAGGTTGATTTTTTAATCACTTTACTCGTCCATCTTTATCGAGCTTTACAATCTTTCTTATTACTAACTTATTCTAACACTAATTCTTTAACTTGATCCGTTGGCCCTAGTTCGGCATAGGCTTCTTCCAACTTTTTCCACTCGTTTCTATCCCTGGAAGTCCTTGACCAGAATTTCACAGCGATAGTTTTAAATACGTTTTCCCACCTCTTGGTCTTTCATATTTCCACTTTCGGTTTCTAGGTTGCCAATTTGTTATGGTTTTGCTCCACCTCTCAGTTCTTCCTAAAGTGTGACTTGCCCATCTCCATTTATTATTTCTTACTACTAGTGTTAACCTGCATAAGGGGTCGCCTAATAAATGCCACAGACGATGCAATGGAGTAAAATCGAAACTTAGTAGTAAGTAATTTCAGTTGTTATTGTTTGCCACTATTGATTTGCAAGAACAAGACAAAATGGTGCGCATCGTCAGGTCCCAAGCCAATATCATCTAGTTAGAAAAACAAAAAAAAAACAAATATTTTTTGGGTTTACTAATCTGGCTATTACTCGAAATCTTGAAATCAATCCAACTATTTTGAAATCATTTCAGGTTTCTCCAAATAGTGGTTTTATCAAACGAATATGTGTATCTACCTAAAACTGGTCATATCTTTAAAAAATCTATCCAACAATAGGACATACAATGTAAAATAAAAAAATATGAACCCACTTTATTTATATGTTAGGGAAGGTAGGTATCATTAAAAAACATATCATAGTTTTTCTTTGTAAGGGTTACTAAAACGTATTACCAAGCGATTTTATTTTTAGTGTAAACTTCATCACTATTGAACTTGTATTCCGCGAGCAAGAGCTTTGATTAGGGGCGGGCGGACAGACATACAAATATATCGAAATTTTATAAGGGTTTCTTGTAGACTTCAGAACGCTAAAATGTAACCTTTATCTTAAGCTATTTCAGGCCAATTTCACCCATATTGTCATGCGATCAGCACTGTTTAATGATGCTTATCATAGCATGAAATGTAACCATTTTTTTCTCCAGTGACATTTACCGCATCAACAATCTGCTGAGGAATTTTCAGCAGTTCCTGAACAACCTGTTCAATCCGCTGTTCCAAGTATCCGTAGACCCCAGCTCTAACCCTGAACTGCACAAATTCCTAACGGTATCCCACCTTTTCCAATTTGCCTTAGGTGCTCTATCAGTCATTTTGCTTAGTTAGAGGCTTGTTGGTGTTGTTGGAATTTTCCACCAATATTTAGATTCATAGCCTCATGCACTGCAATCAGACAGTTAATAGATTTACAACGTATATACCTACTACGTTTACCATGTATTACTTTTTCGTAGTTAAGTTAAGAAGGAATCTTTCTAGTTCTAGTTGTCCTAGCTCTTTTTTGTATGATCCTTCTTGATCATACAAAAAAGAGCTAGGACAAGGATGAGTTTCTTGTAATTAGTAAGATGTTTCAAAGTAATCCGTGGCTGTACTGAATAAAAAATAAAAAAATGAAGACTTGGGCTTTGACCTTCATTTAGGGTTGCCAGATACGGGATTATCATTTCCTGGAAATTTCCGGGTTTATTAACGGGAGTCCAAATTGAAATGTTCTACTAATACAAATCTACACATGTTCGCTATTGGACGGGCAATAGAAAAAAATATTACAAATCTACTAGTTATGTACTTATTTTTAAAGGAAAAAATGCAAATGAATTTTAAAACATTTAATTTTTATAAAAAAATAAATCTGGCGCGCTTACGTAACGAAGCGGTTTACCCTCCCATACGAAGTTATCACTTCAAAAACCAGTTAGAAAATAAGAGGCATTTATTTTTTGTTTGTTACCTACATAACAATTAAATATTTAAGTTCAATTACATCCAAAAAAAAAGAAATTTCTTTTTCACAATTTTAACTTTTAAATATTCAAATAATTATCTACAAAATCACTATTTTTAATTTTTACCAAAGTGTTAAATCAAATGTCACTAAACCTGGAATTTAAAATTTACCAAGGGCAGGTTATGGTGCAAAAACACCAAGGATTCTGCGTTATCTGACAGGTGTTTATTACGTTTTTGATTATTTCCTGCCTCTGAGAAAATTCGCTCAGAATATACGGAGCTTCAAGGAGGTGATAAAAATATTCGTGCCAAAAACCTCATGCAAGGGAATTTGTGATTATAATTAGCCTACCAACCATAATGGACATTGGCCTTTAGGCAGCAAATCATCATTTAGATATCTATCTAGTTCTGATGCAATTGCACTTCGGTTACTTCTGTAACTATATTGTGAGGCTTTGCTACAGCCAGTTCCTCGTAGCAGCTCCAAAACGTTATGTGTCTTTATGTTGCATTGTGAAGAAGACGGTGCTTTCTGGACGAACTTCATCATCACTGCTTGTATTTTCATTTTCATCGCTCCTTACATATTCTGCTAGAAAGGCACGTCTTATCAAAGGTCTGGTGTAAAAAAAATCATTTTGTAGCGCGGGTCCAACAATGTAGCTAGGCTGTAGTATTTGTTACCTTCAATCTGCCTTAAACGTATAGGTAAAATGATCTTTTAGTGCCAACGCATAGAGTTCGTAGGTATTAAAACAAGCCACTTGAACTTCTTCTTTGGTCAAGTACTTGGAAAGTGTCATAACGTTGGGTATAACTTTTGATATACAAGAGTAAGAGGAGCTGACCATATTAGTGATTTCTTCAAATGGCTAGAATAAGGAAAGGTTTTCTTTTTGAATATCCCATTAGCTCTCTGTTATATATGAAAGTTTAGCGAGTCACTATTGTCTGATATGTATAACGAAATAGCTCTCTATCATATAAAAGGTATTGTTCTAACGCGTACTGACGTCTTGAATGGATTGATGCTTTGGTTTTTTAAGCTCAGTCTGTATCAGTTTTAGTTTTTCTTGAGCTGGTTTGGAGTGATGGAAGTGAGTAACGATGCGACGACCCGCTGCTATGGTTCCGTTATCATTTTCTTGCGCTTGTAAAGCATCGTGAATTAACTCGCTGCATGGATAAAGTACGGTTTTCCTACAAAAGGACTGTCATTTACGGCTTTGACATGTTGCGTTCATTGTCTGTTGTCACAACAAGAATTTTGTGTAATGTTCCAGGCATTAGTTATTTCTTCTAGGGCACACCGGTTATTTTCTGCTGTATGCTGTTGTGTGTGAACGATTTAATTTGTAGAACTCTATGTTGCAGTATTAAATTGTTATCAAACCAGTGCACAGTAAATCTTAAAAGCATTGCATATTATTGATGCACGTTCACATATCGCTTGTAACTGAAATCGTTTAAGCTGTAGATAACTGGTCGAAAATATTTATTTTCAATAGTTCGTATAGCTGAGGTAAAACAGTTATCTCAAGTATTTCCGGCTTGGCATCTGATATTTAGGCTAAATCCTAAATACCAGAGGCCAAGATACATTAAAATACTGCCATCGACCGATTAAATCCAGCATCTTCTAGAACCTATATAGGTTGGTTATCCAGCGCTATAATTTCTGCTATTGCTTTGTGAATTTGTTGAGCCCTTAAATCATCTATCATCTACTTAATTGTGTTCGATGTTGAAGCAGCTTGTTGAGGCGGGGCGCACCGCCCCGTGGTGTCGTAACTTTGTGGAAAAAAACTATTTTTCATGAATTTCTGAACAGTAAAGTGTAATTACTGGACACGGGACCACACGTGAAATTCCGGGACTTTCCCGGAAATCCCGGCCATCTGGCAACCCTACCTTCATTACACACCACATCCAAAGGTATTGCGCCGGCTCCATAACTCCGTAGTCGCTAATCACGATTAATCTTTCAGCACGTGATAGGTTTTGACAGTGTAGACGACGAGTCTAAGCCCGAGAACCCCAACCTGACGGAGCACATGCGCACTCCGGAGCAGTGGGATCATGAAGAGAACCCGCCGTACGCGTACTATCTCTACTACATGTATGCTAATATAGCTATACTTAACCAACTGAGGAAGTAAGTGAATAAGGTCTTCCATTCGTTGTATTGAAGTACTTTGATTACTAATTACAGGCGGGCCGGACACAGTAGGTATAATAAGAAGGTAGGCAAGACTTGTTTTGATCAGGGACACTGATAAAATTATTCTTGATTTTACCTCCTCTTTTTTAGGTTTTCGAAGTCCACAACCTTTATTGTTTCTGTCTGCCTGTCCGCCCCTTAATCTTGCTCTTGCTCGCAGACTAATAGTTTTATGGTAATAAAATGTTGTACTGTAATACTTATAAGTAACCCCTAAACTTTAAAAAATACGGTTTTCGGGATACCTCCCTTACATGTAAAGCGGGTTGTTTTTTAATGTTTTACTACCTCATAGTGTGGCATATTGTTGGAAACGAGCAGGGGATGGCAAACCAAAAGATGGTATAGGACGAAATAAAAACCACAACCGGTCCATTCTGGATATGGGCGGCTTAGACAGACTGCACGGAGAGAGCCAGAGGAGGTCTTTGCCGATACGTCACTCTGAACTAAGATATTTAATATAGGTTGGTCGTAAGAAAAAAAAGCATATTAACTTGTTTCAGAATACTTAGGCTTATTTTTATTATACACGAGCATATAACTGGTGTGTTCCAGGCAGCAGGGGTTGAACACGTTCGTCCTGCGTCCTCATTGTGGCGAAGCTGGCCCAGCCTCGCACTTGAGCGCTTGCTTCCTGCTCGCTCAGAATATATCTCACGGACTGATGCTCAGGAAGGTATGTTCCGGGGTCCGCGTCTTTTGGATATAGGTAATCGTTCTTTGATAGCCAATAAAATTGTTCTATTACGAAACAACTTGTCCTCCTAAGACTTTGTCTTGTGGTGTCTCCAGTACCTAGGTAAGAACTTTGCCATGTTATGTATTTGTAAACACTCTACTCACCTGGAAATCGTTCTGATGTGACAAGTAATGCCCACGTTTAATTTCGTTTAAGCATCCATTAATCGTACGGTCATATTCCTGTCACCACGTTTTTGTCTAATGATCGCGCATTAGCTTGGTGACAGACCAGCATACAACCCACGTATTGGTAAGAAGTTACCGTAGTATTTTTCTTATCTCAGGCGCCAGTCCTACAGTACTTCTACTACTTGGCCCAGATCTTCATCGCCATGTCTCCGTTAAGTAACAACTCTCTGTTCCTGCGGTACCACCGGAACCCTTTGCCGGATTTCTTTGCGCGGGGGCTGCGGGTGACTCTCAGCACTGATGATCCACTGCAATTTCATTATACCAGGGTATACTTACTAGGATTATTTTTCCTTAAAATTTATCATGATTGGGATATGCTTGTGCTAGACTAATATATATCAACTGATGTATTTGTTAAAATTCAGCGTGATTTACCTCGCGGAAACGTGAGCGTAGTGTAAGTTTTTCGGTTATAGACTAGTATTTATTAGCCCAAAATTTTTTTTTTAAACTTTACTACCTAGGTGTATAAGAAATAATGTTACGTAAATTTGTTGTTTTTGTAAAATAGCCTTAATGTTCAATCGCAACATGAAGACATCCGTAACATGGTAGGGTACCTACATAACTTCGTAATACGGTAGGGTGAAGTTGACTCTACCTATTGTGGAAAAGAAATACCTAATCGACTCGTATATTTGCTATAGGTACTTATATACTCCAGAAAAGAGTTCCAACAAAGGTGTGTGCATGATAAACGTGAATGCAACATGGAATATCGTGCAAGTGCGGCCTACGTTTGTACGATCTCCCAAAGTTGTTCGGGTTTCAGGGACTTTCTATTTTTGATTTCCGCGTAGGGAACTCTGTTTAGAATTACCAACGTAACTATATCGTCTTCCATACGTCTGCCATATTAGTATTTGCTGCGCTTTCAGGAGCCATTGATGGAGGAGTATAGCATCGCCGCGCAGGCGTGGAAGTTGAGCGCCTGTGACATGTGTGAGCTGGCTCGCAACTCCGTCATCATGTCAGGGTTTCCACATGAGGTTAGCCACTTTGGTTCAATTCAAATTGAAAACTGTTTCATTTAATACAATTATATAGATCACTTTGAATCATCTAACATACTACGTCGTCTCGTGATTTGCTGTTATTTTCACTCATCACAATTCTCTTACATTTATGGGTACCTACAAATGTTTATTTTCTAAAAAAAACATATCTAAAGAAAGTAAGTAAGTGCTTCGGACAGAATCTTTACTAACATAATTTGACACAAGTACCTATTAATAAATGTAGGTAAAAAAAAATTACAATGATTTACAATCGTAATGTATGTTTACCCGCAAATACGAGATTCATTGTTGGATTCAAATTGAGTGTGAAGTAAACAACGCAAGTTCGCTCGGCGTGTCACAGCAAACATAAATGCCTAACCTATCTGTCTCCTATCCTAGGTCATATACTGCTACAGATCCTAGGTCATATACTGCTACATATACAGATACGGATAGATACTGCTGTGGTGCAAGTTTCGGACAAACCAGTTCTAGTACCTACGATTCCTAGTTTCCATTAGGAAGTAATGTCACTTGCTTGCATACTCTTGTATACCTACTCTCTAACCTCATCACGCTTAAAGAAGATTAAGAACTGCGGTGGTAAAACCAAGAATTGTTTAAAGATGAAGCAGTTCTGGGTTGGTGCTGAGTACCTTCGAGACGGACCTGAGGGCAATGACATTACGCGCACCAACGTGCCTGACGTGCGCATTTCATTCCGTCACGAGGCCCTGTTGGATGAGATGAACAATCTGTTTAGAGTTCGTATAAATTAAGAGTTTTTAGATGAATATCTATTTAGAGTTAACAAGAGTTTCTAGCTGGCTATATTTAGAGTTAGTAGGTACATCAAGTGTTTCTCGGTGGCTATATTTAGAGTTAGTAAGTACATCAAGAGTTTCTCGGTGGCTATATTTAGAGTTAGTAAGTACATTAAGAGATTCTAGCCGGCTATATTTAGAGAAAGTACTTGATGTATTATCTATTTAGAGTTACCAAGAGTTTCTAGCTGGCTATATTTAGAGTTAGTACATCAAGAATTTCAAGCTGTCTATTTATAAGAGTTAGAATATAAAGAGTAGGTACTTACCTACATATACCTATTTCTAATTCCTATCAACTGGGAAACGCTTATGGCACAGCTAACCAAATCGTTCATTAAAATAAACGATGTTAAGTAACGTTCTGTGCGTCTTTAAAATTACACTTTGAACCGTCGGCTCCGGCTTTTAAAAAGCTTTTCGGCCGGGATGGAGGCCGTGGGCAGCCTTCGAAATTACAAAAAATCTAATT
Source organism: Lampropteryx suffumata (assembly GCA_948098915.1). Taxonomy (NCBI): domain Eukaryota; kingdom Metazoa; phylum Arthropoda; class Insecta; order Lepidoptera; family Geometridae; genus Lampropteryx; species Lampropteryx suffumata. The sequence goes on along the minus strand of OX402563.1, from coordinate 17,740,489 downwards.
TTTGGCCACTAACTCGAAATGAAACAAAAGTATTAGTACAACAAGAGAATTGGCAAGTACTGCATAAGATTGAGCAATTTCAATAACACGAAAACATCAAACAATATGGCAATAGCCACTTGTAGCAATTTTATAGAGATACTGGCACATCATAACGCAATATCAAGCCATTTAGGATAACTAGCTAGCCCCAAACTATGCTAAGCTTGTTCTATGGAACCCAGATGACTGACATAATACTTACTTATACATTCGTAAATAAGATACTTTATAAAACCGAGACACGGAACAAACACCTTACAACCAGCGCAGAGGTCAGATTTAGGTACTACCAACCAGTTCAACTATTAATGTGCTGTCCTATCAATGAGTTTTACACTACTGTATTAAACTGATGGACAAATATTTAGTACTAATCCGCCAATCCATTCCCAATGAGTTAGACACGATGCAGACGCTTGCACCTACCTCCCTGCAGTTGAAAAGCCATGCAAAGCGTCAGAAACAGGTTATCCGTTTGTTTTGTAATGGATTTCCGCAGGGTCACGCCTGAATTAATTAAATATTTACAATGCTGTTTAAAAGGAGTGTAGAATAGAATAGAAAATGCTTTATTGCACACCACAAATACATTAGACTGTTATAAGAAACAATGTTTAGCTACACCGTAGTACAATGGGCGGTCTTATCGCTAGATAGCGATCTCTGCCAAACAACCTTGGGATGGATACAAATCAACATAGCTGAATATGAAGTGTACCTTCAAGTTTTAAAGTTCTACTTTTCAATTTTAAGTCAAATGTATTTATTTGTCTTTTAATATTTACTTATATTTTTGGTAAATTGTTAATTACTATGTACTCTATTGCAATAACTTTGTATGTTAAATTCAAAATTCAAAATTCAAAATCACTATTCAATAAAATCGCAAAGACCACTTTGAATCGTCCAGCTTAAGAAGAATCCGGCAAGAAACTTGTCTGGTCTTTACACTTTTTTGCATGATCCTTGACAATTTTGTTACGGATGCCGAGTCGAGTTGGAGCAGATTCATCCAAAGCTTTTTTGTCATCTAAATAATCACATATTTAATAATATGCTTTAATAGACAGTTTCTGTTTAATTACGTTTTTAAATTTGCCAATCGACAAATCTAACACGTCGCTTGGGACCTTGTTATAGAAGCGTACACATTGCCCTTTATAAGACTTATTAACTTTAGCGAGCCTTACAGTGGGAACAGCGAGTTGATCTTTATTTCTAGTGTTAACATTATGATTATCGCAATTTTTTTCGTTTTCGTACATTTTCGTATATATACTGACAAGGCACTGTCATAATATTAATTTCTTTAAACTTATTTCTAAGTGATTCTCTGGGGCTCATGTTATAAATTGCACGAACAGCCCTCTTCTGCAACACAAAAATGGTTTTAATATCAGCAGCACTCCCCCACAACAGAATGCCATAAGACATAATGCTATGAAATAGCTGAAGTAAACGAGTCTAGCGGTATCTACGTCGGTAAAATGACGGATCTTTTTAACAGCGTATGCCGCAGAGCTGAGTCTCTTCGACAATTTATCTATGTGCGGGCCCCATTGCAGCTTATTATCTAAAGTAATGCCTAAGAACACTATGGTGTCGACGAAATCTATCTTTTCGTTTTTAATTTTTACTTTAGCATGCACCTGTTTAACGTTGGGCAGTATAAAACGAATGCATTTCGTTTTTTTCTCGTTAAGTAATAAGTTGTTTACATTAAACCATGTTACAACTCTGGAGATTGAATTGTTTACATCGTCAAGATTAGTAAGTCGTCGCTTTAATTTAAATAAAAGTGACGTGTCATCAGCAAACAGTACAATCTCGTGATCGTTCTTTACAAGTTGAGGTAGATCATTTATATAAATTAAAAACAAGAATGGCCCGAGTATTAATCCTTGTGGTTCAAAACACACATTTTTACCATTGACCCCGGAGAACGCTTTCCATTTACATCTACTCGTTGTGTTCGGTCACTTAAGTAGGATGTGAGAAGCTTAAGTGAAACTCCCTTAACACCATAGTGATGTAGTTTGCTGATTAGAGTTTCATTGTGAAAGCAATTAAAACCTTTCGACAGATCACAAAAAATACCTAAGGCATCGCGTGATTCCTCCCAGATATTAAAAATATGTGATATTAACTCAACACCGGCATCAGTCGTTGAGCGTCCCTTTGTAAATCCGAATTGTTTACTGTCTAGTAAATTGTTGGTATTAAAATGCCGTTGTAATTGGTTTAGTATAAGTTTTTCAAATATTTTACTAAATGTAGGAAGTACTGATATAGGTCTAAAGTTACTAGGGTCGGAATGACTACCTGATTTGAATAGAGGTATGATCTTGCTATGTTTCATTAAATCAGGAAATACTCCACTGTCAATACATTGATTAAATATGAAAGCTAGATCTGGTGCAATAATGTCAATTAGTGGTTTTATAAGACTGACAGAAATGCCCCAGAGATCAGTGGTCTTTTTTACATGAATCATTTTGAATGCCTTGATAATATCGTTTTTGTCCACATGTTCAAAGTAAAATTGTGTGACACATTCAGGTAAACTATCTTTTAACAATGATACTGCTATTATATGAGAAGAGTTTAAAGACTTTGTAGTGGAGACTAGAATATCAGTAAAAAAGTTTCAAATGCCTTTGCTACATCTATATCTTGCTTAATTATATTATTGTTAATATTTAAATTTATTACACTGAGTTTTGGATTTTCCAGTCTCACTTTTAATTATTTTCCAAGCTGCTTTTATTTTATCTTGACTGTTTTTAATTTTTGAACCTAAATACTGAGATTTAGCAAAGCGACAAACATTCTTAAAGATTTTTGAGTAATTTTTTACTTTTTCTTTAAACTCTTCACTAAAGTTCTACTGTTTTCACTGTACAATTCATACAAGGTAAGCCTACTCTTATGAATACCTGCTGTTGCCCAATCACAAAATGTTGAACTGCCAGAGACCACAATAGTTTTGGATGTGAAAATGGAACTGAATACTGTATTAAATTCATTAAAAAATTATTGTATAAATCATTTGGATTATCACCATTATACAACAAAAAAGGCAAGTTGGTTAATAGAAGTTACTGGTTTTCTGTAACACAGTGTAAACTAACACACAGAAACCCATGCATCAATATGTTACTAACTAAAATTGTTAGTGAAATAAAATATTTTGTATTTGTATTGATTCTATTGATATTTAAATAATATATTGATAGTGATAGGCCTCTAAGATCAATCGGTAGAAACTCTGCCAGATGCGCTGTAGGTTAGGTTAGAGAATTCCATTCCCTCTCAGGCAAACATTAATGTATGTATGTATTTACAATTACCTACATAAGAATTATATCAATCATCTGGTTGTAATAGTACAAGCTTTGCTGAATTTGAAGAAGATGTTGCTGTCCGAATTGTCCAGCATTATTTATATTTACTTATTGACTAGCCACCCGCCCCGGCTAACCTCGGGTGCAATTAAGTTTAGATTCCCTGTGGTGACATGTAATTCTCAGTGTCGAGTTTTAACCTATGAAAGGACGCGAAGAATAAAAGTTGCTTAATCTTGGTCAATATTTGACAATTATGACGTAACGACAACATTAAACAATTTACAGCAACCTGTAGCAATTATATAGAGACCGTTACTCTGTACCTCACAATATAGAGCAATTCAGGAATGCTACTTGCTCCAGATTGATCTGCACTAGTATCCCAGTAGTTATTACTAAATTTTTAAAGCGTACGTTAACTTTATAGCGTTATATCAATATCATCCTAGTCAAAAAGTTAAATCACGTTATTTGGTTACAGGCCGCAGTCATCTGAAGAAATAAAAAAATAATTTATTTGCAACATTTATTAACTAACAACAAATACAAATGTGGTAACCTAATTACAATCTAAATCACATAATGTGGAACTTATGGTGAATCAATACAATATGTACATAACAACTTAGTAAATAAAATATAATTAAAAACATAATCGCTTTTAATGTTGTTTTTTTTATGAATTTTTGTTTTGATTTTACTCACGTATTATTTTGTCCATGAAGGCACCGACACTATTTCGATTTATCTTAATCAATTGGCGCACCCATTCTGTTGGGCAAATTTGTAATGAGCCGCGCCAGACGAGATAGTTACGCGATTGAGAGAGAGGCACAATGTCAGTATTTATTTAATTAGGCGCTTGTGCGAGCAGAACTGCATTTTGTAGCGTCGCGTCGTAGCAAGAGTATATGAATAATTGTTTTTGTTGAGTCTGCTTTTTTGAACTTGTATTCTTGAAAAAAAAAGAAAGAAAATGTTTTTTTAACCCAGCATCTAGGACACTTACATTTACCTAGATTGTTGTGTGTATACTCTAACATAAGCTAACCAACTGGTTTCTATCAGAATTTCATGCCACAAGTTTCATGAACAGAACTAATGGTAAAAATCCCTAGTTGAATAGTTCTGCCAACAGAACTATTCAACAGAACAGGTGGGAGTAGACTATCGGGGCAGCGCTGAATTTCGGACGGAGCCTAAAGTGATGTGTTAAGTTACGAATACCGATCGAAACACATATTAAAGTACATGCATACATAATGAAGGTGCAATATATACAGTATATAAAAAAGATAAGTAGGGTGGGTTTGATCCGCGGCCCGTTTGCTTCTCGACAAATGCGTGAGTAAAACCAGTGTTTCTCAAAATTTACATTGCATTAGAGTCTAATATCCCGTGATACTTTTGATAGCTTTTTCTTCGTCGTAGGGAGACATGTTGCGATGGGAATGGAACTCCATAGTGAAGGAGGCGAGTCCCGAGCTGAGTGAGCGAAGTGTAGACGAATACCCGAGCAGTTCCGACAGCGGAGCCAGGCATTCTACCACCTGGGGAAAAGAATAGGCTGTTATTCGGGATTCTTCGTTTGTCATTTCATGAAGTAACATAGCTCTGCTAATTTAATATTTCTTACGTTTTATTGCATGTTTTATTCAGTAATTTAAGCGGAATTTTAATGAATAAATTGTACAGGACGGGTATGGACAATTGAATTAAATGTGTATTGTGGTGCAATGTGATTTGAACGACGAGGAATCCCAAAAAATTGTAGATGTAGATTGTAAATGGCCATTCCGCGTGACGTCTAGAATTGACAATTTACCATTGACTAAGAGTTTAACAAACAAATTAACTATAAACATATTTAAACACTTGACACTGGCAAAATTTACATTATCATGTCACATGCCATAAACAAAGAAGGCTGTTATTCAGCAGCGTCAGTTAGTTGTATGACAAATAAAACTGTCTGAAAACCAACATCCAAATCTAAACGATCACATAATATTACCAAGGAAGGATCAAAATCAACGTCAAATTCGAATATATTTTTATTTAATGCAATCTCAGTGATTACTTTGAAACGTCTTTCATAATAGGTGAATTTAGGCGCTGATTTCTACTATTTAATGTTCTAGATGACTTGACTAAAAACTGGTCCTAGCGGTTTTTAGGGTTCTGTACCTCGAATGGAATAAACGGAACCCTTATAGGATCACTTTGTTGTCCGTCCGTCCGTCTGTCTGTCAAGACCCTTTTTCTCAGAAACGCGTGGAGGTATCAAGCTGAAATTTAAAATTTCCGCAAATTTTCGACACTCGCAATGGAATCAAAACCTACAGGGTACTTCTCGTGAACTGTGAATCTTGAAATTTCGTACGAAGCAACGTCTAATAGCACAGATAAAGAAAAAATTGCGAAAACCGTAAATTTTTAGATGGATTTCATTTTGCAATAAAAATACCAACTATGACTGACTGATTGATTGTCGTGATGGGTGAACTTTTACTTATACTAACAGGTTTGTACGGAATCCTCGGTGCGCGAGTCCGACTCGCACTTGGCCGTTTTTTTTACGATCCTTATAACTAGCTTAACTACGAAAAACTGTAAAAGGTTACTATAGGTTATAAGGCAGAGCAACATGAGGCCATGCATTCTTATCAACAATATAGTCATTTATATTGTACGCTTCACAAGGCTACCCTGTATATAAGCTTTACATTTCTTAATAATGTAGTTTAGTTGCATTTTGGGGAAATTTATCATGTACGCGACTGTTTCACAGTTCTTTAGGCGATAATTTGTTTCTGTTCCTAGTCTATGAAGATCACAGTTTTTCTAAAACTCATCTTTATTAATATGAGTGTATGTATAATAAAGTAAGAAAATTAATTTCTTTGAATATTTATCTCAAAGACCCGCAGTTGCATTATGGCATTATATTTTTTTTCTAATAGTAATTATGGTCGAAAGGAACGATTCCAGACATATCACTTGCATAAACGTCATCATCATCTGTCGTATCCGAATCTGTGCTACTGTCATTTCCTATTTCAATTATGAATTTATCAGTTATATTATCCATGCACTCCTCGCGTTTATTTTAATTAGTTATGTCAGTAAATTCTAATTACCCATACTAAAGGGATTGTGTCGGAAGCTGGTATCCCTATTCTACTAACGACGCGAGATCGCACTTGATTGGGTGGAATTGGACAACAACAGATTGACAATAAATAGTGCCAACTTCACGGCAAGGGACAACTTACGGTGAACGGTCTGTAGCAATGGACTCCGTTGATACTAGTATTCACAAGAGACCAGTAGTATGTCAGCGCTGAACTAACACGATACTGTCATCGAATCATCTGTTCTGTATGTCACCTTATTTAGATGTCTGACGTGTATGTGTTGTATCTCGACTCTCCGACGCGACAGGTCTGCCATGACGCGCGCCGAGTGACTCTCCGGACAGACCACCTCTAAGCTCATCACCGGTTCCAGTAGGACAGCTTCTGCTTCTTCAAACACCTGGAGACATTACGTCTAAACTAGTTAATTCCAACCAGTTTGGTATAAGGATTCAAGTGCGCCCCAGAGGCTCCTTTCGTGCACTTTGGGTTCTACGACATGCTAGTTTTCCAACGATGTTTTCCTTCACTGTTTCAGAGTACAGATAGCGCATATACAAAAAAATAACATATTCCGTGACGAAAAAGTGTCACTGAATCACGTTCTACTTAAAATAACACCATTTTTTATATATAAATCTTAAGTTTTAGGGTTATTTTGTACAACATTATTGAACGCACTTGACCTAAAGCTTGAAGGTTTTGAACGAAGTTATTGAAAATGACGTGACATGTACCAAACGCGATTTCGGTGTATGTGTGTGCGTGTGTATTTTACACACGGAAGCACGGTTTTGAGCCCTTATTTTAGTTGATCGCGGCCCTCCGTCTTTTATTTATTTGGTTTGAAGTTTCTATTCATATGACAGCATGTATGACAATCAACATCAAACTTCCGTAATACCAATTCATCAATAGTCACTGAAAACGATAAGTATCAAAGTTTTGATATTATCAAAATTTTGATATTATCAAAATTCCATAATTGCCCAGCAGATAATTCAGGAGATAAAATAATATATTCGATAGCGATGAACCTTGCGTTACGCCTATGATATTTGTCATAGTCTTTTATTGAAATTTCCCCCTTCTGGCCGTGACGATTTGTGATTATTCAGTCATAGAGCTAAACAGTAATCAAAGAGGTCCCCTATGCCATAATGCCCAAGTTTCACTGCAAGGACTTCATGGTCAGCGACGTCTAAAGCTTTCGACAGGTTACAGTACACCCCCGCCACTTGCATCCTAAGCTCTCTCGTCTGTAGCACATGTCGCACTTACTCACTTGTTGAACTTCCCCGGTCTAAAGGCATATTGCCTGTCGAGACTCGACAGATGCTTTGACAGCCTTGTACTGAGGCCGTGCTCGAGAATCTTAGCGACGCCCGGGATTACGGACACAGGACGAGATACCTAAGCTACTTGGATAAAGATACTTAAGGTAAAATCTACTGACCTTCCTAAGACACTGTGCCACTGTTGCAGTCACCACAGACTCAGAGGTCCCTCGTCCGACCTCGAGCCAGTGCAACGTCACTAGTACGTCTATCACCTGGAAATATTCTATCATCAAATGTGGAATGCGTGGAATTATTTAGGAAATACAATATGTCAACATTTTCTATGGGATATTATAGTTCAGCGCATAATTTTTCTCAAAGAGCACACACTGATTTTCAGCTAGAACCCTTCGAGATGACAAGTTTAACTCGTCATCTCGTCATCTCGTCATCTCGTTCATCTCGTCTCGTCTCGTTTACACGCACGCACATATTATGTGCGTGCGTGTAAACCAACCAATGTGTGTCTGTATAAGTAACTAGTGATTACCTTACCCCTTGGCAATCCTCTTACAAAAGGCAAATTAAGTGTTTGGGAATACCCTCTCTTTGTTTTTTCAATCATTACACTTATCATGACGCGGAGAGCATTTCATTTCACATTTTTATTTTTGCTTGTTTGTAATTTAGTTGGACAATAACCGATGGATGGGAGAAATACAGTTCGGCAGCCTATGGAATCAATCAGTCTCTAAGATTTTATTATGTCAATAAATATATTTTTGTTATTTGTTTAGATAGAGAATGTTTATTTATCAATTAATTACACACATGTTAGTGTCACGTGACTGGTGATCCCCGAACTAAGCCAGGCCTTTATCGCGGGAGATCGGTCAAGCAAAACGTGATTACAGTATAAGAAAAGTACTGATTACAGGGCAGATTAACAACAAAAACAAATAATTAATAGTTTAAAAAAACTAAACACGTTTTAATAGAAAAGCAAATTAAAAAGTAGAAAATAATCAGACTATTCCTAATTTTAATTTATTGAAAATTATTTGCTACTTTTTAGTTTTTTTAAACTATTATATATTTTCTACTTTTTAATTCTGTGTCATCTACATAAGCGTGTTTTTTAGTTTTAACAATCTGATTTGGAAAATCGCTATTCCTGAAAGTCCTGATCAGGATAATAGGACAAACTATTTAAGTTATTGCATTGTCATCGGTCCTTGATAAGTGTGCAAAGTTTCAAATCAATCCGACGTTTTGAAGGGGGTGAAATTCACGTTCAAAGATTACGTTACATAGATAGATAGATACATACCAAGCTAATAAAAGCGTTTTAAAAAGTAAAGTAAACTAAAGAAATTTAAATAATTCAACTCTTGGAGTTTCTGAGTAAATGAAAAGAAGTGGACTGTATGACTGGTATATATCGGACGGTTAAAGAACGCGCGCCTAGATAGATTGTTTCCTTGGAGTGTATTGAATGCGTCGGCGCCTTTTGGAGCCGGTCGGTCCCCCACCATCGTCGTAGCAGTGACGCTTTGTCTCCGACACAACAAAGTTATCATTTACGGGAAAATATTACTAGAAATTGATTTTCTACAGATTTATAAGCCTAGATAGTAGAAATTGAATTGTAGTTACCGGACATCCTAGCTTAGGGCCGTGCAAGAGTGCAGAGGTAACGCCTTGCCGGATAGCCTGCAGTTGTCGCGGATACACGTGCGACAGGTTGGCAGCACTGTCGCCCGATTTGTCCAGCCTATAACATCCACACTAATACTATACATTTCAGAGTAATTAAATAAATAATGCCGGACATTTCACACAACATCATCTGGCCCCAAAGTAAGCAGAGCTTGTGTTATGGGTACCAACCACATGACTGATGTACTACTTGTATACGTTTTTTTTATAAAAACATTCATAGTATACATAGAAACATCCAGACCTGAGACAATTACTTGCAGATCATACAAACATTTGTCCCGCGGCGGGAATTGAATTCTACGTCTCAGCCGGACCTTGGCCCACTGCACCACAGAGGTCGTCAAATTTGTAACACCCAGACTCAGAATAAAAACCTAGGAGAGGTCTCAATTAGTTGTCGTCAAAGAAACTTACTTTAAAATCTTGTCCTGGGGAAGTCCTTTAACAGTTTTTGCAGACAGAGTAACTTTGACTTGCTGCCTTAGATTTCCGATCTTCCTGTCTTGTGATAGGGTTTGTTTTCCGCTGCCGACCAGAGCTTCTCGATATGCGATTTGTAAGGGTCCTAGTTCTACGTCGATCTTGTATTCTCGGATTATACGTTCTTTTATAATTTCCAAGTGGAGTTCCCCCATTCCTGTGGACATTATACCATAAAATTCTAATGTTGTGTAACCAAAATGATTAACCTCTTGTTATATGTATTTTCGTATTATTTTGTACTAGCTTGCGCCCGTGGCTTCGCCTGTTTGGTATGTTGATAAAAAGTAAGTATATATTTTGTTCTGATGTATAGTTTTCTGCGTGAAAGAGTCGCAAACATACATATAAGACGCAGAAGGTTGCGGGTTCGATTTCCGCCGCGGGACAAATGTTTGTAAGATCTGCAAGTGTTTGTCTCGGGTCTGGGTGTATAATATGTATGTATTTACAAAAATAAAAAGTATATAAGTAGTGCATCACTCATGGTACCACATACTGATACCCTAGTCGGAAAGATCGAGACCATTTTCTGAATGTTCTCGTTCTTTCCGACTAGGGTTCTCGACTCGTTCTTTTCGACTTCCGCTACCATCACCGATGTCTGAACGTATCCGCGCACAGCCGGTGTCGTTACCTGCTAGGACCAGCTGTCCGCTCTCATCATCAGCTATGACCCTGAGACTGGGATCCTCTCGTTGCAACTCCTGGAGAGCTGTCTCTAGCGCGGCCTGCTGCCCGATGCTGGGCGGCTCGATGGAGCACAGGAACACAGGCTCGGGGATCGTGGTGCCTGATGATGCAAAATAAGGTCGTTTTTAGCGTTTTTTCTAGTGATTTTAAATGGCAAGTTAAGTATCTAAAGATGTCTAAGACAGGTTGCTAAAAAGTGTCACGGAATTGGAGAAAGCATTCGTATTTCGTTCTGAAAACAAAGACCTGCTTCTGAGTTGAGCCTGTATAAACCAGGGTATAAAGGGTGTTTCAATAAGAGTGCACTTCTTAAATTTTATGTAGGTAACAATTTTTTCGTGTATGTGTCAACTGAAATTTGACAACTGTTACCTATGTATGTTCCGATTAATAAAAATGGAGCGTTATACAAAAGCGTTTTTCTTTTGTATAGGAAAAGCTCTATTTTTAGGGTTCCGTACCTCGAAAGGAAAAAACGGAACCCTTGTAGGATCACTTTGTTGTCCGTCCTTCCGTCTGTCTGTCTGTCAAGACCCTTTCTCTCAAGAACGCGTGGTTCAAGTATCAGGTATCAAGCTGAAATTTATATCAAATACTCAATCTACTGTCCCTTAATCAAACTTCATAGCCAACGCAATCAAAAGATACAGCCGTTTATGCCGCAAATTTTTGACACTCGCAAGGGAATCAAAACCTACAGGGTACTTCCCGTGAACTCAGAATCTTGAAATTTGGTACGAAGTAACGTCTTATAGCACAGATAAAGGAAAAATTGCGAAAACCGTAAATTTTTAGTTACATCATCCCACTATGACTCCATTGTCGTGATGGGTGAACTTTTACTTATATACCTACAGGTTTGTACGGAACCCTCAGTGCGCGAGTCCGACTCGCACTTGGCTGGTTTTTTATTAATCTGTTGTCTTTGTGAAAACTCATTACAAAATGGAGAAAGTTACGCTAATTTCAATCAAATCAATTCACAAAATTTCAATAAACAAAATTGTTGAATTTGGAAATAAGAAAATCCATCAGACAAATCCGCACACAATCCATCAGAAACAAATGCATCCACAACGAGCAACTGTCTGGTGCAGATTTTGGTCAGGCAGCGGTGTGATTGGGCCTTACTTTTTTGAAAATGAGCTCGTATTTGCAGTGCCTGTGGACGGCATTATGATAACGAAGTTCTTGTGGCCTCAACTGAATGGTATGGGTCTGGACGACATGTGATTTCAGCAAGACTACGCCACTACAATCCTTTCTTGAATCGTCGACCTTTGTGGGGCAGTGGACCAATGTACGGCTGAGACGCAGAAGGTCGCGGGTTCGATTTCCGCCGCGGGACAAATTTTTGTATGATCTGCAAATATTTGTTTCGGGTATGTATAATATGTATGTATTTTAAAAAAGTATATCAGTCATGTGCTACCCGTAACACAAGCTCTGCTTACTTTGGGGCCAGATGATGCTGTGTGAAATGTCAGGCATTATTATTATAATTTAATCTAAAACTCACCTATTCCCAGAAGGATTTCAGCAGTTTCCTCATTAGTAGGCTCCGTCTCCAAGTTCTGGATCCTCTGCTTAGCGCTGGGTAGCATGAGGGTTTCCAGCTGTCCTGGTTCTTTCAGGAGTGAGGCTAGAGTAGCCTTGGCTCGGTTGGCGGCGGCTTGCGTGGAAGTCACCAGGTCACCGGTCATGGTAGCCTGGGGAGTTCTGCTTTTGATAAATCACGATTGCTTGGTAAACATGTATGTCAAAACGGTATATGAAAACACCGTAAAGATAAGAAAACGTTTCGATAAATGTTTGTGTGTTATGCTAGTGCTCTCAAACGGAGAAACAAAACATCATCGTAATTCACACACTAGAATCAAAAGTTCGAAGGTGTGCGTCATCGATTAGGAATCCCTTAAGCGGCGATGGTCTTGGACCTGTCAAGTACATAATTATGTTTTAAAAACTAAAAAGAAAACCGACTTCATTTATATAAATATACGAAATTTCGTTCACTTGGATGACATAATTAATCCAGCTCTTTTGATTTGAGCATGTGACAAATATAATGTTTGGAGTATCTCTGACTTAGGCGGTAGGTATTAACTACTATAAAACTGTTTGATATCCTCAAATATCCAGGTAACTAGAGAGCTTAGAACGTTTCTACGAAGCCATAAAATTACAGTTCCGAGGTTCACAACCATTTATGGTTGGGTTCTGGATTTCCGAAGTTACTCTATGTCCATTTATCTGTCTGTCTGCCTCTAATTAGAGCTTTTGCACACAGACTATTAATTTTATTCTGATTAAATTTGGCACGGTAATAAGTGGTAGAGGACCTTACAATGTTAAAAAATTCATGAAAAGGTTTTAGGAATACCTAGATGTACAGTGGGTTTGATTTTCTGTAATGAGTTGGATATTATTTTTGCTGATATTTAAATTGGTGTTGAATTGGTCTACTCCCACAAGTTGTTCTTACGCTAACAGACCCCGTAAGCCTTCAGAGTGTGTGGGCACATGCACTCGGCTAATTTATTACGGACAGAAGGACCTATGTGGCGCAGTGAGGCTGCGGCGCAGAAGGTTGCGTGTTAGATTCCCACCGCGGAACAACTGTTCGTATGATCTGCAAGTATTTGTCTCGGGTCTGGTTGTTTCTATGTAAGTATAAAATATAGGTAATAACAAATAAAAAGTATATAAGTTGTATATCAGTCATAAATGGTACCGAGAACAGTTCTGCTTACTTTGGGGCTAGATGGCGCCGTGTTAAATGTCCGGCATTATTGATTTATTGATTTTTTTAAATCTAATGGGAAACACAAACCTTGAGTGAGCTGACCACGGCAATGTTACCCGCCGTCACCGATTCTACTGGCCTGCACTCGTCAGCCAACGCGACGTACAGCGATCCAATCTATGACATGTTAAAACCAGGATCATAATTCACACCAGACATGATGTGGGGTCGACAAACTTGGAATAGATATAATCAGTGACTAGAATAGCATATACACTACTTTTTTATGTACCGCGCGTGTGAAACCGCCGGTGGAAGATGTTTGTAAGTTTACAGTTCAATCACGTTGTAACAAATGAACGGATTTCGATGAAACTTGTTATATGTAGTCTATGGTCTCGAACAGCAAATATGCATATACCAGTGCGAAGACTCTAGAAAAAAACAAATTAATTATACTGCTAATTGGAACTTAATGAATACTGCTATTGACTTAATGCATAACTGTTTTTACCCGACTACCAAGGAAGGGTTATGTTTTTCGCGCGTATCTTGTTTGTATATTTGTAAATTTATATATTACCTCGTATCTTCCAAGCGGCTGGATGGATTTCGACAGTTAATGTATCGTTATATTCGTCTTAAAAAACCAACGCGTTTAAAAAAAACAAAATGGCGGGTTTTTGGCGCGAAATAATAATACGTTAACAAAAAAAATAAACCAAACCTATAGAGTATATCAAAATAAAGAAAATTCTAATATATAAGTTATATGTATAAATTTAATTAGTAATAATAAAGTCTTTTTGAAGTCGCTTTTTTGATTTTTAAAATTACTTATATATTCTTGTTTACTACTTTTAATTGGTAATTTGGTCGAGAATTACATAACCTTCGAAGAAAAGAAAACGCTCTTACTTGCTCACTCCTATCCCGTCCGAGGTTATAAATTTTCTGTCCCTTCGTAATCTCTCCGCTGTACAGCCTTAAGAAAGTCAACACACCTCTCTGATCATCATGTTGCACTTTAAACGCTCTGGCAGCCAAATCCTGGCCGAAACACTTGTATAACCTATGCCCTTGCATCGGAGAGGGTAGATACGACATGACTGCATCCATCAAAGTCTGAACACCAATGTTTTTGTATGAACTACCGCATAGAATAGGAAACGCTCTCATAGATAATGTTGCTCTGCGGATTGCATTCTCTATGTCCTTTGTAGAAAGTTCTAGAGATTCGTTCTGGATGATTGTGTCGGCGAGTTCGTCGTCGACGGATGAGAGCGTGTCTATGAGTTGTGTTTGGTCGGTTAGTGCGGCTTCCCATTTGTATCCGTCGTTTTCTGTTAGATTTCGTCGAATGTAGTTTTGTCCGCGCCCTTGTGTCCATAACACCTCTTCTAGGGTGATAAGGTCTACGAGGCCTGGGAATTGTAAATTATGTTATTTAATAGTTACTAAATATAGTTATAAGGGAAATAATCTAAACTTTTTTTGAGACACCCTGTAGGTATTATATAAGTGAATGTTGTTTGAATGTCTGTATTTTATGTTTGTCACGCCGTTGTTTCTAAATCCGTTCGACTAGATCAAACTTGAATTACCTATTAAATGTACACAATTTTAATAACATAAATAAATTACAGAACAGTACAGAATAATATTATACATCATCCATCACGTATACACACTGCTCACACTGGATTTTTGTACCTCGGAAGGTGGCAGCATGATTTCGCGGCAATCCACGACTTAAAAGATGAAGACATCATTGTATAACTGCCTCGCTCACTCGCTTATGTTAGCGCATCGTCTTACCTCTCTTAATCTTAGCAGTACACTGGATAACAACACGCAAATTGTAATTTCGAGTCTTGTTAAAGTTTTTGTCAATGTCAATGTCAATTTAAGCGTTTTTGTTATTATTTTTATAGTTGTTATCTGTTTTCTGTTATTGTTGAGTTTTTCACTTTCAAAACTTTTGTGACATTTTGATAAATACGGGCTTTACTCACGTATTCTTAAGTCGATGGAGGCACCGACATTGTTTCGATTCATCTAGGGAATCTTCATCAGGGTTAGTTTGATCCGCGGTCCGTGATTTGCCGCTCGAGTTCACCGTTCACGGTTCGTAAAGCCCGTATCAAAAAATAAGTATTTCATAATTTCATTGGTTAAACTTTAGTTTCGAGTCGCACAAAAATGAAAACAGAATGGGGGGGGGGGGGGGGGGGGGGGGGAAATAACAACACGACAAATTTGGTTATTATCTGTCAATTTTTACGTTTTGTTTCATGTTTTATCAGATTTGAGGTTAGAAATGTTTTATTATTTTCTCAAAAACTAAGGATTACCTAATGTTAAAAGTGGTAAATATGTAATCAGGAAGCAAAACCCTACCAAATTTGAGCCTTTTCACCCTCCAATTCGTGCGACGCGAAACTAAAGTCAAGCCCCTAACTTCAGAGGGAGAAAGATCTAGTGTATTTAACCTATATGTATTCTGTGGCCTGGAATAGCTTATGTTACGATGTAGGTACCATACTTACGCAGCAGATAGCAAGTACAACTGACCTATAAGTCTTCCCTCGTGGCGTAAAGCGTGGTGCAGTAACAATGGCTCGACCCTCAGCTTGTCTCTGACCGAGCGCACGCACGCATGCGCGTCCGCATCACTCCGGTCCATCTTGTTGAGGTAGAGGAGACGGGGGACCCTGTGCCCTTCTGATTGCCGCCAGACGGTATGCGTTTGGGCTTCCACACCTAATAATGAATATATCATAGGTATAAACACATAATACTTATGTAACGTTAAGTTTTATTAACTCCATCATCGCCACTGACACATACAAAGCAATAATAACAATATCTCATATCAAAAAATTAGATACATATTAAACAAATAGACATAGTAGTAGTGTATGTAAAATTTCTGCATACCATAATAATGATGCCAGTTAGTTAGATAAATGTAAGCACAGAAGATGAATAGAAGTTTATTTACAGAAATAATTACAGAAATGTACAGAATAATATACAATAACATAATATACACGTGAAACAGTTGAGCTATCTAAGGACCGTTTAAAACTATCTACATATTGATAGCTCAACTGATCCAGATCACTGCCAGAGGGCAGCGTTCCCAAGATACTGGCGGCATTACCACGTTGAATGGCAATGCTAATATGCAGGGCCAGATAGGAGCCAGCTCTTGGGTCACGCAATTTATCTTTCATACGCCGTAAAATAATTTTTAAAACGGTGGGCTCCTGTTCCTTACGGGCCCAGGCACTGATGAGGGGCGCAGCATCGCGCACCCAACCGCAGACGAATTACAACTCGAAATGTTGTATGATATAATAAGGTTCCAATGTTAGATGATGCCATCCATTTCGAAACGCCTTGGAGACGGGCGCGATCTATACGGAGCTTGAGCAGAGCAGCTGTTTCTAACAGATGATTCCATGTAAGCTCACATAGAGGCCCGTTCCATTGCCGTTGGGCCGAAAGGTCCTTGGAGGGAGCGGAATTAGGGCAAGCACTGTTCCAAGGGTTTCTTGCTTCGTCTAGATATGACATTTTATGAATGCCAGAACTAGCCGGAAAAGACGAAATTAGATTTTTTTCAAAAAATTACTAGTCAAAGTCAAAGTCAAAAGATGATTTATTCAATACAATCACAAGGATCACTTTGAAACGTCTTACATACTAGGTGAATTTAGGTGCCAATTCATCCTAATAGCTCGAGAAGAATTGGCAAGAAACTCGTCTTGGTCCTAGCGCTTTTTTATGTGATCCATCTTATAACTACCTTAACTACGAAATACTAATACAAGAGAGTTTATACATTTTAAGTGTGTCGGGTAACTGTCTGACGGCAGAGCGATATGATGCCATGCATTCTTATCAATAATATAGTCATTTATATTATAATAAGCTTTCTTCAAAATACTACCTTTAATGTATGCTTTAAATTTCTTAATAGGTAGTTTAGTAGCATTTTCAGAAAGCTTATTATAGAAGCGCACCGTGTTCCCCATAAATGACTTATTAACTTTTTCTAGTCGAAACCTAGGGATGTATAATTTATATTTATTCCTAGTGTTGATTTTATGAAGGTCGCTATTTTGCTGAATCCCATCTCTATTTTTATGTGTGTATAACAAATTTTCATATATATATATTGTGAAGCTATTGTGAGAATATTAATTTCTTTGAATATTTCTCTCAAAGATTCTCGTGGTTTCATTTTATAAATGGCACGTATTGCCCTTTTTAGAATTACAAATACTTTACCAATATCAGCAGCTTTCTCCCAGAGAATGATGCCGTATGAAATAACACTATGGAAGTAACTGAAATAAACAAGTCTAGCTGTAGCTTCATCAGTAAGCCACCGTATCGCACGAACTGCATATGCAGCGGAACTAAGCCTACCAGCAAGTGTTTCAATGTGAATTTGATACATTTCGTTTTTTATTAATTAAGCAAAAGATTATTTACAGTGAACCAGTTAAGAACTAACGATAAGGATTCATTTACGTTATCGCAAATACTGGTTTTACCTCTATCAACTTTAAAAATTAAAGACGTATCGTCTGAAAATAAAACTATATCACAAATATTTTTTACAAAAAAAGGTAAATCGTTAACGTATACTAGGAATAAAAAAGGGCCTAGTATCGATCCCTAAGGTACCCCTATATCAATAATTGATCCCGAAGACCACCACCCACGTCTACTTTCTGGACTCTATTGGATAGATAAGACTATATGAGGTCAATCGCCCGGTTTTTAATGCCATAATATTTTAACTTTGTGATTAAAGTCAAAGGCCTTAGATAGATCGCAGAATACCCCAACTGCATCCTGTGACTTCTCCCAAGCCTCAAATATATGCTTTAAGAGCGCTATACCTGCATCAGCTGTTGATCGACCTTTAGTAAATCCGTATTGATTACGATGTAGCAGGCCGTTAACGTTAAAGTGGTATAATAACTGATTAAGAATTATTTTTTCAAAGATTTTACTTAAAGCAGGTAATATCGATATCGGTCTATAATTAGCGAGATCACTTTCACTTCCAGACTTAAACATAGGAATCTGTTTACTAGTGCTGTAAACAGAAGACAAGAACGCCGGTAGGGCAACACTTGAAATTTTGCGAATACCTAAGCCTCCCAAATTGACAGATAGGGAGGCCTGTTATAGTACAGAATAATTTTATTCTAAATATTCCATTTACTAATATTATGAATATGAAAGTTTGTGGGTTACGTTTTATCAAAATCGGTTTAGTAGTTTGGTTATTAAATCAAAATAGATAGGAAAAATATGTCATCAAGTAAACAAAAGCAAAATATCGAAAATACTATATTATGGTTTCCTGTGACCACTGTGAGAAAGCAAATATAGAAATTTTATTTGCTCAGTGGTGTTAACGAATTTCGAAAAATGTTATATGTACTAAAATAATATAAAAGCGTAAAATAATAACTTTATTAACCGACTTGAAAAAAAAGTAGTAGATTCTCAATTCGGTTGTATTTTTATGGGTTAAAATTTCTTTTAATGAAGTCGGTTTTTTAGTTTTTACAATGTAAGTATTATTTTATACCTGCAGAAGCATCAAGCACTATGACAGCTCCATCAAGCACGGCCAGGCTCTGTTCTACCTCCATGGTGAAGTCAATGTGACCAGGAGTATCTATCAGGTTGATCTGACCGTGTGCCCAGGGGAATGACACAGCAGCAGCTGTGAAAACAAGATTCGAGATATATATAAACAAATATTGGTGAACTCTATCCATCCTCCAAGCTAATCATAGCTTCTACTATGGGAACTAGAAGACTGATATAACTGACTGAAATATTTAGCGGCTTTGCATGCTTAGTGCATATATAAAAAGTAACCTATGTCCGTTATACAATCTATATCCAAAACAAATTTGATTGATAAAAAAAAGAGAACATACATACACACATCGCCTTTTATAGATATAGATAGATATGATTACCTATATATTTATAAATATCGAATTATCAACAACCTCTGTGGCACAGTGGGCCAAGGCCTGGGTGAGCAGCAAAAGATTGCGGGTTCGATTCTCGCCGCAGGAAAAATGTTTGTTTGATCTGCAAGTATTTGTCTAGGGATCTGGGTGTATTAAAATCTGCTCTTACAAGTAATGGTGATCCCTCGTTGTCTCTCCTGCTCCATGTAGTCTGTGACAGTGTTGCCGTGGTGCACCTCTCCCATAGACCTGATTGTCCCGGAGTAGAACAACATACGCTCAGTTGTAGTTGTCTTGCCTATAAACATAACATGTCCGTATAATAGGTATATATTATCATATTATAAATTCGAAAGTTTATGAATAAAATGAATAAATAGAATAAAAAGAAAATGTCTGTTTTTTTATCTATGACTGCGAAAGTGTTCTAGCAATCCCTCTAAGGGTTTATATTGATTGAGAGAACTAAAAGTACAATTCAACAAAATATTATTTTATTCTAACCTGCATCTATGTGAGCCAATATACCGATATTACGTATATTTTCAATATTGTTTGTGTTCCGACTATCGGAATTTGAATAGCACCTTCGGGGTTGGGCATTTTTTAGTAGTTTTCTGTAATAATTTAGGAAGCAAAACGTTTTCATTTTGAACATTTATTTTCACAAATAATGCCGCACGAAAATGAATAAACAGCTGATCGCTATTGATATTTTTTTTGGCAGACAAGACTGACAAACTCAACTTTGACAATGACATTTATATTATTGGTAGAATAAATTCGCTCAAAAGTAGATTCCTCTTTTTTAATTAAAGATAAAGATAAAAAAAATCATAACCAATATTAGATTGATGGCTTTTCCTAAAGAGAATTCACGTTTTGTTCGATGTTTGTTGTTATTATAACCATTTTAGAGATATTGTTAGTATAATAGTTTACGAAAATTCAATAAGTACGAAATACTCCTAATATTATTTGACTGTTACCACAGATTACCCTAATCTGTGGTAACACTCACAACACGTGTGTTTTTGAACGAAATCTTGTATCTTCGGTCTCTTTTCAACAACAGAGAGTTATTTTATTTTCTCTCTTTCTCTTTCTTACGGAAATTATGGCATCCGCGTCGATTTGTTTGTGTTGAATACGAATAATACTAGAAAAAAATAGCAAAGTTCAATAGAAATAAACAGCATAGACAGTCCCTGAGAAGAAACTTACAATGGGAGTACCAGCATTCTTCCGCTGGCTGAGCCGCAAATACCCCAGCGTAATCGTGGAATGTGTTGAACAGAGGGTACGTATGCATAACCTCTAGAAATCCTGTTAGTTTTTTAGCATAGCATTTCGGCGGCTTCCCGCTCTGTAGAACGCATTTGATATATACTAGAATTCTCAATTGTGATAGAAAACCCACTGAATTTATGACACAATACAGTTTGAAGTTTGTATTTATGTTTGCAAACAACAACCATCTAAACATAATGTTTTTCACATATAATTGTTGATTCACGCAGTTCACCGTCGCTATATTAATATCACAAGGTTTCAGTTAATTATTGAATGATTCCAGCCAACCGACGTGGATGGCCAGCTCGTGTATGTAGACTCGTCTCTCCCCAACCCAAACAATGTGGAGTTTGACAACTTATATCTGGATATGAACGGCATCATCCACCCGTGTACACATCCTGAAGACAGGCCAGCGCCTAAGGATGAGGATGAGATGATGGTGGCTATTTTTGAGTGCATCGACAGGCTGTTCCGTATTGTCAGGCCTAGGAAGGTGCTGTACATGGCTATTGACGGAGTTGTAAGTGTTTATTGAAGCTATACCTAATTAATCTCCTATAGAAAAAAAGACAAGTTTATTTTGTGTCAGAAACATAAGCTTAAGTATAGTACCAGGAACTAAGATTATGTGTTTGACATGCATAGCTTTGTAAGCACCTCGCTATCAGAGAAACTACAGAGTATAATTTAATAATGAAGGCTGGAAGTAAAAATATATATCAAACCCCTAGAGTTTATTCAATCAATCTTGTATTGAGCAGATCATACCTCTCATCAGTTACATATCATATATTTATGTATCCTTGCAATTTCAATTATGATTATGATTAGCCCATTGTGTCTCACTTCTAGCCAAAAGTCTCCCCTTGATCTCTTCAGTCATCTTGGGTTTGGGCCAATTAGACCTAAGCTCTGTCAAAGGTGTAAGATCATCTCACCATCTTATTTTGGCCATCCCTGCATTATCTTTCAAAAATGTAGGACAGAATAATCTAGTTATTAATAATCATTCAATTCCAGGCCCCCAGAGCCAAAATGAACCAGCAGCGGTCCCGTCGTTTCCGCGCTTCCAAGGAAACCCAGGAGAAGATTGATGAGATAGCTCGCATCCGGGATGATCTGAAGGGTAAAGGCGCCTATCTACCCGCAGAGAAGCCCAAGGAAGCCCACTTTGATTCCAACTGTATTACTCCAGGAACACCCTTTATGGATCGGTTGAGCAAATGTTTGCATTATTACATCCATGATAGGTAAGTTATAAATGTCAGAGCTGCGTTTTGATTCCAGTATTTTATTTAGTGCGGGATCCTCCCCGAACGGAATATTAACTTGTCTTAACTTGCTAAATATAATGTTAAAACATTCCTAACTATCTGTCTTCCCTTAAATCTGCCATTCTCGAAAAAGATCTAAGTAACTAAAGGTCTGAGGAGATGTCTACCAAGCCGGGTGATTACGTTTGAGAGCTTGTTTTTTTTTGTTATGCTGATAAAACTTGATATACCTAGACAACACTCGCTACTCAGTCCTATGAGAATGCAAATTGCCTGTGAATTTTGCATTTCCAGCACTAAATGTAATGTTTGGGTATTAAGCAGTCACTAGGGTATATAATTTAATTTAATTCTTAGTTAGAGGCCTTTGTGGAAGGTACAACTATTATGCTAATTTCATAATTATGCTTTGCACAATTATTTGCAAAAGTGGCTGGAGACCAGAAACTTTGTGACTGCAAATCTATACCACCTAAAAAAACTATAAACTAATTACATAACTATTATAATAAAATAAGATATTTAATAATAATACAGTGAATTAAAGATTACATCACATCATATTGTGGCATCCAATGGCTCTAAAATGTCAATGGCTTTTCGGTGTAACTTAAAAAACCTTAATGTAAGTGATTGATAACAAACATAGAAGCTTGTCTTCTGTAGTTTATAAGGAATCAGACAAGTATTAGGACTTTAAACTGCTGTAAAAAAAAGGCAATTATTTAAATATCTACACCATATTATAATTTTAGACTGATTGGCAGAATTGGGGGCTTAGACACGTAACCGTTCAGGAAATACTTATATCTCTTATTATTGCTTACAGATTAAACACTGACCCTGGATGGAAAGGCATAAAGGTCATTTTATCTGACGCCAATGTGCCTGGAGAAGGGGAACACAAAATAATGGACTACATCAGAAGACAGAGAGGTAAGATTGTGTGTCTCATTCTCCCTGTTGTTGTTCCTCATTCATTGTAATGATTTCTTCTATTTAGGTTTGATCTTAATTAAACTTCAAGCATACCTATCTCCATTTAACCTCAGGCTAAGTCACAGAGATATATTTAAGCATGAACTTATGCATTGGTTTATCAAATTTTGTCTATTACTCGCCTGTCGCTAAAATACGCTTACTATCTATACACACACTTTTATAAAACACGAACACACACAAACCACACTTTTAGTATCATGTATAGATTTTAGCGTACTTACAAGGTTACAAGGTCTAACGTCTGAACCGTTAACTTCACTAGTCGGGTGCCAAGTTCACAAAGCTGAATAGGAGGGTTGAATGTGATCAAATGTTTTAGTATAAAATTGTCAATGACACATTGACAGCCCATTTATTAGGTAAATTAAGCTTTCGTTATCCCAGACTTTATTCTAGAAAGAAACCACACATTCCAGTATAATTCGAACAATTTTTTAATACATTCGTACAGTAGGTACATTCGATACGGTAAATTAAAACATTTTATTTCAGATAATTCAAAATCCATAGTAGGTATCTTAGAACTAAATTAAATGAAAATAACTAAATTAACTAAAGCACAGAAAGAAAACAACGCTTTCGCGCAAAGAGCCTAGGTCACTCTAGGTGATTTATAGAACTCCCAGCACGAAGCATTGCCATAATAAGAGAGATAAACCTATCCGATATGGTTCTCAGAATGGTGTTTCGACTGTCCCGCACTCTGCGAATCAGGGATGCAGTTTTTTGCGGAGGATGGGCTCGAAACCATCCGTTATAAACAAACAAACATGCCTGTCTCAATGCTAAAATGCAATAGGCAGCGTCAACATCATCCTGAAAATATGTTTAAATAAGTTATTTTTCTAAAAAATCCTATTTCATTTCCAGAATGTCCACTTTTCAGCTTTTCTTATTTTTGGAAACTTTGTTATGTTTATGTCCATACTTTAATACTTGTGATACTTGTAATCACGATATCGTGATATTATTGATATGTAATGAAGTAGCACATTCCCTTTGTTGATTATATTAAAATATTTTGTCAGCTCAACCGGACCACGACCCTAACACACAGCACGTGTTATGCGGCGCAGACGCCGATCTCATAATGTTGGGGCTGGCTACGCACGAGCCCAACTTCACCATCATCCGTGAGGAGTTCAAACCTAACAAGCCACGACCTTGCGACGTCTGCGGCCAGCTAGGTAAGTCTCCGCATATGTTAAACAATAATGCTGGACATTTCACACAGCATCAGATATAATAATAATAATAATACTGGACATTTAACATATATAACCCCAAAGTAAGCAGTGTTATGTGAACCTCATGACTGATATACTATTTATACGCTTATTTTGCTAGCAGCTAGTAACTTAATGTTTGTAAACCAGCTGGTAAATTAGAGAGGCTATTGACAGAATGATACTAAAACAATAGTTACTCAAAAATTAAAAGTTTTTTTTAAATTTAATAAATTAAACTTAATGGGCCTTACTTATAAACCTCTTTCAACTTCTGCCAAAAGATAATCACTGCCATGAATAGTGCCATCCCTATTCGTAAGATAGTGGTGGCAATTCGGTTGGTTCATTTCTAAAATTAGGAATTGTTTAAAATATATTTAGTTAGTCATTTGTAAAACCTATTCGGTTGGTACCATCTAACTAAATTAGAACAGCTTAATTAAAATAGATAAAATTAAATTAGGATAAGTTGGTAATAGCAGAATACCAAAGTTTCATTTGACAGCTCTAAACCTATTTTTAGCTAAAATTAGTTAGGTTTGTGCCAACAGAATTGAGGCCAATAGCAAACACGACCTCTTTAGACAACCTCTGTGACGCAGTGGCCCGAGGTCTGGCTGAGACGCAGAAGGTTGCGGGTTCGATTCCGGCCGCGGGACAAATGTTTGTATGATCTGCAAGTATTTGTCTCGGGTCTGGGTGTTTCTATGTATAATATGAATGTATTTACAAAAAAAAAGTATATAAGTATATCAGTCATGTGGTACCCATAACGCAAGCTCTGCTTACTTTGGGGCCAGATGATGTTGTGTGAAATGTCCGGCATTATTATTATCATTAAACAATGACAGAATGAATATCAAGAAGTGTTTCGGCAGTGTTCAAGTTGAGAGGCCTTTATTAGTAAGCCCGAATATTTTTAAAATTGATGGTAAGTTTGTTGAAATTATACTATGTTTAAAGATTTTTTACTGTAATGAGACTGGAAAACTGGAGAGCACGGGCCAAGACCAAGTGAGTCCCAGTATTGTCATGCTGGGCTTCACCAGGATGCTCTCTTTGTAAAAACTTTTTAATTATTCTATGATTACTATTTCAGGTCACGAGATGAAGGAGTGTACGGGCACCACTCCCGAGGTGGCTGTGGGTGGGGCAGACCCGGCTTTCGGATGCCAGGACAGCTTTATATTCGTGAGGCTGTGTGTGCTCAGAGAATACTTGGAGAAGGAGCTCAGTGTAAGTTAAATTCAATTAATTTATATCTTAGACAATATAAACAAAAATAAAAATAATATAATTAAATAAATAATGCCCAATATTTCACACAGCATCATCTATCCCCAAAGTAAGCAGAGCTTGTGTTGTGGTACCACATGACTGATATACCACTTATATAATTATTTTTGTAAAAACATATATAATTTTATATAGAAACACCCAGACTCGAGACAAAAACTTATGAGTTAAATGCTTATTGTCAAATACGATCTAATTATTCTTAAATTCGTCTGGAGAATGAAATCAATAATAAAAATGTTCATGTCGTGGAACACGAGTTTGCAACGAAATCCCTTTCGTATGCAGGGCTGTCATAATTAATCATTAATATGCCAGGCTCTCATTCTCTACCCACCCCTCTTTAATTTTGATTATTGATGCAATAAATAACTATGTACATATTTTGACTGGCCTGTCAGCTCAGTTGGTAGTAGCTCTGCCTTCTGCGCTGTTGGTTGAGGGTTCGATTCCCTCCCAGGATAAACATTTGTGTGAAGAACACAGGTGTTTGCTCTGTGTCTAGGTGTTATAAAGTATCATAAGTATATATTTAAAAATGTATAAATATTCTATCAGTCATCTGGTCACTATAATACAAGCTATGCTTAGTTTGGGATTAGATGATGTTGTGTGCATTGTCCGGCAATATTTATTTATATTTATTTATAAGTGTTTGTCTCGGGTCTGTGCGTTTTCTATGTAAATGTGTGAGTATCTACAAAAAAAAGTGTATAAGTAGTGAATCAGTCATGTTGTACCCTTAACACAAGTCCTCCTTACTTTAGGGTTAGATGACGCTGTGCGAAATGTTAGATATTCTTGGAACGAAGTTACTTTGGGTTGGCGGGTTGGCGAGGGGACCAAGCCGAAAAAAATGGTTCCGAACACTCAACCTACAGCGCAGAAGGCAGAGCTACTACCAACTGAGCTGACAGGCCAGTCATACAAACATTTGTCCCGCTGCGGGAATCGAACCCGCAACCTTATGCGTCTTAGGCAGGCCTACGCCCCCTGCGCCAGAGAGATCGTCTTATTAATTATTTTCGCTTCAACAGAGTTAATTACAGATCTACAAAATTAAGCAACCTTCTGCGAGGTCAGTTTAAAAGGGTGACCGCATTGGCTATTTCATCTAAGCACTTCTGTGCTTCGAAGAACACGTTAAGCTGTCATTCCCGGTCATTCCAGAGGGATGTGGCCTATTTCCTCTGTCGCCAGAGCTACCCACTAACTTACACTTGATCATTTCAGATGCCCAATCTCCCGTTCCCGTACGACTTCGAGCGCGCTTTAGACGACTGGGTATTCATGTGTTTCTTCGTCGGTAACGACTTCCTGCCACATCTGCCCAGTTTAGAGATCAGAGAGGGCGCTGTCGACAGACTTGTTAACTTGTACAAGAAATGCGTCTATAAGACCAAGGTAAGAGTTATTAAGTTAATTGTGTTATCATCAACGAAAATATGGATTGTGTGTAAAATAACATCAGTAAGAAAGAAGTGAATACTGAAATGACAGCTTGTAATGGAGAATGGAAAGAAGAACATGTGCCGACCTTTTATAAACTGGGATACGGGCAGGGAGATGATGATTATGATGATGATGATGATGGTGAAGGTCAATCTATAGAAGTAAACATAGGTTTCCCCAATAAGTATATTGAGGAAACCTATGTCTAGCAGTGGACTGCAGGAAGTATGTATCCTGGTAGTTTCCAGGCCAAACAATTTGCTTCTGCCTTGATACAGCAATGAACTTTACGGTGTCATAAATCTGATACAGCAATGACCTTTACGGTGTCATAAGTCTGATACAGCAATGACCTTTACGGTGTCATAAGTCTGATACAGCAATGAACTTTACGGTGTCATAAGTCTGATACAGCAATGACCTTTACGGTGTCATAAGTCTGATACAGCAATGACCTTTACGGTGTCATAAGTCTGATACAGCAATGACCTTTACGGTGTCATAAGTCTGATACAGCAATGACCTTTACGGTGTCATAAGTCTGATACAGCAATGACCTTTACGGTGTCATAAGTCTGATACAGCAATGACCTTTACGGTGTCATAAGTCTGATACAGCAATGACCTTTACGGTGTCATAAGTCCATCGGATCCTACATTTCGCTTGTATTCAAATGTATATTTATTAGGATGGCTCATTATGTTAACCTGGAACTCTTGTAGGATCGATGCATTGCCCATTTTAAATGGACTTCTCAAATAATGCTCAATGCTCAATAATGCTCAATGTAAAGGTCCTCAATATCGTGAGTTTTGACGATTGCAAATTTAAAAACGTAATAAAATAGAAACTGTTATAAAATAACAGATTATTTAGATGACAAAAAAGCTTGGGGTGAATCTCGACTCGACTTCAACTCGACTCTGCATCCGTAACAAAATTGGCAAGCATCATACAAAAAAATGTTAAGACCAGACGAGTTTCTTGCCGGATTCTTGTTGAACTTTGGTAAGGATGAACCGACACCTTAGTATAGCATGTGAGAAGACGATTCATAGTGGTCCTTGTGATTTTATTGAATAAAAAATGTTTTGGCATACTTGGCTTGACTTATACATGTATTCTTCTCGAAAATAAAGCAGAATATGGCTTTTTACAGTAGCTGTCCCATATTATAATTATCCATACTTCCGTATGCTTAATATTATAAATTAGATAATCTCTCTCTGTTTATTACCTTTCCACGGCTAAACTTTCTTAGTGGATATTCATCGACGTCCATGTTTATCCCGTCAGGAGTCCCTCAGGGTTCTTTATTAGGACCGCTGCTCTTTGCTATGTTCATCTGCGATGTCTCTTCATGTTTCTTTCTTCTAAAATTCTATTATACGCTGACGATAGGAAAATTAGCTATTGGGGCTGTGTACTAATACCGCTAGTTTTAGAAGACCTAACATCTTATATGTTCCAACGGTTAAAGCAAATTATAGGCAAAATGCTTTTATTATTCGAGCAAGCGCCTTATTTAACACCTTAGCAAACGCAGATATTGATATATTTAATACAGCAACGAGCAAGCTAAAACGCTTGCTCTGTGACAAATTATTTTTATAGTACAAGTACTCATTTCGTTTTATCTTGTTGTTTGATCTATGTATTTTTAAACTATTTCCAGTTATTTTCTCTTTTGTTTTACTTTGTATTGTTTAGGTTTTCACTTGTACTGTATATTTCATTACATACATATACATTTTATATCTATCAGTGTGAACTTATAATTGGCCTTTTGCATACATGTTTTATAAACATGTATTATTTGTAATTCTTATTAGCTGTAAGTTCTCAGAAAATTATAAAATAAAAAAAAATATAAAAAAAAAACGGCTGTACTGATCTTGATGAAATTTAGCAAGGGCCTACATTGTATCATCAGAATTCTTTTTATGTAGTTTTTATGTACTGACGACCTTTGCGCAGTGGGCAAAGGCCCATCTGAGACGCAAGAGGTTCGGGTTCGATTCCCGCTGTTGGATAAACGTTTGTATGATCTGCAAGTATTTATCTGGGGTATGGGGGATGAATATATAGAAATATATATAATATGTATGTAATTTTCATTGAAAACAGAATATTTACCATGATATTTTTTATCTGCTACCATGATATTTTTTATCTGTTACCATGATATTTTTTATCTGCTACCATGATATTTTTTATCTGCTACCATGATATTTTTTAACTGTTACCATGATATTTTTTATCTGCTACCATGATAGTTTTTATCTGCTTCCCGATATCTGCATACAATTTAATATGTATGTAGTTGCTAAAAAAGTATGTAAATAGTATATCAATCATCTGGTACCCATAACACAAGCCCTGCTTACTTTAGGGCCAGATGATGCTGTGTGAAATGTCCGGCATTATTATTATTTATTTATCATTTATTATTATGTAAGTATGAATCTGCGAGCGCTTGTTTATTACATATTTAGACTGTAACTATGACTCTTCCAGGGTTGGATAACAGACTCTGGAGACGTAAACCTCGACCGAGTGCAGGTGATAATGACGGAGCTGGGCCACGTGGAGGACGAGATCTTCAAACGCCGACACACCAACGAACTCAACTTCCGCGCCAAGAACAAGGCTCGTCAGCGACAACAGAGGCCCAACTTCAATGTGCTCGAGAACACACAGTTCGCGCCTCAGGTCTGTCATTCGTCTATTACGGGTACTTAAAATTTTACTGACAGGATTTAAAAAAATATGTAAATCTTAATATTAATTAGTAAAGATTAACGCTCGGCTCTGACAGTTACACTTGCTAAAGTTAATAAATATTTCTTAGGGCAATGTGTATAGGGCCATAAGGCCCAAGCAAAGTATTTGATACCATCCTAGGACAAACGTTTGTGGGAACATAGGTTTTTGTACTGTGGATGTTATAAAGTAACATAGGTATTTAAAAATATTTAAGTGTTCTATCAGTGATCTGTGATAGTGATAGTATCAGAGTTCCATAATCGATTATGGAACTCTGATACTGGTGGCAATTCGGTTGGCACCAACCTAACTAATTTTAGCTAAAATTAGGTTTAGACTGACTAAATTAAACATTGTTATTCTGCTGTTACCAACTTATGCTAATTTAATTTTATCTAATTTAATGAAGTGTTCCTTATTTAGTTAGATAGTACCAACTGGATAGGTTTTACAAATGATATGACTAACTAAAATATATTTTAGACATTCCTAAATTTAGAAATGAACCAACCGGATTGCCACCACTATCAAAACATTGATTACTAAAAGCTTTCAGTGACTATTTATGAATTGGTATTACAGAAGTTTGTTGATGATTGTAACACATGCTGTCATATAAATAGAAACTGAGGTAGAAACTGAATGTATGTAATCCCAATCCATTAAATAATGCATATTACTAATCGAAACTGATAGACATTGATTGTATCAAAAGTTCCATAATCGCCATAATCACCATAGCTAGATGGTGTTGTGTGCATTGTAACCAATATTTATTTATTTCTGTGCAGGCAGTAGGCAGACAAGATGGAGGGAATAAAATGCAGAACGTGCGACAGGAGGCGGCGAATATACGGCTTGCTGGCATGAACGCTACTCCCGCGGTAAGATATCTACTTATATAAAACCCATTATTGATTGATAGTGACTGATCGACTGTTACGGTAAGTCTTCCTCCTTAAAATATCTTTTGGCTGAGGTATGTACCTGCCTGAATATAGATTTTTGTCAATGTTAGTTTGTATTCATTTATAATTAGAAAATTAAGAAATATGTTTATTTGACAACACATTACAGAGCGGATTAGTTAAAAAAGACATAGGCACCAACTAGTCCCGCTCTGTGTGCGCAGCCAAACAGGTCATTAGATTTAGGTCGATACCCTGATGAAGATTATCTAGATGAATCGAAACAGTGTCGGTGCCTTCATCGACAGAATAATACGTGGGTAAAACCTGTGTTTATACAAATGTACAGATCAGTACTTGTTTTTTTTTAATTTTTGTTTAGTACCACATAAAATGCCTGTGTAATACTAGAAAAAAATTATATAACTGATTCACTATGAACCGACGAATATAATAAGCCATTGGCAGACGTTAAAGAGCAGAGAAGGGATCAGTTCAGGTTGGGTGTCTAAAGGTGCACCAAGAATCAAATCCCGAAATTGAATCTCATAGAGATGCTGCGAGGGGTTAATGTTTAGAAGAAACTGGCTACTGCTCGCGGCTTTGTCCGCCTGGTACGTAGATAATGTAGCCTATATGATAATCCAGGTCCACGTTTATATCTATATCAAGTTTTATCCAATCTGTTTAGAAGTTATTGCATGATTCAGTAACATATTTCGAACACAAGGTTCCATAACACATTGTGATAGTTCATAAATTGCTCTCTATGTCCACAGCAAGACGATTCAAACTCGCGCGGCCGCAAGCGCACCTCAACGCAAGCAGGACTCGACGAAGAAGAAGACGAGGACAAACATGACGAAGTGAGGTTGTGGGAGGACGGCTTCAAAGAGCGATACTACGAGAGCAAATTTGAAGTTTCAAAGGATAATATGGAGTTTAGGTAAGAACTAGAAACTCTGTCACAGAAATAACTTTTTTAATATTTATTTCTATTAGTGTTAAAAATAAATATTAAAAAAGTTTTTCCTAGTGTTGGCCTCTGAGCATCAAGTGACACAAAGATGTCGCTAGGTATAACTGGCGACATCTTTGTGTCACTTGATGCTCCTTAAGAGTGGTGATTATATTTCCATACAAACGTCGACGGATGATCACTCAACTGTCTGATGTTGACAAACCAAAACTAAGAGTCATATAAATGTGTCACAACGTAATCTATGCTTGTGTCGCAACAGAATCATAAAAAAAATATGGTTTTCAAGATACCTACCAGCCTCAAAAAATCACACTAAATAAATAACATACGGAGTACGCAAACACCAATCAAACGCGCATATTTCGGAATCTGAAGACCAAGTGAGTTAAGAAAAACTGCACTTACTGAGCAATAAAAGCTCGCAAACGGCCCGCGTCAATTATTGCAACACAACCGACACGTTGGTGTATCCGTTAGCAACTAAAAAAATGGGGTCTTAATATGAAAAAGGTAATTACAGTGGTTAGTATAATAAATATTTTTTCAGGTATCGTGTGGCATTACAATACGTGCGAGGGTTATGCTGGGTGCTCCGCTACTACTACCAAGGCTGCGCCAGTTGGAAGTGGTACTTCCCCTACCACTACGCACCGTTCGCTTCGGACTTCGTCAACATCTGCGGCTTGTCGACCAAGTTTGAGAAGGGCACGCTACCGGTATGTCTTATTACTTCATTTTCGTCGTCTTTTTTTTTCGTGTATGTTTCGTTTTATACTTTGTTGGTACAACTAAATAAATAAATAAATTACGATGGAATAGAGCTCAGGTCTAGACAAAAACCTCTTAGTTTTCCTTCGCGTTAACGCTTGGTGGAAAAATATAATTGTATGGAAATCATAAATAAATAATGACAAACATTTTACACAGTATCATCTAGCACCAAAGTAAGCAGAGCTTGTGTTATTGGTACCACACCACATGACTGATACTACTTATATGCTTTTTTTTTATTCTATTTAAATTCTTCTAGATATGTTTAATCTCGAAGAATTTTTCGTTTTACGTTTGTCTCGCGGGGGGAATCGAACCCGCAACTTTTGCGTCTCAGCCAGACCTTGGCCTACTGCGCCACAGAAGTCGTCATATACAATGACAACAGCATACACGCTTTAGTCACTAATCTAATCACAAGCTAGTGTCGTATCTATACAATTTGATCTTTTCGTGTTCGTAAACGCCAACAGTAAGTGTATTTTGTCTAGGTCCTCTGGTTCCACTGTCTATGATTGCCAGTAAGGCACACGCGTTCTAGCCTTTGCTAACTATGTCGCTTAATGAGTACTGGTGATCCCGTCTTCCGATCCAAAGGTAAAACCTTTGGATCGGAAGACGGGATCCAGTATCCATAATCCAGTCGTGCGCCAATGGATTTTTTATGTCGAAAAATGTATGTGGTCTCAAACGACGAAGGAAAGCATCGCGCGGAAACCAGAAAGTTGAAAACTTTTACGTTTAGACGCTCTTTAATCTTTTCATCTCACTGGTTCGAAGGACTAGTTTCTGTGTAATGCGTAATGGGGAACCGCAGACGTCTATCGGACAGGCTTTTAGCCTAGTTTAGGCATCTGAGGCCTTTAGATAATAATAACTATTATCTTAGTTATTATTATTATTGTTATTGTTATTCTATTTAAAACCAGTTTTTAAATAGTTATAATAACTTATGTTTAAATTGTGCTCAATAAATATTATTATTATTATTATTACACGATAAGAAGACTATGTCGTTTATAAATGATCAACAAAGTTAAACAACCTTCTGTAAAATCAATCCTTGGCTAAGTAACTGTAGTTTATTTTTCATAGTACTCGTAAGTTTCTTTTTGACTGGCCTGTCGTTGAGGGTTCGAATCCAGGATAAACATTTGTGTAAAGAACAAAAGTGTGTTTTCTGTGTCTGGGTGTTATAATGTATCAATACCTGGATGACCACTGATAAATCGACGTTTTCTAAAAATGAAACCTTACTAGATCGATTTATCGCCCGAAAACCCCTTGCATACAAAATTTAATGAAAATCGTTGGAGCCGTTTTCGAGATTCTGATTATATATATACATATATACAAGCATTGCTCGTTACTTTAAAGGTATTAGATAAATATGTATTTAATTTTGGTCCCTCACTGGTGTTCAGAGGACTAAACTCGAGGTTTGTCAAAGGGCAATGAAGCGAAGCATCCTCGGCATTAAACTGACCGACCGAATCAAAAATGATACTATTCGCTCCAAAACAAAGGTCCTCGACGTGGCTGAAAAAGCTGCGAAACTGAAGTGGTACTATAGGGCAGGTGGGCAGGGCCCGTCTGCCGCATGTCGGACGAACTGTGGGCAAAAGCTACCGCTGAGTGGAGCCCTGAGACAGTGAGACGAAAGCGGTAGACCACGCAAGCGTTGGCGTGACGACCTAGACACATTTAGCGACTGTCGGTGGCAGACAATGGCGTTGGACCGAAAGTAATGGAAAACTCGAGGGGAGGCCTTTGCCCAGCAGTGGGACAGTACGGGCTAAAAACAACAACAACAACATGTATTTAAAAGTATTCTATCAGTCATCTGGTCACCATATTACAAGTTAGCTTAGTTTGGGACTAGATGGTGTTGTGTGTTTGTCCAAAAATATTTATTTATTTATATTTATCTGAACGCTTCTGTGCTTTGGAGTGGAAGTTAAGCTGTCGATCCCGGCTTTTTAAAAGTTTTGGTCTTATTAAATCCCGCATTAGCGTTGCTTACTGACCTATACGATGTAGTTTTATCTAGCAAGGCTGCGCCAGTTTTTCTGCCAACTGGATGCTTGTGGATTTAAGGTCCACTTTGACTTGAATTAACAGTTTTTGTTTTGTTGGCAGTTCCGACCGCTGGAGCAGCTAATGGGGGTGTTCCCAGCTGCCAGTTCATCGCACGTTCCTCAACCCTGGGCTAAACTTATGAGCGACCCTGTAAGTACAGCTTAAGGCGTGTGTAATCTTATTTTGGTAAACACTGGAATTACTCACGTATTATTTTGTCGATCAAGGCACCGACAATGTTTCGATTCATCTAGAGAATCTTCATCAGGGTGAGTTTGATCCGAGGTCCGTGAGTTTCTGCTTGGGTTTGTAGTTCACCCTCGTTATATAATCATAGGCTGAGAACGATAGCTCAGTTGGTAGTAGCTCTGTCTTCTGCGCTGTAGGTTATGGGTTCGATCCCGAGGACAAACACTTGTGTGATGATAATAGATTTTGTTCTATTATCTTGTCTGGGTGTTGTAAAGTATTATAAGTATGTATTTAAAAACATAAGTTTCCATAGTGACAACCTCCCTAAGGTCCGACTGAGACGCAGAAGGTTCCGGGTTCGATTCCCGCCGCGGGACAAATGTTTGTATGATCTGCAAGTATTTGTCTCGGGTCTGGGTATTTCGTATGTATAATATGTATGTATTTACAAAAAAAAACCATATAAGTAGTATATCAGTCATGTGGTACCCATAACACAAGCTCTGCTTACTTTGGGGCCAGATGATGCTGTGTGAAATGTCCGGGATTATTATTATTATTATTATAGTATAAGCTAGTTTTGGGTTTGATTGTGTTGTGTGGATTGTCTACTGATATTTATTTATTTATTTAACTTTGAAATTTAGAGACACAATTGTATGCTGAGTTTTGACAAATATTGAGATAACTCTTTATTGACTACCACACGGAATAATACAATAAGAATAATTTTAACTTATTTAAGGCAATACAATGGGCGGCCTTATCGCTAATAGAGATCTCTACTAGGCAACCGTTACCAGTACTTATTACATTATTTAAAGATAATAATATTAGAAAACACTAACAAATGAAATAACTGGTAATAAAATTAGTAAATTAAATAATAACAATCAGATAGATAAATAAGAGATTAAACACAATTTCCAGTTAATAATCAAGATTAAATACAAAATGTTGGAAGTAATATAATAAAAGATACATATAAATTAAGACGGACGCTCACAGAAACACAAACACAGCCAATACCTTAAAGCAGCAAAAATGGCAGTCAGGGTTTATGTCCATAGGAACGTTAAGCGCGGTAATTCAGTTAAGCAGTATTCACCTGGATGGATGATGGATGACTGCCAGTGACTTCTGAACACTTCGGTACTTCGAAAGGCACGTTTAGATATTAGAAAAATAATTCTACATCTACAATAAAAATAAAGAATATTCTTTTCTTTCTTTTCTTTCTTTTTATTTAATTTTGAAGTGTTTTAGTTAAGATGTATTCTTCTTTGTGTGAGTGCCAAATAAACGCTTCATTCATTCATTCATTCATTCATTCACTTGTCCTATTTTTATGTATTTTGATGACATTTTGAAATGGCTCCGCCATTCCGCGCGCAGCTTCGCCCGCGTTGAAGATTTTTCCCGGGACAAACCTATTTTCCCGGGATAAAAAGTAGGCTATGTCACCCGGGGATATTGTAGCTTTCCAGTGGTAAAAGAATTATTCAAATCGGTCCAATAGTTTTTAAGTTTATTTGTTACATACAAAATCTTTCCTTTTTATAATATTATTGTATATTAGTGTAGATATGCTAGTGGACGTTATCAGTAAATAAATAAAGAAATAAATCAATTACAACAATATACACATTTACGGAAATTATGAACGAAGAAAACATTAGATGTCGTTTCAAAAAGTTTAGCTAAATCATAACTAGATGGCACCACAGGACAAATTAGAACGCGCTATCGTTGCATTTTGCCTTCAACTTCACCTTCATCTTGCTAACGCTATCCTGCTAACACGACTCTTGCTTCCGCAAGGTTGTTGGTTCGATTTCTTTGTTTTTGACTGGATTATAGTGCGTTAGTACACTGTCCATATAATTAATTATTATCAATTAGGGATGATGTAACATTAATGGAAAAGAATTGATTAAATAAAAATCTATTTATCTTTATTCAAATTAATAGAGTGGACAGAGTGGTCAAAAATCGATTTTAATAAAAATAAATAATTAACGAAAAAGCGAAAAAACGATTTTTTTGTATTATATAAAAGTACATGCTTTTCATATTCTAAATAATAAACCTAAGAGATTTATATTAACAATTTTTTAGATTAAAAATCAAATAAAATTATATGAATAAACAAAATGACAAAAAATCTAAAAACTAAAAATCAAAGCCAATGTTCCTTTAAAATTTCAAGGTAAGGAATTAGTAATTCAAATAGCATTATTGATACAAATTTTAGTACTATTTAACGTTATATATATTATAATAAAAATGAAATGATGAGCATCCCAACAAAATGACAAACTTATTGTCTCAAAAACTAAAATATAAATAAATAAAAAAAAATTGCTATAAATGTCCAGCCCTATTTTACATTTGACTAGTTTTAAAATAAAATACTTAAAATTAGAATTAAAAAACTAAACGACTACTCTATAGTCTCAAAAACTAAACTAAAATACAAATCTTTCGTTAATCTTCAAGTTTAAACAATTAAATAATAATAATAAAATTGAAATATACTGCAAGATTTTTTCATCCGTCGCATAATATGATCTGTTTCTGAAAATCGATTTAAATACGTAATTTATTAATTGATTAATATTACTATAAAAATCGATAGTAAAAAATCTATTATAAGGAAACAATACTCGATTTAAATAAAAATCTATTATTTTTAACATCCCTATTATCAATCAAAAGATACTTTTTTCAATACAATCACAAGGATCACTTTGAAACGTCGTACATACTAGGTGAATTTAGGTGCCAATTCATCCTAACCCAAGCCCGAGAAGATCTGGCAAGAAACTCGTCTTGGTCCTAGCGCTTTTTTACATGATCCATCTTATAACTTAACTACGAAATACTAATACAAGAGAGTTTATAAATTTCAAGTGTGTCGGTTAACTGTCTGACGGCAGAGCGACATGAGGCCATGCATTCTTATCAATAATATAGTCATCTATATTATAATAAGCTTTCTTCAAAAGACTACATTTTATGTATGCTTAAAATTACTTAATAGGTAGTTTAGTAGCATTTTAAGGAAGCTTATTATAGAAGCGCACCGTGTTCCCCATAAAGGATTATTTACTCCTTCTAGTTGAAACCTAGGGATGTATTATTTGTGTCTATTCCTAGTATTGATTCTATGAAGGTCATATATTGTGAAGCCATTGTGAGAATATTAATTTCTTTGAATATTTTCTCTCAAAGATCACAGATCCATCACAGTCCCAACTCGATAGCATATATGTCTTTGACTTTTGCTTGTCCTGTTTCCCTGTTTGTTTGTTAAGTTTTCACAGGGTTCATAGATAAAGTTTGATAAAAAAAAAAGATTGTATGTATTTAATACCCCGTTACATATTAATGCAGGGAGGGGAGCAGGAAAGTGGGCAGGGGAATAGACAGCGCGAGTATGTAAACGAGTAACTTCTCATGCCGATCGCTCCCAAAATTGACGGTTTTTCGTTCGCGAGTCAAAGACAGACAGTCAAATATTTTTTCATGGTAATAATAAGACGAAATTACGGTCCGTAACTACGGAATTTCGCTTCATGGTCGACCCGCAGGTCACGAGCAGCAATAAATGTTTACATACTGCTCGCTTACCGTTGAGCGTGCGGTGTCAATGCACATCTTTACATAAATGGCCTATTAGGCTACCTAGGTAGGTAGTAAGTACTAAATCTATTAGAAATAAATAAAAATTGGTGGAAAATCCAAACAGCACCAAGCAGCCCCAAACTAATCATAGTTTGAATAAAACATTAAATAATTGAATTTGTTTCATAAATACTTGGTACCTACCTACATTGTACTACTGACAGTGTCAGTGTATCTTGGGTAAGTTCCTACCTACTTTATCATCACATCAAAGATGTCAAAGTAAAACAGTGATGACTTCACTTTTGTAATTTATATATTACTAGCGGGTAACAGCTAGTATTTTTATTTCGAAAAAAATAATAATAATAAAGTTCTGTGTCTGTCTGGGTGTTATAAAGTATCATAAGTATGTATTAAAAATATATAAGTACTAACTGTCCCGTTCGCGACTTCATCCGCGGGTTTTAAATAGAAAATAAATCTAATTGTAAATCTAAATCGTTCTTGAATCCACTTGAGCACACACAAAAAAAATCATCTAAATCGGTCCAGCCGTTTAGGAGGAGTTTAATTACAAACATACGCACAGAAGATAGATTCTGGGCTAGATGATATTGTATGTCCACCAATATTTATTTATTTATTTATACTAGTGGTCGCCCACTGGTTGAAATTCGACCATAATCAATTCCTAATCAATGTATTTTTATGCATAATTTAAAAAAATATCATTGTGCACTTCTCTATATAAACTATAAGTGTGCGAAATTTCATACTCCTCCGTCAGCGCGATTTTCGTAAGAAGGGGTACAAAGGTTTTGCTTCACATATTAATATAATAATTGTTTAATTTTTAATTGTTATACCATTTATACTTAAACTTTTTTACAACAGTCGTCTACTTTATTGTTTAGTTTTTTATTATTACTTGTTTAAATTCTATAAGTGGAAACTTATATTAGGCCATCAGCAAACACGTTCCTCTTAATTGGTGCATTTTACATCTTGTATTTAACCCATCTGTAAGTTTTCTAAAAATAATAATAATAATAATAATAATAATAATAATAGTTCTGAACTAGGAATAACATATTGTGTACGTACCACGCAGCAAAGCCGCGAACAAAAGCAGTAGAATGTTTGTTTTCTAAAATTGTCAACACTTATTGTTTACAGTTTTCGCCGATAATCGATTTCTACCCTATCGACTTCAAAATTGACCTGAACGGAAAGAAATTCGCGTGGCAAGGCGTGGCTTTACTACCTTTTGTGGATGAAACGAGGCTGTTCAAAGCATTGGAGCCTTATTATGAAAATCTGACGACGGCTGAGAGTAAGTTATTATATCCAGTCTAAAGAGTACTCTTAAGAGTAAACTAGTCGATTATCTCTGTGGCGCAGTGGACTAGGGTCCGGCTGAGACGCAGAAAAATGCGGGTTCGATTCCCGCAACCTTTTGTGTCTCAAGCGGGTGTTCGCCTACTGCACCACAGAGGCCAATAATGACATTACTCATAGTCAAAGTCAAGTCAAAAGATATTTTATTCAATCACTTTGAACACTCTTCTTTCCATAGAGTTACGAAACATCCGAGGCAACGATCGCCTGTACGTGTCGACGGGCAACAAGAGCTACGAGTTCCTCCAAGGACTGTACGTGGAGGCCCAGGGCTCCTCTCTGAAGGCGCTCATAGAGCAGGGACAGGAGTACCCGTACCGGAGCGAGGGGGTCAGGGGGGAGGTTATGCTGAGTATTGACAACGTCATCGTTGGCGGGTTGGTACTACCACGGAATACTTATTAGTAGAAAACAATATTTTTTGTTCTTCAAAATCTCATACATTCATTGTTTTTCTAGAATCCGTCGTCTGCTATTGTATTTCTACTTACTTATTTTTTTTTTTAACTACAATTGGAAACTTTTAATTGGCCCTCTGTAAAATATATGCCTTGTATATATATTATGTATTTTATAATTAACAATAAGAATAGAATAAGAATATTTATTGCCCAAAAAGAATTACACTAATTGACAGTATCGGCGAGGCCCAAACTAGGCGTCGTATCTTGGGTCTCAAAAGCTCGAGTTACCTAATAAATTTTTGGCTATGTTTGGTGTACATATTACAAATGGTAAAATGTATTGTGTGTGTATATGTGTGTGTATGTATGTGTGTACAATGTAACAATGTACCTACATAGCTGCAAGTTTTCCTAAAACGAATAAAAAAAATGACCAAAAAAAACTTTCAAACAGGAAACTTAAAAGTAAAATAAAAACTTAAAAGTAATAAATAAGACCTCTAATGACTGTCACAACCCATCTAGGTGTAAAGTTCTCATTAATACCAATTAATCAAGCCCAAACACCAGGTACTTGCTGTAAATCGTTGAGGAGTTCCCTCGACTGTTTTTCGGCTCCATCATCAGATCGACTCCAGACCTTTCTTAATTTTTTTTATTTTATTAAATAGTAGAGCTTTAAATGGTGCTGGGCCTAGATGTTGTTGTGCGAGTTGTCCATCTATTTATATTATTATTATTGTTTACTGAAAAAGAACTTTAAAATGAGTACCTAATAAAACATAACTGTTACAGACAATTGTCGTCTCCCGTGATCGGTCTGCAGCCCGTGCTGGCCAACCGGGCCGTGTGCGTCAGGTTCTCGGACCCGCACTATCCGGACGAGTTCATCTTCCCGGCCAAGAGGCTCAAGGATGCCGTGGAGGCGCCCAGGGTCCTCAAGCCCGGATCCTTCCCCGATAACGAGCAGCGGAGGAACTGGCGCCCGCAGATAGGTAGGACTTGACAAATCTTTATTTATTTACAGAAATAATATCAGAAATGTACAGAATTATCCACGAAAATATAAAATGTAAAACAGTTGAGCTATCTAAAGACCGTTTTAAACGATTTATAGTTCTATACCTGAACTGATCTAGATCACTGCCAGACGGCAGCGTTCCCAAGATACTGGTGGCATTGCCACGTTGGATGGCAATGCTAATACGCTGAGCCAGATAAGAGCCAGCTCTTGCGTCACGCAATTTATCTACCAGACGCAGTGAAATAATTTTGAAAACGCGGTGCGCTCCTGTTCCCCACGGGCTCTAAAAGGCTCAAATATGTAGGCCTTATCAAGACCGTCATATTTGCGCCAGGTCCTCGGCACATTCAGCCGCCGCACCAGCTCT
The DNA here is from genome assembly GCA_948098915.1 of Lampropteryx suffumata. NCBI lineage: Eukaryota > Metazoa > Arthropoda > Insecta > Lepidoptera > Geometridae > Lampropteryx > Lampropteryx suffumata. The sequence goes on along the minus strand of OX402563.1, from coordinate 17,698,954 downwards.
AACGGAAGTCCCAGACAAATGGGATGTGGACAGATGTCTACGCAAGTAGCATCCGACACCAATGGCCAACCGATCTCCCAAGGGACAAGAGTCGTACCATCAGGCCTCTTACCATCATCACGTATCAGACCGTTCGGTTCGAAAACAGCTGGTATGTTGGCGCTGGTGAGTGGCCGACGAATGACATCGTTAAGACTGGCGTGGCGGGCTCACCTACCGGCGGCTCTATGACACGATAACCCGCGAAGACAGCGCTGGTCGACCGCTATACTACACTGCCACCGATGAGGGGGGCAGCACTGTGCTCCAATACTCTTGAATGGGTTGAAAAATTATTTCTTTCAACTACGAAGTAATGTTATCATTATAACAAAGGACGTATTTATTGCTTAGAACCGTTTTGGTTCTGAAAAGTGCAGAAATGTTATATGAAATCTCATTGTTGCACTGTTTTTCATTATAACACCGTTTTTTACTTTTTATTTAGATATAAATTTACCACAGAGGTTTAAAATGTCCCATTAAGTTTAATATAAAATGTTTGCATTAGATCGAAAAGATACTGGCTGAAATTAAAAATCGGCTGAATTAAACCAATTTGGTGATAAAAAAAACAAATGACGCGCGTTTTGTATCATTGTAAAACTTTGATTCTTCATACTTTTAGTGTGAGTAGGTATATTTTATCACAGGAGGTAAATTGGTAGTTAAAAGAAAAGTAAATTACGCACCTTGCTAAAGAGATTAATTAATGCAATCGTGTTAATTTAGTGCGGGCAACATAACACTCGTGCATTAATAACTTTGCGCTCGGTGCAACAATCTACTATAGTATTATCCTACCAATCTATTCGTGTTAGTTACGCCCGAACGAAATTCGACACTATTTCAAAATTCAAAATTCAATATCACTTTATTCAATACAATCACAAGGACCACTTTGAATCGTCTTCTTACATGCTAGTGAATCTAGGTGCCGGTTCCTCCTAACCCCTGTTCAAGAAGAATCCGGCAAGAAACTTGTCTGGTCTTACTTTTTTGTACGGTCCTTGACAATTTTGTCACGGATGCCGAGTCGAGTTGGAGAGCAGATTCATCCCAAGCTTTTTTGTCATCTAAATAATCAGATATTTTATAATATGCTTTAATAGACAATTTCAGTTTAATTACGTTTTTAAATTTGCCAATCGACAAATTTAACTCGTCGCTTGGGACCTTGTTATAAAAGCGTACACATTGCCCTATAAAATACTTATTAACTTTAGCGAGCCTAACAGTGGGAACAGCGAGTTTATCTTTATTTCTAGTGTTAATACAATGACTATCGCAATTTTTTTTGAATAATGAACATTTTTGTGCACATACATTCAATTTTCGTAATATACTGACAAGGCACTGTCATAATATTAATTTATTTAAACTTATCTCTAAGTGATTCTCTGGGGCCCATGTTATAAATTGCACGAACAGCCCTCTTCTGCAACACAAATATGGTGTTAATATCAGCAGCACTCCCCCACAACAAAATGCCATAAGACATAATGCTATGAAAGTAGCTGAAGTAAACGAGTCTAGCGGTATCTACGTCGGTAAAATGACGGATCTTTTTAACAGCGTATGCCGCAGAGCTGAGTCTCTTCGACAATTTATCTATGTGCAGGCCCCATTGCAGCTTATTATCTAAAGTAATGCCTAAGAACACTGTGGTGTCGACGAGATCTATCATTTCGTTTTTAATTTTTACATTAGCTTTTACCTGTTTAACGTTGAGCACTATAAAACGAATGCATTTCATTTTTTTCTCGTTAAGTAATAAGTTGTTTACATTAAACCATGTTACAACTTTAGAGATTGCATTGTTTACATCGTCAAGATTAGTAAGTCGTCGTTTTAATTTAAATAAAAGTGACGTGTCATCAGCAAACAGTACAATCTCGTGATCATCCTTTACAAGTTTAGGTTGATCATTTATATAAATTAAAAACAAGAATGGCCCGAGTATTGATCCTTGTGGTACACCCATTTTTACCATTGACCCCGGAGAACGCTTTCCATTTACATCTACTCGTTGTGTTCGGTCACTTAAGTAGGATGTGAGAAGCTTAAGTGAAACTCCCTTAACACCATAGTGATGTAGTTTGCTGATTAGAGTTTCTTGGTGAACGCAATCAAAAGCTTTCGACAGATCACAAAAAATACCTAAGGCATCGCGTGATTCCTCCCAGATATCAAAAATATGTGATATTAACTCAACACCGGCATCAGTCGATGAGCTTCCCTTTGTAAATCCGAATTGTTTACTGTCTAGTAAATTGTTGGTATTAAAATGCCGTTGTAATTGATTTAGTATAAGTTTTTCAAATATTTTACTAAATGTAGGAAGAACTGATATAGATAGGTCTAAAGTTACTAGGATCGGAATGACTACCTGATTTGAATAGAGGTATGATCTTGCTATGTTTCATTAAATCAGGAAATACTCCACTGTCAATACATTGATTAAATATGAAAGCTAGATCTGGTGCAATAATGTCAATTAGTGGTTTTATAACACTGACAGAAATGCCCCAGAGATCAGTGGTCTTTTTTATATTAATCATTTTGAATGCCTTGATAATATCGTTTTTGTCCACATGTTCAAAGTAAAATTGTGTGATACATTCAGGTAAACTACCTTTTAACAATGATACTGCTATTACATGAGAAGAGTTTAAAGACTTTGTAGTGGAGACTGGAATATCAGTAAAAAAAGTTTCAAATGCCTTTGCTACATCTATATCTTGCTTAATTATATTATTGTTGATATTTAAATTTATTACATTATTATGAGTTTTGGATTTTCCGGTCTCACTATTAATTATTTTCCAAGCTGCTTTTTTTTTGAAAGATTTTTGAGTAATTTTTTACTTTTTCTTTAAATTCTTCACTAAAGTTATACTGTTTTTCACTGTATAAGTCATACAAGGTACGCCTACTCTTATGAATACCTGCTGTTGCCCAATCACAAAATGTTGAACTGCCAGAGCACAATAGTTTTGGATGTGAAAATGGAACTGAATACTTTAATAAATTCAGTGAAAAATTTATTGTATAAATCATTTGGATTCATGGATCATCATCATACAACAAAAAAGGCAAGTTGGTATCCAGGTTCAAACTTATTATCTCTAAACGATCAGTGGTAACTGGTATATAAGTATTTTTTTTGTACATCTTTATTATTCATTTTAGTCTCTATTTGAACTAGTTGACCGGGATGGTCAGAGTGAATATTACAAATTATATTTTTGCTTATTATGTTTACATTGGTCTTTACCAACATAATAAGCAAAAATTATATTATCTATGCATTTGGCCGAAGTGGCAGTTATTCTAGTTGGCTCCATAAATGTAGGTTCAAGACCAAATGAATTAAATAAACTAGTTATTCTGGTACTTAATGAATATTTCTCAAGCAAATTTATATTAAAATCACCGCATACAACAATTTCTTTATTTGATTTTGTAATGGACTTATGCAAAATGTCCTCCATAATTTTCTCAAAAATATCAAATGAGGCGGTTCGCCTCCACGAACCATCCTCAAGAACAGTTGACTTGCTTCGCACAGGAACGAAGGTACGCAGATGATATGATTAATATCCTCTCTGATCCGCTCCCCTCAAGCTAAGCCTTGCTAGAAAATAGTTTATTTGTATGAAATTTGGTAGTTATTGTGGTGTTCTCTCCCACACGAGCTTCGCTTGGCATTTTAAGTTTAATAAGTGTTTATATTAATATTTTATTTCATGTTAGTATAGGTATAGGTATTATTCTAGTTAATTTAGTTTATTAAATTACATTTTAAGTGTGTTTTTGTTGTGTACTTCTCTATTTGTTTGTTTGTTTTAATATTTCTTAATTTCTGTTTCTCTTTCTCCCTTCTATATGCACTATACAACCACCATTCGTATTTAATATTACAATAAAGAAGAAATAACAGGTAGCTTGATGTTGAGTCATACAGTGGGTTCACATATTTCACCAAAGAATATTGGCATGTATATTTTTAGTGTTAATGAAATTATATAAATAAAGAAAATAATTAAATATTGCTAAATAATGCACACAACACCATCAAGTTCCAAACTAAGCATAGCTTGTATTATGGTGACCAGATGACTGATAGAATACTTATATATTTTTAAATACATACTTATGATACATTATAACACCCAGTCCCATGTTCCATGTTTTTCACACAAATGTTTTTTTTATAATATTTATTTGTAATTTTATATATGTAATGGAGGGAATCGAACCCTCAACCTATAGTGCAGAAGGCAGAGCTACTACCAACTGAGTTGACCGGCCAGTCAGCTGTTTGCATTAAATAATAATTTATAATTACTAGCTTCTAAGAAACACGTTAACTCTGTAAAAAGTTCTATTAAAAAGCTTCAGTTTTATTGTTCTAAATAGTCTTACTTACAACTAAGAAATCAATCACTATGATCAGCTAATAATCCTTCGTTAGTCTCACGATGTTGTTTGTCCCAGGGATGGCTCGCTCCAACACCATAGCTTCACTGGAAACGGCAGGACACCGGATGCTGGGACATCACTTACCGCGAGAACGGAACTACGCGTCCATCCCACCGCCATCGGGACAAGATCAACAGCGCAGTGAGTATCTATACTACTTTATAACATGATCCATCGAAGACATATGCCAAGTGCACGAAAGGTGCTTTTAAGGCACATAAACATGCCTACTACTAGCACAGAATTTATTATTATAAGTACAGAAGACTCACCAAGACGCATTGGCCAGCGTTGTGTTTTATGGCTAAAACCCCTCTTTATGATAGACGCCAATATAGAATGGCCCTCAGTCCCCGGTGGCCTCGCTATTCCAAGTTCTGGCAGCGGCTTCGGTTCCGGCGGGGCAGAGGGTGCTAAGAATCGCCGGCAGATTCCCAGTTGCCAAACTACTACAATGACGTTTAATGGAAAAAGTTTAAGCACCGACGATAGGTTTTTGGAATTATTAGAAGAGTTAAATCAGATCAAATGGAACGTGTTTGGTTTGTCGGAAGTAAGGCGAAAAGGAGAAAAACTTACAAGACTAGCTGACCAAATGAACCTCTCGATTGTGAACAGTTGCCTCAGGTAACAGAAGATGAAGTTGGTTTTGCGTTGAGTCAAATGAAACGGGGTAAAGCATCTGGTGAAGATGGGGTATACGTGGAAATACTGCAAGCGGAATCTCCCGGTGTTCTTAAACCTCTCTCATTACTCTACAACAATGTTTTATATGATGGTGTCACTCCGAAAGCCTGGGAGAATGCCATTGTCACGATTCTACACAAAAAAGGCGATAACTCCAGACTAGAAAATTATCGCCCTATCAGCCTCCTCTCCCAAGTTTATAAATTATTTGCCAAAGTCCTGTGCAACAGATTGTCTCAAACTTTGGACGACTATCAACCTGTAGAACAAGCTGGCTTCCGGAGTGGATACTCGACTATGGACCACATCCACGCTGTCAAACAACTGATGGACAGGTGCCGAGAGTACAACCGGCCCATGTGTCTTGCCTTTGTTGACTATGAAAAGGCTTTCGACAGCGTCGAACACTGGGCAGTGTTTCACTCTCTTCATCGTAGTAACGTTGACAAGTGGTATGTGAATATCTTACGGGAATTACACAAGAATGCCACTCTGCAAGTCCGTATGCATAGTCTTTCAGACTACATACCGATTCAACGAGGCGTGCGGCAAGGAGACACCATCTCACCCAAATTATTTACCAGCGTGCTCGAAGACATTATGAAAACCCTCGACTGGGATGAGATAGGCATTAACATCGATGGCCGCAGCATATCGCACCTGCGCTTTGCCGACGATTTAGTCCTCCTAACTGAAAACGTCGACAGCTTAGAAAGAATGCTAGAAGACCTACAGCAAGCCTTACTGAGGGTGGGCCTTAAGATGCACATGTCCAAAACCAAGGTTATGACCAACCTTCCGGGTCCTAAACCTATCACAATCTTAGGTAACTGCCAGATAGAGGCAGTGGACGACTACATTATACCTTGGACATTGTTTATCTTTCGGCCCACAGTCCCAATTAAAAGAGATCTCAAGACGAATCCAGCTAGGATGGGCCGCCTTTAGTAAGTTGGAGGACGTCTTGAATTCGAAAATCACTCAGAGCCTGAAAACCAAGATGTTCAACCAATGTGCCTATACTAACTTATGGATCCGAGACATGGGCGCTCACAAAGGAATACATGCATAAAATCATAGTAGCACAACGGGCAATGGAGCGCGCCATGCTCGGAATATCACTTTTGGATCACATACCCAATGTCGAAATAAGACGTCGGACGAAAGTCGTGAACGTAGGTATGCAGATCGCCAGGTTGAAGTGGAAATGGGCGGGACACTTGGCAAGAATGGATAACGGGAGATGGACGAAGGCGGTAACGCAATGGTGGCCAAGGGATGCTCAACGGCCAAGAGGCAGACCACCCGCCCGATGGTCGAACGATATAGTCAGCGTTGCCGGGAAACACTGGATGAGACTTGCTAGGGACCGGAAAGAGTGGCATAATAAAGAGGAGGCCTATACCCAGCAGTGGGTGCAATCGGGCTGAAATGATGATGATGATGATGAAGTACAGAAGACGGTCTACACGGTGTTTATATTAATATAAATACTGATTTTCGCTACGACGCAACTTGAGTATCAAGAGAGATACGGGTAAGGACCAAATTTTTTGCATCGTTGCACATCGGAAATCACAACTGAAAGTGTCACAAAGGAACAAATGTAGCACAACAGAAATTGTAAAGGTTAGTGTATGTATGAATCCAAAAATAATCAAAATTTTTAGCTTATTTACTATCCAATTTTTTTTTTCTTATTTAATCATTAAAATTACCTTTGAAAGAAATACCTAATTAAATTAAACTTCACGATTTTCTTTAGTTGAATTAAGTTTAAGTTAAGTTTAAATTCTTTAGTCCCGTTGTGATTTGAGTCTCGATGAAATAAAAAAGCGACATTAAAAAGAGACCAACATAACATATTGTATAGGTACTGTCTATTTTATTTAAGCTGGTACACACAAAAAAAATATTTGTTCTTAAAATACGAAAAAAATAAGACTAGTTACAAATATACACAATAATAGGGTGCTTTTTTTTCAATTTTTAAAAGTTTTTTTACGTTTGTTATCTCGCCATTTCTTTTTCATCACTTGCTTTTCGTTCTCGTCCATATCTTGTAGGTATATTTATTTTTTTAGCTTTCATTCTTTCAGCATTCTTCTTTTTCATTTCTTCATATTTCTGGTGATTTGTTTCTTTTAACTTTCACGGTATTTGCGACATCTTTGCGCTGAAGACAAAGGCCTCTGAAAAAGAATATATCAACCTATTATATAGAACAAAACTATTTTTATTAAAATATTGCAAATACAACGAATCTACTAGTCAAAAATAAAACATCTGTTAATCTCTGTTATCTGTTAAACATTTTAATATTTTTTGTAAGCTTCCACCCTCTGGTACGCTCCGCTCGCGTGGTATCTACCAGGACAATAAAGTAGCCTATTTCAAATACAGCAAACCCACTAATCTTATATAAAAATCTGTACTGATATGAATTACTAAAAGACCTACAAAAAATAATATTGTGTACTAACCTTTATAATATTCTAGTGTGACACGTCGCACAATGTCGTGTCATTCGTCGCACACAGGATCAAAAAACTCTACGACCCAGCAAAAAAAATCACACTGCAAAGAATAAACACCTAAATGAATACACATCAAAGACTTCCAATAATAGACAAAATAAAGTCATAGAATTACGAATGCAAAGTATCAAAAAATTACAAAAAACACTATAAAAGTCTTACTGAAAGTCTCGATTTATATCGACACACATGGACTCCAAGTCCAAACACGTTTCTTCAACTGAGCGAAAAATAAAATGTCAGAATTGGCCTGAAGTTAGTCAAGATACAGATGACAACGTTGCGATTGGAAAAAAAACATTATTGGTTATCCTACATTGCCAGGTTTTCATGTTATGTTGTCGCAAAACTGAGTCGCAAAACGGAACGAAATTTGGGGCACTCATTATTATTATGATTATTATTAAACTATGATGTTTAATAAGGCCCTACTAATTAAAACGTTTGCGTAATATATATACTACTTGAAATAAAACAGACAAAATCCATAAAAATGTTTTTATTATTTGAATAAAATTGCAATCACTTAGAGGAGTCCGAGTTGGGACACTTACGTTTTGTATGAAAAACTAAAATGGATTCAGTATCTTGATTTACTTAAAATTAATTTTACAGAAAACTTGTGAAAGAAACCTATGTTTGAATTAGGTACTGAGTGCACAATAAGTTAAGCTTTATTAATCAAGTCTTAAAACTCACCGGAGTTAACGCATTATTTTTATATTATGATTTCAAGGTAAGGAAGTAAAATAAAGCTATACACTGGCCCAGATTCGGCCCTGATTTCTTATTATAACAGATTATTTGGATGACTAAAAAGCTTGGGATGAATCTGCTCCAACTCGACTCCGTAACAAAATTGGCAAGTGTTAATTGGCACTTTTTTGTGTTGCTACAAAAAAGTGTTAAGACCGGACGAGTTTCTTGCCGGATTGTTCCTGAACCTAACCCCATGTTAGGAGGAACCGGCACCCAGATTGACTAGCATGTAAGAAGTCGATTCCAAGAGGGCCTCGGGATTTTATTGAATAAAAAATGTTTGACTTTGACTTTTGACTTCTTTAGTTTCGTTCGCCTTACGAGCTAAAATTTCCTTAATTATTAAATTATTATTTTGCTTAAACCAAAGTCTTAATTAGAGTAACTTTTTGAGCAATGACAATTTCTAAAATAAGTTCTGGTATGTTGGCATGTGTCATCATGACATGGCATGATGAATAGAATAGAATTTGCATGACTCAAATAAATAGGTTAAAATAATAAGTTAATAAAAATAATTACTTACATACAATAATCATAATTAAAATGTAATGTAATGTGTCAAAATAATGTCAATTTGGCCAGTGTCCAGTGTTTATATTGTTTATAGTATGTCACAAAGTCGTATCTTGACGTTCGTCATTTGTTATTTTATATAAAACTAACTGACCCGTGCCCACTTTTTCGCTGGCGGTTACAACTTTACAAAAAATATAAAAGTATTATTATCGCTATTCAAAAAAGATAGCTATTCAAATTATTGTAATAATTACAGAGATTAACAAAGTTACGGATAAATATTGATAGATGGCGCTAGCGGCCACCCGTGGCTTCAAACGCCTCGTTCTCGTTCCTATTCCCGTTGTTTTTCCGGGATAAAAAATAGCCTATATCCAAGTTACTAACTATATTCATTTCTATTTTTATACAAATCGGTCCAGCGGTTCTCGAGTTACTCTATGGGACCAATCGGAAAGTATATTGTTTCTAATCCACCAAGATGGGTCCGTCGATGCACATGTAGCTTCTTACCTAAAGTGCTGTGTTCGCCTAACCTGCTACTCCTTCATATGAGGCACGAACTCTGATGGTACTCACCTCTGGAGGTAATAGACCGCTCGTGAAATGTGGAACCAGTCGAACCGACGGACACGTACCCATAGAAGCACGAAAGCGCTCTGATATAATTATGATACTGCGGTCACCTTTTTTAATAACCTATTAAATGTTATGGGGGCCAGTTAACTGTGGTTTTTAGGCTTCCCAAGTCCACAAAGAACTAGTTTCGCTATGGTCGTTGACTATTAGTCTCATCTCATCGTAATGACGGCAATACGTAGTGGGAACCCTACAAAGTAATAATTATAATAATCCCGGACATTTCACACAGCAATATCTGGCCCCAAAGTAAGCAAAGCTTGTGTAGCATGACTGATATACTACATGATATAGTTTTTTATTTTATGTAAATACATACATAGAAATACCGAGACCCGATACAAATACTTGCAGATCATACAAACATTTGTCCCGAAGGGGGAATCGAACCCGCAATTTTCTGCGTCTCACCCGACCCATGACCCCCTGCGCCACAGGGGTAATGAAATAAAAACTTTGCAAAAATGCGTTATGGGTACGTCTCCTAATATTAATATGGGGTTGATTTTATTTTATGGACATCGCATCATTGACACGTCGGAAATTTCTTGAACAGTTTTTTGATATAAATATTCGTTTGAAAAATATTATGCTTTAAAGTTGCCATTTCTGATTATTTATTTAAATGTGGCGACTCATAAATTATACGTCTGTCTATGGATATTATCGAGACTATTCGAGAGTAACTCTTATTACAATTATTAATTGATTAGGCTAAAAGTGGCCCGCGGGCTGTACTTTGCCCATCACTGGTCTACGGTTATACCTTATTATAAATATTAACGGGTATTTATCGCGTTTATTTACCTATTTTTCCCGACGTTTCGACAGGTTTACACTCTGTCGTGGTCACGGGATGACTGATAATATTTATAATAATGTGTTCTGATCGCGTAAGTTTAAAAAACTTAACGGTTATATCATCTAATTTTACTTACAAATATATTTATTTATTAGGTTTACCAACAGTATACACATTAATAAAAATATGAATCATAACAATTTGTCTTAAGCTACACGTGAAACCAATTACAGGTAAACAGAACATGCGCATAAGCAAACAATTGTCGTTCGTTTAAGATTTAGTACTAACTTAGTCTCATATAATGCTGGCAATTCTGTTGTTTCGCCGAACTAGCTAAAATTTTCTAAAATATGGACGACCTTATTTTGCTAGCAATAAAGTTCTAATTAGAGATTTAGAATCACAGTTCTAAAATAAGTTAAAATTATTTTTTGTTATTGCTATAATTTTTATTCCAATTAATTCCTTTATTGAAAATAATGTATAGAGGTGTTGATAAAAACTGCGGTTATTTTCCGCAGTTAATCAACACCTCCTTAAATGACGACTAAATTCAGCTAAAACACGTCAGTACGTAATACGTTCAGTCATCAGATCCGTAGGGCGATTATGGAACTCTAATTACAATCAATGTCTATCAGAAATCTATGAAAAGTGATAGAAATTGATTGTAATTAGGCTGAGATGCAGCAGGTTGCGGGTTCGATTCCCGCCGCGGGGCAAATGTTTGTATGATCTGCACTCGTACTCGTAGTCGTACTGTAGTCGTCTCGGGTCTGAGTGTTTATATGAATAATATGTATGTAGTTACAAAATAAAAGAATATAAGTAGTATATCAGTCATGTGGTACCCATAACACAAGCTCTGCTTACTTTGGGGCCAGATGATGCTGTGTGAAATATCCGTCAATATTTATTTATTTATTATATCGCCTGAACTCCGAACCTAGCTTGAAACGATGTTGAATAGTAATATACGCATATAGGTTTGCAGGCGGGAATAAAAAAATACACTCATGATACTCCAAAAATCGTCATATCGTCATAAAACATTGATAAGTAGGTTATCAATGTTTTCTTATGACGATTTTTGAGTATAGAATATAATAGAATAGAAAATACTTTATTGCACACCACAAATACATTAGACTGTAATAAGAAACAATGTTTAGCTACACGGTAGTACAATGGGCGGTCTTATCGCTAGATAGCGATCTCTGCCAGACAACCTTTGGATGGATAGAAATCAACATAGCTGAATCGGGGGTGATGAAAATACTATGCGTGATTTATGATAAAAATTATATGTACATACATATTTACAGGATAACAAAAAGTGAAATACATCAATACCTAATATTACCTACAAAAATAAATTAAATAATAATAATACAATAAGATAAACTAAATAAACTAATACATACATAAATAAATATACCAATATAACGTAAAGAAACAAACAATACATAGTTAACAACATGACAAAAAGTGTTCCTTGACCATAGATTTAAAGATACTATGTGTTTTGGCGCGTCTAATAGCATAAGGCAGTGCGTTCCATAATTGAACAGCCTGTACTGAGAAAGAATTGGCATAGTATGAGGAGGTGTGGACAGGTGTCGCGAGTAGGAGAGTATCAGTATAGGTACCTACTAGTAAATTTACCCCTAATATTTTAAAATACAACAGAAATTAAACAAACAATTCTGAAGCAATAACCGTTCGGACGACATTTACGCGCGTCAATTCCGACATCTCGCGTCATATCCGTCGCCAAACTGCGCTCACAATAATTGAGTCACGTGACACACCCTCGCGACGCGTGACGTCAGCTTATAATCCTTTCTATTCGACTTTTAATCACTTATTAAGACCTCATGACGTGTGCTGATTTGTATTTTTTTATTTTTTTTGGATTAGTAGAAAACCCGCTTGATGTAAGTAGGTATATTGACATTATTTCTGATTTTTAAGAGGGTAGTCTTCTTTCGTGTCACTGGTTATTTCGAACCAGTGTGGTGAAAGGATTAATGTGCGTCTCACAGGCTCCTTTCGTGCACTTGGCACATATCGTCAAATTTTTCCTTCCTCACTATGTTTTTATTCACTGGTTGGAGAGTACTGGTATAGCTCACATACTTTGTACATACTCACAAAGTATGTGAGCTTAGAAATAGAAATGCACTTCCTTAGAAACAGAAGGCGGGGCTACCACTAGACCATCTGTTCTCTCGCGGGTAGTGAGAGGCACGTTCAACCATGTTTAGTTAGTAGCACTTGGATGACCGAGCATTGCTCGGTATAAAACACGGATAAAACGACGTTTTCTAAAAATGAACTAGCTACATCGATTTATCGCCCCCGAAACCGCCTGCATACTAAATTTCTTGAAAATCGTCGAGAGCCGTTCCCGAGATTAAGATTATATAAATATACAAGTATTGATAGTTTAAAGATCACTACATAGTATAAAACAAAGTCGCTTCCCGTTGTCTGTCCTTATGTATGCTTAGATCTTTAAAACTATGCAACGGATTTTGATGCGGTTTTTTTAATAGATAGAGTGATTTAAGAGGAAGGTTTATATGTATAATACATGCATAATTTAGTAGAAAAACACTGATAATTTAGACATCAGACATTCTGTGGTACATATATTTAGTATCAGCATTGTACCCGTGCGAAGCCGGTGCGGGTCGCTAGTATTAGATATCACTAATTAGCAGCGGCTAGCGGCTTTTCCGCGGTGTACGTAAATATAAAGTAGCGTATAACTATGTTCATCCAGGTCCAAGTTTCAGCCAAATCGGTTCAGCAATGATTGCGTAATGAGTAACAAACAACCACACAAACTTTCACTATAATATTTATAGTAAGCGCTTTGAGAAAAACCGGATTAACAGTAATCCCGTCTGAAGTCTGGCATCATTTCAGATACTTGGAAGGTACTTAGTCGAAGGTACGTCCAAACATGTTTAAAATAAAAATAATAACGTTTTAAAAACTAATAAGAAACCGATTTCATTGAATCAAATTTCAGCCTATAATACAATTTTAGTGGAAAGTAGATGTATTTTGTGTATATACAATATGGGTAGGCCAAATAAACGCACCGCTCCAATGAGACAGCGAGGTATCAAAGTACATGAAAACATCATCGATATATACAATTTTTAGATTTTAGTTGATTTTTCAGCTTTTCAGATTATGATAAAATTTATATGCGACCACCTGTGAAGTATAACCCTTTCAAACAAAAAAAGATTTTTTCAAATCGGTTCAGCCGTTTTCGAGAAAAAAAAATAAAAAAGATTTCGACGAATTGAGAACCTCCTCCTTTTTGATAAAGTCGGTTAATAACAAGAATGTAGTTTATTGTAGAGTCTGCTAAATAAGGCTTCTTCAAAACTTCATCAAAAAAGAGGAGGTTCTCAATTCGTCGAAATCTTTTATTTACTCGTGAACCGATTTTAATTTTTTTTTTGTTCAAAGGGTATACTTCCCAGGTGGTCCCATTAAAGTTTTATTGCAATCGGTCAAGCGGTTTTTAAAAAATCTACAAAAATCTAAAAAAAAATGTGCGCCAGATGTGAAACATCAAAATTATTTTGTACAAAAAATAGGCATAAAAGTAGATACACATTAAGACAGGAACTATAGGGTCTTTCATTAAGCGTGTCCTATCTTTAAATTTAAATAAAACAAAGTGTGTGTGATATATTATCGAAATTATTTATTTATTTGAAAGATGTAGTGATGCCATTATGTGTGGAATATGACATCAGTCAAATGTCCGCCACGGCTTCTCTGGGTGGAACGCGTGCGAGATATCCAATTTTCCATGACTTTTGCGCATAAATCAGGCTGAATTTGACTTATGGCATAGGTTATGTTGGCTTTGAGGGCCGCTGTGATTTGTGGTTTATTCACATAGACCTGCGACTTAAGAAAACCCCACAAGAAAAAGTCTAGCGGGGTTAAGTCACAAGATCTCGGTGGCCAGTTCACATCAGCTCCACGTGAGATGACCATGCCCTCAAATCTCTCATGCAGAATATTCAATGTGGCATGAGCTGTGTGGCACGTAGCGCCGTCTTGTTGAAACCACATGTCGTTGGTGTTCAGATGATCCAGTTCATGCCAAAAAAAGTTGGTAATCATCGACCTATAGCGCTCGCCGTATAATGTTGTTCTCAAAGAAATATGGCCCGATGACGCCGCCAGCCCAAAACCCACACCAATCTGTAACTTTTTCGGGATGCATTGGACGCTCATGGATCTCATGTGGATTGGTATCGTCCCAAATTCGACAATTTTGTTTGTTTACGTACCCATTCATCCAGAAATGGGCCTCATCGCTGAAGATAATTTTTCTGTGAAAATTACGGTCAGTTGCTAACTGCTCCAGTGCCCATTCAGCGAACACACGTCGTTGTCTGTGGTCGTTTATCTTCAATTCCTGGGTGAGTTGAATTTTATACGGGTGCAGGCCCAAGTCACGACGCAGAATTCGCCAAGTTGTGGTCTGTGAAAGGCCGAGTTCTTGTGAGCGACGCGAAATCGACTGCCTCGGATTCTCCTGCACACTCACGGACAGCGGCGATGTTTTCGGCAGACCTTGCGTTTCGTTGACGTACGGGTGTTGGTCGATCATTTACCGAACCAGTGGACTCAAATTTATCCACCACACGACGAATAGTCCTCTCGGTAGGACGATTATGGCGACCGTAAAATGGGCGAAGCGCGCGGTGCGTTGCCCGAACAGAACACTCATTTTGATAAAATGAAAAATGAAAAAAATATTTATTAATAGCATAATAACAAATTTAAAATTTACAGGTTTAGCTTTGACGATAAATAATATTTGCTTAATGCTAAGGTAGATGCTTATAAACTATCCAGCGGTCTTCACACTAGGCAAGCCTGTATCGTGAAGACCTGTAAGAAGCAGGTTAAACTATATCAATATAGAGATCACGGTCGTGCGATGTACATACATATATTATACAAAGCTATATTTTATTTTAAAAAAGGTGCGCCAAAAAGAATATAAGAAAGTAAAAACATTGTTACATAAATTAAATATTAAAAATGTATGATGTATAAACAAAATTGCATAAATATAATATATATTTGATAATAAAATTAATATATACAATCATTTCTAAGATTTCATAGATATAATAAATAATATAATAATAATAACAATTTTATCATTTGCACGTGTTGTTGAATGCTATAGCTATCCATGATGATTTGGCAAAACAGAATGAATAAATTACAACCAATTTGACAGATGTAGCTTCAACAAGATGGTCGCTACCAACTGTCAAAGTTCGGACGTGCCTATTGGAAGACCCTATATATATGGCTTGATCAAAAATGCAATCCTACGAATTTGTACGATGGTTTATGTAAATAAAACATAAACAAGTGTCGGAAGGTTAGGTACCTACGAGAAGCCTACCTATTTTAATCTTCATACCTATGTGAGCCTAGCTGTTTAATTTGCCTAGAACCCATGTATAAATGATTCCCAAATAGTAGGTACTTAATACCTACATACAAGTACCCAACATACTTTAATAATGATTGCTAGGTTTGCACTTACCCTTGTACCTACTCGTAACTTCCTACCTACATTATCGCCACGCCAACAATTAGGTTAATAGCCCTAGCCTATACATGTTTCTCATCAAAATTGTGTACATCGATGATATTTTCAATACCTGCAGTGCAGAGCAGTGCGCTTAGATGGTCTACCCATATCAATATATAAACAAAATACATCTACTTTCCACTAAAATTTCAAAATAAAATAATTTTATGCTGTCAAATTTATATCCAATGAAGTCGGTTTTCTTCTAAGTTTTTAAAACGTAATATATAATTCTCACTCGAAATGTACCGTTTTCGCGTGAGATAATCATCTGAGATATCCATCTCACTTGCTGACCATCAGCTCCCAGACATTAAATTCACCATTAGAAAGTTTCCGTTTCAAAAGTAGTTTTAATTCTTCAATAAACGGGATATAAACGTTTCTATCGAGCAGATTTTCCAAATATAGTAAAACCAATTCGGTCCTTAGCGTAAATCGTCGAACAATGGAGTAAGGGCGTCGCTCGTATTGTTTTCTACAGTTTTATTGTTTCGCTTGTTCGAATGTTCCTTTGATTAAAGTGTTTTCGAGGCAGCGCTAAGCCTTGGGAGAAATAAGGCTAGGATTCGGAGACAAAACTTAACGCGAACCTATGCTTACATGTGTTAAAATGTAGGTATATAAGGAGATGAGTGCTTCGTCTTTGAATTGTAGCTTATAAGATAACCTTCATGGATATATCTCCTAATTACACATTAAGGATACACTAGTCAGCAGCACAAACTCATCAGTGTTACAGCTAAAATGCAACAACTATAACAACATTTAGCATAGTGTGAGAAAAGAATAGACGTGCACGAAGGACAGTGATGAGCAGTAAGTAATCCCGGACATTTCGCACACCATTATCTGGCCCCAAAGTATGCAGAGCTTGTGTTATGGGTACCAACATGACTGATATACTACTTATACCTACGTTACTTACTTACTTAAGGAGTTAATATAATAATTATTTATAATCATATTTCATATGATCAGATTAAACTATTTCTAAATAAAACGACCGTGTAAAATAATGAGCAGACTTTGGCTCAATGGTTTTCATGAAAGAACTGCTGAAGGTATCTATTCAAAATAAAGTTATTTAAGCTCTTGAATAAATAGACTATGCTTGTATCGCACGGTACTGATTTGGCGGATGGGGGCTAGGCGAAAAAAAGTGTAAGATTTTTCCGTCACGAATTTCCGTCACGACCCTTTCTTTAGTGTAGACAGTTATCCATAAGGTGACACGTACGAATTAATTACATGAACGAAAGTAACGGATAAATTGAATGATGTAAGTACAATAAAATGTTTATTAGTATTAATCGTTAGTTATTTCTGCGTTTCATTGAATTGCTTTCAGACGCTAGTAATTCATTCATTTGTATTTGTTAATCAATAATATAATACGTTCATCAATAATAATATACTACGATAGGAACTTCGTTCCAATGTGCCACGACACTCATGCATTTTTTTACAATTCTGTTTCGATACAAGCATAGATTATGACGAGGCAAGTTGATATCACTCTTTGTTTAGATTGTTTAACATCAGACGGTGGCGTGATCATCTTTAGATGTTGGTATGGAAAGATAATCGACTATCAAAACTTTCGTGAGTTGTACTGTACATTTTGATAAACACGGTCTTAACTCACGTATTATTTTGTCGATAGAGGCACCGACACTATTCAATTCAATATTTAATATTTATTCAATAAAATCACAAGGACCACTTTGAATCGTCTTCTTACATGCTAGTGAATCTAGGCGCCGGTTCCTCCTAACCCCAGTTCAAGAAGAATCCGGCAAGAAACTTGTCTGGTCTTAACACTTTTTTTGTATGATCCCTGACAATTTTGTTACGGATAACCTGTTTCGATTTATCTAGAGAATCTTCATCCGCCTTCATCCTTCATGTTTGATCCGCGGTAGAGCGCGAATCATGAACTCGAGCGGCAACTCACGGACCATTCCATTCATTGACTTTAGGATAACAAGGACAGACCGTACTTTAACGCCACGCAAATCGCTAATCGCAATAAGATAGGGGGTAATTTTGTACGGAAAGCGTTTACATGGAAAACATTTACTCTATTCCATAACTAGCTAGCGTGGCGTTAAAGTATGTTTTGGTTTTGTCATTATAATGTTAATGAATAGAGATGACAACTGTTTTAAACAACACGTTAACTGATGTTTGATTATAGGATAGACTTTAAGGTTATATCTTATAATCACTTAATATCTGTGATATTTAAATCTGTTGCTATCTTTATATATTGATATAAAAACGACAAAGTCAAAGTCAAAAGATACCTTATTCAATACAATCACAAAGATCACTTTGAAACGTCTTACATACTAGGTAGAATAACAAGGACAAACCCAACATTAACGTCATGTTAGGTGTTATTATAATCAGATAGAGAACAAATGTTTTGATCCTTTAATTATGGTAAAACCTAAACATGCATCTATCTCACACATTAATGTGTTCTTCAAATCAATTGCCATCTTTATTCATTGACACTAAAATAAATAAATAAATATTGGTAGACATTGCACACAACACCATCTAGCCCCTAACTAAGCATAGATTACATTATACAAAAGGTTGCGGGTTTGATTCCTGCTGCGGGACAAATCTTTGTATGATCTGCAAGTATTTGTCTCGGGTCTGGGTGTTTCTATGTATAATATGTATGTATTTACAAAAAAAAAAGTAGGTATATGAGTAGTATATCAGTCGTGTGGTACCCATAACACAAGCTCTGCTTACTTTGGGGCCAGATGATGCTGTGTGAAATGTCCGGTATTATTATTATTATTATTATTATTGTTATTATTATTATTATTATAGTGACCGGATGGCTGATAGAATATTATACATATTTTTAAATACATACATAAGATAATAACACCCAGAAACAGAACAAACGACCTCTAACCTTAGATCTTAACGCGGCCACAGATTGATATCGCCATCTACAACGCAAAAATCATAATTATAACGATTGAAGCATTGACACGAAAAAAAGAACAGAACAAATATCTAAGTTCGTTACATAAATGTGTGTCTTGTGAGAGGATCGAACCCTCAACCTACAGCGCAGAAGGTAGAGCAACTACCAACTGAGCCGACAGGCCAGTCATGAACATGAACTATTGTTTGATTGTAGGATGGATCAATCGAAATCATAAGGTGATATTTAAATCCATTGATTTCTTTATTCATTGATATAAAAACGACAAGGACAAACCCTACATTAACGTCATGCTAGGAGATTGTGTGATTATAATATAAGAGAGGGCAAATGTTTTGATCCTTTAATTATGGTAAAACCCCTAATGGATATATTTAAAAAATGTACAAAAACATTCAATTTGTTCAATATAAGTAAGATACTGTATACAAAAGCCTGTTTGGGCCTGTCTTGTATCAATTTAATGCTAGCATAAAAACACATCGACGCAATTAACTACTCTCTGACATCAAAACCGTTTAGGAAAAACAAAATTACACCAGTGTCAGTGAATGGGTTCCATTATTCCAAATACGAAATTCAAATTGGCCTATCGTCCCGCGGCGCATTGACGTGTAATAGCGCGCGAAGGCAAACAGGAAGCGCGCGGGACCGCCATTGTCCGCGCCAGTGTCGCCAACTACGAAAATAATAATTATCGAGGGTTGCCAGTACAATGGGGTAATTTTTTTCAAATAACGGGTCGATCGGCTCAAGTGCTTCCTATTATCCGACGGGAGAGGATT
Organism: Lampropteryx suffumata; assembly: GCA_948098915.1. Taxonomy (NCBI): domain Eukaryota; kingdom Metazoa; phylum Arthropoda; class Insecta; order Lepidoptera; family Geometridae; genus Lampropteryx; species Lampropteryx suffumata. The sequence continues at coordinate 17,679,063 of OX402563.1, read as the reverse complement.
AGGCAACAATATCGGAAGCGGTTTTTTACTTTTTTGTTACCTTTAACCAGGTGTCTGAATGGTGTTTTAATGCGTATTTGGACTTTCTATTCTCTAAATCGGATAAAGATATCTTTTGGATTTGTGATGTATTGAGTATATATCTATTTATCATATGGAATAAAATCTTATATATTCCCGTCTGTTGAATATAGTAAAATGTTTAGGTGTGCGTTGCTGCTTTATTTTTAAAATTTTATATAATATTCACTTATTATATTCAACTTTCACTTCTATATCAAACTGTACATTTGACATTAGATATCTCCAACAACAGTAAAGTCACTTTGACGTGACTTCCAATTAATTCCTATTTTGAATTGCTTTCGAATCAATTTTAACAAAATCCTCAACATCTATGGGCTCTTATACCATTTTAATAGGGTTGAATATTGCGTACCTTGTAAGACAAGTGGGTAGGGGTGCCACGTGGCCCAATTAACCAACGCCCCCAAACTACGGGGCATTTTAATTGAACACGCTTATTTGATTTTGCGATTGACGTGTGCATAAATATAGGGACCATGAGAAATTGATTGAGTTGTTTTTTATGGTAATTTATGTTGACTGACGTCCTGTCTTGACTTAGTCGACATCCATAAGACTGTATAATCTTAGTCTAAGGTGCAGAGTCGAATCTAAAGGTGTGTTTTATAAACTTACGTTGTCATTTATCCAAATTCAGTGCGATTTTACATACAGAAACGTAAGCACAAAATCTTCAAAATATGACTGTTAATATTGATTATTATTATCTTAATCATATATCTACCTACAATTTATTTACAGAATTAATTACAGAAATGTACAAAATAATATACAATAATATAAAATTCACGTGAAACAGTTGAGCTATCTAAGGACCGTTTAAAACGATCTATAGACTCAACTGATCCAGATCACTGCCAGAGGGCAGCGTTCCTAAGATACTGGCGGCACCACGTTGAATGGCCGCCGCACTAGCCCAACGGAAGTCCCCGACAGATGGGATACCTACATACAGCACAGTCCAGTTGTAGGTCAGCCTAAACAGCAACTTAGCCAAGTCAAGTTATTTATTTAATGACTAAAACCAAAAAAAAATTATAAAACATAAATATTTTCTAATGGCCATTAATATTACCTCAGCGCCAAGATGACTTATCTACCATATAGGCAGAGCGGTCCAATTACTGCAGCTTAAACAGCAGTTCAACTAAGCTATGACTGATTGACCTGTCAGCTCAGTTGGTAGTAGCTCTGCCTTCTGCGCTGTAAGATGACGGTTCGATTTCCTCCCAGCACAAAAAATTGTGTGATGATACAGACAAAATATCTGTTTTGACAGATATTTTGTGACTAAAACCAAAAATATTTGAAAAAAACATCATTCTTAACGCCAAGATTACTATACTTCTTCACGATTCAATTGCTGCAGCTTAGACAGCAATTTACCTAAGGTTTAAAAATTATAATTATTTATTGACTAAACCCAAAAATATTTGCAAAAAGCACGTCACGTAGGTACTTCGAAATTTATCGTCTGAACAGTTGGGCAAAAATTATTAAAGATAAACACATTCAATGAGCCTTCAGATTCGAAATTAACTCAATAGCCGCAATTGTCACAATGCCATCAGAAAGAGAGCGTTCTAACAAGACGCAACAAATAACAAGCACTCTCGATTCTAGAACCTTGTAAAGCCACAACGTTTGACAGTGACATAAGAGATAAAACCTGCCGTGCACTCGACCGTCGTCGCCGGAGCCCTATCCTGCAATAATTAGAGGCGGAGTCGCCGGCGCGTGCTCAAGTGGCTAAGCCCCGTCGCGCTAAAGTTGCGAATTTTACACTGTTTTCAGAAGTCTGCCGTTGTTTATTGGATGGGATCATTATAATATTGCTAGCTTAGGTCTTTAAGGCTTAGATTTATGCTAGGATGCGGAACTAACTATGAACTTGCTATTAAAACATTGAGCGTGTTTTGACATACCGTACCTAAGCGTGTGTTTGCATCTCTGAATCTTAGTCATAGTAACCAGAAAGTTTAAATATTCAAGTAACTGGTTTATTTTTGGAGGTGTAAGCATCGAGTAAATGTATATATGTCAAGAAAACATGTATCATCATTATCATATGCCTGCCCTTATCCCACTATGTGGGGTCACAACCGGTTCTTTTCTTACTATCATCCGTCGTCTGAGTAGTCTTCTTACCCATATCATCTTTCACACAGTCTAGCCATTATTTCTTAGGCCTACTTCTGCTCCTACATATATCCACATTGAAATACATCGTCCTTCTTCTAACATGACTTTCTTCCTTTCGCGTGACATGTCCATACCACGCCACTTTTCCGTCATCTTTTCCTTCACTGACACTACTTTAAAACCTCCTTTGATATACTCATTCCTTATTTGATCCATCCTCGCCACTCTGCACATCGTAACATTTCTTTCATCCGTCGCTGCGGTTCCCAATATTCTGATCCATTCATCATCATCATCATCATCATCATCATCATCATCATCATCATCATCATCATCATCATCATCATCATATCAGCCCTTCAAAGTCCACTGCTGAACATAGGCCTCCCTAATTGATTTCCAGGAAGAACAATTTTGAGCCTTCTTCACCCACAGACTTCCCGCGATCTTTACAATGTCGTCAGTCCATCATAGGTCGACCCCCCCACCCATATCCAGTCCATACATTACTACAGATCTAATTATCGTAAATCAATACCAGAGAACCTAAATCAATGTACGGGATTCGGTTTACTAACGTTAATTAGTGACATGCATTTTGAACACATGTGTGAAATTGGTCTATGTTATTGGTCCATATCTATGATTTAGAAAGTCTAAAAGTACTCTATACAAAGACAATGCTAGTAGTACCTATAAACCTTATTCTTAAAAAAAATCTTGTAGGCACCCGTGCAACCTCAAACGGACAACAATAAAAAGTACGAAATCCTCTTCGAAGTAGCTAATACCACTCGACATTTTGGCGTAAGAATATTTCTTTGTGGCGGTTGAATAGCGGAGGACACATCGGCTTGAGTTTTACACGAGTAATAAAAAACTTGCAAAAAAGAAAAAGATCCTTGACTCGGCCACGCCTTCTAAGGGAAAATCCCTTAATAATTAAGATGTCACAAGGAGGTATAGACACAAAGACGTCTCCCTTATTACGCGAGATGGTTAAAAATTAAACAAATGTATATCTAAGTAATATCATAACATAAATGATGGCGTAGCTGGCTTATTTTACCGATAGATTAACCAAGTGATGATCCAGTGCGATCATCCTTCTGATGGCCGCTAGTCTTAACAGTTCACGTTTAGCTTTGGTTGTAGAACAGACGTTAAGCCTTCAATGAGGATTTCGGCTGGCATAGAAATAAAAACTTCGTCACCAGAACAAGCAGACGCACCACTCAATACCATCCATACCTTGTCAGTCTACCACCCTCTAGAACAAAGCGCTTTGCTTCCACATTTATAATGCGCACAGCCCAGGATTGGAATGCTTTGCCGTCGTCTGTCTTTCCTGAAAACTACAATCTAGGTCTCTTCAAGTCTCGAGTAAATAGGTGTCTTCTAGACCTGCGTGCCCCATCGTCGGGCACATCGCCGCTTAACATCAGTCGAGATCGTAGTCAAACGTAGGTTTATCACTACATACTATAAAACAAAGTCACTTATCGCTGTCTGTCTGTCCCTATGTATGCTTAGATCTTTAAAACTATGCAACGGATTTTGATACGTTCTTTTTAATAGATAGAGTGATTCAAGAGAAAGGTTTATACGTATAAATCATGCATAATATAGTAGAGAAACACTGATAATTTTAGAGGTTTCTAATGTGGTGTTGTAAATAAACACATTTTTTGCGTTTACATTGCAAACGCTGGCTGAACCCTAAGAGATAGATCAAAATAATGTACTACAGTATTGTACACCTTAAAAAGGTCTACACAAAAGTCCGCAATGGTATATGTCTATGTCTTAGTCTATGTTATTCTCTTAGATAACGTTGTATTACGTTGCAACGTTGATTAAAGTTAAACGTGTATTGCTGTTGGTTTTCCTTAAAAATAAATAAATAAATAAATAAAGACATTCTGTAGTATATTTACTATCAGCATTGCACCCGTGCAAAGCCGGGGCGGGTCGCTAGTATTTCTATAAAAGAAAAATCTGACAAAAAATCCGAACTGACTGTTTTTATTCTCATACAACCGTCGTACAAATAATACCTAGGGGTTTTTTGTTATCGTGTCACTAGTTATTCAGAACCAGTGTGGTGAAAGGATTAAAGTGCACCTCACAGGCTCCTCTCGTGCACTTGGCACATATCTTTGAACTTTGTAGATTCGACGAACGGATGGATTGCATATAAATATAACGTCCCTCGCAGCTTTAAATTGTTTTGATTTTATTTTCAAACTGCACTTATTATTATAGTCCATGAGTGTATTTGATATAGCATACGTACAGAGGCAAAGCACTCAGCAAATACATCGCAAGTCCATTTGTAAGATTCACCGTTCAATGCAATCGTATTTTCTAAGAATATGTAGGATCTTTAGGTGTAGAGTTAGGAACTTACAAAGTAGGTACCTATATTGTTCACGAGCTACAAATAGTAGCCCATTAGTCTAGTGGGGCGATTATGAAACTTTGATACTATCAAAACATTGATACTAATAGCTTTCAGTTACTATTGATGAATTGGTATTACGGATCGCTGCGATTTCTATCGGCTTCTATCGCTAGTTACAATGTGAAGTTGGTGTCAAACTATAACTCGACTCGTACAAAGTACGATTGTGGTAGGAACCGTGTTTAGCGTAGGTACTAAGCATTTAAATACATTGTATATGATTGATTGATTGAAATAATGCCTATTGCTAATCGAAATTGATAGACATTGATGCCGATTGCTAATCGAAACTGATAGACATTGATTGTATCAAGAGTTCCATAATCGCCCTACAGGTCTAAATCTATAAGTATATTGTGGCTTTTCCTAATAATCTAAGAGTATTTATATGTTTCATAAACACATCTACCATCTTATGTAGTGTACACGTAAGCTTTCTGTTATCCAAAAATATATAATACTAATTAACTTTAATATTTCATTTCATTTCATGTATTTATTCAGTAACAATTATTTTACAAATCATATATGAATGTACAAAATAATTAATAAGAAAGATATATAAATCAACAGAACAAAGCATACAATAATAATATTATAATACTATGGTCATAATATTTGATAATTTTTAATGTTTGTTTTAATGAATGTTTAAAATCGGTTAGGTTTACAAAACTAAAACTCCCCCTAAAAACTACTCCTAAGTAGTTTTTTTGTATGAATTACAAACAAACATACAAAAAACGAATCTTTGCTGTTTATAATACTAGTTTAGATCATCATCATCATCATCATCATCATAATATCAGCCCTTAAAAGTCCACTGCTGAACATTGGCCTTCCCAATAGATTTCCAGGAAGAACAATTTTGAGCCCTCTCCATACTTCCCGCGATCTTTACAATGTCGTCAGTCCATCGGGTGGGTGGTTAGTTTTGGTTAGTATCTGTACCAAGTTTAAAACAAAACGATGCATGCGTGATTGAGTAACAAACAACATTCAAACATCCACACATTTATAATTAATGGGATACTAGGAGAGGACGTCCGAAAAAACGTTGGGAGGATATATTCAGGCAAAAAAGTGGACCAGACAGGATGAAACAAGCGAGAGATAGAGAGATCTTTAGAAAGATATGTAGGCCTCTCCCATATCTTTACATACGAACACTACAATATAAACCAATTTATACTTAAGCATGATATTTATTATTAGCATGAAATTATTTAATTGGAAATAAATTATTATTGTAAGAAATGTTTTTATTTAACTGTAATCAAATGTAGCAGAATAAATGATAATTTTATTTTATGTTTATGATAGGATTATCTGTACTAAGTATACTAGTTTATGATATGAGCTAGCTAACTGCGAACTTTGGTTAAGGAGTTGGGCTTAACTTATGCCGTAGTCATATTCACTGTTATTGTTATTGAAATGTTATTATTTAAATGTAATCTAATGTAGCTGAATAAATGGCTATTTTATTTTATATTGAGGATAGGATTATCTATGGTATACTTTATCTATACTAGCGCTATGAGCTAGTTAAATGTCAACTTTGGTTAAGAAGTTGGGCTTAACTTATGCCCTAGTCATATTCACTGTTATTGCCGAGACGAGACCGGCAGCTTAAATGTTACACGATAAACGAAAATGGTTAATTCGATCGATCCTATTATGGCGACCGCAACGTTCAGCGTTCATTATAAGGTTGATCTCAAGGCTTAGATTCAGAGACGAATGAACTTACACTTCCATTTGTCTAAACTCAGACGAAAGCGTAAACAGAGCGTAAGTTTACGTCTTTTGAGTCTTACCCTCAGTGTACTCGAATAGGCTTTATTTAAAGTCTATATAGAGTGTCCGAGAGATTTGATTTAAAAAGTAGGTTAATATGTATGTAATGGCAAAAAAGAAAAATTGCTTCAACTAGCTTTTGCCCGCCTACATTAAAAGTAACAATAGTCCTTTCTCAAGATACAATCCATCTCCTTACCAAACTTCATCAAGATCTGTTAAGCCGTGAATAGATATTAAACATACAAAGAAAAACTTTTTGATTTATAATATTAGTATGAAAGTTAAGATTATAATATTTTGAGCGTACCTATTCATCACAACGTCTTAGATAATCCTTGAACTAGGTACTAAGTATTCTAAGGTCCTTGAGACCGACCGTGCAATTTAGGCGCCTTGCGTCGCGTCTCGCTTTCACAGCTTGAATGTGTTGCGACGGCTCCCATTAGATGCCTATTATGTCTGCCGGGTTTCCTTTCCGTATCAACACTTTTTATTTTGTACTGCTTACGCTAGGGTATGAATAACTTTACTGGTAAGACTGCCAAAAATATGCTTTGGCCGTGTTGCCGAAGGCGTTGAGCGCTTTAATGGTACGTAAAACATGTCAAGCCTTACAGTTACATACTTGTTTGTATAAGCAGCGAAAATAAGCATTTATGTAGTCTCTATTACATAAGACTAGGTATAATCACTGTGTCAAATGGTAACGCGTATAAAAAAATACACCAATTTTAACCCCTTTGTGACCTAGGAGCAGTAGAGCCTTAACTCAAATTAGAAAGCAATTGAAAAGTTTAATCTCGCTCACAATTGTGAATTCCTTATTTATCCCTCCATTGTAAGGTAACAATAAATTGATGATTACACACGGCCCCACGTTGGGCGCCAGTTTAGAACAATGGCGGCTAATGGCGACGGCTCGTTACGCACTCGACGCTCCGCTACCGTCGGTAATTATTTACGGTTTGACACCCTGACAGGTGTAAATGCAGATTCAGTTGGTACTTGTTACATAATGTTCTGAATTGATGCTGGTCTTTTAGGCAATCAATTAATGTGATACCCATACAGAAAAACTTTACTGCGCTAATGTAATTTTTAATTAGGCAGTGAACTGATAAATTAGGCACTCACCGTGTTTGTTTTAATTATCATATTGATGTGATCGAGAATGGGTCTCATATTGTTGCAAGTAATAAGATTTTAAATATGAAATTGCTATTCTCATGTACTGACACATTGAATTAAAATTAAGCCTTCATGATGTTTGTCAAAATAAAATGACATTTGATCGCTTGGCTTTCATTTGTTTTTACATTCAGCTATAAAAGTAAAGAAAATTAGAGTAAGTAATATTTCAATACGAGTCCCGCCCGAGTCAAAGTGAAAGTCAAATATTTTTATTCAATACAATCACAAGGATCACTTTGAAACGCCTTACATACTAAGTGAATTTAGGTGTCAATTCCTCCTATCCCGAGAGGAGCTGGCAAGAAACTCGTCCTGGTTTTTGCTCTTTTTTGTATGATTAATCTTATAACTAGCTTAACTACGAAAAACGAATACAACATTACAGTAGTTTATACATTTAAAACTGACTGTCTGAGGACAGAACTAACGTAGTTGATTGAGATTGCAACATCAATGCTGTGTTTGGAGAAGATACGGCTAAAGTCAATACTTCGACTTAAATAATGAACCGCGAGGAAGGCCAACAACTTATATTAAATACTAGCTGGTGCCAGCGACTTCGTCTGCGCAGAATTAGAACTTCGTGTAATTCTAACGGCTTTTACAGCGCACGTCAGAATAGTTCGCAGGTGGCAGATTTTTTTCCTACTTACTTGACATTTATCGTTATATTTTGGACAATTCACAGTTATAGCATGTGTTATTCTGATGTATAAGCTATATAGCACGACCTCTGTAGCACAGTGGGCTAAGGTTCGACTGGCAGAAGGTTGCGGGTTCGATTCCCGCCGCGGGACAAATGTTTGTATGATCTGCAAGTATTTGTCTCGGGTCTGGGTGTTTCTATGTATAATATGTATGTATTTACAAAAAAAAAATGTCCGGGATTATTTATTTATATTATTGTAAAGTTTCATAAAAATCCATTCAGTAGTTTTTGCGTGAAAGAGTAACAAACATACATACAAACTTTCGCGTTTATAATATTAGTAAGATAATGTTAATACAACTAACTTAAATAAAGACGAATTGAATTGCAAATCGTTAAAAAAAATCATGAAAAATGGGTGACTCATGATTTCACTGTTCTGCAGAGAAGCGCGTTGAATAAATATCGATAGTTAAATATTTTTTTTAAATATCTTAAAACGCTAGGTTTAATTGAAGCTTGTCTTACTTTGTTAAATCGATACAAAATGAAGAAATTTTTGACCGGATTATGTATGACGTGCGACAAAAAGTGGATAGTAAATAAATAATAATTATAAAGCATCGTAAGCGAACAACGCAATCGCTGACCCTAGGTCAAACGCCACAACAATGGCCTAAAGCGAAGTCTACTCATAGAAAATGTATGCTAACTGTTTGGTGTTTACCTTATGACGTGATTTACTACAGCTTCTTTTGATCCGGTCAAGCCTACTAGCAGACATCTACTGTTCAGAACAGCCCCGACTCGTCAATCGATCTTCGTCATTATTGCACTACGACAACGCAAAACCTCATACTGCTTGAGAAACCGTTTTAACACCACAGGGCCTGCAGTTAGAAACTAGTCTTCATCCTCCGCAATCACCAGACTTGGCACTTCTTACTTTGATGAAATTAATATACTAAATCTTAATAAAACTTATGTTTTAATTGTTGTTTTTAAAACGGTAATTACATACTTTAACTTCTTTAATATAACGGCATCGTCGGCACCAAACTGCATTTTTACTTTTCAAGTTACGTAACGATGAATTCCCACGATGGGGCATTACATTACATAACATTAAAACATACCACGCAAATCCATACAAACGTTAAAGCAAGTTGCAAATACAACTCAGGTCTATAATACAGATACAGGCTTAGTTTAACTTCGTGACGCTTAGGGAGCCGGTATTTCTATTTACGCTCGACTTCAAAGCTTCAAACAAAGGAGAGTAAATAATAAATCTCTATTTTCCCCTAACGAGGGTATCGATGACCTAAAGCCTCTTGCTAGCAATCCCTTTAGAGTCAAAACTGGATGCTCCTGGTACCTCGAGGTGGGATTAAACTGTGTACATTACACGGAGTTAAACAAGAGGGAAGATTCGCGGGAATTCAAAGTACCTACTTACCTTTTGAGTATTAACTAATAGCAATGCACTCTCGTTGTAAAGTGACTGAAAGGTCAGGCTCTTTAACACGGTTTACTTACTTACTAACTTGGTCCACCACATGTGTATTTTCGGTGTCGCCGATATATGCTGCGGGAATCAGACGAGCATCTTTTGTTAGGACCTCAGGTAAACACTCGCTCGCCACGCCACATATTAATTTCTGCAAAAAACTGTTACGTAACAGACATTTCCAGAGAAACCTAGTTCCGTGCTACTGACATTAGAGCGTCACAAAGCGAGCGATTAAACACTCCGCCAACGGCGTGGCAGTAGCGGTGCGGCTGCAGCGCGATTTGCAAGCGGTTTTGAGTCGTCGAGTGTCGCAATACATAGACGTTTTGTGCTGGAGAGGATGTTGAGCGCTTCTTTGCGAGGATTCCCTGATTTTTATAAAGATATGGTTGAGAGTTTAGCTTCAAAGAAACATCGTGCTCTTTTAGATTAGTCCATAAAGTCAAGTGTTAATCTACCTTGTAGCCTTAAAGACAAATTATAGTAGGTTATACAATGACGCATCTTAAATATTCTAATGAAATGGGATTCATTTAATATCTTTCTCATTGTTGCAGATCGATCACAATCATACGGGCCGCAACGCAGCGGGTACGTACCATTCGGAAACCAAGGTCATCACGATCAGGGCTATCAAGGCAGTCAGAGTTACAACCGCTCCGGTTACGGTAGCAGTCAAAGCTACGGTCAGAGCCGCCAAGGGTACGGCCAACAAGGGTACGGTCAACAAGGATACGGTCAACAAGGGCACAGCCAGCAAGGGTACCAACAGAATAGAGGTTACAGCTCGCATAGTTCCAGCAGCCAAGGCCATCAGAGGAGTAACTCATATCAGCAGGGCAAATATGGTGGCTCAGGTCATGAGGGTTCCTCACAATCTAACCAGAGGTATCAGGGTCAGAGGAATCAAGGTGGTGGTTGGCGTTAAATAAGCATGATTTAGTGAACATATAAATTAGGAGACTGAAAATTGATTCACGGGTTATAAAGATTAATAAATAAAAGGGGGGACACTCAAGCATTAGACAAGCTTAGACAGACATAAGGTAAGTATTTGGTTATCGTTTCCGCTAGCATAGCTGTTAACTTCGGAAATATGGATCATAAACCCTCAAACCTGTTTTAAAAACTAACAAATTAGTTGCCATTTCTATTCATAGATATTTGAATGACAACAGAGTAAAATTTATAGCGTGTTTTAAAATGATAAGTAATTATGATTAAGAACATCGATAATGAATGTCGAGCAAGTTATGTTAGTTATTGAAATACTATTGACAAGAAGGCCGTTACTGTGACGAATAATAGTTTAAATTCTTAGATATTCAATTCCAAGATTTATTTATCTGTAGATAAATTTGCTATTGTTTATGACATAAAAAATAACAATGTTGCACTACAAATTAACGCATAAGATTATTGTAAAATACACAAATTAGACTCCATATCTTTGTTTTATATTTTGACCTATTTCCCTTTACTACCAGAAACCTATTTAATGTTTCAGACAAGGAATACCTATTTTATTAATAGGCACCTATTTAGAGTACAGTAGAATAGAAACACCTTCGACACAAATAAAGCGAGCTAGAAGCACTGACTTCTGTATGATAGTGAAATATCTAACAGCTGATACATTTTAGTTATTGGTGTTGATTGTTACCCAATGCATTCGAGAAATTAATTAAAAACATGTAACGTGCACGTCAAACGTTTTCCAATATGGACGACAAAGCGCGTCTGAAGTGGCTGACGTTTTGTGCACGATCAATAGTTCTTATAAATTCCTTTTTGCGCCACAATCGAAGGTTCGGCACAAAATCGTTGAACATGAAAAGGAATTAGGGGTCCTACGGACTGGAGGCCACTTGAGAACTGAATGAGGTAGAACTTAACGGAGATTTTTAAGATCTTTTTGTCCAGGTAAATCAAATGGGCCGTTAATAATTCATCGTTCGGAAGTCCGCTTAATTATATTAGTGCAATGGTGTTTGTTGTTACTTATTACTGGGTGAAAACTGAACTTTACCTTGCAGAGAATTCAAATAAATGTGTTCATGAAACTATGTGCCGAATTTTTTATTTTGAGTTGCATCTTGAATTGCCTTGCACACACATGTCACACATGACATGACATGTCGTGTCACTATAATATACGTACGCTTAATGTATGTACTATACGTTCGTGTACGTATACGTTTTAAAAACTAAAACGAAAACCGACTTCATTGAATATAATAAATTTTTAGTGGAAAGTAGATGTATTTTGTTTATATATAATATGGGTAGGCCAATTAAACGCACTGCTCCAATATGACAGTGAGGCTTACTTATGAGTAAACGAAAATATCATCGATGCATGCAATTTTTTGATTTTTATTGATTATTTTAAAAACAGCTCAACTAATTTCCATAATATTTTAATTTCTTGGAAAGTACCTATACTCTTTGAAACAAAAATAAAATCCAAATCGGTTCAGGCGTCTTTGAGTAATCGGTGAACATAAATAAAAAAAAAGATTCCGACGAATTGAGAACCTCCTCCTTTTTTAAGTCGGTTAAAATTTGTTAGAATTACATTTAAATAACAAAAATAAATCAATATTCGGTAATCTTTTGTTTGATAACTCCTGTAGAGGCAGGCTGGACTGGACAATGGGAATAAGTTGATGCACTGACCTGGAAGAGGTGTAAGGTGTAAGTTGTAAACTTCCCTCCGACTTTGTCGCTAAATTCTCACAAGTCACAATATCCCACTTGAAGCGTAAAACTGCGATAACTGTATCGCGCCGCGAACCGCGCCCCTGCTCACTTCCCATAAACACAACTAAGATCTAGAATGTTCACTTCACCGTGAACTAATGTGTCAAAAGACAAACTTTTGTTAATTTGCACACTTCTGTGCTAATGATTCCGACGAGCGGGCGCTAGCTACGTGACGCTGGGATCCATGCTGGGCTCGCGTGACTTCCAATAGCGTCATGCGGCGAGCGCGCAGTCAGCACTCTCCATACCGAATTCAAATTCCATTTGACAGATGAATTTGACTTCTTTATAGTGGTCTTGAGAACTTATAAGTGCCGCTTTGAAGAGTCGTCGGAGTGTGAATGAGCAATTTCCGATTTTATGGGAATGTGGAAGACGCAGTGTTCCTGTGGAATGATTGACAGATGTGGAAGGTCAAGTGCGTGTAAGGTGAGCTTAATTCCTTTCTCGAGTGTTTTTTGCAGTTTATTGATTCCATTTAATTATATTTCTTTAAAATGCACCTTTAATCTTCAGATCTTCAAGATTCTAGCGTAAACGCTATACTCAACTGCTATAACCTATAATAACTATAATCGCTATAATCAACTATAAAAAGCTGGAATATTAATTTTCAGTAAGATTTTTCCTATTTAGATCTTAAATTTTCTTAAAGATATTAGGTATTCTTCACACTTCAAACTGTATCTAAGTACTTTAGGTAAGTACATAACCTTGATTTAATATATATGAGGTGGTGCAGTGGGCTAAGGTCCGGCTGAAACGCAGAACGTTGCGGGTCCGATTCCTGCCGCGGGACAAATGTTTGTATGATCTGCAAGTATTTGTCTCTGGTCTGGGTGTTTCTACGTATAATATGTATGTATTAACTAAAAAAATGGTACATAAGTAGTTTATCAGTCATCTGGTACCCATAACACAAGCTCTGCTTACTTTGGGGCCAGATGATGCTGTGTGGAATGTCCGGCATTGTTTGTTTATTTATATGTGATATTTAATTAAATAGTAAAACAGATAGATATATACCTACCTAATAAAGTTTTGTACTTATTATGAAAGTTAAAACTAGCTCCTCAACATCTGTCTACTCGTAACTTTTTACATGCTGACTAAAAACCACTTACCTACCTTAAATAAATTGCACAAACTATGAACTACAGCAGATGCTCTTTATCTCCCTAAAAACATAATGGCACGCCTCATTTACCCACAAATGAAAATTACTTACAGTTCCGGACAAGCACACAAAAAGTTACAAATTGTTCTAGTTTCCCCCCAAATTTTACATTCGGAACACGCACCGCTCTCCGTACTGATTGGTCGGCGCTCCTTCACGCCGATTGGCCCACAATTTGACAGTAATGGCGTTAACTCAATCCGTTCCAAATTCAAACACCATAAACTCCATGAGTTGTGTGCACGATTTTGGACCGTCGTACATGGTGGTAGAGTTTGACATTGCGTGAATGATGGCAGCCATTTGTTTTATTTTATTCTACTTATTCTCCCCTCTAGACAGATGTTGCTACATTTTAGTAACAATTTCGCCCACGACTCGTTTTGAAAGCTATTGTGTAACTTTTTGTGTATTATTTAGACTAATTCGTTTGTCGTGCGGTTGGTTAGATGGTATCGTAGGGAGACTTAATTTATTGGATGCGTTTTATTCATCTACCGGTTTTAGTTATTTTTGTGGCAGATATTTTTTATTGTCACCATTATATTTATTAACCGTTATCAACTTTTATCAACAGAACGGGTATTTAATCATGATATATGGTATGGTCATCAGATGGACTACTAATTAATTATAGAGCTCCTATCTGGCTCAGCGTATTAGCATTGATATTCAACGTGGCAATGCCGCCTGTGTCTTGGGGCCGCTGTCTTCGGGCACTGATCTGGATCAGTAAAGCTATCTATAGATCGTTTTAAACGGTTCTTAGATAGTTAAACTGTATTTTATATTATATAGATATTTTTGTTACCATGAATTCGAATATCAGTAAGTATTGAAAATACTTAAATTATAGAAACTTCCTTTTGTTAAAAAATTACCGTCGATCTTAACCATTTACTTATGAGATCAAATTACTTTTAATGGTCTTGTGGTTTCTGTGGTTTCTACTTAAAATGTTTTAAATAGAAACCACAGGCAGGCACAGGTTCGGTAGCCTTGCTAAACACTTACAAAACAGATACCTACCATAACAATTAGTTCAGCTTCACTTATAATTTTCGCTTAATAATTTATGTAGAGTTCGTGAGCATTAATTCGTTAAGCTGTGTTATATTCACAGGCGACCTCTTGAGTGTCATATTATATTTTTTCATTTTTTACTTTTAATAATTCGCGCGCAGCGGTCGAGCTTCGAGGACTCCACTTGAGCACGGACCCAAAAAATCTCTAAAGTTTACCCATGTGTTATTTATAGTAAGTATTTCATGTGGTTTGTGGTTCCGTAGATTTATTGATTGTTTTTTTTTCAATGCTGCTGTAGGTAGGTATATTAGATCGAAATATATCGGAAGTCTGCTCAAAGAACTTGTGTTTTTCTATGCGTTCTAGTTTTTAAAGAGGTTAGTTAAGCTGATAGATACCTATTATTACAGATTTTAGCTTTTGTGGTCGTTTGTCTGCGTTCATGAAATTTAATGTATTTGTAATTTAACTGTATTCGACAAATAATCCGTAATTCGATAGGTAATCCGTCAGTCAGCCCCCAACCACTTGATACTTCGGGATTAAATTAAAATGTATTAAGCGATATACGTAAGCGCCAAGTACTAAAAAAATATACCTAGATACCTAGAGAGTCATCGTTCACTAAATGTCTGTAAAAAAAAAGGTATACAAGAAGTATCAGTCATGTGGTACCCATTAACAAGCTCTCATTCCTTTTGGGCCCGGTGATATGGTATGAGAGGTTCGGCATTATTTATTTATATAAAGAAGTAAATAAGTACCTAGTCACCTAGATATGTACCTACTACTTATGACGTAGTAGGGTGAAAAATATAATAATTAAGACGATTATTACTGCTTACTTTGGGCCCAGATGATGGTGTGTGAAATGTCCGTCCGATTATTTTTTATTTATTATATTTTTCAAAAACAATCATATTGATTTAAAATTCGTTACAAGTGATTTTATTCGTCAGCCACGTCACGCGGATCCCTAAGCTCAAACACAAAACCGCGTCATTTGACGCAGCATTATTATGTATTTGGGAAAAATCCATTGTTTCGCAATCGCCCCCAGCGCTCTCGTGTGAAGTGCCGCTATTCAACGCCCTGAAAGCGTTTCACATAGAACTAAAATCATTTATTATGTGGTACAGCATGCGAAAGGTGCTAACACTAAGCGCTTATGTAATGAGCTGTAATCGACGAACCCTTTCAATTCGTTGTTATTTGTTATTTTGAAAGGATACATTTTATACGTTTTAGCAAGGCAGCTGGGTCTAATGTTGCAGTATTTTTAACCGAATTCGCCTGCCAAGATCCAACGGCAACGTATTCTGTTTACTTTAAGGCCAGATGATGCTGTGTGACTGGCATTATTTATTATTTATTTATTTAATATTAGACCTCTCTTGTCATCGTCATAATCATCTGTGAGACTAATAGCATAGATGTACCTAAGTTAGACCTGAAAACTGTAATTTTACGCCCATGGCTGGCCTGTCAGCTCAGTTGGTAGTAGCTTCGCCTTCTGCGCTATAGGTCGAGGGTTCGATTCCCTCCCAGGGTAAATGTGTAATAAACTTAGGTGTTTGTTCTGTGTCTGGGTGTTATAAAGTATCATAAGTATGTATTTAAAAATATGCTTAGTTTGAGGCTAAATGGTATAATTATTTTTATAAATGAACTATCCTACTTCTATGCGAACTGAAGAGTGGAGTTACGAAATTGGTTATTAGTGTAGGTACCTAAGTCAGTCAAAGATCCCAAAACATGCCGAGGTGGCTCCAGCTATAATATTGCAAACGTGTTTCACTTTCGAATTTCAGAATCCATTAGTACCTGCGTCATTCTCGCAGAGATACAGTCGCAACCCACATCAAACAGAAATGTCCTTTGTGCGCAATGTTCCCATATTTCCCCATTGTTCTGCAACCGCCATTAACGGGCAACAATCGGAGTGAGAAAGCGCGCGAAACCGCTCTGTCAGATCGCGCGCCATTTTCGCTGAAGTGGATGAAAGTCTGTATTTAAAACCTTTGTCAGACCTTGAGTTAACATTTTTGATGCCCGTATACCCAAGTATACCCGTATACCTTATTTAGAACGAACTTCATGATGTGAGGTCCAGCCAATCGAAACACCACTCAAGAAACCAAAAACCAAATTATTTCCCACTAAATATAATCCTAAACCACTACAAAATGATTGCTATATTTTAACCAAACAACTATCAAATTAGAATCATTAGAACAAACAAAACACAATTGTTATAATGAGGAGCCTTGACTTTCGAAGATAATACCACCTGTCAATGCTTGTCAAAATAATACGCGTCCGGAATGAATGGATTGAAATAAAAGGTATTTGTTGGAAGGTAACGTCGAGTCATCTGTTGGGTGAGAAATTCAGGGTTCATGATGACAAAAACAATTGGTAGTCTCTTGAGGCCTAGCTGAGAAGATTGACATCTTTATGGAGGCCTTTAGGCAATCTTATAACTCAATTAAGTTATAAGATCGCCTAAAGGCCTCCATAAAGATGTCTGATAATTATCAGAGTTGACCACTAACTTATAAACCTACTTCAGTATGTAAGTACCTACTAATCCAACACCATACCTATGTAGTTATATGATCTAGGTCTACGATCGTCAAAGTCAAGATAAAAAGATACTTTATTCAATACAATCACAAGGATCGCTTTGAAACGTTTTACATACTAGGTGAATTTAGGTGCCAATTCATCCTAACCCAAGCCCGAGAACAATTGGCTAGAAACACGTCTTGGTCCATCCATCAGATATGATCCATCTTATTCCTACCTTAACTACGAAATACTAATACAAGAGAGTTTATAGGAACATTTCAAGTGTGTCGGTTAACTGTCTGACGGCAGAGCGTGAGGCCATGCATTTTTATCAATAATATAGTCATTTATATTATAATAAGCTTTCTTCAAAAGACTACCTTTTATGTATGCTTTAAAATAACTTAAAAAAAATTTAAATAATTAAATCTCAAGGACCATTTTCAATTCCTCTTACTATAGGTGAATCTAGGTGCCGGTTCCTCCTAACCCCAGTTTAAGAAAAACGAGTCTAGCTTGGCGATTATGGAACCCTTGATACAATCAATGTGTAAGACATTTTGTTTAGTAATAAATATTATTTTATGGATTGGTTTCTGACTCAGTTTATGTATATATGACAGCATGTCTTACAAAAACATTAACCTTCCGTAATACATATTCATCAATAGTAATTGAAAGCTACCTATTAGTATTAATCGCCCGGCTGATATTAACGCTTTTTGTATGATCCTTGTTCATTTTGTAACGAAATGGTTTACCCTATATCCTATAATCACATATTTACTCACGTAGTGTTTAAGTATGCTCTGTCCTTGTCATTCTAAAGTTAATGAATAAAGATAGCAACAGATTTAAACAACGAATTAACTAAAGCGTTATTATAACATATACCAGTAGTAGTTATAGGTTTATTTTATTTTATTTTAGTTAAGCGGTAAATTAAAAATATATTTTTGTAACGGATGCAAGTCGACCCCTAAGCATTTTTGTCATGTAATGTACGTAATTTGATATTTTATAATATACTTCATGAGACTGTTTTTGCTTTATTACGTTCTTAAATTTTCCAGTCGTCAAATCTAGTGGAGAGACCGCCGAAATAGCAAATAAGTGCTCTATTTTGGTCCTGCTCATTTTCAGACTAACGTTCTTCCAGCTTGCTATGTTCCTCAGTTGCATTTTTTCCGATGACATTGTTCATACAATGTTATCAGCGAACAGCATACACCAGGGTGCCTCCTCCTGTATGTCCGATGTCAGAGTAATCATTACCAGGAGGAACAATAAGGGGCTCAGGGTCGATCCCTAGAGAAGCCTACAGCCACATTGAATGTGTCCGTTTTGCCAGATTTTCGCCGGACGTGTGTGTTAGTTAGCTTGTCGGTACTAGACACGTACCAGCTCCAGGTATTTTTCAGTTATGTACTCTCTTGCATAACTTACTAGGGAACTCAGGCGTACGCTTTCTCCAGGTCAACGAACACCATTATGAAAGTTCTTGTGTATATGTCTATATCTCTCGCAAAGTTTGCAAAGTGTAAATGTGGCGGCTGTTGTCACACGTTCCGGCATTAATCCGAACTGGTTTTGTGATACCTCACTTGCTTATCTCATTCATCTCACTATGCCTTTTTGCAAACCTTCATACTATATGACATGAACTTTATTTTTCGATAGTTGTTGCAGTCTTGTACATCACGCTTTTTTTTAAATGGGCATCAGCTTTATTTTGCACCTCTCTTCTGGGATCGCCTAATTTTGTAACAACTTGTATGAAGAATAATGTCTGCCACTTCCATCCATTAGCTTTCTAATAAAGGGTGTGTACACGTATTTTTGAGTAAGTTGTGATATTTATATTGCTTATAAAGAAGACATGTTCTGGTTATGTATGCAATAAAATATCCGGCAAATTTCATGAAATTTTCGATGACTTCTTGACAAAGATATGGCTGTATCTGACTGATAACGCGTTGGATGACGGCCTCGAGCTCAGGAATTGTGTCTTGTTTATTCGCATAAACCCGAGATTTCACAAAACCCCAAAGCAAGAAATCGCATGACGTTAAATCGCATGATCTTGGTGGCCAGTTGACATCAGAATTTCGTGAGATTATTTGGTCTGGAAATCGTTGCTGCAATAAATTAATTGTTTGATTCCATCCCATTCATAGGTTTGGCAGATGGCATCGTCCTGCTAAAACCACATGTTGTCCAGATCCATACCATCCAGTTGAGGCCACAAGAACTCCGTTATCATTCCTGTAACGAATGCCGTTCACAGTCACTGCAACTCCGACCTCATTTTCAAAAAAGTAAGGCCAAATCACATCGCCTGACCATAATCCGTACCAGACAGTTAACTACTTGTTGTCGATGCATTAATCCATTGCCCATTGAACAAATTGCCGATGCTTTGCATGGTCTGCTGGTTTGAGCTCCTGAGTAAGTAAGTAAACGGGTGAAAGTGGAGGTCTTTCGTCAAAATTCGCTGCGTAGTGCTTCGTGAAATATGAAGTTGTTGAGCACGATGCTGAATTGATGTTTTCGGGTATTCAGCCACACTTTCGTTTACACCAGCAATATTTTCAAGAGATCTAGGTAAGTCGACGCAGGAGACTTTAGAGTCCACACCGACCCAGTTTCTTAAAATTGTTTAACTACTCTACGAATTGTGGACACATTAGGTCCACTTTCTCGACCAAAAATTCCGCGAAGTTTGCGAGTGGTCAGCGAGAAAATTAGTTCATTTTTGTTATGAGTGTTCAAAATTATAACACGTTCATATTTTGTGTAACGCGACAACTGTCAAACTTCAGAGTTGGTACACGAAAAATTTTAAAAGTGAACTCTTATTGAGACACCCTTTAGTTAGTAAGGTTTAGTAACCTTTGATTATTTAACTATTTTTTTCTTTTATCATTAATTTAACTTTTAGTTTGCTCAGTAATTAATTAGGATTATTTCCACTAGCTGTCGGATAATCATTTTTTGGTATCTACAAAACAATTTAGCAATTACTTTTTTCGAGTGTTATAATGAATTTAGTACTTATTAATAAAAGGTCTTACATACCTTAATCTCGTACCTAGATCTCTGAGAGATTCGATAAAAAAAAAAATTTGCTGCCCTAATAATCTGCTGCCCCAGGCTCAAGCCTACTAGCCAGCCTATAATAGTTGATTGATCAAAGCGCGGTCTATCATATTTTGTAACATAC
The DNA here is from genome assembly GCA_948098915.1 of Lampropteryx suffumata. NCBI lineage: Eukaryota > Metazoa > Arthropoda > Insecta > Lepidoptera > Geometridae > Lampropteryx > Lampropteryx suffumata. The sequence goes on along the minus strand of OX402563.1, from coordinate 17,658,451 downwards.
AGAACCTTCAAATCTTAAAACATTGGTGGTCGAAGCGATCGCCATAATGAGTTGTCGAGATGCGCTGACAGCTCGCCTGTTAGCCTTGCGCCTGCCACCGTGAGTGGCAGGCGAGAATGTAAAATATTTCGATAAATCAATAACACTGTTTAAATTATCTCCGAACACAACAGTGCTTTACGTTGTGACCAACCAACTAGGTGGTTAGGTACTTACCTTCTTTGTTCTATGGGATACGGAGCTGGACTATTGAAAAAAAAATGAAAAAATGTTTATTTTCTGTAGCCAAAATATTACAATAAAAATAAGGTTGAGGTTTTCTTTTAAGTATAAAATACTTGTGCTAGAAAACCCCAAAATATTGATGTATGATATTGTTTCCCTACTTATCAACTGACTGATACTCGCCTTAGCGAAGTGTCTACATTTCTGCGAGCATAATACCTACCTACCTACCATGGTCCTTATTGCAAAGCCTAGTCTATTGTAATCAGCAAGTCCTTACAAAGCGCCTTCAAAGTGCTGTAGTGCGTGTAATTTGCAAATATAAAAACGTAAAAACCGCGTCAAAACAGTAGTTCTCTAATAAATTCATTACAACGCACGCTCGTGCTCTATCGATTGTGGCCTCTTTGCTCGAACGTGCCAGGGACAATCGACGCGATGGCGCTTCTCTACGCAGCTCTACTCCACGTTAAAACAGCTTATATGCTTCCTCATAAAACTGGAAGAGACTTTTATACCATTGAAATATGGTGCAAAGTTGACTGCGGAATATAAACAAGATAGAGCTATCGAAATTTGAATTCCGGAAAATAAATGTTCCAGCCAGTAACAACAGTCAACACGGAAACCTGCTTTGTGCATTGAACCAAAGAGGCCATAATCCAACGGCTTAGCTCCGCTGCTATAAAACCTTTTTGTGTGAAAACTTGGCGCTCTTTGTCTCTGACTCACTGTCAAGCGTACTTGTGTTTTCCCGCGTTTTTTGTTCTAATTAGTCAGCCCCTCGGTCCTCAACCTTCGGTGGCAAGCTCTCACCAGCAATGGCAGCAATTCTGCCGCCAATGTTACCGGGAAATTCGTTATAAAATAGTTGTATCTGCCATTCAATCGTATACCCCTTTATAAATTAGAAGATAAGTATTCATCTGTGCTGAAAGTGTCCTTGAGTTTGTGCAAAATAGTCTAGTAGTTTCCTGTCGCTAAAATATATTATTTTGGTTACATAGGTAGTATATACTTAACTTAGAATTTTAATGGCACCCAATGTAGGTTTAGATTTTATCTAGAAAAATGTGTCTGCGACATTCTTTGTCATTTGCATAAAATCCTTCACACTCAAAGGTACTGGGCATTCCTGTGAAACGATCTTCGGCAAATACCAAGGTACTTCATAAATTATTAAAGTATCAACCCGTTACATAACTACCTACCTAACAACCAAACAAGGCTCTGAACACAACAGCCAAGAAATAATTACAGCAATTACGCAATTTGCAAACCCCATGTATCCCAAGACGTTGTTCCATGAATGGAAAATCTTAAGTCCCTAATGGCGATGGCGACCCACCCTTCCCTGGCATTCATGGCCCTGCGAGGAATAATGTTCACAAATTTGTTTACAGATCGGGAGGAAACGCACAAATTGTGATGAATAGGGAAAACACGAGTAAATAGATTTAAGCTGGGGAAATATTCGGTGTTTCAGAGGGCATGAATTTTTAGGGCCCTGCCTCGTCCAACCCTTTTTTACGAGCGTGCACAGCGACTAGTTTTTATCTAGGAAGTTTTTCGTAAGTATTTAAGCCATTTTCTGTCCGCGGTTTCGCTTGCTCGTTACCTACCTATCGTTGTCGGTTAAAGCATTAATGAAATTAAATGAAATGGTTTATTTGCGTGAAATGTGGTACTTACGTGGTAACTTAAATACATACCTAACTAGATCCACACATTACGCTAGGAAACCCAGCATGCAAAAATTAAGTAGGTAGGTAGGTACATATGATAATAAAAGACTACATTTAAAAACAAATTAAATAAACATTACAATAATGAATACAATTTCAAATAATTAAATTTAAGTATGAATTAATAGTTTTTACCAAAGCAAACGGAACATTAATTAAGTAATTCTTTGACACTATGAAAACATTTGTCAACAAGCCAAGTAAACATTTTTGTTTTAAATTTATGATTATGGTAATTCTCTTATAGATCTAGGTATTCTATTAAATATTTTTATACACATTATGTACTTAGCTATTTATGACTTAAGGTTTTTTTTGAACTGGAACTAGTAATGTAGTGGGGTTCCTCAATTTTATTTTTGAATTTACTTGATCCTCATATTTGTCAAAGAATTTCTTGTGATCAACAACAAAACATCATACCTGAAATATGACTAGGCAACGTAAGCAACTTTAGTTATGTGAATAATGGTTTGCATGAGTCGAGTGGACCACACACACAGCTCTAATGCATTTTTTTTGAACAATGAAGGCCATATTGATGTGAGTCGTAGTAGTTTGCCCCAAAGTAGCAAACCATACCTCAATACCGAAGCAACATAACCCTGGTACGCAGTCAAAGCCGTTTTTTGGCCTTATGTTCAGCGCAATGTTTTTATTACAAAAACAAAACGATTCCTTTTTTGCATGTGTAGTCAATATGTGACTTCCAGTTATAGTTTTTGTCTAACTTTAAACCTATTTTTTTATCTTAATAACATTATCTACGAATTCATCACATTGTCAGTTTAATACCTATTGATATTATTTTTATTATTGTAATTTTGAAAATGAATAAATTTTGTCTTAAATATGACAGTGCAAATTGTTACATTAAAATCAATTACCAATTAATTCAATCATAGTTCATAGTAGTTTATTCCATTGACAAATTACATTGTATGCGGAATATAATTAAACATAAAATAATTATTGATAAATTATGGTAATCATGCAATATATTACAATGTCAAAAACCTAACCTAACAATGAATAATCAGAACATTTTAATGTGATCAATCAAAACAATCAATAATTATAAAACGGTTCATAGATCATCCAGTGAATAGAGACATTTCTCCAGAAGAAAAGATTTCAACTCAACCTTTAGTTTTGTTTTTTGGTGAATAATAGATTTCAGTTCTAGGGGCAGTCTGTTAAAAAACATCATGAAACACTGTTTAAGATATCAAGCAGTTGAATGCTATGAATGTTGAATGATGTTGAGTGTGGGGTGTATCTTATTATTTAGATTTTTCTTCCTACTATTTGTCCGCACATTATTATTATTATATATTATATTATATAATCTCAGCATTTATTGACTCTACGTAACTTATATTTTTACTATTATCAGTAACAACTATTGAAATATCATCTGCAAATAGAACACATTGACATTTAGTGATGAAAGGAAAATGGCTTATATATAATAAAAATAATAATGGTTCCAGTATGCTTCCCTGAGGCACTCCAAATTATTATTAAGACTACTAGATAAGCTAGAAAGCTGTTGTCATGAGATCTTCATTTAAACTTATAATTTCTACATATTGTATACGATTTTCAAGATAACTCCATAGCACAACCATGTCCTCTAATTCCATATTTCTCACATTTCTGTAACAAAATATTATGATTTATAAAATCAAAGGCCTTGCTCATATCAAAAAATATGACTGAAACAGGGATGCGTACAAAAAATATGACTGAAACAATATTTTCAATAATACCCGACATTCATTGGAAATCAGCTAAGGACGTTGACTTATTCTTTTGAAAACCGTTCTGCACTTCCTTAATTATTTTAAATTTATCTATAAAACTAATCAGACGTATATGCATTGCTTTATCAAATAATTGAGCAAATATGGGAATTCAAGTGATTGTTCGATAATTATTCAAATCTTTCTTGTCATCTTTTTTTGTGTAGAGGCCTAGCTATCGAAAGCTTTAACCTTTCAGAATAGGGATAGATTAAGAAGATATTTCAAGATTGGGTGCAACAAGAACAAACACTTTTTGAGGATATGTGTCGAAATTCCATCAAATCCTACCGATTTGTATTTAATGATGACGATTTTGACGACTTTATTGTCAATTCGGCAAGTTAAATCGTTAAGAGCCAAATGTTTATCTTAATTGGCTTAACCGTTGGGATGAAGCTGCGTATGATTAACAAACGTAGGTAAGTACTATAACAGAGAATGGCGACGCGCGACAACTTTAGAACTGCCCACGGCGAGCGTGTTTAAATATAAATAAAAACTTATAAATACATTTTTATATGCTTTACCTGGTTCCTAACTAGTGGTCTATTTTACAAACTAACTGGCTAATGTGTAGTTTAAATCTATTGTTATCTCTATTCTTTGACATTAGAGTGACAAGAACAGAGTATTCTTATCTCTATGTGATTATGTAATTGAGGATATGAATATACGAAGTTTCATCCAAATTGCAACGTAGTTGTCCTACAAACCAACATACAAACATACAAATATAAAAAGAAGCCTGTTTTAATTTCTACCTACTTTAAAACATTGACGTTTGATAAACATTCCCATTTATCTATTCCTAGTATAACTGGGAACTAATAAGACTAAAAAAATATCATTTCCAACATAAGTCGTGCTAGATCTTGCGTCTAATATGAAGAGCGTCAAGGCGTCCTCTTCGGACTTCGACCCCTTCCTCTTCTTTCCATAGATAGTTTTTTTTTGGGCCAAAAAAAAACTTTTTGTATGCAAATTAAGTACTTATGTCTTTTTTACCGCAATAAATATCTGTATGTATTTTCAATATGTTGCCTCCTTCTTCCTTATTTCAAATTGTTTTTAAAGTAACTGTTTGATTCATATTTTAATTAAGAAATAATGCCTAAAATATTGAATAATCATCATTTTCTTGTAAGGTGTTAACTTGTAGTTTGCACTTATAGGCAAAAAGTGATTAATCTTTTTTCGGAATTTCTTATTTGAATGTTTTCTGATAAAAAAATCACGATTTAAGCGCCGTGAATACCCGTCAAAATCATAGCTTAAGCTTGAGTTTACTTAATTTACTTTGTTGATGCTTAGAAATCTGCCAATAAATCTATCTATGTTGTGTGAATTGTTTACCAATATTTAATTTATTTAGTTTATTACATAACATAATTTCTGCATCGTGGAAGTGACCAAAATCCTTACGTTTCGTGTCGCAGCGATTCGATCGATTCATTTCGTACGTGTTTGACAATGGGCGGCGCGGCGTGCGACCGTCTTGAGTAGGTAAACCACAATCGCACAACAATTTCAATGACGACCTCTATGTCGCTGTGGGCCAAGAGCCTAGTGAGACGCAGAAGGTTGCGGGTTCGATTCCCGCTGCAAGACAAATGTTTGCATGATTAACAAGTATTTGTCTCGGGTCTGGGTGTTTCTTGTATAATATGTATGTATTTACAAAAATAAGTATAAAGTAGTACCTATATCAGTCATATAGTACCTCTAGTACATAAGTACATAGTAGTACATAGTATAGTCTAGTACATAGTAGTAGTACATAAGCTCTGCTTACTTTGGGACTTTACTTTGGGATGCTGTGTGAAAAGTCCGGCATTATTATTATTATTATTATTTCAAAATATGTTCTTAGGTAGGTAGGTACTTCATAAAAAAGACTGCAACATTTAGCTAACTAACACCAGCCAATACCTATTCCTAATGCCTACTTAATAAAAATGGATTATAAAAAAAAAATCGTATAAAAGTAGATAGGTAAGTAAGTAGTTAAAACAGAAAGTAGGTTAGTTTGTACTAAGGTACAGGTACTTAAGGTGCTCTCACCTCTTTTCTTGTCCACACCAGCTATTTGGTTTCCTTACAAACAATGCACACTTTCACTTCTCATTTCGCTACAAGTTATAACGAAAAGAATTTCCTCATTACGTCACTACTGACATAAATCCATGGTAACCCGAAGCCGGCGATATGCCTGTCTGCTGAAGAGGCCAATAGTTTTCAATTTCGCCGCCCTCACCTGTCCGTCTGGCTAATCCACCATTTTATTAGCCTACCCTCGTAATGCCGCGCACGTGCGCTCTTCCCCGCCTTTGTTCTATCAAAATTACTCCCTGAAATCGAAGCGACCTATATTAAACGGCGCTCCGACCCAAATTGAGCTTTACCGCTTCGTGTGACAGTGCTAAACTGATTGATTTTAACAAAAAGTTGCGTTTTTGATACACGAAAGGCATCATGTTATTGTTTCGTTTTGGCGGGCCGTGACTGACGTTTACAAAGTCGATGTTGCCATGCGGAATAAACTGTTATACCCGTTATGAGAGATTAGAGCGTAATCTGGGAATATTGAAGACAATAAAATGAGCTTAAAGCGTGGAAAGGTCGGGGAGGGATCCATTCAAGGGAAATGTTATACAAGTTCATATTATTGTTTATGATTGAGGGACTTTTGTTGACAGTTTATGAGTACTTTTAGTTTCTATAGAAAATGCTAAATATTGCGGTTAGATGTCTTAACAATATATCTAACAATTAGAACTCCTGGATAAATAATAAAATACAACAGTAAAACTCATTAATTTTTATTATTTTATAAATCGAAATTTATTACACCTCACTTTTCAGTATACTTAATTACAAATTCCTTTTTGTTAATAATTAATAATAATTATATCATAATTATCATAATCGTAATTACTATTCTACTTACAATACTTACACCGATCTATTAGGTGAATATTAAAATGTGTTGAAAACGTTAAATTTTACAGTTTTACTTTATTTTAAAGGTCAAGCTTATTGCTATTAATTCATTGTCACTGAGTGCGGAAGTCCGCTGTTTTTACGATGTTGCTACTAAAATCTACAAAATTCCTTGGGACTTTAAACTGATTGTGGGTACTCCTAACAAAATTACTTACATAATTTAAGTACATTATTTATCGATTGGTATAAATTATTGACCATCTTACATAGTTATTATGGTAAAACAAAGTATATTATTTATTTAAACGACACTCTTGCATTTTTAAATAGTTTTCTTTGTAAAATAATAATGATTGCTTAAAAAATGATTTGTCTTTTAAAGGATTCAATGTTTGTCAGATAATAAATTTGAAATGAAATAACACATCTAACCTACTTCGAAGCAAAAACGCCTTTATTTGCATTGACTTTCACCAATATGAAAATGACGTTTATCGAATATTATTTTTGTCTAATTACAAACATTAAATTCTAAAATATTTACACACCTACTATCTACACACTCAAACACTGACTCTTGTGATAATTTATGTAACTATTCACACAACAAATTACTATGTACTTTCATGTTATTTACAATACAATATTGTTATATTCACCATATAGTTTTTTTTATACAGTCAAAAATTTTGAATTTTATTTCATAAAAATTTGGTACAGAACTTCTTATTTAAGTTAAGTGTAATAATAAGTACCAAGTAGGTATTATTTTATATGATTTGTGTTACATAATACTTGCGAATGTATAGTTTTAATCGTATTAACAATGTTGTAAGGTAAAACATTAGTGAAAATCTAAAAGATTGTAGTACTTATAAATATTCAAAGATTAAGAATCAGTTTGGCATTCCATATAAACCTAATCAGAAGATCATGATAAAACTGAAAAGGGTTTTAGACAAATATTACGGTGAACAAGTAATGATAAGAATAAAATTTTAGGTATGGTGGTTCAGAATTCCACAGTTGTAACTAAGTACCTACCTAATAAAAAAGTTAAATCTTCTGATCAAGTAAAACATGGATTACTCATAAAAAATATCACGGCAAAGAACTTCAAATCCTCGTTTGTGCTTAATCTAAGCTACTCGTAGGTACTTCTATGTATTTACACGATACCCTCCTCCCGTTACGAAAACTTACAATTAAGCTAAAAGTTCACTTCTCACAAACACTTCAAATTCCACTGCGATTTCACTAGTGTCTAAAAACGTCCAAAGGTTCGGTTTATTTTATAGCTGCCCCCAGCATCGCCTCACCAAAGACTATGTTCTCGGAAAAGAGTTCTTGGCGCTTGATAAACAACATTACCAAGACAAGTAATCACTTAGATTTTTCCTGGTAATGAAATCATAATCAATAATCAACTCCTCAAAACTAGGGTAAAATATCTGAACTAGTATTCAGTGGTAAAAATCTAATAAATACCATACAAATAAAAAAATAACGAAAAAAAAAACTTCCTAAAAATCAGGAAATAGTGTTATGGTATTATTTTTGTCACACAGATTATAAAATAGGCAATTTTTTAATGTTACACGCAATTCAAGGCTTTATAAAAAGGCAAGTAGAAAAAAATAGATGTTTTTTCCAGCCTGAAAACTAATAACTAACAGTAAACTGACTGAAAAACTCCACGAGTCTCCCAAAACTAAACCGCGCCAATAACACCACCCTAATCAAAATACATCTCTTCCTTGAACATGGTCTCGTGGTAAAGCTGTGGGAATTTCTACCAGGCCCGGCCCTGCAGCGGTAGATATCCTGAACATTGCTGCTGGTAGGCCGCTGGCTGGCGATAGGAGGACACCAGGGGGTTGCTGCAAGCCGCCTGGGCCTGCTGGCTCGCATACCCTGACGTGGGGGTAACACAATGACTGTGCGCGGGAGACGATGACTCTCCTGACCCGCATGGCTTCCCGTCCTTTACTAGAACGGGGACCGCCACACGCCGCGGTGATGATGATGACTGTGGGAGAAAGAGTATGAAAATAACGGAAAAGCCAAAAATACCTAAATAGTTTTAGGAGCTGGGTACAGTATTCATTTTCAGTAAATTACACATATATTACAAAGGTTCCGTAATCTATGACATCGTAGCACAATAGTAGCAACATACGAGTAGCACTAATGCGTAGCATTGCTACACGACGAAACATTAGGTAAATGAATAACGACATCTTCATCATACAATGCTGAACGTGCCACAACATACCCTAACTCAATAATAAAATGTACACCGGAATTTCCATTTATTACATTTGACAGCCCCGTCGAGCAAATTACACGTTACAAAACAATAATTACGAGGGTGACGCGAGGCGCTAACAATCAGGGAGTCAGTCCGCCCACACGACTCGCAAATTGAGCCAATTCAAGCTGCCAACCAACGAATAGCTGGCAACACAAGCGCGAAAGGGATGCATGTACACTTTTGTTGAAAACAAAACGTGTTGAAACAAACATAGAAAGTCAGATTGTGAAGTCATTTGTTAGGTAAATTAATAAGGACAAAGCCAAGAGATTTTTTGTTTACAGGTAAGGTAGAGATGATAGCTGTGATGGATTGAGAGTTGAGATACGACGCTATGCGTTCACAATCGGAAGCCAGTTCTCCCCCACACGGATCTGCAAGCAAATTGAGCCAATTCGAGCCTGGCAACAAACTGCGTGCCAGGGATGCCCACTCACTATTATGGCTATAACTGTGAGACGGCAAAAATAACGACAGGTTGGTGACTGCTGGGCTATTAAAATTTTTGCGTACATACGAGCACAATACTTAGTTTTTCTGTAGATACCTAAACTTTAAATTGATTGTTATACAATCTATTTAAATCACAGGCCTGAGTCCGTTCATTGCAAATATATATATACATATGTCAAACTATTTCGAGCACAGTCCGTTCAATGAAATACTTATTACAACAAAGGGCAGCAAAATAAAGGTGTATTTATCTGTACAATCAGCTATCAACGTATCAACGTACTTATCAACACGTACGATCGCGGCAGCCCTACGATTTGGCGGGAAATGCAATTCTAATTGCCGTGGGGTTGCCAGATTTGCTGCGGGACCCGTATCTTGGAGTCTGAGAAAAAATCATACCACCTCTATTGTTTTTTGCAACTGACTTTGGTTGAAATTGTATGATCTATTTCTGCGCTGGTATTAAAAGTGTGGTGTCAAGTACATTCCGTTTGACTTTTTTCTTCCGTATGACGGTATAGCTTATTACAACTCAATTTGAAACATTTACGGCCTTACTTTTACGTAACGTCTCTTAACTTGAACATTGCCTAATAGAGCATGCAATTATCGAAACATTTCGATAAACGATAATCCGATTTTTATCGGTTTTTTTCGATAAAAACCGATAATTACCGATTTATATAAGAAAAATAACTGTCTCGTAGAATTGCTCTCTTTGTCCATAGCCATAGTATACAAGAACATTTTACGTCATTTATTATTGAATTAAAATAATTATTTTTGCGATAATATTTATTTATTCCAATTAAACTACAAATTTATACATAAAAATCAAGTCTGAATCGAAATAGCACTAGTCATGGTTACCTACCATTTAAAACTAAACAAATAAAATATTTTTTCCAAGGTAGGTAGTAAAACAGTCCAAGGTAGTAACGCTACTTATTAGTTCGTACTTTCGTATCTATTTGGAATTAACAATTTTACCAATCAAATCAGTCATTTTGAAGACGACGTGTCTACAAAGCCAATTTTGCAAATTTGTTGGTTCACCAATTCTTTATTTGATAATCTCAGACCGAGGGAAATATAATATATAGACGCTTCGCAGCTATCAACCATAGTGAAGCCATAAAACGGTGCGTTTATTTTATTGTATGCGTTCTTGTATTAACGTAAAGTATTACGTTAATACAAGAACGGACGCACAGTCAGACACCCAAACCGTGCGCCATGCTCACGGTGCGGCGAAATGTCGGTGAAAACTAAAAAATAGTGCCACGGTATCACTTTTCACTTGTAAGTACTTCTAATAACATCTTTTTATTAAATATACTTCGTAAGTTTTAAGGTTATTTGGAATACAAATCCTCATTCACACACTTGGCATAAAACGCGATGCTTGCCAGAATATATTTAAAAATTTCCCTAGTGAATGATATTATCTTATACTAGCTGTTGCTCCGCATTTTTTTAATAAAATGTAGCCAAATTTTATTGATAAGTTTCAAACCAATCACCTGACCACCCATTAAAAACATACAAACTTTGACATTCCATTTTACCTCTTTGTTAAGGTTATGTTGGAAAATCCTGAAATTCAGTGTCCATTTATTTTGCATTTTATTTATTCATATAAATTTTCAAGCAAATCGCACCACGCGTTAAAAAGTTTCATACATTAGTTTTCACCCCTTTTCACCCTCTTAGGGATATAATTTCAAAAAAACCCCGCCTTAGTGGGTGGTTTTGCTGTAAAAAGAAGCTACCTTCCAAATTTCAGCTTTCTAGCTTCAGCGGTTTCGGCTCGGCAATGATGAATCAGTCAGTCAGTCAGTCAGTCAGGTAAAGCTCTTTTATAGGTATAGATTATTTTAATATAAATTAAATTCCCAAAGTTTTAAGTTCTCAAGCAGCAACAGTGAAAAAAAAAAAAGGAATCACTGCTATAAGAAACTGTTGAATTAATCCACAATGGCTACCATCGAAAACAAGCGTTGTTTGTTCAAATAATTTTGAATGCTATGACTTGTGCATAACTAGTTTAGACCTTATCGTGTGATCAAAAGTGAATACTCATTATCGGATATCTCGAAAAGCATTGTTAAAATAATCAACTCTAAATAGCTGAATAAATGGCGATGTAATAAACTTACATAACCGAAATATTAGGCATAAATTATAATACGCGGTAACACGCGATAAATACCCGTTAACTAGTTAAAGCTACAAAAAAATACACCGTTATTAGTTGTACTAGTGCAAAACATAATAATTGATTTGTAAATGAATTAACCACCACAACTTTTTACGCATTCATACAAATTTACCTAATTATAGGGAACCATTTAACAAATGGTGATTTCACTTTGGCTGATGAGCGGCGAGGCGTCTATATATATACCTCGGTCTGAGTTGATAATGGGGTTTATTTGACTCGCGGTAGTGATAGAAATGACCTTTATGAAACTATCGTTTATCGGTATTTTTATCGATATTTTTCGATAATTATCGCTGACAAAAATTTACTGATTACCGATAAATTATCGATTATCGGTTTGCATGCCCTATTGCCTAAACATTACTTAAGATTCGCCCTGTCTATTTGTCACTATCTTACAAAAATGATTGGCATTACTTTCTTTATTTTCGTCATATAATGGCATCTGCCTTGTCGACAATTTTGCAAGTGTCAAGTGATTGTTTAATAATAAACTCTTTGTCTTGGTCATTTATCAATACTAAACGTCACTGCGGAATTGCCGTCTAGAACTTTCTCGGGATTCCTCGTCGTTCAAATCACATTGCACCATAAATACACTTATAATTCAATTGTCCATACTTATCCTACATTATGAAGTCACAATTTATTTATCAAAATTCAATAAAACATGCAATAAAACGAGAATAAATATTTATTTAGAAGTACCTTCTATATTACTTACTTCATGAAATGGCAAACGAAGAATCCGGGATGCCATTATTTTATACAATGATTACTTTTTGACTGAAGTTGCGAGACGTTTCTAAGGCTATCAATGTTGATTCGAATCTTTTCATGGTACAAAAATAGTCCTTCTTGCATCAATTAATTCAACAATTGCGCTCAAGGATGTTGTTTTTGTTCTTTTCCCGTCCGTTTATTGATTTTATTATTATTAGAGGGTAGTTCATGGCAGGAGATCGCTATCGAGGGCCGCGGTGTCACGTCGGCGATTTTATCGCTTTCTCGCGTTTAATATTCATAATTCATTAGCATTTGCTGACGGGTTTATAATATTCCCTCAGATATTGAAAAGGTGAGTTTGAAATGTCTGCTGAAAGAAGTCACGGTTAAGTACAAGCCTTACCTGATTATGTTGGTTCTGTTCTGCCATCGCTTTCTCCTTCGCCTGCCTCTTGCACTTGTATCTGTGATTTTGAAACCAGATTTTGACCTGCAACAAAATTTACTGTCAATAATGCTTCTTGGCTTTATCCTTCAGATGATGTAGATACTTACCTAACCTGAAATGGCTCTCTTGCAGCTCTCCGTTCATATCTAATGAGTTATAGGCAGATACAAATTGTGTAGCTTTCGTTCAAATTAAAGTCGAAATGTAGTCTACCGCGTTGGTTGACATTAAACAATCCCTAGGCTCATAGCCGGCGTTAATCCTATTCGAACATCTCCAGCAAAGTCAACAGTGCGTCTTAGTCGGCGCAGCATCCTGGCCTCCCTGAAATTAGCGCTAGAGCACGCTACATACAGTCAACACTCCACCTTAATGACGAAAGAATAAACACGGGCATGTTTGCCCCTCAGCGCTGCCTTTGTCTACGCACGCAGCAAAACATACCTACTCTTTATTTATTATTTATACATCGAGAGCGTTTCCTCCGTGTTTATTCTTTGAAATGGATGTGTGCCCTCTTCGGCAGATTCCCGCGCCGTTAGCGTCCGCCATTTTGTCCGATCCGATACGTTGACACGATCCGTTATAAAAACTTGTAACGTGCTACTATGAGTGCGTTGTCCACTCGTCGCGAGAGCTTATCGGAGGTCTTATTTGTTATTTTTTTATGTTTGCTCTGTAGGTGCAGCCAGGCGGTGGGAACTGGAAACGCGCTGCGGTGGAGGCGAGCGCGCTTTTGTCCGCTGCGCCCAGGAATGATGATGCCCGCTAGTTTATTTATGGAGTGAGTGAGAGTTAATGAACGGGCCCCGTCGGCGGGCGTCGCTTATTGCTCTCCGCAGAGCCTTGGACGCTCTTGTGTCGAGTACTTTCTTTCAGTATCCTTGTGCATAATGCTGGGTGTTTCCTAGCACGCACTCTCGCCGTGAGAGCGCTATTCACTTGTTTGTTTTACATCTAAACGTCTGGTGTCTTGTAGAGGTGACGGGACATTTCGGGTGTGTCCAAGGGCTTCGTGCTTGAAAGCCCACACCCATACTTAGCTACCGAGCGTTATGTTTTTCTAATACGCTTACGTAATAAGTACCTACTTGCTACTGGAATCGTTATTACGGTGCATTAAGTAAGTAAGTAGTTTATGTACCTAGTAGTTAAGTAGGTTGCTCTATGTAGTTTTCGTGTGAACTTGGCTTTCTTTATTTTGCGAATTGGGATATCAAGTAATTTGTTTAAAAATTATGTTCAGTGGTCTTTTTAATACTTGCATTAAGTTATTTAACTAACGTAATCTGTTTTTTATTTCAAAGCACGGAAAGACATCATCATCAAAACTAATATGGCGACCACCCAACCTGCTGTCACCGTGACAATACATGTCAATTTTGGCGCCAATGCCCTTTCACACCTTTCTTATATTTTATGTTTTCAATCTGAGACGTTAAGGTTTAAATTCGACTAAATAAAGTTTTATGAGCATACTACGCGTAGGTGTTCTTTTCCTTAGAACGATGACTTGTTAAATCAGTGTAGATACAATTATTATTATAAATCTGCACTCCTTTTTGTTTAGATCTTCATTTAGTGGATTATTTTTTATCTTACATTCAATTTTGTCTATTTAGAGTTCTGAAAAGATACCTAGGTAAGTACGTACGTCAGCCCCGCAAGATTAAAACAAATTTTAACTCTGCGACCTTTTTCGTTGTCTTACTGAATCCTTCACAATATCGTCTCATTTATTAAACAACGTGGAAAGCGTCAAATTGGATATCTAATTATGTAGTGGGTAATAGTGATTATACCTACATTTTGCCTGATGTTTTGAAAAGGTGTTTCAAAATCTATCAATTTATTTTACCAATTCAAAATAAAAGCTGCATTACGAAACGCCTCTGATTTGTCATTCTCTGCCCAACAATGTTATGTGATTGTCGCATTATCCGGTCACATCTACGCACGCACCACTGAACAAACACCCGTCCGTCCGCCTGACAACCGATCAATGGCTTCATTTATTTAGTAACTTATAAAAATATTCAACTTTCACGGCAAAAAATAACCATAATTCACATTAAAAACTATTTGTACAGCACGTTCGACCTTATTTTATCCTTAGATTATCAATAAAGTTTTGAAAGTAACGGAAATGTTCCATTTCACACATGGAAAGTTGCCAGATTAAAAGGTACGCGAGTGAATGCTACATTTCACGAAACCGGAAGTCATGTTTTTACAGGTGGGAGAAGGACCGCTAGTGAAATAATGCTCGAAAGACTTTATTAAGCACCTTTTTACTACAGAATTTCGTGAAATATTTGTGCATTTAGGTATTCCTAAATGGT
This sequence comes from Lampropteryx suffumata, assembly GCA_948098915.1. Classification (NCBI taxonomy): domain Eukaryota; kingdom Metazoa; phylum Arthropoda; class Insecta; order Lepidoptera; family Geometridae; genus Lampropteryx; species Lampropteryx suffumata. The sequence goes on along the minus strand of OX402563.1, from coordinate 17,643,220 downwards.
ATACCTATATCCCAAAAAAAACCTACCTTTCTATTTTATAAAACAGAAATACACTCAATAAAATGTCTTTTAACTCTAACGGAGTTATTAATATGAAATAATGGTATAGGTAACGTATATCATAACAACTCAAATATTGATGATTACTTATATGTAGCTTCTACCTCTTCGTGCATTTACATTAATATACAAACTCAATTATTATGCATGTTATTATATCCCCTAGTAGCCGACCGTGAGTTATATGCTGAGCAAATATTTACCGAACAATCCATCAAATTAATACTTATTTGCTTACAGTAGCCGTTTAAAGCTTGTGAGTGTGTGCATAGTTTTTAATTTACTTTTGATTGACGTAAATAATGAGACGCTGTGTGTGTTCATCAAAATGTTCGTCAAAGATTACTTATGCTCTAATGTTATGTCACATCATCATCATCATAGTCATCATCGGCCTGAGACGTCAGGTAATAAACGGTTATTATTGAAGAGAAATCAAATTTAAAATCCAACTGACTCAGCCTTTCTATTCAATAATAGACAGCAGCCCTACGCAAACACCGCAATGGCGGTAACAGTGCGAATTTAAGTCGAAAATTATCATAATACGCCCGTACCTGCCCCATAATGGGACTGTGTCAGGTGCATTATCCTCTGAGATATCTAAAATCCTTCTATACAATGAAACGCGAAAAAAACTTCTCCATTCACCAAACATAATCCCTTTCAAAATGCTTACTTATATTTGTAGAAATAAGACCAGAAATCGACCAAAATCTTAGCAATATTTTCATGGTTAATTACACAACCGCAGTTTTGTAATCAAAATTCTTATTTCAAATTTGTTTTGACGTGTCGGTCGCGATCAATAGCTGTACTCGAATTGCGAACAATGATACCAAAAACAAATTCACAATTTTTTTAATTCAATGTTGGTAGGTAGGTAATAAACGATGATTTCGTATCGGCCAGCCTTTGACAGGAAGCTTATTGAAATCCCACGAAGATTAGTAGATTTAAAAAAAAGTTAAGTGGGATTATTGGAATATTAAAGGGATGTTAGACGATGAGCCGCCGCCGCGGGGGAGGCCTTCGCTTTGAATATAATTTGGTTAGCTGAAATAATGATGATGGTTTATGGTGTAGAAATTACATCTAGGCAGGTTACTTACCTGTAAGGTTCTGGCTGGTTCTGGTAAACCACAGATAAGGTACTACAAATTTTCATTATTTGTTACACAGTTTGAAAAGCCTTTTCGTCTTTGTCAGCAGAGTGCACATTGTTATTGAATTTGTATGTTTGTTATTTTATTTGCAGATAGTTATTGTATTTGCACAGATTGTATTTGAGCAGAGTGTTAGTACGTAATTGTTTTTTACCACTTACCTACTTAACGTCTAGCAAGCGAACAGCAATCTGACAAGCCGTCATTGTTCAACATCATGAGGCACCATTATCTTATTGCTCCCATTAATATCAAGGACCCGCATGTGCCGCATCCGCCGGAGGGCCACAGACCGCGTTCGTGACCATAGACAAAGAGGAGGAAAGATTGCCCTGCTTCTAGCGCGCCTTTGTTTAGCGTATTATTTGGCATTGTTTCATATTTTTTTGGAAGCTCCCACAAAGTTTAACGACCGAACGACATGCTCAATTTTCACTAAACACGTGGGACTCTGCACTGTTATCATATTTTATTTTAGGCTCTAATTAAGTACTGTCTATGACATCCGCATTGAGTCGATAACAGAGCCTGTTAGCAGGTTCCAGATACATTAACCTCGGAAGTCAATTGAACTACGCAAACAGAAATAAAAGTCATTTGAAAATGGAAACGGGCAGTTCGTCCGGGGAGCTCAGTATCAACAGTGGCGGCGCGTCGCGAACATCGAAATTTACTTAAGTTAACGAAACGCGAGCCCTCTGTTTGCAAAGCTCAAATACTGCGGAATATTGTGGCCTGGATGACTGGCAGAGTTCCTTTATTGCGCGGCGTCTATTTAAACTGTGCTATGGCTATGAATATGCACGAATGGAATGCGCTAGCTCGGTTTGGTTTCTAAAAGGGAGTTGGAGCTTTTAAATGAGATTGAAGACTGGTTTTATTCATGGTAGTCTTTTATATTGCATGTTTGCATTTATAAAGAGTTTGTAACACAAAAAGGAGACTAATTTATCGAAAATAGTTACTACCTATTCACAACACAACGCCTAAAAATACAAATTCGAAAGAACGGCTTTATTTCTTGAAGTTAATCCTTAACTAACTAATAATTACACAAAATATAAGAAATATTCGACATCTTTTGTCTAGCTAAAAAAACCCATCGAGTGGCTTAAAAATTAAACGCACCAATACAATCTACAAGCGTGTAATTTCATACTTTCGGGTAATTCGCGCGACGAAGGCGTCCGGCACGCGCCGCTTGTTGCTGACAGCGAGGGTGATGACCAGCAGCAGACGTCACGCACTGTCACAAAGCTTTTGATGAGATCCTACGCCACTTTCACGGTTTATTTTAGATGAGGACTAAGCGATTCGGTGAGGTGCGTAATAGTAATATCTGGATAGTACCTCCTTGACACGATTACCTATGGTTGAAAGCCATTTAGCTGGGCTTATCGATTTATCTACGAGTTATTAATGTGTTTATCTAGTTGAAGATTATTTGGCATGCGTAGGCATACCTGCCAAAGAGAAGCGTAATTAACGAGCACTCGATGTCCTATCAATTATTGCAAACAATACCTTGACCGGCGACATGCAGACCCAATTAATATTATTACAATGCACCACATTATAATCGGCGAATCAACGCGTGCCTCCGTGACACGCCATTGTTCCCACCGACTCACTCTGACGTTTGTTTTGGCGCGAATTCAAACGCGTCTCCGTAAATGGTGTTGACACCCTCAAAATGGAGATTATTCATGGATGTTTGCGGCCCTTTGTTGGGGTTACACAGTGAGTTTATGAAATTTATATTGACACGGCCGAGATTATCGAGTCTTTGTTATGAAGGATTTGAATTTCGCGTGCGCGAATGTGGGAAAGCGGGGAGCGTGTTGCTGACAGAAATATTAATAACAGCGCTCGTTCTCAAAGCCTACAAACCTACGATAGGTAGTTTGATGTACTAGGCATGAGATCAAAGTGAGCTTTTACTAATTCGGAGACAGCACTTGAAAAAATACGAAACAACAAGGAGAATTTCCTCGCGACGGTTCTCGAGAATCAAAGGGAGTCCCCCGATCCACTGCTGGCGTAGTTGGCGCGTGTAACAAGATGCCAACTTAACGAGCTAACCGTGAAGGCATAGGTATCTAATGTTGCCAGCGGAGAAATAACAAACGGATGTGGTAGAATAACTGGTGAACACGGTCCCTGAGGCGGTCGGGAGTCGGGGAGTGGCGCCCTATGACTCGTTTTGTTCGGTAATTGATAGGGGATGCCCGGGGCGGCCATGAAACCGATTACAGCTTGATTTATGGTTTTGTGTCGACAACAGCGGCCGGAGGCGGCGACGGCGACGCCCTAATGTTGTCACACTTACTAATGTGGGAGACAAACTTTAGGTTAAGACACGTGTTACCGATCTATAAATCCCGAAGGTAACAAATCAGTCATATAAAACTAATCGTTCAATGTGACAGGTTGACATTTGTGTACGACGGCTGTAAAACCATTGGTTTATAACAAGGTCGACTGACCTGCGTTGGTGTTAGGTGTATGAGTGACGCTAGGTGCTCCCTCTCGGGCGCTGACAGGTACTTCTGCTGCTTGAACCTCCGTTCTAGTTCGTAAACCTGCAAAAAGATAAATATAAGTCCATAGCATAACCAGTCGGATACTTCCGGTATTATAATCGCGCGATCTGTATGACTTCCGGTGTGAAAACTGGCAACTTTGCACAATAAGTAGATATTTTTCCCGTGATTTGCTTGCTTGCTTCATTTATTTTACATCGAAAATCCATAGTAAAGAACTGCCTCTAGAGCAATTCTCTATGATTTTTTTTCAACATCTATCCATCCATAATCTATACCTATAAATGAAAAACCTGACTGACTGATTGATTCACGCCGAGCCGAAACCGCTAAAGCTAAAAAGCTAAAAAGAAAATTTGGAAGGTAGCTTCCTTTTACAGCTAATGCACAAGAGGTGAAAACGAATGTATGAAACTTTTTAACGCGTGGTGCTATTTGCTTGAAACTTGATAAAAATTAATAAAATGCAAAATAAATAGACACGGATTTTTCAAAGGGGTAAAATGGGGTGTCAAAGTTTGTATGGGAACTTTTTAAAGGGTCGTGTGATTTCTTAGAAACTTGGTTTGATACTAAAAATGAAAAATAAATGGACACGTGTTTCAGGATTTTTCAAAATAACCGTAACAAAAGGGTAAAATGGGGTGTCATAATTTGTATGGGAACTTTTTAACGGGTGGTGTGATTTTTAAGAAACTTGGTTTGGATACTTGAAATGCAAAATAAATGGTGTTTCAGGATATTTCAAAATAACCTTCATAAAAGTGTAAAATGGGGTGTTAATATTTGTATAGAAATTTTTTAACTTTTTAATCACAGTTGTGTGATTGGTTTAAGAGATAAATTGCATCCTGGGGAAGGATTTAAGACACAATTCATTTCAAAAAAAAATGCGGACAAAAAAAGTATGACATGCGGAAAAAAAAAGTATGACATATGAATTCAAAAGTGTCTCTGTTTGCCGGTATGTTTGTATGTTAAATTTTTATGGTTAAACGGCTCAACAGATCTTGATCAAATTTGGTAAGGAGATATATTGTAGATACTATCTACGCGTACGAAGCCGCGGGCAGAGCTACTAACGATAATAATAATGTGATTTCATTACGACACCAAGCAATGTACCGTTTTAGTTATCGTAAGTAACTTTCCCACCACATGCATAGATCCGACACACACAAGCCAACTAAAACAAACTGGCTAGGAATTCTCGGTATAGAATTAATTACATAGTAGGTACTCTGCCGGTGCCTTCGCCCCCGGGGCGGAGCCTCGAGTGGGCGGGTTGCGGGGGCGGGGGTGAGGGCGCAATTAAATAGCCTGCGTTAACGTAATTTCGGGCTTCTGGTTGTAGGTATACGTTTAGTAAAGTGAATTATATTTTATTTACGGGCGAAATCAGCGCGAAAAGAATAAGCCTATTTTCGCAGCGCAACAAATACATCCTTAAACCTAAATTTTATTGATGTCACTTGGAACTAAGTAGGTAAGTACTAATTGTAACAACTCATAGCTACCGTCTATTTGGGAGCTACGAGGCCACGGTATGGATTATAATATACATAACCGTAACCGTCACTGTTTTTAAAGATACTTAAACTTCTTCCTATGTATCTATGTGTCTTGATGTCAATTTTGCCAATGTCAAGTGATTTTTGTTTAAATAACGTCACTAAATCTTAGTCGTTCGTCATTTGTCTATTTTAAACGTCATCGCGGAATGCCCGTCTAGAATTTTTTGGATTCTTCGTCGTATAAATCACAAAATAGTTACGTTCATTTATAATTAACTAGCGACCCGCTCCGGCTTCGCACGGGTGCATACTATATATTTAGTTTACAGAATGTGATCAGAAAACTCTAAAACTATCAGTGTCTCTCTACTATATTACGCTTGTATTATACATGTAAACTTTCCTCTTGAATCACTCTATCTATTAAAAAAACCGCATCCAAATCCATTGCGTAGTTGTAAAGATCTAAGCATAGGTAAGTACTTACTTACATACAGACAGACAGACAGCGAGAAGTGTCTTTGTTTTATACCATGTAGTGATTTAACTAAGAACCTACCTACAATGTAAGAAGTCACAATTTATTTATAGTTTTATTACATGGGCCCTCAAGAATATAACTTGGAAATAAATTTAAAGAAATAAATATTATGACAGTGCCTTGTCAGTATATATACGAAAATCTAATGTATGTCTACAAAAATGTCCAAAAAATAGCGTTAATCATAGTATTAATACTAAAAATTAAGATAAACTCGCTGTTCCCACAGTTAGGCTCGCTAAAGTTAATAGGTGTCTTTTATAGGGCAAAGTGTAGGTACGCTTCTATAACAAGGTCCCATGCGACGTGTTAGATTTGACAATTGGAAAATTTAAAACGTTATAAAACAGAAACTGTCTATTAAAGCATAATTATTATAATATATGGCAAAAAAAGCTTGGGATGACCAGACAAGTTTGTTGTCTTGTTGAACTGGGGTTAGGAGGAACCGGACCTAGATTCACTAGCATGTAAGATTAAAGTTCCGATTAAAATTTAATTAATTGATTAAAAAATAAAAGATTAATAATATAAGAAATAGGACGAGAAAAACATTTTAAATAATAAGAGCTATGTTATAATGTTATTTTATAAAATGACAAACGAAGAATCAAAATTATCTAGACTTATCCAAGCTTTGCGTAACACGTAACGCGTGAAGTTTGAAATTAGAACCATAGCAATAAGAACTTTCAGTTCTATTTGAACTTCGAATATAATTTGTAACAAAATTGTTGTCTATGAAGCGAATTAAGGTATTGCTATGGTAACACAACGCTCCCGAATCGTCGGCAATAAGTATCATAATCTTTGAAGCGATCGGGGAAAACTCTCCACGTGGTGTAAAGTGGCGCATGCAAGACGCGACTTCTGTATTTAGATAAAACTTATTTCGTAGGAGTTAATTGTTCACTTTACTTTGTTTTAATTTACATAGTACTTACACTTTTTATAGGTGGATTTGCATGGTAAATCAGTCACCTTGTACTAATAAAAATCTTCCTTTTGTAATAAACCTAAATATTTGTATCATACCTACTAGCAATTAGTATTATTGCTCTCAAAAACTCTGTTTATAATTTTGAGTAGGACCGTCTATGGCCATCTTTAAAGGCAGGTAGAGCCCCCGGTCTTTATTTATTTGTAAAATGATCGGCAAATAAAGCTCCCCCTCGGGTCTACAATTTGTTCACGGGGTGAGTTGAACTGAAAGTAACTTCGCGTTTTTTAATGCCTTGCTGCCTGTAATGCAGAACATTAATGAAATAATCTATATTCCGTAATGAGAAACAAAGCTGTCGTGTAGCTTTAATATAATAATTTTGGTAGCTCTTTATGTCGCCTAGATAAAAAAATGATGCCAGGTTTCGCATTTGGAAAACCTTGAATTTGGAATAACTAACCGAATCTTTCCACATCATGCATTCAGCAAACCTAGTTTAAAATTACTGGGCACTGGAGATACATCTAAATTTATTATTTATACCACATTTGACACCGACTCACCTGTGCCTGCGTGAACAGAACTCTCCTCTTGCGTCGCTGCGCCAGGGGGAACTGCATCGGCTTTGCATCAGGGCCTGCGCATGCGGCTAGGCCGCCCATGTTATTGACGTGCCCCATACCGCCTCCGCCTGACGTCATCAGCCTGGAAACTAAAGCAACCGTTCAGATGCGCACCCATCAGGAACCCAGACGTTGTGCACGGGGTTAATCCTACTGATACTGATATACTACTTATATACTTTTTTTTAATAGATACATATTATACATATAAACACCCAGACCTAGTTAAATACTTGCAGATCATACAAACATTTTTCTCGAGGCGGAACCCGCAACCTTTTGCGTCACAGCCAGGCCTTAGCCCACTGTGTCACAGAGGTCGTCAAAGTGAATATATTCTACACACTAATCTCTATTCTCTACTGTTTATTGCTTGATATTCTCGTAACATTTTAATTAGCCAGAATTGCGGAGGATTGAGAAATTTAAATTGCCCGTGTTAGCGTACCCTTGGGACTTAAAAAATAATTTAAGGCTCTTTTGTTTTACTAAGTATTACCTACTTTACGTAATGCTACTAATTAGCTGTTTACTTTCCAAAATAAATTAAACAAAACAACATCGTCTCTATGAGTAGGTAACGCTATACATTTATCGTGAAGGCCGTTTTCTTAGTCTGATTATCATGGTAGGTAATAAATAAGAAAGTACCTAAAGTGCTCATTCCCAGATCAGTCAAAAATCTAACATTAAATCAAAATTCCCAGCTTTACAGAATCTCACAAAAACCATTTACTTATATTTTACGTTAAATAAACGTAAAACATAAGGAGTAAGTTAATGGCAACTAAATAATTGTAGGTATATTGTAATTTTAATATCATAATAATTGCGAGTAACATTTTTAAAACCACCCATTAAAGAGATTGCACTTCCATCATTACCAAAGCTGGGAAAATGGATAAAAAATTAAGTAATAACTTTGTGGGGGATTTTATTTTCCTCTTTGGCAACATTAAATTTTAAGCTCGCCATTTTCATAATGACACTAGAACGATTACCGCAGGAACATAATAAAAAGGAAACTTTGTAAATGGAAAACAAATTTTCTGACAACATTCTGGTACCTGCTGCGTAAATCATTACCACTTACACCGGCAAACGAGATATAATACAGAGAATAAAACGTACGCTAAGCTTGCAATTCTTTATGTCATAATCGCACTGAATTTTGACAAACGAAGTTACTGAATTGACTCAGTTCATTGACATTCTTAGGAAAGATGAAAAATACAGGCAGTAGAGATTGAGGTGAGTATAGATAGTAATATGTACCCACCCATGACGTAGGTTTAGGTATTTAAAGATACTTTACAGCTATTCCAATATTAACAATAGAAAGGATCGTTCTTTACATTTTGTAAACTCATCAAAGTTATTCTCTGCCGTCGTTCACTCAAATATGCGCATTCATAATGGAGCCATGCGAGTTCTGAATCTCATAACATTATATTGTAGCGTCAGCGAACGCCAGCAATATTCCACACATTATACACGTCGAATTCACCGCTCATTCTATTTACACAACACTTCAACATCGAAAAGGGTCTTTCAATAAAATATTACTCCCCATTCTTTCTTACTTTATTCCCATTGTGCGTTTTGGCTGAACGAATAATTCCGTTGCCGAAAAAAAAAACTGGCGCTGCTTTTGTGGATGTCAATAGGCCACCGGACAATTTGTAATCGTGCTGGAAGATCTTGGTATTTCATTTAATTGTTACGCTATTTTAAATGGATTTTGAATGGATTTGTACGAGGGCGTGGTGGATGGAACCGGACCGGTTAATGATACGTAAACAGATGTTTACAAACCATGATTTGGATGGTTAGAACAGTTTTTTGGAGCGGATGCGAATAATGATATCATCGTTAATAGTGCGGGTAGATATACAGCTAATAGCTTGTTTCCATAATTGTTTTTTCATTATAATATTCTATATTAATACTAGATGTCCCGTCCGCGACTTCGTCCGCCCGTTTTAAAAAGAAAAAAATACTTATATCTAATTGTACCGACTGCAGCGCCATCTGCCGAGCTGATTTGTGAATCTAAACCATCCAGGGTGCCACCCAAACGCACACAAAAAAAAATCGGGTTGCACTCCGGGAGTGCCGGCAAAAGTGAAAACGTATTTTGGCGCGTTAGAGTTTAGTAATAAATCACTTCAAAATCAGTAATTATGGCGACTGCCAATCAAATACTGAACGAACACAGATGATGCAATATTTATTGCTCAGAATGTAGATAATATATCATAGAACCTAACTCAGTAAACTTCTCCATACAAAAGTAGAATGTAAACATGTGAATTAAGGTTTATAATCAAATGGGGCGAGCGCGGCAGCCGGCTGCGTCTCGGTAACGGTGTCGCGAATCCAGAGGTTTTACGTCATCTAAAAATATGCGTACCGCGCTAAAAGATGTTTTCACTTCAAAAATCATTCAAATCAGTCCAGCCGTTTAGGAGGAGTTCAGTGACATACCTACACACGTACAGTAGAATTATATATATAAAGATATAAATCAAATTCAGGTGGTACGAAGTGCACCAGGTCATAGAGTTTTGCTGATGTTTACATCAACTTTAATTACTATTTGTACTTACTTCACTGGGTAAGTTTAGGCAAAATCATCGCCTCTACTGTGAAATGTCCTGGGCCTTATTTCTGTTAATTTACAACGGTTAGCGTTCTATCCTAATTCATCTACGTTTCGGCTACAATTACGGTTCGATAATTACCTGAAAACCTATTCTGTTATCTCTATGACCAAACAAAAGAAAACATTCTATCGATCATTGAGAAATTCATAAACGTAATGTAAGCTGAGCCGTTGTTCATTAGCAGAATACGAAAACACGTCAAAAGCTGTCATTCGGCTACGGTTCGATTCCAATCGAGCTTACGAAAATTAACAGAATTACCCCCTGTATTTATTATAGGTACTTAAGTGCTATCTATTTCCGTATATTTGATTAATTTGATTATTTAACCTATTAACTCGAAATACATAAATACCTACTAAATATATATATATTTAATATTAAAAATATCTATTTACCATAGAATCTAAATAAGTTGATTGACTGGCCTGTCAGCTCAGTTGGTAGAGCTCTGCCTTCTGCGGTGTAGGTTGAGGGTTCGATTCCTTCACAGGATAAACATTTGTGTGAAGAACATAGATGTTTGTTCTGTGTCTGGGTGTTATAAAGTATCATAAGTATGTATTTAAAAATATATAAGTATTCTATCAATCATCTAGTCACTATAATACAAGCTATGCTTAGTTTGGGACTAGAGATGGTGTGAGTGCATTGTCCAGCAATATTAAAAACAAAAAGTAAAAACGTGGTCCATAACACGATAACCTTATTATGTGATTATGATTAAGACGGATTTTATTTTTTTCGCAGATTAAGTAGCTACCTAAACTGTAAAAAAGAATCCCTGATATAAACCCAGCATCCTTAACATAGGTGTGTATTTTGAGATTCAATTTTGAAATAAGACCCCTTCGTTAAATCCCATCTTGTCACGTCATCCTACGGGAGTCTGGGTGTCCGGGTGGCCGGGTGTCCGGGGTCCAAGGCATACAATATTTTCATAACAAATACTCTCGTAATAGAAACGAGGGCTGTCCGCGACACGACGGCATCTGAATAATGTTGGATGAAGGCCTTTTTGAACCGGTTTGGATGTCAGTTACTGAATCAAGTTAGCGTGAAGATCCATCTAGAAATAGCTTCCCAGAGGGTTATTATGTAAACGTCGCAGTAGTTATTTTGGGACAGCAATATACAGTCCCAAAATAATAAAAAAAACTCTTGTTACGGAGCCCGTCGCTGCCTAAAACGCTCCTGTCGCCCACCTGTAGTCGAAAATACGCATAAAGTTGAGTTATAATCAAATAAAAAGTGTGTATATGACAGCAGAGATCACACGCCTATTGCTAGTTGTCGCGAATTACGTAATAGGGGACAATCTTCGACCAGAACTATTATGACGATTATCAAATTTAATAACAAATTTTCTACCGAAATTAGTAATTTCTTTTAACAAAATGTACCTAATGACATTCTATACGCGAATATTATTTATATTTCATATTTCACCATCACTTCGTCTTCACTCATTTGTTTTTCTTCTTTGTTTAGTTTTACCTAGTGCATTTTTTTGTGTTTCAGACATAGTGTTTGAATTAATTAATTTTTTTTTATTCTTTATATATGGTATTTGTAATGAAATGTATTTTTGTCTATCCTCGCGGAAAAGTAAATAAATAAATAAATAAATAATCCCGGACATTTTCACAGCATCATCTGGCCCCAAAGTAAGCAGAGCTTGTGTAATGGGTACCACATGACTGATATAGGTACTACTTATATCCTTTTTTTTTGTAAATACTTTTTTATTATACATAGAAACACCCAGACCCGAGACAAATACTTGCAGATCGTACAAACATTTGTCCCGTGGCAGGAATCGAACCCACAACCTTCTGCGTCTCAGCCGGACCTTAGGCTACTGCGCCACAGAGGTCGTCCATTGTTTGAAGAAACCATTGTTTACAGGGTTCGTGCTACGGAGGCAGGAATCAGAAGAAAATATTTAAAACATTTGTTTTACCCATTAAATAGATCTCGTAGACACTCGTAGTCCTTTCGTAGACCATTCGTAGACGTCATAATTTTTCAATCGTACAAGTAATGGAGTCTATAACCTGGGTATAGAAACGTTGGTTGTCGTAGACGATATCGCAAACATCACGGGCCGAAACTATATGAGGCTGGCATAGGAAGAAATAACACATACAAAGGAAGGCCTAATAGTGGGTGAAGTCAGGTTGTGGATGATGATGTTGAGATCTTCCTACCATTCGAGAAGATATTCCAACATTTTGGTCAAACATTTGACCTCACCAAAACCCCAAAACTTGAATATTAACGACATCTGGGAGTAGGCGCTAATTACACAAGTTGCGGTCATCGAAGGCCGTCAGCCACACGCCTGCGCCTGTCCCCTTTCATTGCTCTCCCCCCTCCCTCTGCTCTCCCCCTCCCTCTCTCGCACCCAGTTCAATATGAAATATCGTTCACTGCAATATGATCTTTATCGCGTTTAGTTTCTATTCAAAACTGCTATCGCGTTTAACAAATCTGGTCACAAATTTTGGTCTGGTCAAAACTAATATGATCTTCCTAATGTTTTTTAGGCAATGCTGACGTTTTCGTTGACAACGATGTAAAATGTTAACGCATGCTATATTTATTTTTTTATATTACTATTGACTTATAATTAATTTCATATTTTTTATTTCTTTTGTTCGTATTTTATTGTATTTATTTAATATTACTATTTTCAATTGTATTTTACATTGATGACTTTTTATAACATTAGGACTTCAGTAACTTCAGTAACAGTAAAATTAATAAAAATAAACTCCCTTCTACTATAGGCTTTATTCTACATAGTCATTTTCAGTATATTATACAAATATATATATATATACAAATAACAAATATTCACTTCCATAAATAGGAAATATTTGGGCTAAATCATATATTTTCCTCCCTCTTGCCCCCTTCAGTAGCTACCCTACTGCCCCTTGGCCAATTTCACGCCAATCGCGCGGTCATCAAACGCACTCCATGTGTCGGGGGCTATAAGCTACCATTCTTATAAAACGGCAGCCGTCATCGTGACGGTCAGTTATAGCAGTGGACAGATTAACGATGTTATGAATAGGTAGTATTACGATGAGCACAGTTTTCAACCTTACGTCAACTTTTTCTGCTGGTAGGACTCTACAGGAAGAGTCCCATGACAGTGTCAAATATTCTGCCTCCAAGTAGTAGTGTGCACAGCATTAGGTGCTGTGTTTAGTCCCAAAGGGCGTTGGAGCAAGTGACATTACGTTTTGGATCACATCCGCCAGATTCCACATTCGTCAAATAAAATATTAAAAAATGTGATTCCGCGCCAACGTTTAAAATAGATAAACAACGAACGACTTTTTTTTGAGACTAGAAGAGACTGCGACTTTGTGACGATATAAAAACTAAACAATCTTAATTGGCATTGGTTAAATTGCCATCAAGACAGGTACCAATATAGGACGAGAAGAAGATTGTAACTTAAATGTTAAATTCAAAGTCAAATATTATTCAATACAAATCACAAGGATCACTTCGACGAGCTCTGTGGCGCAATGGGCCAAGGCCTGCCTCACAGCCGCAGAAGGTTGCGGGTTCGATTCCCGTCGTGCTACAAATGTTTGAATTATCTGCAAATATTTGTTGTAAGTATTGAGTTTCTATGTATAATATGTATGTATTTACAAAAAAAAGTATATATTATGTAGTATATTAGTCATTTTGTACCAATTCCAATACATAACACAAGCTCTGCTTACTTTGGGGCCAGATGATGCTGTGTGTAATGTCCGGCATTATTATTGTTATTACTTTAAAACGTCCTACATACCACGTAAATTTAGGTGCCTTATACACATTAGAAAATATGTGATTATAAGAGAGATTCACTCATATTTACAGACTCTACGGCAGCTGTATGACGGGCACCGCTTATTTGGAAACTATTGAAATAAACTCGCTTGATTTGCTTTATTTTTCTTTTGGTGTCTCCGATAATTGACACGTTTGGACGGCAGGAGACGAGTCGCCGACATTTTTAAATTGAAGAGCTTCATTGGACTCTTTCAATTTCAGCCGGATGATATTAACTAACGGGGAGATTGTTGTTGGCAGTCTTGCTAAGTAAACATTGCGCTTTTTCTATTTAATATTTTTCTCAAGTTACATATTTATTACTTATAGTAGTGTTTTTTTACTAGAGTTTTTTGTTACGAGTTGACTGGTTACGAATAATTAAAATAATTCAATGTTTTATAAAAATTAAACCGTATATTTTATAGGAAGGACGCCTATAAATTTTGCACTTTTGTAACGTCTTACTATTCTAATTGGTCTTCTTCGTTAATGGCATGTGTCGTAATAATTAGAATTTTGCCAGTGTCGAGTGTTTTTATTGTTTACTAGCAGCTGCCCGCGGCTTTGCACGCATGGTACCTACACAAAAAGTAACCTATGTCCTTCTCCAAGCTTCCATATATCTCTATACAAAAATTCATATATATCGGTTAAGCGGTTAAGGCGTGAAAACGTAACAAACAGCCAGACAGACAGAGTTACTTTCATATTTATAATATTAATATAGTATAGATTGTATGTCTCTAAAACGTAACGTGTCGTTCGTCATTTGTTATTTCATATTAAATGATGCCTCTCATATAAAATAACTACGGATTATTTTTGCTCGAACCACAAAGAAACACAAAGCTTTTATTCCAATTATTCCCACCCGAACCAATAACTCTAGCTCTATTTATATAAAAACACCATAATTACTAATAAAACCGGAAATTACTAGAGAAACATAAATAGTATGTGAACGCAATGTTAAAACGACCAAAAATAATCGATGTCCTAATACTTCTTTCCTCTCTATAATGGTACCTGTCTTAATGACAATTTTGCAAATGTCAACGATTGCTTGTTTTGTTTGTTTGATTGTTTACAATATCTATTCACTTAACATTGGAAAAATTCTCATCTAGACACTTGCGTTCACGTAGAAGAAGATAAATAATTAATTATGGCTATTATTTTAAATGAATCATGTATGTGTAGAACTCGCGGCTGGTTATGCGAGGTCCGGGGACTGACCTTGGTTCAGTATTTACAACACGGTAGAGTTTTAGTTGGAAACTGGTGATTACGCAATATGTACTCTACAGTATTGATAACAAGCAACACAAAGTTACTAATCATTACATTGCCAAAAACAATTAGGTAATTCTACTTATATATTTATTATGTACCTACTCTTGTATGAAATCCACCCGCAGACTCATAGATTCAGAAAAAAACTAGTATATTCGTGATCATGGCGCACAGAACTGTGCCGAAATATCGAGAAGTAAACTCACATACGGTAAATATCCCGTTTTCGGTGAAAATATAGTTTAAAACCATAATACTTATAAAATATACCAAGTACATGTATATAATACAAAGTATCATGTCATAACACAAGCTCTGCTTACTTTGGGGCCAGATGATGCTGTGTGAAATGTCTGGCATTATTTATTATAATTATCTGCCGGTTAGTTTTGGTCTCTTATAACTATAACTAAAGAGTGAAACCGCCTAAACAATCCTTAGGTCAGACCTGATTTGCACTGTCTATAGTTATTTCTAAACTAAAGAGTGCAACCGCCTAAACAATCCTTGGGTCAGACTATTGACCTGATTTGAACTGTAGGTTATAGATACTAACGCACTGACTAAATTTTACTTTCAAATCTATCGATATTAGCGTTCGCAAATCCATTAGCTCCCGTCAATATTGTCCAAGAGTCACGGTTTCGGGAGCCGGTCACGTTCCGCTGACTAATTTCAAGTGCCGACTCTTTATAAACATAGTAGGTGTCGGTTCTGTATAATTTACTTGTCTATTATGTTTTTCTTAGTACGCACTTAGCTAGTAAAGTGGTTATTAATTATTCAAAATTAGGAAAGTACATAAGAATATTACCGATATATCTTTTCTGTTACCTTAATCCTTAAAATGTTCGTTCTTCTTACTGCATCTGTAGCTGTCTTGATGATAATTTTGTCAATGTCAAGTGATTGTTTTGTTTTTATTATTCTTCGTTAATGACATGTGTCATTGTGATAACAATTTCACAAGTCACAAAGTTACAGTAGTAAATTCGAATTTCGACATACATACATACATACACACATCGCCTTTTATATGTATGTATATATCGATTGGTATAAAACATAAATCTCGTGAACATCTCGTGTATACAAGATACCTATTCGAATTCATAAGAAACTAGCTGACCCGGACACGCGCTGCTGTAGCTCAGTAGTTCTATTACGTTGATCCAATATACGCTAACCTCTAAAATTATCAGTGTATCTCTATTATATTATGTATGTATTATACATACCTATAAACCTTCCTCTTAAATCACTCTATCTATTAAAAATCACCGCATCCAAATCCGTTGCGTAGTTTTGAAGATCTAAGCATACATAGAGACAGACAGACAGCGGGATGTGACTTTGTTTTATACTATGTAGCGACATTCGTTACTTTATAAAATGACAAACGAAGCATATTTTTAACCTAGTGTTTTATATTTCTCTAAGTTTAGATGCTGTATTAAAAGAAGCGTCACAAAATAATTATGACAGTTTAGAAGTTTATATTAATCGCATTTGACAACGCTCAGATCACCCATTCACCCCACGAGAGTGTTGCTAGCGCTAAATAAACTCCGGCAAATTGTGCGTGAATAAACAACTACCATAATAGCTGTATTGTGTTACCTCCCCTCTGTCTAAAATACACTATCTGACGCGCATGATCGAAATGAGGTGCAGTTACATAGTTGAAATTTTATTATGAAATTATTTGAGGGGACGCAAATTCTTTTTAGAACGATTGCTGACACAGTTTGGAAGTGTAATGTTTGTTGACACATTGTGAAATTTTAATTGAAATAAAACCTCATCGCATCGGAATCTGGTAGTATCGCACTGGAGTCTAAATAGCTCCAAAAGTTTCTGTTTGTTTACTATTTATAAATAGGTACATCGCACTGATGTATAGTTGAAGTTCACTGAACCTACGTATAAAATACATCATTTAAAATGACAAACTATGAAATGAAATGAGTAAATGCAAATCAACGCACCGAGACAGTCTGCCGTCTGCATTAATTAGCAAAATGTTTAAAGCTGCAAAGAAAAGCATGCACGAGTAAATGCAAATATAAATAACATTTTGAATTCTCGCGTTTAATGCTAAACAATTTCAGCGTGGTAAAGCCACTGGCCACAGATGTCAGGAAATGAAATAGCAAACATTTCCGCGGCTATTTCCCTCAGTGTTGCCACACTAAAGGAAGATAAACGGCAGTCGTCTGCCGCTGACGCGTCCACTCGCTGCGTATTAGCCGCGCCTACATGGAAACTAAGTGTGTCGCACGCTTATTTTTTCCCTGCGGCAATTTTAATTTCAGCTAGCTGACCGTGTTTGTGAACGTTTGATGTACGGCCATACTTGAAAACACTGCAGGTATCGTATCGGGGTTTTTTAGCGCGCTCTGGTGCTGTCACCTGCTTTTCGAGTGGTCTCGAGTGCGCTTCCAATAACCGGGAAATTAAAATCGCAATTTTCCTATTGATTTTATCTGACTCATAGCTACGTGCGAGTAGAAAACAACATGAATATGTAATTACACTTCGAGTGTGGCTTGTAATGCTAAATACCACGTCGAGTCATGTTTTACTGAATTTGACTAGTGTTTTATTTACAAAAATTACAACCATATTTGGACAGCACTCTTAGAACCACTTTTGTCTAAGTAACAACGTTTGAAGAGCGTCATATTTATTCGTATACGTGCGCAGCATACCATTTGGTATAGACAAAAGTTTGTGCTGGCGAGAGCGTTCGACGAAGTTCGACTCCATCGACCTCATGCTATTTGCGGACGTGAGGCCTAATGTTTGCTCAGCCAAGACTCTAGTGGTGGACAAACATGGGACCGATCGGATGGAATTGCTTATTTTGTCTCTGCGTACGGCTCCCTCAGCACACAGGTACCTACGGGAGGCGGCGTGCCCCAGGGTAGCATTCTACGACCGCTTTTTCTTTAACATTACATTCTTTGTCTAATCATTCGGTAGTACTTGGAGTGATTTTTTTTCTGGTCGAACAGCATTAGACATGTACCGTTTTAATCTTGGCTTAGAGATCGGTTCTTTGCGGAAGCGTGCCGTATTTAGAGTTTAATTACTTGTAAATGCTTTTGTTACGGTTATGTTAATATGTGATTGTGTATACAGTTATACAACGGTTGCTTTGTTAAAATAATTGCATAAAGTAGGTAGTAGGTAGGTGTATCTATCTAAGTACCTTGGTACCAACTTTGTATCTAAATATGTATTTGTATTTCATGTCATAAGCGGCAAACAAGCAGACTCATGACTCACTTTTTCATGATGACGGTTTGGGTATATAGTTCACCCTTGGAAAGAAGCCGGGGCGGGTTGTTAGTAATACTTACAACAATACTCGTTCATAAACAAATACTGTGCAATATCAAGTTCTTTTTAAGGACAAAACGTCAAAACATTTCGAAAGTGTAAGTAGGACATTACCCGCCATCTTCGTTCTTGACATCTATCGATCCATATTTGACCATTGTTTGATTTGTTATTTGCACTTTCTCTGGACTACTGGGTAATCGTTATTTAGATTGGGTTCCGGTCTTGTCTATTTGTTGTCTCTGGTGGAGTGGTTTCGGGTGTTAAGATATGGCGTCAAGTGTATTAACTATGGTGAAATTAGTTCGTAACTTTGATATGGTAGTTGATCTGAGGCTGTTTGTTTTTATATGCTTTTATATATATTGTTCAATTCCCGCCGTGAGTAAAATATTTATCATCAGCAAATATTTGTCTTGGGTGAGGATATTTTTCTATGTATGTTACGCATGTATCGTCTGCTTTACTGCTATGCTCTGCTCGTCTACGATTTCAAAAATTTTTAAGTGAAAAATAACTATAACAATATTGTATTGTATTGTATTTTTTTTACAATACAAACTATTCGTTAGTAATTTTTCACTTTAAAATTGTACGCCCATTTTTTAGTTATGTTTCTTTATTTAGCTTGTGCCTAGAGGAAAACACGAAGTCACAAATTTTTCTTTTTTTCTGAAAATTTTTTACATTTTTAAAATGATATTTTGTTACTACCTACTTTCTATTTTAACACAGGACGTACATAAAATGATAAGAAATTGAATGATAAAACTCTTCACCAAGTGATATGTTGATACGACTTATAATTTCAATCTAGTGATTAATGTTTTCAAAATTTACTAAAAAAGTATATAAATTGTATATCAGTCATGTCGCTCCCATGACACAAGCTCTGCTTACTTTGAGGCTAGATGACTGTGTGAAAGGCCAGCATTATTTATATGTATATTTGTTAATTAATTGCTTCATATCGCGAGGTATGTGGTGGTGTCTCTATACAATGTCGCTACAATATGTTATACCTAGATAGTTTTGAATGATCCTTAGATAGCACAACCATTTCACATGTATTTTATATTATTGTATAATCTGTACATTTCTGTAAATAAGGTGTAAATAAACTGAATTGAATTGAACTAAATTTATTTACAAAAATAATTACAAATATGTACAGAATAATAAACAATAATATACAATACCGTTTAAAAGGATCTATAGATAGCTCAACTGATCCAGATCACTGCCAGAGGGCAGCGTTCCCAAGACACTGGCGGCGTTGCCACGTTGAATGGCAATACAAATACGCTGAGCCAGATAGGAGCCAGCTCTTGGGTCACGCAATGTATCTATCTACCAGACGCCGTGAGATAATTTTGAAAACGCGGTGGGCTCCTGTTTCCACCGGCCCGTGGCCTCAATGCCAAAAGGCTCAAAATTAAAGCAAATTGAATAAAAAAACAACCGAATTGTAAACCTTCTCCTTTTTTAAAGTCGGTTAACAAGGAATGAGCAAGTAACTGTTAACGTAGATGATCATAATAAGCACAACATGCACAACGCACCTGCACACACAATCGACTCCCAACAGCATCTATCAGATTACAACAAAGAACAATGAGCGTACAGATAGGTCAGATAAGCACTAGGCATTAAGTGCTCGCGATATTAAAAGTAATATTCAAAGTAATTTATTATTTGTGTGACAAACGTAGTTGTTTGTTCTGTGTCTGGGTGTTTTAAAGTATCTTATGTATGTATTTAAAAATAAAGTTAGTAAAATAAAGTATTCTATCAGCCATCTGGTCATCATAATACAAGCTATGCTTAGTTTGGGGCTAGATCGTGTTGTGTAGGTACATTGTATGCGAATGAAATTGCAAGGCGTTCTACTTGTATAAAATGAAGCAAGAACCTTACAAAACCTTCAGCCTGTGAGCATTACAAATAAGCAAACAAGTTGGTTGGTAAGTATGTAATTTAAAAACACTTAAAACAGTGTTTGAAGTGCGCGTTGAAATCTTTTTTATGGAAAACTGTTACAACTGACAATTTTGAAGTTTTGAAGATATTTGAAGTTTGAGATATCTACAGAAGTAAAATAAATTACTGTGTTATTTTACGTAATGTTGTTATAGTAACATTTCATGTTGATTCTCTATAAAATTAAAAAAAAAATTGCATGACCTTTTTTCCGAGTAGAGAAATTCTCAATATCTATAAAAAATGCTTCTTAGTAATTTGCTACTTATTTTTATTCAAATTATTTTTATTATAACTATATATGAGTAGTAAATGTAAGTGAAATTACTGGGAGAATAAACAAAAAAACAATGTGTCAGCAACGAGCTTTTTTTTAATGAATTTTTATCAAGTTACTTTCAGCCGTGAAAATAAGACTTAAGACTATGTGACTATGTGATAGCAATTTATTTATAACTTTTTTTACTTGAGATTGGCAAAATTGTCACATGTCATTAATGAAAATAACACATGTCTTTAATGATATAGAAGAAAAAGACTTTATATACTTAGAAGATTATTTTTGGTGTCTTGCGAAGCAAACATTTCGCTCTAATTTGATAATTTTGATGTTTTTATTTAAATAGAGCTATTGACTCTGGTGTAAATAATTCACATACAAGCTTTGTGTTTCTTTGTGATTCCAGCAAAAATAATCCATTCAAGGCACCATATTATATAAAACAACAAATCACGAACGACAATATACGACTTAGTGACATACTATAAACAATATAAACACTTGACACTGATAATATTTCATTATTATGACACATGTCATTAACGAAGAAGACTTTTCATATAATTATTGTGATACTTTTGCGATCAGAATTCATTTTGTTGTAGTAGGTATGTAGTACGGGTATTAATCGCACAAAACTTCGGGAATAAACTAAACGCGATTAACGACTACTACAACAGTTAGACTAAATACTAGACCGATTCTGAAAGTTTAATTGTGATTGATTTGATTGCGGTATTTTCATTTTTTTTTATTTTAGGTAATTATTTAAAGTAGTTTTGTCACTCATTGTCTATGTCACTCCTGTTAAGTCTAAACACATGATAAATATATATTCAAAGTATACTAATCTACCTACTTTTCTATTTACCTAATACATTTCAATAATACACACTTATTACACCTAAAATACTTGCTCCAATTACGACAAAAAAGACAGAAACAAGACTGCGCTACAATACATATACAGGTAAATTGCAGGGAAAACCATCAAAACCCATCATCAGTAAAAGCTTTAGGTGGAGAACGACAATGTAAGACAATGTTCAGCTGCCAAAGTTCAGACCACCCCAGATGATAAGTAGTAGGTAGGTAAGCACCTATTAATTTGTGTTAGGTAAGTGACTCATCTGTTTATTATTCAGCTAAGTTCCTCGCCGGCAGTGGAAGCACGATTTCTTTACTCAATATTTTTTATTGTCCTCTAATGGTGTTTACTCGCGGGAAGGCATTGCAACTTGATACAGATCGCAGTGCATCGGTAAACAGCAGGCGAAGAAGTCTGATTAATAAACTAAGATAGAAATTAAATGATTAATGAAATGCCACTTAAATTTAAAGGCTTCATATAAAATAATTATGCGGATTACTTTTGCTTGAATCACAAAGAAACACAAAGCTTTTATTCCAATCATTCACACCCGAGTCCAGATACCAATAATACTAATAAAACCAGAAATAACTCGAGATAAATAAAATAAGCGCAATGTTTGCTTCGCAAGACTGTCAAAATGTATTATTAAGCTTATTAATCAAGAAGATTGTTATACTGAACCGCCACTTAATTGAAGGCTACTTAGATGACGTTTATGTCATCTTATAAAATTTTCCTTAGACATTTAGAAGGATAATGAATTCTTACCAGATTCTTTGTTTGACATTTTAAGAAGTAACACAGCTGTTACAAATTAATTAGTTTTTCTCGTGTCTCTCCATGTATTATTAGGTAATTTACAGCGGAATGTAATCAACAATTTATGACTTCCTAACACAAGACGATTGCATTGTACCTAATGTTACTAATGTACCTAAGTATATTATGTTGCATTGAGCCTTGTACGACAAGGTATTCAAAAAATATTATATCCATACCTAGTTTAATTTAATGTTTTTGTCAACATTAAAATTTGCGAAAAAGTCCAGACGGCCATTCCGCGATTACGTTTAGAATAGACAGATGACGATCGACTTTGATTTGTGACAATAATAAAACAAAATCTCTTGACATTAGCAAAATGGTCTTCAAGTCAGATGCCATTATAGGAAGAGAAGAAGTCTCACCCATTTGAGTTGGTCAATATGCTTAAAAAATTATTAAAAACACAAATTTAATTTTTCAATCCTCGGTCGTTGTCGGTCGGCTACGTAAAGCAGGAAACCTAAGAAACAAGTAGCACGAAAGACTGTAGACTGTCTACACGAGACAAGAAAAATAAATTATGCATATGGATTTGTAGGCCTAATTGTAGCGTTGAGCGCGACACTGCCGTCCGGGAACTTGATGAAAACTTGAAAACCGACTTCATTGAATGAAATTTGAGCCTATAATACATTTTTAGTGAAGAGTAGATGCATTTTGTTTATAATATATATTATATGGGTAGGCCAAATAAACGCATCGCTCCAATGAGACAGCGAGGTATCGAAGTACACGAAAACATCATCGATGTATACAATTTTTAGATATTCGTTAATTTTGCAGCTCGACCGATTTTGATAAAATTTAAATGGGACCACCTATGAAGTATACAAAAAAATCAAACAAAACAAAAAAATAATTTTCCAAATCGGTTCAGGCGTTTTCGAGTAATCGGTGAACATACATAAAATAGATTCCGATGAATTGAGAACCTCCTCCTTTTTGATGAAGTCGGTTAATAAGCATTACATACTTATCTAGACTTATACAGAGGTCGTTTCTGTTGCTCTGTCCTCTGACAGCTGACAGATTTGCAATGACAACCTACTGTTACCTTGTATTACTTCGATAGTTTTTCGTATTAAACTATTTATAACAAAGATCACAATAAAGATGACGAAGAGTTTCTTGTCAATTCTTCTCGGACTTGGGTTAGGAGGCTTCTAAATTCACCGCATGTCAGATAAAGTGATCCTTGTGATTGTATGAATAAAAATGCTTTTAATTTGAATACTAAACTGAACCCCTACAGTTTGCGTGCGTCTAATAGCACAAAGCGTATCAGTTCCCACTAAATTAGCGCAACACTGATCGCGTGACAATCGCACCTCTGTAATACGATCGCTCCTCGAGCTTTGAGCTCAGTATCCAATTACATACAACATGACGCTTACGAGTGACGCCTCCATATTGCTGGATCCCAAAAAAAAGGTAAAGAAATACGTCGTATTTACAATACAAATGATTTAAATGCATCCCTATATTGGTTACAATGTAGATATATAATTATGTAGTTAAGTAAAAACTACTTGGTTTAGACTAAGGTAGAGTCTGGGGTTAAGGTGACTGATCAGATGATTATGACGCGCTTCTATCGCGTTTTTAATCAGAATCGGAAAACAGTAAAATTACGTTTTAAAAACTAAATAGGAACCGACTTCATTGAATGAAATTTGAGCCTATAATACATTTTTAGTGGAAAGTAGATGTATTTTGTATATATATAATATGGGTAGGCCAAATAAACGCACCGCTCCAACGAGACAATGAGGTAACGAAGTACATGAAAACATCATCGATGTATACAATTTTTAGATTTTCGTTGACTTTTCAGCTCGACCGATTTTGATAAAATTTATATGGTCAAATAAATTTTTTGTTTTTTTTTCAAATCGGTTCAGCCGTTTTCGAGTAATCGGTGAACATACATAAAAAAAGATTCCGACGAATTGAGAACCTCCTCCTTTTTGATAAGTCAAAGTCAAAGTCAAAACAATTTTACAATTTTTAAGTATTTGTAGATTTTTTAAAGACCGCTCGACCGATTTGGATACATATTGGATCGGTGAACATACATAATTTTTAATTTTTATTAATAAGATTCCGACGAATTGAAAAAAAAAAGGAGGAGGTCTTTTTAAAAAAAGTTTATCTTCCGAAACGAGTTGAAACGCTATACTAAACCTGGTATAGTATCGTAAAAACAGATTTTTGAAGTAAGCAAAACCTGTAATTTGAAAATGTAAGCTCTTAATCCATTGTCATATTATAACGCGCCTTATGTACGGTCTCTTCATGCAAAATGTCAGTAAAATATGATTTTAGACAGATATTAACGCCAATTTTGCCAAATTTTACATCATTATGAATAATGGACAAGAAGGTACCTAGGTTACATAGAAACAGTTCTGAAATTTCAGGAAAATACAAAATAATAATCCGCCGACTCACTGGCAAACCTGGGGTCGTTAGACGCGGGGTACCAGCTGGCACCCCTCATGTCCCCGTAATGGGGCAAGTCCGTGGGGGCACAGCCGTACCCCTGGACTGGGGCGCCCCCGTAAAGGGGCACTGCGTATGGGTTCGACATCCCACAAGACGTGGCTGGACCCAGGGGAGAGTTAATGCTGCTGCCCGAGGAGTTGGACCTGCAAGGGAGAAGAGAGGTTAGTTGATGGAAGAACAGGGGGACAGCCTGATCGTTTTGTAATGGAGAGACATACCAGACAAACATAATCTTCTCTGACGTGTTATCAACTTTTGTATTATAATAATAATAATAATAATAATAAGCCTTTTTATTTCTTGTTTTACAATAGTTGGTAGGTATAATATTACAGTAAACACAAATTTGATTTATAATAGTAGGTAAGTTGTGTTAGTAATATAAGTATCTGTTTTAAATATTTATATATACCGGTGTATACCGGTTTGGGTAATAAAAGCCTCCTTCAAAGATGCCCATTTTTGGCGGTCTTGTGCTTTGGAGCGCCAGTTTATGCCAGATAATCTCTTCAGATCAACTTCCCAGCGTGCTAAGGGTCTGCCCTAACCCTCTTGCCTGGTGGTCCTTCCCACTGGGTAACCCGTGTGGTTCACCTTCTGTCAGATATTCTCGCTACATGGCCAGCCCAATGCCATTTCCGTTTTAGGGCATAGGTCAATGCGTTTGTAACTTTAGTGATGTACTTTTGTACCACTTTTGTACAAGTAACTAAATTCAAAAACACTCTAAGATAAGAACTCTCTTAAGACCTACTATAACATAACACGAATGGAAAATAAAAACCCGGATTAGTTCAGATTTTTGGTTTGTATCCCTTCGTCCATCCTTTCAAAATTTATGGCACAAATTGTATTCAGGGGCCGACGCGTTTCAGGCTGAGACGTCATCACAAATTGTATTCAGGGGCCGACGCGTTTCAGGCTGAGACGTCATCACAAATTGTATTCAGGGGCCGACGCGTTTCAGGTTGAGACGTCATCACAAATTGTATTCAGGGGCCGACGCGTTTCAGGCTGAGACGTCATCACAAATTGTATTCAGGGGCCGACGCGTTTCAGACTGAGACGTCATCACAAATTGTATTCAGGGGCCGACGCGTTTCAGACTGAGACGTCATTACAAATCAGCGCGGCTTAACGATTCGAATGTTAAAATTCATCTGGCGTAGATTCGGCTAAATGCGCGTTCACCTTAAGTATAATCCTTCTATAAACCGACCTAAATAGAGTCAGTTCGCGGGGCAGCGCGGCGGCGCCAACTCCTCACATTCAACAAAACTCAGCTTAACTACCTAATCCCTGTTTACACAAATTAATCCATATCAACCCAACACAAAACTCATCCTATTTCAAGCCTTAGCACCTTGGAATAGACACTATTATACCGATACCCCTCTGAGTACACCCCTGGTGAGACCATTACGATGTTTGGCCTGACAAATTGCGTTTTGACAGGGTGGTGTATCCGAGCCTTTAGTCCCTAATTTTATTAAGATAATTTTAATTGACGGATGTTGGTTTATAATTTTGAGAGAAACTAATGAAATTAACTACTTAATTAAATAATTTCGTTTTATGTGTGCAGTAACATTTACTGTGTTTTAGGTTTTAAAGTACTTTTATCGAACATCGAAAGTTTATTTATTTATTTATTTATTTATGAGGCATCACTAACAGTAAGTATATATAAACATAATAAACAATATTATTTTATGGAATATGCACCAATTTACCAACAGACGACCCCTGTGGCGCAGCGGACTAGCGTCTGGCTGAGATGCAGAAGGTTGCGGGTTCGATTCCCGCCGCGAGTCAAATATTTGTATGATCTGCAAGTATTTGTCTTGGGTCTGGGTGTTCCTATGTTTAATATGTATGTATGTACAACAAAAAAAAATGTAAGTAAGTAGTATATCAGTCATGTGGTACTAATAACACAAGCTCTGCTTACTTATGGGCCAGATGATGCTGTGTGAAATGTCCGGCAATATTATTATTATTAATTACAGGCCATAAAATATACATTACCATACAAATTATACAATACCAACCTATACAATATAATATTAAGGTTGGAAGTCTCCTCATACAAAGATATATATAATATATTTCATACGACACTCCCCTGCTTTGTACGGGAGCAATTTAGACTTGTAATTTACATGTAGGTAGGTACATTATTATATGTATCATCAATTGTTTCCGCAGCGCGCGCCAAATAATATTTTTTTATATCTAGGATTACATTATTGCAAGTTTTGTAGAAATCTCTAATTAGTTTTAAAAAAGAATACATCGCAAGTTAATCCCTGATAATGTAGCTTTATATACCTAGGTGAAATAACTTTTAAAATCGGTTAAGTAGTTTTGATAGATAATTCATTCAGGCGTGACTTTGCGGAAATCCATTACAAAACATTAAATAGATGGACAAATATTTAGTACTATTCCGCCAATCTATTCCCAAAGAGTTACCTATAAAGAAATTCGACACGTGTTTCGCCACGAGGCATCGTCAGGAACACTTGACTCGCTCCGCACCCTGACGAAAAACTATTCTATTTTGAGGTAACTCATTGGGAATAGATTGGCGAAATAGTTCTAGATATTTAGATATTTGTCCATCTATTTAATGTAAGTAGTTTTGAGTTTATCCATTAAAACAAACATATAAAAATCTAATATATGTAGAATTAAGATGAACACCTCACACACGGGTTGCGACAGTGGCGCCGCGGTTATTGATTTGGTAATTTCGGGTAACTTAGTGTCAAAGTTATGTCATGCTTGAGATTCATAAAATAATAAAGTACAGTTTGTTTGACCATGTTAAGCACTGTTTATTTATTGAACATGGTAAAAATCATAGGTGTGTCTTGAATAGATACTTGACACAAAAATAAATAATAAGTTACACATAGGTAGGTTATAAGGTATGATTGAATAAATGAATTATGAATTATAAATTATGAAGTGCGAGTAGTAGGTACGCATGCTTTAAGGGTTCCGTTAGTTAGAGTGAGAGAGGAGGAGCCTGCTTACCGCTGACGTATGCGTAAGAGAAAGGGACTGGTGCCGTGGACTGGCACCGTAACGCGTTACGTAACGAAGCGGTTTACCCTCCCATAAGAAGTTATTAAAAACTGGTGTCTCTTTATTAACTAACTAGCTGACCCGGCAAACTTCGTACCGCCTCAGAATCAATAAATAAAAAAGCAAGCATTTTTTTCATATTTACTCACCTTCTAAACCTTCCCTGGACTTCCATAAATAATTCAAAACCAAAATTAGCCAAATCAGACCAGCCGTTCTCGAGTTTTAGCGAGACTAACGAACAGCAATTGATTTTTATTATATAGATAACCGTCTCACATATAAGTTACTTACACATAGGTAAGTACTTAGTAAGGTATGATTTAATGGACAAGTGCGAGTAGTACTCTTGCTTTAAGGGTTCCGTTTTTAAGTTTGAACAAACAGAACTTATTTGACATGGAAGTCAAACTAATAACGCTTCGCATTTTCATATGTCTTAATATATATATAATCAAATCCTGTTCATAAATGTATGTGTGCTAACCTACTCTCAAACGATGAAGAAAAACATCGTGAAGAAGCCAGCATGTTGTAGAACCTAATCATTTCTAATCAAGTCATAAATGTCAAGTGCACGAAAGGAGCCTCTCACGTGCATTTTAAGCCTTTCACCACACTGGTTCAAAATAACTAGTAACACGTTAAAAATAACAGTGTTATAAAATCAGCCCGAGTAAGTTAGGTAACCTATACCGTTATTTTTCGATGTACCTAAGTAGTTATAATGACGATGCAACCTGACGCGTTTGAAATAAACATTTTGTAGCATTCCCATTTTCCAATTTTTCGATTTTTAATATCTATGAAACATTATGTTTTTGGGAGTAGGTATATACCTACCTACTCGGCGGCAACTCCCTAGGCATTCATTCAGCCGGCGACCACAGTTATTGCAACATAACCAAAACGTCGGGATTCAATTAACTTTAAGGTAATACCAAATGAGATAAATACACGCTGACTACTAAACCAGGGTGTCACGGTAATTTAACCATCACTGCCAAAGCTAAATTACTGTCTCGGGACGCCCGTCAGAAGTGAGTACCATCAAACTAGCGCTGTGGGTTAGAGTGAGAGAGGAGGAGCCTGCTTACCGCTAGCGTATGCGTAACAGAATGGGACTGGTGCCGTGGACTGGCTTTGAACGCGTTACGGGCTTGACTTTAGTTGCGCGTCGCACGAATTGGAGGGTAAAAAGGCTCAAATCTGGTAGGGTATTGCTTCGTGATTACATATTTTATTTTATTTTATTTATTTTATTTTATTACTACTTTTAACATTAGGTAATCCTTAGTTTTCGAGAAAATAATAAAACATTTCTAACCTCAAATCTGATAAAACATGAAACAAAACGTAAAAATTTACAGATAATAACCAAATTTGTCGTATTTGTTGTCTGTGGTTTAACATGTTGTGCAAAATTGATGCGAACGAAACGTAAAAACCTGTCATGTGTCACTGTAACCGCGCCAAATCGCGCCATACGTAAAAAACCGATGTCTTTGACATATCGATGTCTTTGGCTTCTTTCGACGACTTTGTTATCGTCACTTCACTTGGTTACTTATCACTTGGTAGGTTATGTTGGAGTATAGAAAACAACGCGCAAGGCGAGCGAGCGAAGCGAGCGTCCCGCGGTAGCGGCCGCCGAAGCGCCAGAAGAATAATACAAGGTCACGGTTGGAGCATTTGAGGTTAGAAATGTTTATTATTTTCTCGAAAACTAAGGATTACCTAAAAGTGGTATATATGTAATCAGGAAGCAAAACCCTACCAGATTTTACATTTATTCAAATATCTCGAGAACGGGGCAATACCTATTATGGGGGTAGTACCAGGGGGGAGGGGGGTCCCCGATACAAGCATAGGTAGTTTATTTATTCAAGAGCTCAAATAATCTTATTTTGAATTCATACATGCAGTAGTTGGTTCATGATTTTTACACGTTCCTTTTATGTAGCAATCCGTCTAATCTAGTCATTATGTTTAGAAATAATAATCATACGATCTCCTTACTGCTCATCAGTATCCTTCGTGCACGTCTATCCTTTTCCTACACTATGCTACGTGAAATAGCGTGCATTTTAGCTGCGCCCACTGACGAGTTTGTGCGCCTGACTAGTTTATCCTTAGGGCTTCGGTTTTAGTTTTGAGGTGCACAACCCTAAAATGTAGGAAGTAGTAGGTAGAAGTAACACTTGAGTGTTTTAACATATCAAACCGCAGCCAAAACCAATGCAGTCGTGGATAATAGAAGATGTAGCTTTAGCTGTGATCTTATCTTACAAATATTTATTCTGCGCTGTTCTAAATAAGTAGGTAGGTTCTATTTACATTTTGTGGTTTTGCATTCCGAGAAAATACAAGTTGATAAACCTATGTAATAAACTATTATGCAATGTCTGACGCCACGTAACTTTAACTTTCGTTTCTAATGAGCCGTTTTTTTAAACAAAACCTTGGGAGCCCATGGCGTGGCACGCAATACTAAATTCATTGTTTGGTAAAACCTAGGGAGATTACCCTCTATTTTATTATTACATAATTAGCAAGTATGTTCTGTCCTAGTCATTCTTATGTCAATGAATCGAGATGGCAACAGATTAAAACATCACATTAGCTAGTGATAGACCCTAGTTTTTAACATACCTACCTACTTTTATGCCTAACCTTCCTCTCTCCTCTCTCTATAAGTTTTTTTCACACCACGCCATCTATTTTTGTAACCCAAGGTCTTATAGATATAAAACCTTGGGTTCAAAATTAGATGGCGAGGCGTGCAATAGGTACCGAATTCATAAAAAAAACCTAGAGAGGGAGGATGGACGGAAGTTAGACATAAAAGTACTTATGTTAAAAACTAGGGTCTATCTAGATAGGCATACAACACAAGACGCTTGGACTGGTTCTAGCCAGGTCCGTAGTCAAAGCAACTTTTGGGGTCAAGTGGGATTATTTACTTATCATAATCTATTCATTTGGTATCTAACATGTAAAAAGTTACAACGCCGTAGGAACTTATCTAACTTGAATCCACATTTTTATATATCTACTAAGTATAATTATATTTGTACCATATTATACTCATTCATCAAGAAATTTCAGAAACCATCAAACGGATTGGAATGAAATTTGGTATGCAGCTTCTTCTAGGGCCGTAGGTGCTTGATATGAAAGGTTTTCAAAAAAATTACTCGGGATCATGGTCATTTTTAACCGACTTTATCAAAAAGGAGGAGGTTCTCAATTCTTCGGAATCTTTTTTTTTTTTTTTATTTATGTATGTTCACCAATTACTCGAAAACGGCTGAACCGATTTGGAAAATTCTTTTTTTGTTAGTATACTTCACAGGTGGTCCCATATAAATTTTATCAAAATCGGTCGAGCTGTAAAATAAACGAAAATCTAAAACTTGTATACATCGATGATGTTTTCATGTATTTTCATACCTCGCTGTCTCATTGGAGCGTTGCGTTTATTTGGCCTACCCATATTATAATATACAAAATACATCTACTTTCCACTAAAAATGTATTATAGGCTCAAATTTCATTCAATGAAGTCGGTTTCTTTTTAGTTTTTTAAACGTAATTATTCCGAAATATTAATTCGTTCAATTATTATCTTGCTACTTTTTATCTACCACGCGGGCAAAGCCGCGGGAAACAGCTAGTCTTGTATAAAATAATAGGCTAGTCGGTATAAAACCCATCTTTAAGAAGAACTAATAAATAATACCTACCTACACACAAACCCGTGCGCACATTACGGATTCATTCACGGCGAACTTATTATCGATTCATTCTATGGAACATAGAATCAGACGTTCAGCACTATTGGGAAGAACCGCGCGGATTAATTCGCTAGTGCGTGTGAAGAAAAAGGCACTCTTACTAAGTCTTGATACCCGACTGCCAAGGAAGGTTATATTTTTCGCGCGATCTTGTAGGTAAGTATGTATATTTGTAAATTTCTTTATTACCTCTTATCTTGCAAACGGCTGGGTGTTTTTTGGATGGATGTCAGTTAAGGTACCTATCGTTATATTCATCTTAAAAAGTCCCTTAGATAAGTGTTTGGAAAAAAGAACGGCGGGTTTTTGGCGCGTAATATAAAAAAAAATACTATATCTACCTATTGAGTAGGGTATCAAAATAAAGGTATTAAAGTATAATATAAGTTATATGTTTAAATTTAATTAGGAATAATAAAGGTCTTTGTGCAGTCGGGTTTTTGATTTTTTAAATTATATTTCTTGTTAAACTGTTTTTTACTTGCAGATACGTAGTCAGGACGATTGTTGGGGTCAAGTGGAATTTGCTTTTTAGTTATATGTTCTAACAGGAGGCGTATTAAAGAACAAATAAGTTTAAACATTTTAATACGAGAAAAATACTCATATAAAAATGATTCTTAATTCTATCGACCGATATTTAAATTAAATTACTTTAATTAATTAAATTATAGATACTCTAGCGGACAAGTGAATAAATCCCGTGTTTGAAAAGTGTTCTCAAATCAATTATAAGGTATAGGTAAATAGGTAGATACAGTAAAAAGTAGGTACGTAGAGTACAATGAGGTACTACACATTTTTATAACTGTCTCCGGCGGCGCCGCTGCCAGCAAGGGTCTTATAAAGTGTGTGTTTGTAATTAATATGAAAAGCAATTTCCACCAAGTAGTAGTAAGATGAATGTAGGTTTTTAGAAATATGTGTTTTTTTTGCTGCAACTACAACTATTTTATCCAATAGGTAGGTAAAGTTTGGTTATCGTAACATTAATTTATTGTTGTTTAAAAAAAATAACTTTTATTATCGGTAAATATGGTTTGTTAACAATTTTTTATAAATATTATTATAAATTTTCTGACGAATGTAGCATGTATTGAATATTCCATATTTATAAAATATTTTTATTTGCGTAAATAAAGCCCAAATTTTATAAAACGAATTTAAACTGATTAATGAACTGCGGTGTATTATTTTGCTGATTTATCGAAGACGACACTTTTTAGTTGTTTGCCAATTAAGAGTAGGTTAGATTAATTAGCCGTGAATATAATAGGTACCTAAGATTTAAGTTGACTAAGAGTTGGTACCTACATGGTATGGTAATAAGCCTCGACCGCCATCATATCTGCGGCAGTAGCGACGCCCCGGGGCGCGGGGGCGCGGACTCACGCTGGCCTTCACCGTTGTTGGTCCATTTTCATTTAATATAAATCGAGATAAAATATTTAAAGACTTTCCGAAAATTGTAAAATCATTGAAAATATTTAGAGTCCATCACGAGTAGAAAGGAGCGACCGATAGCCCGCTAAGTGCCATCGCACACCGACCGCACACTCACACGCATCATCACTTGACCGGCAATCACAACATACCTGCACAAACAAACGTCACCGAACTATATCCTTCGAGTCGGAGCGCCGCTCGAGCACTCTCGTCGGGACCTTCGGCACTCGAAACGCGAGCGGGCGGGGGGCGCCCCCCTCATCGATCCACGCACCTGTACGGCGACGGCGGGTTGTTGGCCAGCTCCAACTTGCGGTACTCCTCGATGGGCGACAGGATGTCGGTGACGCTGAACGGCGTGGAGTGCTGTAACTGCAGCTGCGACAGGTTCTGCTGCAGCAGAGCAGATTTGGGAGACAGGCTCATCGCCAGCTCCGCGGCGCTCAGCTCCGGCAGCGCCTCCGCCGGACACGGCGAGTAGCCGCCGCCCTCCGCGGACATCCGACCGGCCGACACTCGACGCCACTCCACGGCTCAGCCTCTAGTGGCTCTCGGGGCGAGAGTGGCGGCCGGAGCCCCCGGGCCCGGCGCGGCCCTCGACTGGCGCCCCGCCCCGCGGCGCCCCGGGGCGGGGCGGGCTGCCATTGGCCGCCCGGGGGCGCGACGCCCCTGACTCCACGGAGCGCCTCTCGCCACGCCAGTGTGCCGGCGTGGGGGGGCGCCGGCGCCACATTCTGCGCCCCGCTAATTACCGCGCTGGAATTTTGTACGTTTCAACTGTGAACACATTGTGACATTTGATTATTAGCAGTGACTAATGGAAATTGTTGGTGATTGAACATTGAACAGTGCAGAGTGCAGAGACAGTTTGAAAGTTAGATGGCTGAGCTATCTACTCAATTATTGTGTTAAATTACTCGATTTGTGATTTGTTTTCGAAATATTTTGTAACCACGGCTACTACGTACTTAGAATAATGTTTACTATACTTTTAACTACAATAAAAACTTATTATAGTGATGTTTTTAAGGTTTAGTAAATAAGTAGGTACCTAAGAAATTATCACATATGATTGACTAGGTATCTTTGTAGTTATGTAACTACCTACCTACGTAAGTACAGTACCTACAAGGCTCTGCTACACTAGTACAGACACAAAAAAGCAAAAAATAAAAATTCTGGATTTTTTTGTTATTTAAATTGTACTTGTGTTATTGAAAGTAGAATCAAATATTAAAACAAATAATAATTATTTGTGTCTGAAAACTTAAATCATGATCACCTCTCCGCCCCTAACCCACTTTATGTGAGGTCGGCACATATTTGTCTCTACTTTCCTTTAAGTTTGAAAACTTAAATGGTAACTTTCATATTTTAACACTAATTAACTGTAAATAGTGCTTGTGAAGTAATTTTATTGACATCTCGATTAGTACTTCATTGTTAGAGTCATGGGGTCAGAGAGATAATAAATTATACAAGTAAGTAGGTTTAGAAATAAAGACTTCAAGTCAGTTTCGAGAATCTTGTGATCGCCAATAAACGAATGTGGTACATAGGCGTACTTTAGATAAATTATACGATCTGATAGTGTCTGCGATGAGTGATGCTGTGACCGTCTTACAGGCATATAAGAGATAGTGAGAAAGGACTGATAACAAAATGTATTCAGCACCGCATCAAACCCAAAACGAAGCCAGCAGGCATGGTTTGAATGGCAGACCTACAAGTGAATATTTGTCTAAGTAAATTAATCAAGAAAAATATTTTTTAAAAACGGCTCAGTAGGTACTGAAGACATGCTCTGTGCTGCCACATTTGTCATGTGTGCTTGCCATGCTGTAAACTTTTTCTTTACGTCATACTTGTCTCCCACTAAAGCTGATAGAGAAAACAGATATACCCATATATAAATAAATAAAACTGGTGATCATTTGGTATTCAATTCTCAGGATTAAAAGTGCCATATTGAGCTTTAAAACATACCTACAATCAAATACCGGTACTTTACCGATAGAAAAATACAAGTCTATGAATGTTTTTTAGATCTCTCTAAAGCTGTTGATAGAGTCTCCTATCAGCTTCTGTGGGATAAACAGAAAAAAATGCCACTGTTTGGTTTAAATATTGGTATGGAATTCTGATTATTAGTGTAAGGTGGTCTCGAGCAAATTTGTGCATGTAGGTATAGGTTGAAATGTGGAGTGAGACAGGGGGGTTATATCTCCCAAGCTTTTCAACCTGTATGTAAACTGACCTTAGGCTGTTGCCGTGTGAGATGCTCTATTAACGGTATGAAAGTTAATAATATAAGCTATGTGTACGATATGGTATTGCTGAGTCCATCAATTAGCGGCCTATGACACTGTGTGTCAATCATGTGCTGATAAGCATTGTTTATTGTACAATACCAAAAAGAACAAGATTTATATTATTCGGAGAGCAATAAGCTACCAGACAATATCCCTCCATTGAGTCTTTTTCGGAACTAGCCTAAATATTGATAAGCAATCCAAGTACCAACCAACCGTACCATACCAAATGTTGTTCTCAAAGACGACTGTGACCTCTGTGACGCAGCGGGCCAAGGCTCGGCGGAGACGCAAAAGGTTGTGGGTTCGATTCCCGCCGCGAGATAAATGTTTGTATGATCTGCAAGTATTTGTCTCGGGTCTGGGTGTTTCTATGTATAATATGAATGTATTTACAAAAAAAAGTATATAAGTAGTATATCAGTCATGTGATACCCATAACACAAGCTCTGCTTACTTTGTGGCCAGATGATGTTGTGTGAAATGTCCGGCATTATTATTATTATTATTTAGAGAGAACGTAAGACGCTGGCTATTAGAGGTAAATGTTATCCCGTAGGTTTGCTCGATATTCCATCCCTATTAAAATAAAGCTTTCCGAAACATTTTATACGAGCTGCCTATGGTAGGTATATGTGTACACAGAAATCTACCAGCGCCCTACAACTCCAATATATAAACATCTTCAGAATGCTGTTGGCTTTTTCTCGTTACTGCAGTGTTTCTGGAATATTTGCGGTCTTAAGAACTGACGGCTTCTCAAAAATCATCTGGGAGAGGTTAGCAGGGCTAATGCGCAGAGTGAGAAGTACCTAGTGAAGTGACAACGGCATGCAGAATGTTCTAGGAGATAATTATCATAGCATAGTCCTATAAACTGGGTTAAATCTGTCATGGGTTTGTTTTCAAATAACTAATTAAAATTGTATTATTAAACCGTGTGTCACGAATTGTTCTCATGTTTTGTTGATGTTTTTTAATTCTCTTTTTATATGCTATTATATTTTAAAATTGTATTATCAGTGTCAGATAAATTGTCGTCAGTGTTATTTGTCTTCTTATGTGTGTGTAATAAATTTATGGACCTAGAAGTCTGAAATAAAGATTTTATTAATATTATAAGAATATCAGTACAATACTAAGTCTCACTTACGCACTAAGACACTGAACATTAAAATTGTTCATACCTATTTGCTTTTGAAGTGAAAACTTCTTTTAGCGCAGTACGCATATTTTTAGATGAGTTAAAACCTTGCCTTATTCGCGACACCGTTACCGTCTGGGGCGAGACGCAGCCGGCTGCCGCGCTCGCCCCATTTGATTATAAACCTTAATTCACATGCTTACAGTCTACTTTTGTATGGAGAAGTTTACTGAGTTAGGTTCTTTGATATATTATCTAGATTCTGAACAAAAAATATTGCATCATCTGTGTTCGTTCAGTATTTGATTAGCAGTCGCCATAATTACTGATTTTGAAGTGTTAGAGTTTAGTAATAAATATTACTAAACTCTAACGCGCCAAAATAAGTTTTCACTTCTGTGTGCAACCCCATTTTTTTTATAAAATAATGTAGGTACTAGGTTAGTAAACTTACCTAAGTAAATTAAATTAATACCTTTAAAACATTCCAGTATATTAAATAATTCTCTATTAAATTCTTTCATTCAGGCAACTTAAGAAAAAGTTACAGATTGGCCCATAAAATTAAATATTGTAAATTGTCATAAGCCAAAGGCTATCATATACAATAATATAAAATACACGTGAAACAGTTGAGCTATCTAAGGATCGTTTAAAACAATCTATAGATAGCTCAAAGGGAAGATTTTTATGAAATGCAGGTAGAGTTCATCTATCTCACGAAGCTCAAATGATAACATTTATTCATAGCATAAAATTTAAAACCTAATAAAACACCGGATTCGTTCAATAAATACCCTAGGTTAGGTATATTAGGTACCAGTACCTGCTTAGGTTTTAAACTAAGCAAATAGTATTATAATGTGATAAATAATATTTTATTCATCCATTAAGATTTTATTGATATTATTTAAAATATCAATCTCTGATTACAATAATTAAAATAATCCCTATCTTTAATCGAAACCGACTGTATTAAGAATCCATCATACAAATCAAATCAAAACAATCTTTATTCAATAAAATCACAAGGACCACTTTGAATCGTCTTCTTACATGCTAGTGAATCTAGGTGCCGGTTCCTCCTAACCCCAGTTCAAGAAGAATCCGGCAAGAAACTCGTCTGGTCTTGACACTTTATTGTATAATCCTTGACAATATTGTTACGGATGCCGGGTCGAGTTAGAGTAGATTCATCCAAAGCTTTTTTGTGATCTAAATAATCTGATAGTAAGTATTTTATGATATACTTTAATACATACCTTAAATTGTCCAATCGACAAATCTAACAGATCTCTTTATACCTATATTTAAATCGGTCGGTGTTGACCATCCATTATACCTACTTACGTTGTGCCCCCGTTCTTCTCCTTAATCCGCCCCTGTTTTTATGCATTGATTAAGAAAATTTTAAGAAATAATTACCGAAATGACAAAATAATATAAAATACACGTGAAACAGTTGAGCTATCTAAGGATCGTTTAAAACAATCTATAGATAGCTCAACTGATCCAGATCACTGCCAGAGGGCAGTGTTCCTAAGATACTGGCGGCATTACCACGTTGGTAATGCTAATGGTAATGCTAATACGCTGGGCTAGATAGGAGCCAGCTCTTGGATCACGCAATGTATCTTCCAGACGCCGTGAAATAATTTTGAAAAGTTAAAACGATTTTATAATTAAAGCTTGATATGCCCCCTTAAATTACGAGAGCTGTTTTGAAAAAATGGTGCATGGTGCAGAGATGGGTCGTCAGCAAAGTTAGATTTTATGTTATTCTACTTACCTAGACCCTTAACATCGTTATCGTTAATCGTGAACAATGAGCATGCACAGAGATAATCGCGTCAAAATAATTATGAGAAGCAATTCCTTCGATGCTTTTGTTCGATCAGCGTTGTACTGATTTTGTGTGTGTATATTCAGTAGGTCTAAGAATACGACGTAAACTTTTTTTCATACCCCTAAGTAATATGGGTGATCCACTTCATAGAATATTGTTTCATTATTTGGACAAGATTTTTTATTTCACTTTCAAAACCATTTTGATACCATTGCAGAGCAAAAATCAAAGATGCATTGCCCCACTGAAGTAGACAGGTTAGTGGTGAATTTATCTTCACAAATACTCACTGAAGATATGAAACAAGTATTGGCTAAAGGTTTGAATTTTGCTCCTACACCACATAGAGTACCAGTGGAGGCAATCATTACAAGCGTCGAGGCTACTATAGCACATAATAAGATACCAACACACGACTCGGATTGTTTAGGATGTGGCCTCTATGGTGCGAAAGGCTAAGTTGCTGAAGCCTAATACAACAAAACCTGAAATCCGAGCATTATTGAGTCTGAAGAAAAACCAGGATTTGTTGATACTATAAGCTGATAAAGGCAACGCCACGGTAGTGGTAGATACGGCGGCCTACGAACAAAAAAATAGTGGACTTACATAGTGACACACATACTTATAAACAGGTCTCGTACAACCCTACGGCAAGAGTAGTAACAAAGCTCAAGGAGTTACTTCTGACCATGCCTGATGACGTGTATGGAAGGTTATTATAAACCCTACGGTGCCTAAAATCTATGGTCTCTCAAAAAGTCACAAGGCAAACTGGCCTCTTCGTCCAATTTTTAGCCAAATAGACTCACCAACTTATAAAACAGCTCGGTATATGTCGGACATACTACTCACAGGAAAAACTGCGAGCTTCGTGAGAGATTCTACGCATTTTACACAGTTGCTAAAAGATGTGGTAGTTGACAATGGAGAGCTAATGGTGAGTTTTGATGTCACTTCTTTATTCACTAATGTACCGATAGCGGACACCATCCTAATTATTGAAGATTTGTTAAAGACCACAGACTTACCTACCTATCGAGTACATGACAGTGATAAAGTATATCTTGACGAGTGGTTATTACTCCTGGCGAGGGGATTATTTTCTGCAGCTGGAGGGAGTAGTGATGGGTTCACCCATAGCACCTGTCGTAGCTAACATATATATGGAGTGGTTCGAAGCTACCGCGCTACAAGATGCACCTTGTAAGCCAACACATTGGTGGCGGTATGTAGATGATGTATTTGCAATTGTACAGGAGGATCAAATAGATAGGTTTGATCCCCATCAAACCCCCATCAATCAGATCCCCATAATAACGATCCGTCAGATATTCGGAGATCACTTAGAATATTAACTCTTCTTTCTCTTTGTAGTATGAAATTCCGCATTCACCACCTTCTCTTTCTCTTACGTTTCAACACACTCGATATAATTACTATGTACGCAGCACTATGGCCTCGGGCGACATTTCTATAAACACTGACTAGTGTGGCCTACACAACACAATGTTCCGCGACATTTACCTCGGCACGTTCTACGTAGTTCTTGAGGAACATGTTCCGCAACATGTTGCTCCATTTGCCCCCATGTGTATCCGGGGCTTTAACCGACACACTTCAAAACTCTCTTGTATTAGTATTTCGTAATTAAGGTAGTTATAAGATGGATCATGTAAAAAAGCGCTAGGACCAAGACGAGTTTCTTGCCAATTCTTCTCGGGCTTGGGTTAGGTAGGATGAATTGGCACCTAAATTCACCTAGTATGTAAGACGTTTCAAAGTGATCTTTGTGATTGTATTGAATAAAGTATCTTTTGACTTTGACTTTGAGTAAGTGCTCTAGCGTCAATAAAATTTAACTGATTTCGGAACGTGTGCAATAAAGAATACCTACCTAGGTAAATAAATATTAAATGACTAGGTACTATGAAATCATATTGTTGTTTATTTAAAAAAAAAACTTTTCCTGTAGAAAACCTCCTAGCATTGACTGCCCTACTTTTCACGCGACTGAGTGGACTGGAGTGGAGCCTAGCAAGCAACAGAACTATAAAATAGCTTTGGTTTTGTAGGTACCTACTTATACTTACATAGGTACCCATGTTTATTGAATAGATATTCTGAATACGTATAGTGTTAGTAGCGCCATCTGTTATTTTATTCTTTGAAGTTAAGAAGTAAACATTACTTAGCAGCGGGTAAAGAAATTTGCTAAATGAAGTTTTCATACTGCTTACCTAGATGGCAGTGTTGTCGAAACCTCGTTTCAAGAGAAGTTTTTACTTTAAATTTATGATCTATGGCTAGCAAACTCTCTTTGTTATTAGATGTTTAGTTTACAAGTCAATCAATCAGACAGAAATAATTGTTTCAGATTAAATAAACTAAGTTGGGGTAGGTTATGTTAGTTTAATAGTAAATAATGATTGAAAATAATCTACGAGCAAGACTAGTTTTATGAGATAACTAACTTTATAGTAGAATTTGAATTTATTCGACGGACACCCCACTCGCAGCTGGCCACATTCTCGCTGTCTCCGATTCAGCAAGTATGTAAATGTCATTTTTTTATTATTATTCCGTAAAATTAAGATTTATCGCGGGCCCCGCTACATTTCTACCGATATCGCGAGTGTTGTGAACCAGGTCGAAGCTAGTGCGAGGCACGATGCCTTCACCGGGAGTGAATAACCTCAGCGTCGGGCGCATCACGTAACATCGGGAGTGCTCGATGGTGAGGCGCTCCGACATGGTGCTGAGTACCGAGTGGGCGCAGGTGGAAGTCGTCGAGCTGACCAACGACGGAAACGGGCTGGGGTTCAACCTAGTGGGCGGGCGCAGCACGGGGGTCGTGATAAAGTACGTTGTTCCGGGGGGGGTCGCGGATAAAGACGGGCGGCTGCAGAGCGGGGATCACGTGCTGCAGGCAGGGGGGGTGAACTTGCGCGGGTTCACGTCGGAGCAGGTGGCGGCCGTGCTGCGCGGGGCAGGCCCTTCCGTGCGACTGTTGGTGGCGCGGCCCGCAGACCCCGCCACCGCACTCTGCGCCCCGCTGCCTGGCACCGCGCTCGTGCCCACCAAGATCCTCGGCGACCCCGAGCTACTCGACCGGCACCTCATCGAGACCGGCTACGGTGCCGTCTACGACCTTTCTCAGTGTTACACGGAATACATCAATGGTCTGAAAGCAGAACAAGTGAGTTTGGTGGCTGCGGCCGTCAACGTTATCGGGGACCATCCTCTGCAGATCCCTGACCATCCCATCATATCCGATTCTGTCTCGCCGACGATTACCATCACTATACCTGTAGAACTACCTACTTTACCTGAGGTTGATATAATTCACGTGGATTTGAACAAAAATGTGTATGGTTTAGGGATCACCGTGGCAGGCTATGTTTGTGAGAAGGAGGAACTATCGGGTATTTTTGTAAAAAGTATTATTGAGGGCAGCAGTGCAGAGCAAAGTCAAAGAATTAGAGTTAATGATAGAATAATAGAAGTAGATGGTGTGTCATTAGCTGAAAAAAGTAATCCTCAGGCTGTTGAGGTGTTGAGAAACACTGGCATCTCTGTGCATTTAGTGTTAGAGAGGTATTTGCGAGGTCCAAAGTATGAGCATCTTCAGTTAGCTATATTTAATGAGGATCGTCCTGCATCACCATCACCTTCTACAACCACTCTCTCCTGGTTCCCCGTGCCTTCCCATGCTGATAACAGCAACACAGAAATTGAACCAGAGCCAGAATCAAATACAACCATAGACTCTAGTGTGTTAGAAATAGGAGATATCCTGGAACCAACACAAGAAGAGTTAGATGAAAGATTTGATGAAATACTAGCTGTAAATGAAGAAGATATTAAGAAAAAGTGGTTGGAGACTCTTGGATCTGGGAAGGAAATATTAGTAGCAGAAGTAAATAAGTTGGAAGGTCTTGGTATTAGTCTTGAAGGGACCGTTGATGTAGAGGGTGGCCAAGAGGTGAGACCCCATCATTACATCAGATCAGTGCTTCCCGAAGGACCGGTGGGTCAACAGGGTACTCTTCTAGCTGGTGATGAACTCTTAGAAGCAAATGAATATAGGCTGCATGGATTAACTCACACCGAGGTTGTGACTGTCCTGAAACATCTACCCAACAGGGTTAGAATAGTCTGTGCAAGAAGCAGCATAGACAGTGGGCCAAGACCACTGATAAACTTAGCATCAGACCGCGAAGGCTTCGAAGCTAGGAAAATCATATCAGGGAGCCTGAACAATCTAACCACGATTGTCAAAGCACAATCTGATTCTTCCATTAACACTTCCAGCACAGCTACTTTGACAAACCACTCTG
Organism: Lampropteryx suffumata; assembly: GCA_948098915.1. Classification (NCBI taxonomy): domain Eukaryota; kingdom Metazoa; phylum Arthropoda; class Insecta; order Lepidoptera; family Geometridae; genus Lampropteryx; species Lampropteryx suffumata. The sequence goes on along the minus strand of OX402563.1, from coordinate 17,600,238 downwards.
GCCAGTCAAAGAAATCTAGATCGCTGCAGTACGTCTCTGAACTGGCCATGTGGCAGAGCAAAGAAGATATCATAAACCTAGTCAAAGGAGATCAAGGTTTAGGGTTTTCTATACTTGACTACCAAGATCCGATCGACCCTCAAGGTACAGTCATTGTTGTGCGAAGCCTCGTTCCAGGCGGAGTAGCTGAGAAGAATGGCGACATATCTCCAGGTGATAGAGTCATGTCGGTAAATGGTGTTAGCATCAAGAATGCGACTCTTGACCAAGCAGTGCAGGCATTGAAAGGTGCTCCAAGGGGCACAGTCAGAGTCGGCATAGCCAGACCTCTTCCCCCTCACGATAGCAAATCCAAAAGCAGCACCGCATTAAATGTTAAAACTAGCTAATCCCTAAACTAGTCAAAAAGTCATATCTTACAATTAAAGTGAGCTTAAGGGTGAGTACATATCAAGCGGTTCTATTATAGCGCTTGGTATGTTGAAGCCTAAAGTTAGGAACACACCAAGTTAAGCCCCTAGCGCTCAATACCTACGGAGCTGAAGACTCTGGTACAATAATAAACTTACGCTTTACTAGTCAACCAAGTATTAACATAACTCTTACGCTAAGGTTCACACTTTTTTACTGCACAAACTTTTTAGAACAAGTTATTATATAAGTTTTTTGTGGAAGTCCAATAATTATTTACCCTTTTATACATTTTCTAATGCTGTGTGCACACTTAACTTTTAAAAAAAAATTATAACAATATTTTTTTTTTAAAACATAAGTACATTTTATTTTACACAGGTTCAGTTGATAAATAAATTAACAACTTACCAAACACTAATTTAGGTAACGATTTCGTGGTTTATAGAAAAAAAATGAATAAAAGATTGTAGATTATCATTATATTACACTGTAGATATTACGTAAGGGAGCAATTTATTGTAAATATAATAACGAAATAAGATTTATGAAAATTTGAAATAAAACTATTGTGGATTTGACAGTGAATTGAGGTATAGTTGCCAAAAAAAATTCAAGTTAAACGATGATTATAAAATTTCTGGTATACTCAATAATTAAAAATTCAAACACACACAACTAGTTCACTCAGAACATTTTATTCTATAGATACATTAGTCGCCTATTTGTAGTTTAGTAAACTGGACTTAAATCCCACTTGTGTCAACCTGAGTTAACATGCCATTTTGCTTTGGCATTATACCAGCTGGACTTATATTTTGTTATGATAAGTTACTTCTCAGTTATTTTATTTTAGTTAGCAAATGGTTAGGTTTTTCAATTGTAGGTAATAGACCTTTTAGGTAGCTCTCGCTCGATCTTGCTACCCACTCAAATTGTAGTAAATCTATATCTTACTTACCTATCGCAAATATTTTATATGCTTGATATCTAGTCTTTTGTTTATATAATTTAGTTCACGCTCTATTATTTTTAAATAATAAATAAACTAATAATTATGAGGTAAGGATATTATTGCTAATTTGCACTGAAAATTAGGGAAGCACTTGTGATAATTCTATAAATAAAATAGTTAGATATTCATTTTTTAAATAGTTCTGTGCATTGCAATATTGCCAGCCTGTATAAAAGATTCATGGACTTTGACATGAACTGTCTCTGAATAAGTGATGAGGCGTATTGAATTTCTGATTGTTCTCCGCGTTTGTCAATGTTTATTTATGTCACGACATTTCAGCTGAAATCTGATTGTAAAACATATCTACAAATGGGACAATTATTTGGAAAATAATGGCGTAGTCCTAATATATGTGAGTGATTTCTCGGTTAAATACTGACAAAAATTTAGTCAATTTTATACTAATATTAGTTTTAAGTTAACATTAGCTTAAAGCTTAACATGCAAGTTTAAAACTACCCATGCCTTTATGTATTAAGAAATTCTGTTAAGCTACTGTTTTTTTTTCTTTAGAATCGTATGTATTATGCAATACATACGCGAATATAGTAGAGAGCCATCTATTCTTATTTTGTAAGTACATATTTATGTTTATATTTTCTATTAGCACGATCTAGAAAGTCGATATAACCTTTAAACAAAATGCTGTAATCTACTAATAATACAAAATAATATATAATGATCAGTATAACTAAAAATAAAATGTAATTTAACAAAAACTAGTCTTACAAAACTGGCTGTGGCATGCTAGAGTAACATAGTGTAAAATTATTTAAACTAAATTGTAGATTGTGAAATGACCAAGTGGTAGGTAAAAAAAATCTTTAACGATCACATTATATCAAATGTTATATCCCTGAGGACGCGGCCACACCCTGTCGTGTGTTTTTGGTATACATCTAATAGTCCAATTATTATACAGGACCTTAAATCAGGAAACACTAGATAGATGATAGAAAACATATTCCACTTATTTTTAAAGTTACTTGTTTTTAATTCCAGTTTTACATTTTTATCGTAAGTTGTATTTTTAACCGACTTTTAAAAAAGGGGAGGAAAAAAGAAAATTTGTTGATAACGGAGTTCCGATTTGAAAAATATTTTTTCATAAATATGAAAAGATACTTCGCGATTGGTCTCGTAGAAATTTCAACAAAATCGGTTCAGCAGTTTGGTTATTAAATCAAAATAGCTGCAAAAAATACGTCATTCAAGTAAATGTAAGTTCGATATTTTGTTCGGGTGTATTTTTATGGGTTCCATTTTTTATTCAACGAAGTCGGGTTTTCTTTTTAGTTTTTAAAACGTAATTTTTGTATCCGCAATGGCGAACAAAAACAACAGTATTCATAAAATAACAAATAAAATCAAAATTAAAATATATTGTAATTAGATTTATATAACGCATGACAGTGTGACCGTGGCCTAGCAATGCACATTGATGTACCCTAAATGCCTTGTAGCGTAAAAACTAGTTTTAAAGAAATTGGCTTAACTTACATTAGCTTTAACACTTAGGGAATTACCTATTGTACCTAAACGTAACATTATTAACATCACAGTTATTTTACCCATAATTTAACATAGACTGGTTTTATTTTTGTATAATGTATATTTTTTTACAATAAAGTAATTTTAGTTAATCTTGAAGCTTTTACCATGACACTTATATCGTACATTATCTTATAATTACACAATTAGTTAGCGTGACGTTAAAGTATGTACGTTAATGGTATGTACTTCACATTTTAATGTCAATCGATAAAGATAACAGATTTAAATAATACATTAACAATGTGATCGATCTTAGGACGAGTACGTCCTAAGATCGTCAGTTAACACACTAAACACACGTAAGTTAATGATTATTTTAATGGGTTGTCATTTTCGGAACGAAGTTCCTTTAGCGCACGTTACGGACTTGGCGGCTGGGGCTAGACGAAAAAAGTGTAAGATTTTCCGACACGAATTTCCGTCACGACCCTTTAAGGTAGACGGTTATCCGTAGGGTGACACAAATGAATGAATTAGATGAATTGAATGATGTACAATAAAAAAAATATTTTTACTGTCACCGTTTCACAAAATATATGTAGTTATAATTTCCTACCATTCTTTTAAAGATATAGCTACGTTTTTGAGCACGATCTCGCCCGATGTTAAGCGACGATGGGGCTCGCAGGTCTAGAAGACACCTATTTACTCTTGACTGTAAGTCATAAGTCTTTATTCATTGACATAATGACAAGTCCATACTTTAACACAGCGCTAGTTCATTGTGATTATAAAACGACTCTATAATTTATATAACCAGTCAAGAATGCAATATCATCGTTTTGTATTCATTTTACATAAGTAGTACCTACCTACAATATTTGAGAGATACGTTTTTTATCAAACAAGTGTTCGAAGCTTGTTTGAATCGTGATTCTTCCGTTCCGGCAGACTGAAATATTAAATTGTTTAAAATCAATGAAAATATGTGATGAAACGTACAACTGATGTTCATTTTATTTTATATTAGTGTAATTATTATAAGGTTCCTATTAATAATAATGCTCTTTTGTACAGGATAGAACGGAATAGTTGTTTCCAACAGCTTTTTAAAAAACATTGTTATTATTTATCTATTTTTTTTTAATTTTGTCACATATTTTCTATGATTACTTAATTTTAAATAGATTTTAGTTATGTCAGCACTGTGTAAGTAATTTTAACACTTACCTTAGCCTTACACAAAAATTGTACTTAAGTAAAAAATACAAAATTATTGAAAACTACCTAAGTTTTTTTTCAACTTAAACCAAACTTAGGTACCTTTTATTATTGTTTCAATTATGTCCAATCCCAATTTGACCATAACGCTGCACTCAGAGTTTTTAAAGGTCCATAAAGTAGCTTCTTATATAATAAGTATGTATTTATAAAAAAATACACTAAGTTATAACAAGTAGTATATCAGTCATGTGGTACCCATAACTCACGTTCTGCTTACTTTGGGGTCAGATGGTGTTGTGTGTAACACATGTCCGGCATTATTTATTTATTCTAAGTATAGATTTTACAAAGAAAATGTATAATAAGGAGCGACTTAGGTAACCATTAAGGACTCGGTATGTCTATCAGTATCCCTATATTCCAACCAAATAACGTCCACCCAGTTACCAAATCAATACAAAACAAACCCTCAATTCAGGTGAGTTAAAAAATGAATATGTAGTTAATTCTTGTACCTAATAAAGATGTATGAATGTAATAGGCACTTATAATATTCCAGATAAGATGTGGCTCCCGAACCTGCCAGTGACCATCGCGAGTGCGGTGTGCGCCACTGCGGGCGTCGTTTGTATTTTTAAGTAAGTTTTTTTTTTTTTTTCACATAGCATCATCTAGCCCCAAAGTAAGCAGAGCTTGGGTTATGGGTACCACATGCATGACTGATATACCTACTACTTATATATATTTTTTTGTAAATTCTGCTAATATTATAAATGCGAAAGTTTGTATGTATGTTTGTTACTCTTTCACGCAAAAACTACTGAATGGATTTTAATGAAACTTTACAATAATATAGCTTATACATCAGAATAACACATAGGCTATAATTTATAAAGATATTGTGTGAATTGTCCAAAATATAACGATAAGTGTCAAGATAGTAGGAAAAAAATTTGTGATCTGCGAGCTATTCTGGCGTGCGCTGCAAAAACCGTTAGTATTACACGAAGTACTAATCCTGCGCAGACGAAGTCGCGGGCACCAGCTAGCACATCATATTATACATAGAATCAGCACATTCATATTACACATAGAAATACCCATACCCGAGACAAATACTTGCAGATCATACAAAAAATTGTCTCGCGGCGGGAATAGAACCCGCAACCTTCTGCGTCTCAGGCGGGCCTTCACCCACTGCGCCACAGAGATTGTCAGAGGTTTCGACTGGTATCATAGCTCTGTTAATAGTAACTTTGCCATCTATTCTGGGACTCCCTCCCAGGACTATATCATTTGTGTGATGAAACATTTGAGGATAGGATGGTCCTGTGTGAAACTGTCCACCAATTTATCTGGCTCCATTGACGAACTCAGTGTGTATTATTTATTTAAATGTCGTTACTTAGTAGCTCCTTAGTATACATTTTCTACGTCTAATATATATAAAGGAGAAACTTAAGTCACCATTTAGGATTGAGTGCGGCTATTAGCCGGTTCAATCTTTTCATTCTAACTTACCTATTTTCTCTTGTTGACTTTGGGCGGCTTTTTAACCTATGAAAGTAGTAACTAATTGCCACAGACCCAATTTAGACCCAAGTTAGACGAAGAAAATCTGTACCAAGGAGCGACTAAGTATCCATGAATGACTGAGTGTGGCAGTTAGACTATTGTACAATCCTTAGGGTGGGGTTTTTACCTGTAATCAAGTCTGATGAATTAACCATTTCTTTACAAATTGAATAACTTAAATGTACAGAAATATTATAAAATAACTTAAGTATAGATAAATACAAAATTCAGTTCACTGACCGCAGGTAAATTGCCCAAAAGGCTGGCAACATTACCTCGTTGAATAGCCATACCTATTAATCTATTGTCCTAGGCAAGCACCAGCTCTTTGATCATTGATCTTGTCCACCAGTCTCTTTGATAACTCTCTGAATAGGAGCCACGCCTCAGATCCCCACGGGCCTAAACCCCAAAGGGCGGATATATATACCTACCCATTGCCAATGGATACATTTTTCAAAGGATATATACACACCTATTGGTACCATACAAAATTCATCAGAATCGGTTTTGTAGTTTGTTACATAAATTATGTGGTTCCAATAATACAAGCTATGCTTAGTTAGGGGCTAGATGTTGTGTGTGGATTATTCACCAATATTTATTTATGTTTTTTCAGAGATATGTACGGCGGCGGACCTTACGACAAACATGCGAGTGCCGAGAACAAAACCGTAGTGGTGACCGGAGCGACCAGCGGCATCGGCAAGGAAGTCGCGTGGGACTTCGCGAGGCGAGGCGCTAAGGTACCTACCATCTATCAATCAAGCATCATCAAAAGTTCAAAGTAGACGTGTTTTAGTGCATTTTAGTATTAATAATAATACCTATTAGTTTATTATTTTAGGAAATTTTAACAAGTCTGGCGAAATGGCCCAACTATTGAGAGACCAATTTAGCTACTTCCATAGTGTTATGTCATACGGCATCATTCTCTGGGGGAAAGCAGCTGATATTCAAGAAATACTTGTTCTTCAAGAAAGGGCAATACGTGTAATTTATAAAATGAAACTGCGAGAGTTTATGAGAAAAATATAAAAAGAAATTAATTTTCTCACAATATCTTATCAATATATGCAAGAAAATGTATTATACAATCATAGAAGTAGAGATGGGCTTTAGTAAAATAATTATCTTCATAGAATTATCTTCATAGCGACGTGTTAGACTTGTCGATTGTGTAACGACGTATTTGCGTCATACATGTAGTTCGGGGATCTAACCTCGAAAATGGTTAGTTTACTTCTAGATATTGTGGCGATTAATTTTACGTCCGATCATTTCAGCCGTCAGGTTTTTACCGGTTGTTCTGACACCTCTGTCAGAGCAATAAATTTTGACTTTGACAGATACATTCGTTCCTATTATGGAATTTTTATTTCCTCCAGTTGGCAACGCTAGATTGAGTGATTGGAAAAAATAGAGCCTTTATACTCAATGGCCGAGACCTTCACTTTTCTCTGACCGCCGACTACTGCGGATTTGTAGATAGGTCTTGCGAAATCTTTTAAATTCGCAAGAATCCTATATTATTAAAGCCTTGAAATGGACGCTATGTTTTCATAAGGCAAGGGGTGATCCCCCCAAAGCATTATTTCGGTAAGTTTCCAATTTGATTGTGATTTTGTTATCTTCAAATTTACCTCGCGAATTTTGACAATCGTGAATATTTGTTTTAGGCGGAAAACATCAATTTTCCTACCCTTAAGATGACTGTAATACAGCAGCATTATTTGAAAAGAAAAACGGTAAGTCTTTACTACTAGTTTTGGTTTTCCCTTGATCATTCATCGAGTTTTTATTAATCGTGATTTATTTGTTCTAGCTACGCAAGATGTCGGTAGCGTTTTTTTTTATTAGCAAAATTTTGAGTCAATGACGCCTCGTGTAATTTCGGCGGGAACGTCAGAGTGGTGAGACTCCACCACATAACTTCATTTCTCTGATATAAAGAGACACCGGACCGACCCCAGGAGACCCGTTTCCCAAGACACGCGACGTTCGCGAGACCCTCACGCCACGTGGCGGAGTCCCAGGATGCCTCTTGGAACCGGGATCCGGTATAATTTATACTATTTTCTTTGACTGACAATCCAAGGTATTTAAAATTTAACTTTTATTTTTTTCTACTAAGAAATGCAATGGTAACCGAAATTAAGAAATGTATCTAGAATAACTAGAAGTAATAAGCTTCAGACAAACCCCAAAACACCAAAATTATAACATCTGAAACGTATCTGGACTTTTATTGTTTTCCCCGGCCCTGTGATTAGAAGTTCTAGTGCGACGGCTGCCTATCCGAGGTGATTTTATTTAAGTAAGTAGGGATACCTCCTGTCTGGCGCCCGAGGATTATTATTTAATTGATTGTTTAGACTTTGTTTGTGACGGGAGGCCCCATTAAAAACTTTCTTACTATTCCAATTTAACATCTTACTAGGAACTTTTAATTCATTATTACAACTTCAAATTTTTTATTACAATTGGCGCCCGAACAGGGACCTGGAGTGGTTTGTTTGAGGTTTATTAGTTACCATTGCATTCTATTTTTGTTAAACCAGATTAAAGTGAGGCAATTTAATTTATTTGTGTAACCCCTTTGTTCTATTGTTGGATATCAAATAATTTTGATATATTGTTATTTTGTGCCATATTTTGTGCCAATTTTTGTGTGCCATTATATTGTGTTTTAATTGTGTAACAAACATTAACAAGCCAGGTTGCTCAGTTAATTATATGTATCTTTTTTACAGTGGTTATAATTAAGTTATAATTGTGAAACTTTAATTTTAAAAGTATTCATTCAATAGTAAGTTTTCATGTGTAAATTACCAATGCATTTAGTGAAGAAAATAACTGTTTATCATAAAATCAAACTTATTTGAACAGATACTTTGGAAAACATTTAAAACATTTATTTTTAAACAAAATATTTGACGGACTTAACTAGACATTCTTGATTTTACTTTGTTACTGTGTTCTTCGAGTGTTCACACCTTTTCATCATGGACAAACAGGTTCAGTTCCCACCGTTGTCGGAACCGAAAGAGTTTCACACAGCTGGAACCTACACTCATGAAGACAACATTGCCCCTGAGGTCATAAATATGACAGAGGTTCCGGATCCATTTTTGGATAACATTAGGGCTGCTCACAGTTCCTCAACCTTTGTTCCGTCGTTCAACACATTGAACGAAAATATTAAGAAGAACATGCCTTCTACCAACATGAAATTACCTGACCTGAAGAGGAGTAGGATCGTTTTCGATGGAAGTGCCTGCGTCAGGGAATTTATTACTCAAGTAGAGGAATATTTTCTATACAAGAACTTTGATAAAACATTACTGGTTGGTTCATTTTCGGATTTGCTCTCTGGTACCGCCGCCATCTGGTTCCGTGCCATCAGAATTAACATCGCCTCATGGCAAGAGCTCAAGGTTGCTCTGCTCAAACGTTTTGACAAAGTCGATTATGACTACCAGATTGAACATGAACTTCGTTTCAGGAAACAAAAATTAAGTGAGTCCCTTCCGGATTATATCACAGTGCTTATGGATTTGGCTAGTCGATTCTGAGTCGACGACCAATGTTGTCTAGTCGCACTTTATAAGTACAGATATCTTAGTATTTTCGTTTAGATGCTTCTTTGATTAACCCAAAGATGCATTCCTTCAATTTCAATTCATCTTTTGTAGAGCCTATAGCCCTTTCGTATTGCCAAACATTATAGAGTTGTAGAGTCTATTTTTGTACTTCTTAGGTAGAGACTTACTCTCTCATTTTATTTTGAATTTTGTATGGTAGAGACCTGCTCTCTCATATTATTTTGGGTTATGTTTTGTAGAGGTTTGCTCTCTTATACTATTTAGATCAAATTTGTTTGAAGTTATTGTTTTGGTAATTGGTTTAGGCATAAAAGAAAGTGTCTTTCTTTTATTTTTTTGGGAAAGTTTGTACTGTAACGACGTATTTGCGTCATACATGTAGTTCGGGGATCTAACCTCGAAAATGGTTAGTTTACTTCTAGATATTGTGGCGATTAATTTTACGTCCGATCATTTCAGCCGTCAGGTTTTTACCGGTTGTTCTGACACCTCTGTCAGAGCAATAAATTTTGACTTTGACAGATACATTCGTTCCTATTATGGAATTTTTATTTCCTCCAGTTGGCAACGCTAGATTGAGTGATTGGAAAAAATAGAGCCTTTATACTCAATGGCCGAGACCTTCACTTTTCTCTGACCGCCGACTACTGCGGATTTGTAGATAGGTCTTGCGAAATCTTTTAAATTCGCAAGAATCCTATATTATTAAAGCCTTGAAATGGACGCTATGTTTTCATAAGGCAAGGGGTGATCCCCCCAAAGCATTATTTCGGTAAGTTTCCAATTTGATTGTGATTTTGTTATCTTCAAATTTACCTCGCGAATTTTGACAATCGTGAATATTTGTTTTAGGCGGAAAACATCAATTTTCCTACCCTTAAGATGACTGTAATACAGCAGCATTATTTGAAAAGAAAAACGGTAAGTCTTTACTACTAGTTTTGGTTTTCCCTTGATCATTCATCGAGTTTTTATTAATCGTGATTTATTTGTTCTAGCTACGCAAGATGTCGGTAGCGTTTTTTTTTATTAGCAAAATTTTGAGTCAATGACGCCTCGTGTAATTTCGGCGGGAACGTCAGAGTGGTGAGACTCCACCACATAACTTCATTTCTCTGATATAAAGAGACACCGGACCGACCCCAGGAGACCCGTTTCCCAAGACACGCGACGTTCGCGAGACCCTCACGCCACGTGGCGGAGTCCCAGGATGCCTCTTGGAACCGGGATCCGGTATAATTTATACTATTTTCTTTGACTGACAATCCAAGGTATTTAAAATTTAACTTTTATTTTTTTCTACTAAGAAATGCAATGGTAACCGAAATTAAGAAATGTATCTAGAATAACTAGAAGTAATAAGCTTCAGACAAACCCCAAAACACCAAAATTATAACATCTGAAACGTATCTGGACTTTTATTGTTTTCCCCGGCCCTGTGATTAGAAGTTCTAGTGCGACGGCTGCCTATCCGAGGTGATTTTATTTAAGTAAGTAGGGATACCTCCTGTCTGGCGCCCGAGGATTATTATTTAATTGATTGTTTAGACTTTGTTTGTGACGGGAGGCCCCATTAAAAACTTTCTTACTATTCCAATTTAACATCTTACTAGGAACTTTTAATTCATTATTACAACTTCAAATTTTTTATTACAATTGGCAAATTTAAAAACGTAATTAAACATAAACTGTCTATTAAATCATATTATAAAATATCTGATTATTTAGATGACAAAAAAGCTTGGGATGAATCTGCTCCAACTCGACTCGGCATCCGTAACAAAATTGTCAAGGATCATACAAAAAAGTGTTAAGACCAGACAAGTTTCTTGCTGGATTCTTCTTGAACTGGGGTTTAGGAGGAACCGGCACCTAGATTCACTAGCATGTAAGAAGACGATTCAAAGTGGTCCTTGTGATTGTAATGAATAAAGTTATTTTGAATTTTTGAATCGAATTATACATCCCTAGGTTTCGACTAGAAAAAGTAAATAAGTCCTTTTTGAGAAACACGGCGCTATAGAAGCGCATAAGCTTCCTGAAAATATAATGAAACTACCTATTAAGAAATTTAAAGCTTACATAAAAGGTAGTCTTTTGAAGAAAACGTATTATAATATAAATTACCATATTATTGATAGAAATGCATGGCCTCATGTTGCTCTGACCTCAGACAGTTATCTGACAGATTTGCAATGTAGGTATAAACTACTGTAATTACGAAATAGTGATTAATTACAAAAAACTAATACAAGATGTATTCGTTTTTCTTAATTACGCTAGTTTTAAGATGGATCATGCAAAAAAACGCTAGGACCAGGAGTTCTTGCAAGTTCTTCTCGGACTTGGGTTAGGAGGAATTGGCACCTAAATTCACCTACATACGTAAGAAGTTTTAAAGTGATCCTAGTATTGAGTAATATTAGCATTAGAATGTAATGTCACAGGTGTTCATGGCGTGCCGCGACATGGCCAAGTGCGAGGCGATTCGGCGCGACATAGTGCTGGAGTCCAACAACAAGTATGTGTACTGCCGACCCTGCGACCTCGCCTCCTTGCAATCCGTCAGACAGTTTGTGGAAAGGTTAGTACCGTACCTTATTCCCTCCTTATCTTCCTACTACACTCGTGAGCAACCGAATCGAATCACCCCTACAAAATTTACAAAGTGTAACTTTTTTCCAAAATGACCTGAGTAATGCATATAGAATATTTTTTTTTTTGAAAGCTTGATCTTTAAGCTTCAAAATAACACTACTATCATTTAAATTTGTTCAGTTCTTTTTAAAATAGCGCTGTATCAGTGCAAGCATCAAAAATGCGCTTTGTGCAGTAGCTGTGCGGGCGCGTTCCAACCCCCTATAAAACCCCCGTGCAAGCAGTGCACACTTATCAGTCGCTCATCAGACGTTGACCTGAACACACCTACGCAAGTTACGATCGCCGATTCACAACCACTATGGATACAACACCAGAAATAGCCGCTCAAGTTGTTGCTTTGCTGCAACAGGATCTCAGCCAGCGAGAAGTCGCTCGTCGACTAAACCTGAGTCAATCTGCTGTGTTTAGGGTGTACAGAAGATTCCAAGAGACTGGTTCTTACTCCAGGACGCCAGATACCAGTCGGCGCCGGGTAACATCTGAGAGAGACGACCGTTTTATCGTTTCGACGAGTCTCAGAAACCGCCATCTTACCGGTGTTTCTGTCCAGCAGCAGCTGAGAGAAGTTCGAGGAGTGTCTGTCAGTCAATGGACAATCAGAAGAAGATTAAAAGAAGCTAACCTCGTTCCAAGACGGCCTGCCAGAGGCCCAAAATTGACCACAGCTCACCGACAAGCGCGCCTTGAATTTGCTCGCGAACACATTAATTGGAGTGCTGAGCAATGGCGGTCAGTCCTGTTCACTGACGAAACCAGAGTGTGTCTACATGGCAGTGATAGGAGAGCTCGGGTCTACAGGCGCCCAGGCGAGCGGTTTGCGCAGTGCTGTTTTGCCGAAACCGTGTCCTACGGGGGTGGTTCGTGTATGATGTGGGCGGGCATTTCGCTGGAAGGAAAAACGGAGCTCGTTTTCATCCCTGGTGGAGGCCGAGGAGGCGGTCTGACTGCTGCGCGATATGTGGAAGACATTCTTCTGGATCATGTCTTGCCTTATGAAGGCTTCATCGAGGACGGCTTTCTGTTAATGCATGACAATGCCCGGTGTCATACAGCACGAATCACTCGTCAGTTCATGGATGAAGTTGGCATTCGGACCATGGACTGGCCAGCATTAAGTCCTGATCTCAATCCGATTGAGCATGTATGGGACCAACTCAAACGGAGGGTACGAGCCAGAAATCCGGCGCCTACAAGCATCGCAGAGCTAAAGATAGCGCTGGAAGAGGAGTGGGAAAGGCTACCTCAAGAACTGATTAAAAAACTTATTAAATCAATGAAAAACCGCCTTCAAAGTGTTATTAGAGCTAGAGGAGGCAACACCAAATATTGATTAAATAAATGAAGAGTATTAAACATAAATTTTCTGTTTTATTTTAATTTTGATTAGCCCTATGTTAACTTAAATTAACTTCACTTTTGTTGTGTTTCCATTCAAAACTGATTAATTAAAAAAATACTGTGTAGATTTTCAAAATAATGGTGTAATTTTGAAGCTTAAAGATCAAGCTTTCAAAAAAAAATATATTCTATATGCATTACTCAGGTCATTTTGGAAAAAAGTTACACTTTGTAAATTTTGTAGGGATGATTCGATTCGGTTGCTCACGAGTGTAGTTTGAGAAACACCCTTCCTAACTATATGACTGACTCGTAATGGCCTCAATGGAAGATCAGTGCAGGTTCTTTCACGTTCCATGATCATTGACGTTGATAATAAATAACTTGACCTGGTACTGTAAATAACTGGCTTGACAGCTCAGTTGGTTGTAGCTCTGCTTTCTGCGCTGTGGGTTGAGGGTTCGATTCCCTCCCAGTTAAACATTTGTATGATGAACATAGGTGTTTGTTCTGTGTTTGGGTTTACACCCAGACGCAGAACGAACACTTATGTTTATATACATAAAGTATCATAAGTATGTATTAAAAAAAGACGTGTGCGTCTTGAGACGCCTGACAGAAGTGATAACATAAACTACTCTAACTAGCGCTCTGGGTTAGAGTGAGAGAGGAGGAGCTTCCGCGCAGTGGTAGGCAGGCGCGCCTACGGAACGCGTTACGTAACGAAGCGGTTTACCCTCCCATAAGTAGTTATCACTTCAAAAATATTGATAAGTATTCTATTAGTCATCTGGTCACCATAATACAAACTATGCTTACTTTAGGGCTAGATGGTGTTATGTGCAATGTCCTCAAATATTTATTTTATATATCATTTATTTATTTTACTACAGTCTTGATTAATATAAACTCAGGTATAAATCAGAAGAGCCGCGGTGCGACATCTTAGTGAACAACGCGGGGGTAATGGAACCCCCCAAGGGGGTGACGAGAGACGGGTTCGAAGTCCAGCTCGGGATCAACCATCTCGGACACTTCCTACTCACCAACCTGATGCTAGACACGTTGAAGGTATGATAATCTTTATCGTGTTTTTTTTATAAAACTTAGCCATAAACAACAAGCATACGGGCTACCTGATTTGATAACCTATGACGTTTGCCGTACCAGGAGGTATCACATGCACTTTAAGTTAGTTAGTCATAAGTTATTTTGTCTATTCGTCCAGTAATGTCACTTGCTCTAGTACCCTTCGAACGTAAACACAGTTGCTTGCACAGTACTGGAGGCAGAATATCTGACACTGGGCTGGTTCCCACCATTGGATTGGAGGAGAGCTGTAAATCTAGCTCAGTGCCGTGCCATGGGACAGGCCAATGTGCTGCATTGGACTGACACGGGCTGATAATGACTTGTAATATTCTTTTCTCCTTAGAAACGTCTGTCATCTTCTGCCAAAAGTTATTCAGTGTTCAAAATAGTATGCCATCTCTTTTTGTAAGTAACAAATAGTGACAGAGCGTATCTTGATTGTTTTAAAAGTGAAATACGTACATATTTTAAATAGAAAAACACCCAAACTCGATAAAAATTTACAGATCATACAAAAATTTGTCTCGCGGAGGAAACCGAACCCGCAACCTTCTGCGTCTCAGCCGGACCTTAGCCCACTGTGTTAAGCCAGTGTACAAGTTGAGAGACGTTTCTAAGAAGATATATATCAAAATACCTAAATGAATTGAAATTGAAGAAGGTGTATGTTCCTTAGAATTCAGCTCCGAGCACAGTGGTCGTGGTGTCAGGCAGCGCCCACCACCGCGGCAAGATCTACAAGCAGGATCTCAATATGTCGGACAACTACGACGCACCGGCTGCGTACGCGCAGAGCAAACTTGCGAACCTGCTGTTTGCTAGAGAACTCGCTCGGCGAACTCTTGGTAAGTTCAACTTTATCTCAAAATCAGTACCTCAAAGACAAAAAGAGTAAATAATTTTTATAATCGTAAGAATCCTTTGAATAGACATTTCATCAAAATCAGTTTTGATTTGAGATTTAATTTTTTAATCAAAATAGCTGGAGCGAAGTACCTAAACGAAATCCAAGTCATCTAAGTAAACGAAATTTAGTATTTTGCTTGTCTGTGACTTTCCGATGGTGTTTTTAGAAAAAAAATAAAGTACTATTTAGAAAAATTATATAAATTAATTATAAGTCCTAAAAAGGTTAAAATAAAAAATGTTTTAACCGACTTCAAAAAAAAAATAGTTCTCAATTTTTTGTAAGGATTTTATTAAATTAATAAAAGTCTGTTTTCTTTTTAAAACGTAATTATTAGTAACTCACTAATAATCTTTCTTATATTGTATTACTCCATCGTGTAGTATATCGTTGGATATAGGTATCAAAGAGATGTAAAAAGACAGTTTTTTGATACAGAATCTGTATCGAAAATATAATTCGAAACAACGGTTTTTGTACTTAAATATAATAGTTAGACATATTCCATTAATAAATAAGATTTAAGATTAAGATTTGAGTGGTAATATTCAATATAATCCAGCGTCCAGTTAAGCTACGTTTAGTGCGGTCATCATTTAAATAGCTGCCTGCTAGTCGCATATTATATGCTTCCATGATTCGGATAGACGTTAAGCTGTTCCAAGCTATAACAGCCTGTAAGCCATGACGAAGATCCTCGATCGACTAACTTAACCTATACCAGATCGAGTCCAGAGTTGGCTTATGTCTCATACAAACTTTTTAATCTTTAGATGCAGACGTGTCCGTGGTGGCTGTAGACCCTGGCCTCACAGACACCGGCATCACACGTCACATGTCGATGATGAAGAGCATCTCCAAATACCTGGTCTACCCTCTGTTCTGGCCATTCATGAAGAGTGCCAAGATCGGCTCCCAGGTTATAGTACATGCTGCACTGCATCCGGACATGAGGAAGTGTGCTGGAGACTATTATGTGTAAGTTTACGCGGATCAGCTCATATTTTTTATCATCGATAGACTTACGTTTGACCACGATCTTGCCTGGTGGTAAGCGACGATGTGGCCGACGATGGGACACGCAGGTCTAGAAGACACCTATTTACTCGAGACTTGAAGATACCCAGATTGTAGTTTTCAGGAAAGACAGACGACGGCAAAGTATTCGAATCCTTGGCTGTACGACTTATAAATGTGGAAGCAAAGCCACGCGACCAGCCTCTGGCAACAGGTATTAATACTAATGACTGGCTTATCAGCTCAGTTGGTAGAATCTCTGCCTTCTTCGCTGTAGGTTAAGGGTCACCATAATACAAGCTCTGCTTACTTAGGTTGCACCACATGATCTATACGACTGATATATACTTTTTTTGTAAATATTATGCATAGAAACACCCAGACCCGCTAAATTATGATACACTTATTTGAAAGTTGTGAAATGCTGCATTTCAGTGCAGCTGACTGTACCTACCTACGTGGGCTATACCAGTACTCGAAACAGTGAAGAAAACTAGAATGTCGCTACCTAAACAATCCGAAGGAAATGGGACCCTCGCACTTTAGTCTGCTCACTACACTGGTTGGAAAGATCTGACACAGAAGCTAATTAAGAAGATTTTTACAATGCTATTGTATTTTTGCAGTGACATGAAGAAGGCGGAACCGTCGCAAAGCGCTCAAGATTACGAGCTGGCTCTCTGGCTCTGGAAGGTCAGCGAGAAATGGACCAAACTCGACGAACACAAGGCAGCCTTGCAGAAGGCACTCGCGGCCTGAACTCTGTCTTCACTTCACTAAACAAATACTTACACCAAACTCAGACTCTAACAAATCATCTGATTCTCGTTTTGAACCCGCTTGACTCGAGAAACACAAATTTGTATCACTTTAGTCCTGTCTAAATATTTACTTATAAAATAAATGTCACTCGACTTCTGTCAAAAGTTAATCAATGTTTATTTTTCAAAATTCAAAATTCAATAAATCTTTATTCAATACAATCACAAGGACCACTTTGAATCGTCTTCTTACATGCTAGTGAATCTAGGTGCCGGTTCCTCCTAACCCCAGTTCAAGAAGAATCCGGCAAGAAACTTGTCTGGTCTTAACACTTTTTTGTATGATCCTTGACAATTTTGTTACGGATGCCGAGTCGAGTTGGAGCTGATTCATCCCAAGCTTATAATAGTGCTTTCTTTTTTTAACCGATTTCTAAAAAGGAGGAGGTTCTCAATTCGACTGTCTTTCTATGATTATAATCTCATAACTCCGTCATTTATGAACTGATTTAAAAAAAACTGATTTCATGTGAAAGGATTTACTTCCCGATTGGTCCCATATCAATTTCATAAAAATCGGTTCAGTAATTAGGTTTTTAAATCAAAAACTAAAAACATGTCATCCACTTGGATGAAACGAAATTTTGATGTTTTGTTTTTTATACATGAAGTTGGTTGTCTTTTTAGTTTATAAAACGTAATTATTGTAAGATACTGACAAATACTTAGTGACAGGGCGAATCTTATGCAGTGTTTAGGCACCAGCTTACTTAAAAATGTCTCTCAACTTGAACACTGTCTTAAGTCTGCAAAAATACTGCAAACAAATAGTTTAGGATATAAACTTCATTCAAATTCTTCTGCAGAGGTGCCGTGACCTTGGATACAGTAAATCTATATCTTTAAAAGGCGATGTGTGTATGTATGTATATTTCCTATAGACGTCGAAACGGCTGGACCGATTTCGATGAAATTTTTAGGAAATCTTCAAATTGGCCTAGCGGGTGATCCTGTGATGTTTTGTAGCAATCGGATCAACAGTTTTTTTTATTTTTTTGCATTAATCAAATATGGTATGGATGTAGACTGTATCTTAAGAACGGACATAGGCTACTTTTTATGTTTATACTATGCGTGCGAAGCCGTGGGCAGAAGCTAGGATAATATAAATAAATATTGGTGGACAATGCACACAACACCATCTAGTCCCAAACTGAGCATAGCTTGTATTATGGTGACCAGATGACTGATAGAATACTTATATATTTTTACAGAACAAACATCTATGTTCTTCACACAAAATGTTTATCCTGGGAGGGAATCGAACCGTCAACCTACAGCGCAGAAGGCAGAGCCAACTGAGCTGGTTTAAATGTAACTTTTAGTAACGGACGGCCATTTTGTGATGAAGCAGAGGCGCTGATATCGCACATTAGAGTTATTTATTACGCAACTCGAGAGGTTAAGATTCGCCATGTCACTATATGTCACTTACAAGTTACAAAAAGGGATGGCACTATTTTCTGCTTCTTCTTCATTATTTATGGCATGTGACATAATAATGCCAATTTTGCCAGTGTCAAGCGTTTATTTTTGTTTATAGTCAATTTGTTTGTTAAAGTCTTAGTCGATGGTCAATCGTCAGTTCTAGACGTCACGCGGAATGGCCGTCAACAATTTTCTTGGGATTCCTCGTCGTTCAAATCACATTGCACCACAATAGACATTTAATTCAATTGTCCATACTCGTCCCGTAGTCACAATTTATTTATCAAAATTCCGCTAAGATTACTGAATAGAACATGCAATAAAACGAGTAAAAAATATTAAATTAGCAGAGCTATGATACTTTAAGAATCCCTGGCACCATTTTAAAGAGGAATTAACTTTTGTTAGAAGTTGAAAGACGTTTCTAAGTAGATGGGGGCAATGTTTATGTTGACAGGCATTTATAAATAAGGCCGTAGGTATATGAATATAAGATAGACACAGAAGGTAGAACTTGTCTAATGTGTCTCATGTGTTGCTGCAAAGTCATGTGTTGGATGATGCGTGAGTGTTTGCGATGAATTAGTGTAAAAATCAATCGTAGCTTTTAATCCTGAGCATTTATCTAAGCTATTGTTATTGGTTATCTAATAAATAGATTAGTAATTAAATACTTTCTTTGTTATTTTTTATTCAGACCACAAACAACTTATTATAAAAAAAATATATATAGGTACCTATTGATCTAATGAAAAAATATGATGCACACAACACGCCATCAGCACACAACTGCTACCTTTAATTAAATTGTCTAATGTATAAATCAGTTTTTATAAAAAAATCCTATTTCCTTTTCAGAATGTTCATTTATCTTCGCATTTTTACTTATTAGTGGAAACTTTACTGGATTATGTTATATTTTATTGATTTCAATTATAAGTTTCATTGTTCTGTTTGTTTTTTTCCAAATCAATAAATAAACAAACGCCGTCTAGTCCCAAATTAAGCATAGCTTGTAAAATGGAAACCAAATGATAAATAGAATACCTAATAATATACTTGTGAATACATACATAGGACACTATAGCCCAAAGATATCCTTGAGTTGAAAGCTTGGCTGCTCGGCGACGTTCGGTTTTACGAATTATATCGATTAACCAACCAATGTCCAAAAAACTCATAAACAAACTTACCTGGCGGCAACTCGTTCCGTTCCAGTATTTGGAAGTATGAATAAAGAGCTATTAACAGCTCCAGTTGACACATTTCGTTAGTATATTTATATTTGTCCAGTATTTATGATGAAAAAAAAATAATCACGGTTTGTAAGGATTTACTAGATTATGATTAACAGCTTGATTTGCTTGAACCTTAAAAAAATCGACAAAAAACTGTTGTACCTACCTAGTTTGCAACTAGAAATGAAGAAATATTTGAAATGTACCTACTTGAAGAAACATTCAACTAGATGGTTGAACATTAGTAATTTCTGTCCTCTCGAGCTGTAAAAAAATATTATTCTAAGTCAACGACGTAAAAAATTACAGATTAAAAATCTACGTAAATTTTTCTGTGACACATTGGGAGAAGGCCCTGAAAGTTGGGGCTTTGGCTGCCGACGCGAGACAAATGTTTGTATGATCTGCTAAAGTTTCCTCCGGTCTGGGTGTTTTTCTATTTATAATATTTAAGTATTTACATAAAAATGCATGTAAGTCATGTTTTTTATCAGTCATGTGGTTCCTATAACATAAGCTCTGGTTAATTTGGGGCTAGACAATGCTGTGTGAGATGTCGAGCATTATTTATTTGTGACGCGTATGATCAGGATCGGGCCAGTAAATCAAAACTATAGGGTACTTTCCTAGAATCATGAAATTTGACAAGAAACGTCTCAAAGTATAGGTAAAGAGATGAATGAAAACATTATATTTCACAAAAAAAATGTTTTCGATTACAAACTTATAGGTACCTACTTGTATAACAATATATGGGAACTTTTCCATCCAACTACTGAGAATAACTTAATTTTTAAAACTATCATGGTTTTGCACATAATTTTCACTCAAAACGGGATATTTACCATGATATATGAGTTTTTCTGCTTCTCGATGTTTCGGCACAGTTGCATGCGCCATGATCACGAGATAAACTGAAGTCTTTGCGGGTGGATGTTATTGGCAGACAAAACGGTCTACCCTCTTTCTCAGTCTTTTACTGCGAACATTACCCCTACTACCGGTTTCACTGTCACTAACAACTCGATCACGATTACGACACACAACACTCACGGTATCTGGACGCATAACTGGTACCTCACTTTTACGATTTCCACACATCCTCACCACAGGGTTCCAGGCTCCAGACAATTGAAAACCGTCTTCTCGATTGAAATTCCTGTGTTTGGTAATCTCTATTGCCTCTTGTACCAATCTTGGGATGTAATGTTTTTCAGTTGAGATTACCTGTGGATTGTGTAACTCGATCCAGTGGTTTGAGCCAGATTCTAGTAGATGTGTAGCTATGGCCGACTTTTGTGTGTCCATATTTTTGACCGCCCGGATGTGTTCTGTCACTCGACAAGCTATGGTACGTTTTGTTTGGCCGATGTAAGAGCTCCCACAGCTGCAGTCAATCTTGTACACTCCTGGTGTTTGAAGAGGAATCTTATCTTTAGGTGAGCGCAGGTAGTGTGAGATCTTATTTAAGGGAGTAAAAATTGTTTTTATGGACAATTTCTGCAGGGCTTTCGCAATTTTGTCCGTCACTCCTTTGATGTACGGTAGAAAAGCAGGTTTTCGTTCTACTATACATCTGTGGGGTTTAGGCCTTTGTCTAACTGGAAAAGATCGAAGCTTATATCCATTTTTACGTAGGACATGCTGAACATGAGCTAGCTCACTCTTTATGGAGTACTCATCACATAGGTCGAAAGCACGGTTCGTGAGAGACATTACAACCGAGTTAAGCTGCCGAGGGTGATGGTGTGAATCAGCATGGAGATATCGGTCCGTATGGGTCGGCTTCCTATAAACGGAATAGCCTAAATTACCATCATCACGAATCTGTACCATCACGTCCAGGAAAGCCAAGCTTCGATCACTTTCCATTTCATACGTAAACCGCATCTTGGTATGTACGCCATTTAGGTATGCCAAAAGGAGTTCAATCTCATGTTTATTGCCTCTTACAATACAGAAAACATCATCAACGTACCTTTTCCACAACTTCATTGGCAAGGGGGCAGAGCATATAGCCAGGTTCTCAAAATACTCCATCCATATATTGGCCACTACGGGAGCGACGGGACTTCCCATGGCAACACCATCAATTTGTAGGTAGTAATTTTCCCTATACAAGAAATAGTTTGTGGCCAGAATATGGTATAAAAGCTTGGCATATTCTGCTGGGATACCATTTCTCTGTATTCTAGTCTCTACCACCTTCATACAGTCGGCTATAGGGACGTTTGTAAAGAGGGATTCCACATCAAAACTAACCATCACCTCACTCTCATCAACCGTTGTCTGCTGAAGAATCTGTATGAAGTGACGTGAGTCTTTCACGAAAGATGATGTCAGGCCTACAGAAGGTTGCAACACACCCGCTACATGCTTCGCCAACTCGTAAGTAGGTGAGTCAATCTGACTAACGATGGGTCGCAGCGGAGCATTCTGTTTATGCACTTTAGGTAGACCATACAGTTTAGGTGGCTGGATGTTTTTAGGGCGCAACAGGTATTTTGTTAGTTCCTCTCCTATAGCGTATTGGCACTCCTTTATAATTTTCTGGGTACTACGATGTATTCTAGCCGTCGGATTGTAATTCACCAGTTTGTATGTGTTAGTGTCTTTCAACAAGTTCAGGATTTTATCCTCGTATTCTGTGACGTTCATAACTACCGTAGCGTTCCCCTTATCAGCCTTAAGGACCAACAAGTTGGTATCTTGGCGGAGCTCTTTTAACGCCATCAACTCATCCTTAGTAATGTTGGGTTCTGGAGGTTTAGTATGACGTAATATAAATGCAATGTCCTGTCTTAGACACTCCGCGTCACTTCCTGGTATCCTATTATAACGAATGACCTCCTCCACATTACCGATCACTTTCTCATAAGGGATGCGTTTCGTGGTAGGGGCAAAATTTAGACCCTTCTCTAACACTCTGAGAGCAGAATCATTCAAAACCTTGTCAGACAAATTAATAACCGTTCGAGTTTTTTGTGAGTTAATGTCTGCATGTGTCTGGTAGGGGACAACTCGCTTTTGTGTTTTCAACATGGATTCTAACTTACGGTTCTGTTTATATGAACTTTGATCTCCAGAGCGCTGAGCTTGCATGTATGTAATACGGTCACAAGTATCAAAATCCGTAGGTGACAACACACTAATGCACTTGAAATGTATTTTATATAATTCTACTTGCAATGTATGAAACCGGTGTCTATTGTTCCGTATTGTTTTTCGCAGTAATTTGACACTCGCTTGTCGTAGAATATTTGCGGATCCCGGAATGTCATCACGAGATTTAATACGCACACACACTGGTATTAGGTCTGTATCCCGACACTTCACTAAAAATTCCAGCGATGCACGTAGACATTCACACTTTTTCCGCAAACGTTCTAGGTCTTTCTAGGTCATTACATCCCAAGATTGGTACAAGAGGCAATAGAGATTACCAAACACAGGAATTTCAATCGAGAAGACGGTTTTCAATTGTCTGGAGCCTGGAACCCTGTGGTGAGGATGTGTGGAAATCGTAAAAGTGAGGTACCAGTTATGCGTCCAGATACCGTGAGTGTTGTGTGTCGTAATCGTGATCGAGTTGTTAGTGACAGTGAAACCGGTAGTAGGGGTAATGTTCGCAGTAAAAGACTGAGAAAGAGGGTAGACCGTTTTGTCTGCCAATAACATCCACCCGCAAAGACTTCAGTTTATCTCGTGATCATGGCGCATGCAACTGTGCCGAAATATCGAGAAGCAGAAAAACTCATATATCATGGTAAATATCCCGTTTTGAGTGAAAATTATGTGCAAAACCATGATAGTTTTAAAAGTTATATCGCTAACCGGTACGGGCCGGATATAGTTAAAATGGTGAAAGACCTAGAACGTTTGCGGAAAAAGTGTGAATGTCTACGTGCATCGCTGGAATTTTTAGTGAAGTGTCGGGATACAGACCTAATACCAGTGTGTGTGCGTATTAAATCTCGTGATGACATTCCGGGATCCGCAAATATTCTACGACAAGCGAGTGTCAAATTACTGCGAAAAACAATACGGAACAATAGACACCGGTTTCATACATTGCAAGTAGAATTATATAAAATACATTTCAAGTGCATTAGTGTGTTGTCACCTACGGATTTTGATACTTGTGACCGTATTACATACATGCAAGCTCAGCGCTCTGGAGATCAAAGTTCATATAAACAGAACCGTAAGTTAGAATCCATGTTGAAAACACAAAAGCGAGTTGTCCCCTACCAGACACATGCAGACATTAACTCACAAAAAACTCGAACGGTTATTAATTTGTCTGACAAGGTTTTGAATGATTCTGCTCTCAGAGTGTTAGAGAAGGGTCTAAATTTTGCCCCTACCACGAAACGCATCCCTTATGAGAAAGTGATCGGTAATGTGGAGGAGGTCATTCGTTATAATAGGATACCAGGAAGTGACGCGGAGTGTCTAAGACAGGACATTGCATTTATATTACGTCATACTAAACCTCCAGAACCCAACATTACTAAGGATGAGTTGATGGCGTTAAAAGAGCTCCGCCAAGATACCAACTTGTTGGTCCTTAAGGCTGATAAGGGGAACGCTACGGTAGTTATGAACGTCACAGAATACGAGGATAAAATCCTGAACTTGTTGAAAGACACTAACACATACAAACTGGTGAATTACAATCCGACGGCTAGAATACATCGTAGTACCCAGAAAATTATAAAGGAGTGCCAATACGCTATAGGAGAGGAACTAACAAAATACCTGTTGCGCCCTAAAAACATCCAGCCACCTAAACTGTATGGTCTACCTAAAGTGCATAAACAGAATGCTCCGCTGCGACCCATCGTTAGTCAGATTGACTCACCTACTTACGAGTTGGCGAAGCATGTAGCGGGTGTGTTGCAACCTTCTGTAGGCCTGACATCATCTTTCGTGAAAGACTCACGTCACTTCATACAGATTCTTCAGCAGACAACGGTTGATGAGAGTGAGGTGATGGTTAGTTTTGATGTGGAATCCCTCTTTACAAACGTCCCTATAGCCGACTGTATGAAGGTGGTAGAGACTAGAATACAGAGAAATGGTATCCCAGCAGAATATGCCAAGCTTTTATACCATATTCTGGCCACAAACTATTTCTTGTATAGGGAAAATTACTACCTACAAATTGATGGTGTTGCCATGGGAAGTCCCGTCGCTCCCGTAGTGGCCAATATATGGATGGAGTATTTTGAGAACCTGGCTATATGCTCTGCCCCCTTGCCAATGAAGTTGTGGAAAAGGTACGTTGATGATGTTTTCTGTATTGTAAGAGGCAATAAACATGAGATTGAACTCCTTTTGGCATACCTAAATGGCGTACATACCAAGATGCGGTTTACGTATGAAATGGAAAGTGATCGAAGCTTGGCTTTCCTGGACGTGATGGTACAGATTCGTGATGATGGTAATTTAGGCTATTCCGTTTATAGGAAGCCGACCCATACGGACCGATATCTCCATGCTGATTCACACCATCACCCTCGGCAGCTTAACTCGGTTGTAATGTCTCTCACGAACCGTGCTTTCGACCTATGTGATGAGTACTCCATAAAGAGTGAGCTAGCTCATGTTCAGCATGTCCTACGTAAAAATGGATATAAGCTTCGATCTTTTCCAGTTAGACAAAGGCCTAAACCCCACAGATGTATAGTAGAACGAAAACCTGCTTTTCTACCGTACATCAAAGGAGTGACGGACAAAATTGCGAAAGCCCTGCAGAAATTGTCCATAAAAACAATTTTTACTCCCTTAAATAAGATCTCACACTACCTGCGCTCACCTAAAGATAAGATTCCTCTTCAAACACCAGGAGTGTACAAGATTGACTGCAGCTGTGGGAGCTCTTACATCGGCCAAACAAAACGTACCATAGCTTGTCGAGTGACAGAACACATCCGGGCGGTCAAAAATATGGACACACAAAAGTCGGCCATAGCTACACATCTACTAGAATCTGGCTCAAACCACTGGATCGAGTTACACAATCCACAGGTAATCTCAACTGAAAAACATTACATCCCAAGATTGGTACAAGAGGCAATAGAGATTACCAAACACAGGAATTTCAATCGAGAAGACGGTTTTCAATTGTCTGGAGCCTGGAACCCTGTGGTGAGGATGTGTGGAAATCGTAAAAGTGAGGTACCAGTTATGCGTCCAGATACCGTGAGTGTTGTGTGTCGTAATCGTGATCGAGTTGTTAGTGACAGTGAAACCGGTAGTAGGGGTAATGTTCGCAGTAAAAGACTGAGAAAGAGGGTAGACCGTTTTGTCTGCCAATAACATCCACCCGCAAAGACTTCAGTTTATCTCGTGATCATGGCGCATGCAACTGTGCCGAAATATCGAGAAGCAGAAAAACTCATATATCATGGTAAATATCCCGTTTTGAGTGAAAATTAATAACTTAATTGTCTTAAATAAAAAAAAGTGATCCATTGTCCTGTAATTAGTATTTATTTCCGTTAAAAAAACTCTGCGCAGCGTGTAGGCGCGTAGGAAACCCCGGCTCACCCTAAAACCAAAAGCCGGAGGTGTGTTGTTTATTATTTTTCCTACAAGATTTTATGATATGTGTTCATGCACAAAGGATCCGTCACCAGTCCTGGTGGCGCGATTGTTCACCATGTTTGGAGACGCGCTCTTAAGGTCATACGCCCAGCCGATCCACGCAAAGAAGTCTATGAACTTCGTTGTCGGGTTCAGTATGTTATCTCCCAACTCAGTAATCGAACGGGAATGCATGGTGATAATTATGAAACCCTTCGCCGAGGTTCGCGATGGATACAGCGATGTTCTGAGTGGGTGCTATGTGCTGGTCGTATGGCTTGTTACCCCACCTGTGGGCCGCGCTGTTGATAAGGAAGAAGCAGTGCATGCTGAGCATGTAGCGCGCTTGGTTCAGATGCCACGCCACCCAGATGTCTTCGCCCCAGAGGAGGGGGATCAGGGAAGGTAGGATGAAACACGCCAAACTTGCCAACACTATGAAGTGCCTGGGAAAACAAAATACTTAGATAATAATAGCAAAATACATGCGGTCTTCATGTTATGTATGTTCACCGACAGACTTTATGTTATGTATGTTCACCGACAGACTAAAGTGAATAATACTTTATTCCTAAGATACTTATAACACTTAATAATACTTATCATATCTAAGTACTTTTTTACTAAAGTTAATAAAGTTAATAAAATATCCAAAAAATCGAATTAAATTGTAAGTTGTGCCTCTATTCATATAGATACAACGTCTAACAATGGCCACGTTAAATTATCACCTGGATAGAGCTGCTTTAACAGTAATCATAAAACAATTCGATAATCGAAGTCATAATAGACATTTTTTGAATTTTAAATTTTCAAACTGCTCGTTTTAAACTGTAAGTAATAATTTCTGGATAAATAAGATTGCTCACTCATGTTGGAATCGCAGTACCGGATTGTTGTACACATCTGAGAGGTCGATCTCACCCCCTTTCCTCTTCACCTCAGGATGCTTCTGTGACATCAACCAGCCGATATGCGAAAAAAACAACCCCCGAGTAGAGTTGTCTGGGTCCGCGTCTGTGTCGCTATACTTATGGTGGGCTCTATGGTCGCGGACCCAAGTGATGGACGAGAACTGGAAGGCTATGGTTGTCATGACAACCAGCAGGATCTGCAGGGGTAGCTTGGCTTTATACGAGCGATGGGACCATAATCGGTGCGCGCCCGCCGTCACACCGACTATGGATGTGTAGTTCAGGATGATCGCTGGAAAAGATCATATTTTTGGGTGTTTTGTAATGCTGTTTTCAACCGACTTTATCAAAAAGGAAGTTTTTTTTTTATATGTATGTTCACCGATTACTCGAAAACGGCTGAACCGATTTGGAAAATTCTTTTTTTGTTTGTAAGGGTCAAATCACAGGTGGTCCCATATAAATTTTATCAAAATCGGTCGAGCTGAGAAATAAACGAAAATCTAAAAATTGTATACATCGATGATGTTTTCATGTATTTTCATACCTCGCTGTCTCGTTGGAGCGTTGCGTTTATTTGGCCTACCCATATTATAATATACAAAATACATCTACTTTACACTAAAAATGTATTATAGGCTCAAATTTCATTCAATGAAGTCGGTTTCGGTCGGTTCAAGACCAGATAAAATCCATAAATCCCGCACAAATGCACCGCCGTGAAACACAACAAACAAATTTTTTTCAGTCTTCGTTTAAATTCAACATTATCACGTTCGGGTTCACTGTCAGGAGCTTCAGATACTACTATCTCGTCTTTTACGTTGGGTGTCATGATGCGTTCAAGTTGCATAGAAAACTAAGCTTTAATCAGTATGTAACTCTTTTATAATTATAAGTATTATAACACATAAGTAGGTAGCGCAGTTTTGCAGTTTTGGATGTATCTATAGGTAACCAACCTTACCTGCCTACTAAATATGACCAGCAATTTATCTTAGCGTTTCGTAGGAAACGTGCAAATCGTTTTTTAAAACAGTAGTTTTTAAAGATCCGTAGGATACAATTACGGAATCCTTATGAGTAGCTGTTAGGTTAGCCTTTGTCGCGCAATAGGCCAAGACGTACATGTTTGTGGGTTCAATTCCCGCCGAGGGACAAATGTTTGTATGATCTGCAAGTATTTGTCTCGGTCTGGGTGTTTTTTTATGCATAATAAGCAAAAAAAAGGTAAATTATGTAGTATATCATATTTGGTAGGTACCCATAACACAGCTCTGCTTAGTTACTTTTGGGGCTATATGCTGTGTGAAATTTCTGGCATTATTTATTTTAAAAAAGTTACTGGCAGAAGAGTTCTACCTGCATTTCCATACAATCTGGTCTTTCCGCATACGTTAAAAGCAACTTCAGAGTATGTTTCAAAAAAACTGTGCTTTTATGTTGAATACTTACCTAACAATTAAGTGGATACCCACCTACAGTATTTAGGTTAGTTCAGATAACTGTGCAAGGTTCCTGCTAATATTACCTGGGGGCAATCAATAAAAAAACAACTAGAAGAATGAAGACGAACTTTGAATCTTATGGTTTTGATTGTTCCACGCCTATCGACTGGAAATTGAACAAACGTTGAGAAATGTTTTTTGTAATTAAAATTTTCATCTCATGTTATAAGATTTTAGTGTGTACTGCAAGAACTCGGGTCTGAATCCGGTCGGGTCGGGTCAGGTCTCAGCTCTTGCCAGAGGTTTTGTAAAAAGCAATTCAATTTGGTTTTTAACCGGCTTTCTCATTTGGACCATGACGGAGGCTCTTGGACGGCGTTTAACTCTGTCACCAGAGCTATCCACTTCTTCTTCTTTCGTGTCAATTTTCTCTCATAAAAAATCTAATTCAATTCAATCCACTAACTCAAAGGTACTTTCATACGTACAACTATTTGGACATCGTTCATAAAATGTATTGTTTGGAATAAGAAAAAACACTACATAATGTGTCTTTATCATGTGCTTTATTTTAATGGCTATCATATAAATTAATTACAAAACTTATAAATTAAAATAAATAATATACTACCAAACAAAAATATTTTTACAACTCGCAAAAGTCCAGCTTATTTTCATTTGTCATTTACAAGTCTTATAACCTGTCCCACAATGGTTCACCAACAATAAGGCCCGTGACATTAGCCCCTCTGGTGAGCTGTTGCGGCAACTTATGCGTATCACACGGCCAATAGTGTAACGTAACACGCACGCCGCACGCATATTTTGCCTTGGAATCACACTACGTCCGTGAAAGAACAAGCAAACTATACCTGGATGGAACTCTTTCATTTGCTCGTATGTTTCTACTGTATCAAGAGTGGTATGATCCTAAGAATCAAAAAAAAGTGAAGACAGCATGACAATATACTGATATAGTTAATGAAAAAATAAATTTAGGGTTTCATGTCCCAAAAAAAGATCAATGTGACGTTTGCCATGTATTCAAAAACTTACCCCGACCTGTCACAGAAGAACAAAATGAGAAATTACATGACACACATACGAAACAAGACAATTGCACGGGAGCTCAAGAATAAAGACAAAGAAAACTCAGGAAAAAGAAGTGAAGTACTTTCTGCAGTTTATGATTTCCAAAAAGTTCACGGCATGCCCTGTGCGGAAACAAGTAGGTATACTTTACTATAAAAGAAAACTAACAGTTTTCAATTTTACCATTTTTTAAATGGGTAGTCGGGTAGCCAAGTGCTATGTGTGGGACGAAAGTACAGCAAAGCGAGGTGCAATTGAGGTGAGCAGTTGCTTATTCGACTTTATTCGTGAACATCACCAAAAGGCTATTAAACATTTTAACTTTTGGTCTGATAACTGTGGCGGCCAAAACCGGAATAGAATTGTTTTTGCGTCGTACGCACGAACGGCAAAAGATTTTCAAGTAACTATCACCCACAAGTACTTTGTAAAAGGTCACACACAGAATGAGGGTGATAGTGTTCATGCACTTAATAGATTAATATGAAAAACCGTGGGAAACGCAATTGAAAAATATGTCTTAAAATAGTTTTCTGAATAAAGATACCTATTTCGTTGCTATTTTACACATAATGTAATAAAATCATTAGCATACCTATAATTTAATTTACTCTAAGCTTCGATAATTATTTTATTGTTACCTAAATACTTATTTTTGTAACATATATGTATGTTATTACATTACTTTTACAATTGTTAATAATTTATGATTATCATTGTTTTGTCATGAAAACATATTTTAGAATATAAGAAGCCAAATACATTTTTGTTTCAAACGTTCGCGCTAAAAGTGTTTTGAGCCGGACGAGACGGTAGAAGTAGGTTTTCTGTTTTCGTAGCTTATAAATATGATTGTAAAGCTGGGGAACAGCCACTTTTTGATCAGCAGCCGAACCAGACAGAACTAAAAGCTAAGTACTACCTATTTACTGTTCATACTTAAATTAAATGTTGTGTAATATTAACCTTACAAGTTTAATGTGTTTCTACTTGTTCATAACATGTGTTATAATAATATAAACCAGGTTGTGTAGAATATACTAGAAGTATTCCTTTGTTGAGCTGTGTTTCTTTTCTTTACTCTCCACAATAGCTACCTACCCTATTAGGATTTCTAGTAACTTTTTAATGAAAATAGATACCTAGGTAGTTCAAATTAGGGTATATTTCTGGCTTTCTATAACTTTTAGAATCAGTATAACTTGTTAAATCTAACACACTCATCGAAAGCAAAAAACAAAATGGTGTATACACCCGACCAGTGGTTTGCCCTCATACGATGGGCTAAACAAGATGGAAATCCATATATTGTTAATGTAAAAGTAAAAAAAAAAAAAAAATATGTTAAACATACGTACTTAAATATAATATATGAAATAGATATCTTAGAAAAAATATATGGATAAATACATACATATATACGTATAATATATATAAGTAATATCAAGGTTAACTATCTTAGGTTATTATTTTAAGGATATTTTCAGTTTCTGTGTATGTTAAAGTCAATAGCCAGTTATAAATTATTATGTTTAGCTTCTTGAAAATATTTATTCCTAATGTTACATGCACGAGCCACATTTTTATAAACGTGTGCCCTTATAGACTGACCAAACCGCTGACCAAAAGAAGTATTCATTCGAGGAATAGGAATTTGATAAATTCTTCTGTTTAAAAATTTTGAATAATTTTCCGAAAGTAGGAACAGTCTATGTGCAGTTATAAATGACCTGTGGATAAAGAGCTGGCGAACGCTCAGGACGCCACACTCCTTATAGAGCTCAGTAGTCGGGTACCTATATGGTTTCCTGTACATGACCTTTAGTACAGAACGCAGTGCTGGCTCTACTTGTATAAGGTGTGACTTCGCTGCGCTTCCCCAGCTAGTTATGCAGTAAAGGATAAGTGATTGACACATGGCCGTGTAAATTGATTTGAGCAGTTCTTTACTTGCTATATCCCGGAGACAGCGTATAATGTTTATCACTTTTCTAATTCGGCCTGAGCTGAGAGAAATTTTCATCTATATAGACACCTAAATATTTAATAAATTTAGTTCTATCTAAGGATACACAAGAGCATGAACCATGATCTAAGCAGGTTATATTATGTATCTTTATTTGAAAGTGGTCGTTACTATTTAGTGGGGGGCTGGAGCGCTAGTTTTATGGAAACAAAGATACATAGTTTTAGCCGTATTTATAGTGAGTAAATTCTGGCAAAGCCATCGACTCAGCTGTGTCAATCCGCGTGCAGCTAGAGATAAAGCTTCTTGCCAATTTTCCCAATAAAATATAATCGCAGTATTATCTGCATAACAAATAATTTCAGAGTTTTGAACTTTCAAGTCATGCATATCATTAATATATAAGTTAAACAGCGTGGGACCTAAAATTCTGCCCTGGGGCACGCCAAACGATACAGTTTGCGGTCCACTGACCGTCTGTAAGATCCTGACACACTGTCTCCGTTCCGATAAATAGCTATTAAACCAGTCTGCAGCTATACCTCTGATTCCTAAGCTGTCCAGCTTCTTAAGTAGTATCAGAATAGAGACAGTGTCGAAGGCTTTTGCCAGGTCTAGGAAGACTCCTACACAGCATTTACCTGCATCCAGCTTTGATGATACTTATGAAGCTAACAAATGAACCGCATCTTCAGTGTTTTTACCTCTGCGAAAGCCAAATTGTCTTTGCGAGATCAGATTACGAGCTTCTAGAAAGTAAACGAGACGTTTGTTTACAATTTTTTCTAAAAGCTTTGAAAAGGCTGCTTACAGTGAAATTGGTCTATAGTTGTACAGTGAGTCCTTGGCAGCGCTTTTATGTATCGGACAAACTGCGGCAAGTTTCCATTTTCGTGGGAAGACTCCAGTCGACAAACTTAGATTAAATATATATGTAAGGGGGACAGCTATAAGATCTTTAATTTTTTTAATAGAAAGTTATCTAATCCGTCAATTCCTGGTGCCTTGCCACTTTGCAATTTATCTATTAAATTTTTAATTTCTTCTGCATGAGTTGGATTAAGGAAGAATGAGTCAACTGAACTGTTATTTATTCTATTGGATGTGGCTAGATCAATTTCGGTTTTATTAATTGACAATAATATATTATTTGCAAGATTTTGGCCGACTTTTGAGAAATAGGTATTGCAAGCATCACATGAAGATTGTGGATTCGAAATACCGTGGATGGATAGTAATTCAAAGATTTCCTGCCTTGGGGTTGTTATATTGCAGAAGCTTTTTACGGATTTCCATAGCCTCTTTGGGTCTTTTAAATTGTCTTTAAGTTCCTTCGATTCGTATTGCTCTTTTAGATTGCGCAATAGACCTCTGAAATAATTTTGGTAACGTGTATATGTTATACGTAAGATTTCATTTTTTGGGTCCTTCCGGGCTTGCGAGTGCAATCGATCGCGGTGTCGCATACAGCGCATGATACCTGGCGTGATCCATGGTTTAAGATTATATTGACTTCTACTTTGTTTTATTTCTTTAGTATGTGTATTTACTATAGCTTCGAGAGTGTTTGAGAAGTAATCTAAAGCAGTTTCCACATCAGTAAGTTTGTATAGGTCATTCCATGCACAGTCGGTCAGGTTTTTGACTATGTTGTCATAGTTTCTCTTTAATTTAGTTCGACTTAGTCGCTCGTACTTAGGCTTATTTATGCTCATTCCTAACATAACTATGTAATGGTCAGTTATTTGGCAGATAACTCCTAACGCAGAATTCAAATACCGACTGTCCACATAAATGTGATCTAGACATGAGGACCCTCTTGTGGGTTGATTTATAGCAGGCATGAAACCGGATTCAGCCATAAAGCATTGGTACTCTAAGCTTTGTGTGCTATCCGTTGTATTCATGATATTGACATTTATATCCCCAGCTATGATAAGGGGAATCTTGCTTACGGTGTTATCTCTTATAATACCTTCAAGAGTAGTAAGAAAACTGTCTAGAACTCTATTTTGAAGGTGAGCGGTATATGCCAAGAGTTGTGACTACTTCAGGGATACGGATTGCGAGGCAGTCTGCGTTGTCTACGACATGTTCTGATACTTCGGCATTCCAGGTATTACTAACATAAGCCACGATCCCACTATTTTGGTTCCTATAAACTGAAGTTTTGTGCATATTGTAACCCGGGATACAGGGAATAGCTGAGTTATCATGTTATCAACACTCAGTAAGAATAACAATATCCACCTGTACTTTTAATCGAGAGAATGCCACAAGGAATGTATCGAAGTATGTATCGAATATTAAATGCAATTATTTTGAAATTATGTTTTAGCGTAAAAATGTTCTTACAATTTTCCAGATACTTTCACAGTTTATCAAAAACGAGTCCAGTTCACAGCTTAAATCTTTAGAGAGAAGTTTTGTAACGAGTTAAAGTACGGCGGTTTTTCTTTTTGTTTTGATCATGGCAATACAAAAATAATGACGGGTATCAATGTGATGTTTGCATATTATATTACAGCATGATATTCGTTTCGCAAAGGCTATTATTAAAGCAGATATATAGGTTAAAATAGATAAAATAATAATAATATATAATATAAACAATAATTCGATATTCACGTAGGTACATAAACATAATCTGTGTACAGTCCGGTTCGGCCGAACCTGGACCCAGGGGAGGCCGAGCGCGCCTCACCCGCGGGGGCGGGGGCCGCCCGGGTGCACGTCGCACAGCTGAGTGCCCATGACGTGCGCAATGCACTTCGTGCACTAAAGCCAAAGCACTCTCTTGGTCCCGATAGCATACCTCCCTATATAGTTAAAGACTGCCGAGTAGTTTTCGAGACACCATTACTACATATTTTTTACTTGTGTTTAAACGAATGTCATTATCCAGACCGTTGGAAAACGACGCGAGTTATTCCGGTACCGAAGGCAGGAGGAGGGTCCGATGTGAACAAGTACCGTCCGACCGCCGTGCTGTCGGTCTTTGCTAAGGTATTTGAATCAATACTACATAAATGTGTATATTCGCAAGTGAGCGCGCGCCTGAGCGACGCTCAACACGGCTTCCGGCCGGGGCGCAGCACGGATAGCAACCTGCTGTCGTTCGTATCGCACCTGGCGCCGGCCGTGGACGCGGGCAGACAGGTGGATTGCGCGTACTTCGACTTTCAGAAAGCCTTTGATGCTGTTGACAATGATGTGCTATTGTCGAAGTTTTCCGCGATAGGCTTCACGCCGCACCTACTCAAATTTTTCGCGAGCTACCTTGGCGAACGCCGGCAGTATGTGGAGTACGCGGGGTACCAATCGGCTCCGTATTACACGTTTTCAGGGGTAAGTCAGGGCAGCAATCTTGGTCCTCTTGAATTCGTTATTATGGTAAACGATCTTCCCGAGGTAGTTAAAGAGGCAGGCTGCTTGCTCTTTGCGGATGACCTGAAGGTGTTTATTACGGTAGCGGACACTTCTGATTGTGAGCGGCTCCAGTGTGACATAGACAGGGTGGTCGAATGGAGTAAAGCCAATAAACTACTGTTTAATGTAGTTAAGTGCTCCGTGATGAGCTACAGCCGCGCGCGCGCGCCCCTGCAGTACCAATACAAAGTGGAGGGGGTAGGTATGACGAGAACGACGAGTGTCCGAGACCTAGGCCTCGAGATGGTGCCTGACTTGAGGTTCCGCGGCCACATTATAAATATATGCGCCAAATCATTTAGAAACCTGGGCTTCATTCTTAGACAGAGTGTGAATTTTAAAAATATAAATGCTATAAAAATATTATATAATGCTCTTGTACGAAGTCACTTAGAAACCAATGCCATCATATGGAAATTTTGCATGAAAATTGGGAAAATTGCAATGCTACCCGCATTGCAATTGTAGCTCTGTGAGATTACCAGACGAAACACTAAGCACGTATGTATCCTTCATCGTCGGCAGGGCTGGTTTCTGCAGGCAGTATGCGGTCCAAGTCCGACTGCGTACGGATCGCCATAGCGGCTTTTCCCTCACGTTGCCTAACATAGATAGAGGCGTTACTACACCAGCAGAATTGGTAGCCTTGGTTCTTTGCCCTCGAACGTGCATCCCGAAATAAGATTTGATTCTGCTTAGTGAGACGTTCGTTGAAGAACAACTTAAGGGGGGTGCCTTGCACTTCTAGGTCAGCACTAGTGATGTTGCGACGCGATTTCGACGCCTTCAAAATTTCATCTCGCTTTGAGCGTTGAATCCACATCACTTTTCCCCAAGTCCACTCCAAGCTTATTTGCTGCTACACGGACTAAGTGTTCCAGGCTTTCATTTGGAGTTTCTGGGACTCCAGCTATCTCGACTTCATTTTTCAGCAAGTGCTGTGCCTGCGCGTTTAGTTCCAGCTGCAGGTTTAGGACAGTTGACCTGAGGTCTAGTAGCTCCTGATCACGTCTCTCTAAGTTTTTAATGCGGTCATCCGCAGCTTTCATGCTCGTGACGAGGTCATCCATTCTTCCGTGGCAGTTAGTAAGGGACTGCGTAACTTCCTCAAGTTTGACGCTGAACGTCGTAAATTCTCTTGTAAGTTGGCGCAGTTCCATTGTGAGCTCTTTCAGTTCAGACCCAGTGTCGGGGAAAGTAGGGCCGGGAAGAGGTTCAGCCTTCTTACGCTTGGTGATGTTTTGCGAATACGACGCGAGTGACCTAACAGGCGTCAGGGTGTTGTCACCTTTTATGATCGCAGCAGAGCAATCCGGACATCTCCATGTTATTTTGCGCTCATTAGTGAATGAAGAAAGCTAAAGCTGAAGAATGCTAAAGTGCCATAATAATGTAAGTAAAAAAAACGGTTTATTGCCTTATACTTTGTAAAGTCTGAAACCTTAATATTAATACTATACTTACCTACTTACCTAATATCTATGTTTGCATCTACTCGTTTCTATGTCATTGTGTCTGTGTTCATATATTTGATAAAAAGTAAATTTTTATAAAACGTAATTAAGTAAAGTTTGAAACCATATAAAATTTGGCTTAAATAATTTAAATAATGATTATTAATTAATGACTTGTGTTTGTGTTTATTTTTGATAAAAGTAACGTAAAAATGATACTTTCCATATTTTCGATCTCAATTTAATAATTTTGTATTTGTGCTAATTTTTATCATCTTAGAAATTGAATAGTCAAGTTTGGATATTTATTATTATTAATTTTATAACTTTATGTCTGTGTGTATATTTTTGATATAAGAATTTTGCAAATGTACCTACCCTATAACGTATAGTAATGAAAGGTCTTCTATTATTTCGATCTCAGTTTAATAAATGTTGTATTTCGTATTATTATGTGCATTGTTTACATAGTTAGATGTTGACATAGTCAAGTTTGCTATTTCATAACATTCATTCTGTGTTCACATTTTGATAATAATTAGGTTGAAGTAACTACTAGTAAAGGCTGATTAGTCGTGTTTGATAGTCGTTAAGAGTTTAAAGCTAGTTACTTAGTTGGTTTTGTTTTTCTTATTTTTGAAATAACAATCTTTAAAAGGTTTTTTGTGTTTAGGTTAGCACCTACTTCCCTAATAAATGGTATTTTGAGCTCTTTTATTTCTTGTTTTATTTAAGATAATAATATTAGAGAAAAAAATAATAAGATAAGTGGGAAAACCCCAATTCACGAATACAGTTTTACATTTTACTACTAAAAATTACCTTAAAATAGGCTTAGTTTCGTAAGCAAGTCAATATTCGGCAATCAGGGCCTGGCGACCTGTTTTAGGTAGGTAGGTACTGGTCACCAGGCCTAATTTGCCGAAACAGAATATGTAGAAGCATATTATTAAATTATACAATTTCCAACGTTTAATCATGTACGCACCAGTTAAACAAAATTAGTCAAATAGATCTACTAAGTATAACCGTGTAACAGGCAGTTACGATATTGTCATTCTTCTAAGCTCCCACGAAAAAGTGTGTATGTGCCCACATACGGCATTTTATTAGGTTTTAAGCACCACGTAAAAATATGTAAGTGTAATAAAATCTAAACCAGTAAAGATTTAAATAAAAAATAGTATCCATCTTAAACTAGATCTACTGTAAGAGCATCTCACCAATTTTCACAGAAATATCTCAAAAAGGGCTCCAGTTATAGGCATTTGAACATTTTCAAATCTTTAAAACGCTCTCCTGTAAAAGTTGTCTTTTGCAGATACACAACTATACGTAGGGAGTGTCGATATGCCAGCTGCGATATTTTGTCATCTCACTATCTCGTTTCGTACACTGCTAATAGTATAACGAGAATTATCTCTTTCTCATTAAACACGTCATAATTCGCAGCTGGTCCAGACATCCAGACAGACGTGTGACCAAAAAGCTGCGTTCAATTTGGCCCAGCGTATTATCATTGCCATTAAAATATTCCTGGAGACGGTTCCCTCTGGCAGTGATCTGAATCAGTGATCACCTAAATGACTTCTATTGTATCTATATAAAAGTCAACAAATTACAACAGAGTTACTACCTATGATGAAAGTACTTATAGCGTGAGCTCTTTAAAGCCCAAGCGGGGATTTAAGGGATGTGTGGTGGGAGTACTTAACAGGGTGCATGGTTATGTTATTCTGCCACGCTTGAGTATTTTAATGTCACGATTTTTTTTTCAATCGCCCATGAATTTTGCTATCAAGCTATTTTGAATCCTTGTGAGGGTTCACTTACCTAACATCCCTTCAAAGTGAGTATCTGACGCGCTCGATTTTTTTTCCTATTATCTACCCCTTCGAACAGCAACCCTCACCATCCAAGCCGGCAGATTAATATTCCTCCGTTATCCTTCCTTTATTGATTATATACCATATACCATCGATCGTTAAGAGAATGCTTCTTTTCTCTCGGGATGTTTTCTACGCCGTTTTTACTTGGTATTTAGGCACTTACTTAAAATAATGGTCTGCCATCTAGCTGCCCCGCTGAAGACCAGATAAAATCCATAAATCCCGCACAAATGCACCGCCGTGAAATACAACAACCATATTTTTTTCAGTCTTCGTTTAAATTCAACATTATCACGTTCGGGTTCACTGTCAGGAGCTTCAGATACTACTATCTCGTCTTTTACGTTGGGTGCCATGATGCGTTCAAGTTGCATAGAAAACTAAGCTTTAATCAGTACCTATATAACTCTTTTATAATTATAACACATAGGTAGGTAGCGCAGTTTTGCAGTTTTGGATGTATCTATAGGTAACCAACCTTACCTGCCTACTAAATATGACCAGCAATTTATCTTAGCGTTTCGTAGGAAACGTGCAAATCGTTTTTTAAAACAGTAGTTTTTAAAGATCCGTAGGATACAATTACGGAATCCTTATGAGTAGCTGTTAGGTAAGCCTTTGTCGCGCAATAGGCCAAGGCTCGGCTGAGACGTACATGTTTGTGGGTTCAATTCCCGCCGAGGGACAAATGTTTGTATGATCTGCAAGTATTTGCCTCGGTCTGGGTGTTTTTTTATGCATAATAAGCAAAAAAAAGGTAAATTATGTAGTATACCATTCATTTTCAAGACGAGTTTCTTACTAATTCTTCTCGAGCTTTGGTTAGGATGAATTGGCACCTAAATTCACCTAGTATGTAAGACGTTTCAAAGTGATCCTTGTGATTGTATTGAATAAATAATCTTTTGACTTTGACTTTGGTAGGTACCCATAACACAGCTCTGCTTAGTTACTTTTGGGGCTAGATGCTGTGTGAAATTTCTGGTATTATCTGGCAAAAAAGTCACTGGCAGAAGAGTTCTACCAGCATTTCCATACAATCTGGTCGTTCCGCATACGTTAAAAGCAACGTCAGAGTATGTTTCAAAAAAACTGTGCTTTTATGTTGAATACTTAGATACCTAACAATTAAGTGGATACCCACCTACAGTATTTAGGTTAGTTCTGATAACTGTGCAAGGTTCTTGCTAATATTACCTGGGGGGCAATCAATAAAAAAACAACTAGAAGAATGCAGACAAACTTTGAATCTTATGGTTTTGATTGTTCCACGCCTATCGACTGGAAATTGAACGTAGATAACCGTTGCAAAAGCAAACGTTTGAAACCAAGTTCCTAGGTAAGGTTTTTATTTGTTTTGTTGAATATTTTACAAAATGTAGGTAGGTATGAGAAGTTACATGGACTTACAAGAGATATACCAAGATTGAAATTTAACGGTAGCTGAAAGCGCGAGGCAAGTGTGAAGTTTCACACTTGTTTTGACATTGGCTTTTCAAACAATACGAATTCTGCGAGGACTCGCTATGGAACTCGTCAACTTATTGCCAAACTAACTCCACACATCATATCACATTGTTTCCGGGTTTGCTGGCTTTTTATGCCAGCAAACCCTTTACGATTTTATCACGATGCAAGCCACTGGAGTAGGTATAATTAACAGGCTATTCATTACCGAAGGTAATATGAGATACCTACATTGTGTTAAAGCAATTCAAAAATTGGCTTTGAACATTTCGAACAGGCAGTAGCTTTTGCATTAGGTTTTACCTAAGTTTTAAGTTATTGGAAGTTTTTCCAATGGCCGACACGGCGCCAGTAGTCGCATATGATGCGTACCTATCATCTCACATCTCGGCTTGGTAATAAGCAACATTAACAATATGTCCTGAATTCGTTTGCTTATAGAATGCAGAATCTTTTTTGCCAAAAACGAATTACACTAGGTTATAGTATGAGGCCCAAACTAGGCGTAGCAGCCTATATCTTGTGTCTCAGGAGCTCGAGTTACCTTCTTTCTGATGTTTGGCTTTAAAGTAAGTTTTTCTTACGCGGAGTACCTACCAACTATATTAAAACTTCTAGGTACTTCATCATACGAAAGACTCAAGAAGCCATTTCTGTGTAATATTTTGACAAGTAGGTAAAGGAGGTAAAATCTCTAATATCACATTTTTGTTTAAACTTATTAGGTGTTCAGAAGTGAAAAACATTAGAATTCGTCTACATATTTCGAATGAGTTCTTGGGTTAGGGATTCTGTAAAAACGTCTTTCACTCAATCTGTACGATCCCTTACACTTTAGTGAGTGCGTCCTTAGTGCAACGATTAATTGTTGCGCTAAGGACGTATAGGTGGCGAACTCGTAAATCGTTCGTAGAGGGTGTCGGTTGGGAAACGTAAGGTTTAATAGGCATTACTTTAATATGCGCCCTCTGAGCTCTCTCTATCTGTATCAGAAAGCTTTTCTCCGCGCTGCTGCCCCAAACAGAGATGCAGTACTGGATTAACGACAGACAGAGAGCGGTATAAACAAACCTTAAGATATCATCTGGCAAGCGGTTTTTAAGCTTTTTCATAACAAATATGAGACTTCTGACTCGTCCTGCTAAATTCGAAAAATGATTTTTGTAATTAAAATTTTCATCTAATGTTATAAGATTTTAGAGTGTACTGCAAGAACTCGGGTCTGAATCCGGTCGGGTCGGGTCAGGTCTCAGCTCTTGCGAGAGGTTTTGTAAAAGCAATTCAATTTGTTTTTTAACTGGCTTTTCAAGTTGGACCATGACGGAGGCTCTTGGACGGCGTTTTAACTCTGTCACCAGAGCTATCCACTTCTTCTTTCGTGTCAATTTTCTCTCATAACAAAATCAAATCAAATATCGCTTTCATACGTACAA
This sequence comes from Lampropteryx suffumata, assembly GCA_948098915.1. Lineage (NCBI taxonomy): Eukaryota > Metazoa > Arthropoda > Insecta > Lepidoptera > Geometridae > Lampropteryx > Lampropteryx suffumata. The sequence goes on along the minus strand of OX402563.1, from coordinate 17,558,726 downwards.
CTATTTAGACATCGTTCATAAAATGTATTGTTATGAATAAGAAAAAACACTACATAATGTGTCTTTATCATGTGCTTTATTTTAATGGCTATCATATAAATTAATTACAAAACTTATAAATTAAAATAAATAATACCAAACAAAAATATTTTTACAACTCGCAAAAGTCCAGCTTATTTTCATTCGTCATTTACAAGTCTTATAACTTGTCCCACAATGGTTCACCAACAATAAGGCCCGTGACATTAGCCCCTCTGGTGAGCTGTTGCGGCAACTTATGCGTATCACACGGCTAATAGTGTAACGTAACACGCACGCCGCACGCATATTTTGCCTTCAGATTTAAACGAATAGTCTCAAGCTGTATGTGGCAGTGTTCAAGTACGAGAATGTTTTTAACTCACTATAGTGTAGATATTTATTTAAAAAACTAAAATGTACGCTTTAGCATTGTGGATTCGTACCTACATAATATACTACTTAAATTTTAGTTTAATTCTCTTTGCAAAACTGCCCGATCGCTTGATGACCATTATAAGTAGGTAATAGGGAGCATGAGATTGTTAGATATATTATAAGGTACGATGCTTTGATTTTTGGACACATAATTCTATACTCTAACGGTAATTTATTGGATCGCCACATAAGAGTTTATTCTTACCATCCAAACATAAGCGATTAGTTTAAATTTACAACTTTTGTGACCTATTTCTCTCAAATATTCAATTTAAATACGACAGTAATTTTTAACATGCGCTCCTCTAAGCAAATCATTACATGATATGCCAGCTGCGATATTTTGTCATCTCACTATCTCGTTTCGTACACTGCTAATAGTAACGAGAATTATTTCATTCTCATTAAACACGTCATAATTCGCAGCTGGTCCAGACATCCAGACAGACGTGTGACCAAAAAGCTGCGTTCAATTTGGCCCAACGTATTAGCATTGCCATTCAACCATTCCTGGAGACGGTTCCCTCTGGCAGTGATCTGGATCAGTTGAGCATCTTATATCGTTAGAAACGGTTCGTTTATTTATATTGTGTAGGTTCACTTCTGTACCTATATGAAGTAGTATGTCGTCTATATTATGGATTATTTGAAGAGGTCATTGATGTGGTAAGCGAGCGGCCTAGAAGGGATAGTAGAGCGTGAGAGAGCGTATTGGGTTAGAATCTCACTGCAGAACAAATGTCTGCAGACTGGAGTCACTTACAAGTACCATAACTTATATTTGTAACTTATGGGGTCAACACCATATTCACATATAATTAGGTAAAGTGAAGTTAAAATCTGTTATATCTTATTAATTGACATTATAATGACAGACCATACATTAACGCTAAAATAGCTAATGTAATCATGAGATCTATCTCATCTTGTCTCATCTACATCTGAAATGTGCAGTTAGGAATATAGTGTGTCTGACCGACTTGATTCATTATGATTATGTAATCAATATATTTAAAAAAGGTCATGTAACTCTTAAATAAAAATCTTCAATATAATTGACCACAAAACCCTGCACTGCGTATTTACGATTTACCAGTAATTTTAATATAACTACAAGCTTTTGTTCGCGACTTTACCTATGAATAATAAATGAATATTGGTAGAAAACACAATCTAGAATCAAACTAAGCATAGCTTGTATTACGGTGGTTGACCAGGATGATTGATATAATACATAAATTTCTAAATACATACTTATGATACTTTATAACAACTAGACAACGAACACCTATGTACACACTTATGTACTGGGAGGGAGCCGAACCCACAACTTACAGCGCTATACAGCGAGTTACTACGTCATACCTACATAAAAAATTGCGAGTAATTCTAGTTTATATCCAAGTTACATCCAAATCAGTTCGGCATTTTTTGAGTCATTGAGTAAAAAACATGGTCAAATCTCGCATTTCTAACACCAGAAGAATTCAACTTTAATTCCCAACAATGTATTTCTTGAAAATCTTTCGTGACTTTACTCACGTATTATTTTGTAAGGATCAACTCAAGGGCCGCGGATCAAACTCACCCTGATGAAGATTCTTTAAATGAATTGAATTGTCGGTGCCTTCATCGACAGAATAATACGTGAGTAAAAGAATTGTTTATCAAAATGTAATATAACTCATAATAGAATACAAATAGAAGTCTTTTATAGTTTTAAGATATATGTATAGTATTTGAATTGGCAAAGGCACAATGTGTATAACATGCTTATAGTTAACATACGGATCTGTAGGCACTTTTATATCAATTTGTGTGACTTCTGTATCAACACAATGGAAGTAACCCGCATATTCATAAACGCGATTAAAAAAAAAACTTTTTATCGTATTATGTCGAACCAGTGTGGAAAAGTTTAAAGTGCGCCTCAGAGGCTTCTTTCGTGCACTTGGAATATGTCTTCCAACTTTTTAGGTTCTACGACATGTTGGTTTTCCTTTTTGTTACACATTTCCGTCCCTTTACACGAAATCAATCCCACAGATCGCTGAACACCAAAAGCCATAGCCTGGCCACTTAACTGAGTAAACAGGCAACCACAAAAAGTGTATGGTATTTTTTATATCAGTCACTTTCGTTAAAATCAATATATATGACTATAACTTGACCCTGAATTAATGTCTGCCAAATCTAAGATATTCAGTTGTGAGCATAGATTTCATTATTTTTGGAGATCACTGGTAGTCTAGTTATAGTGCCTTCCGATCCAAAGGTCACGGGTTCGATTCCCGTCGTGCATTAACGGATATTTCTGTTCAGAAAATGTATGTGCTCGATAGCAGTACTCTCAAACATTGAAGGAAAACATCGTGAGGAAACCGGAATGTCGCAGAACCTAATAAGTTTGTAGACATGTGCCAGGTGCACGAAAGGAGCCCCTGAGGCGCACTTTACTCCTTTCACTACACTGGTTAGAAATAACTAGAGACACGATAAGAAATAGAAGATTTTAATTAACGTGTTTATGAATAAGACTAGTAATTCCAATCTATTTATTATTCATAAATGCAAGTACTTAATACAATTTTAGAGGTAGAATCAATTTTAGACATAGTTAAATTATTATATTAATTTTATTAATGATAAAATACGTGTATTTACGCAGCATTTAAATATATCATAAGTGAATTATCAACAATATATTCCCAATATATAAAAACAAATAACAAACTTTTTTTTTTTTGTTTTTTTTTTAATGAAAAATGTTTATTTTCTGTAGCCAAAATCTCGAAATCGAAATCTTTAGGTACTTAGATATCTTTGATGATCTAGAGGTCTGGAGATCTGTGAGAACAGGGGTAGTCAAAGGCAAGTCCAAACCTTATATTTGTCACATGCCCAAATGCACATAAAATGTAAACTCTTTATAACGAAACTGAAGGGAGAATCAAGAGCATTATTTCGTTATCGAGACTGTTCGTTATGAATGAAGAAAGAGAACAACCAAATACTGATAAGACTAATAATACGAGGTGCCAAGTGTACATAGTAACTGAGGCCGAAAACGAAATACATGACACGTAACATGACACGACATGATATGTTTTTCCATCAATTTTGATTTAAAAACCTTAGTGGTTTTGCTCAGTTATATAAAAACTGAACCGATTTTGATTAGAATTCTATAGGACCAATCGGAAGGTATACTCATTCACATAAAACAATATTAACAGTAATGTTAATAAGATTTAATTACTAACTTCTAGATATTAACGTATTTCTTCGTAAAAGAGGACTGTTCGCTATAGTGTATCAATGTAAACTAAATAGAAATAATTTCAACGTTCAGAAAAACTACTAAACATATAATAGCATCTTTATGCTGGCAACACTTTTGCCTCGTCCCCTCGTCAATCTAAAAATTATTGTAAAAATAATACAGTCCATTGAAGTTTAAATTACACGCCTTTTATTGTACATAGGCGTTTGTGGTCCTTCGAGCCGGATATGAACCAGCGACCTATGGATAAAAATTAAAATTTTAAAATATTGTACTATAATATTGTAAGATGAATTGTACAGGTTAGATTTTACAAACCAAGTGATGGAGTACATATCGACAAAAATATTTCCCTTCAGCACCGACGTATCCAAATATATTTATTTTGTCCTCTGGCTGTGATCTGTGGGGCGATTATGAAACTTTGATACTATCAAAACATTGATACTAATAGCTTTCAGTTACTATTGATGAATTGGTATTACGGATCGCTGCGATTTCTATCGACTTCTATCGCTAGTTACAATGTGTTGGTGTCAAACTATAACTCGACCAATTTACAAAAGTACTATTGTGGTAGGAACCGTGTTTAGCATAGGTACTAAGCATTTAAATACATCGTATATGATTGATAGAAATAATGCCTATTGCTAATCGAAATTGATAGACATTGATGCCGATTGCTAATCGAAACTGGTAGACATTGATTGTATCAAGAGTTCATAACGCCATACTGGACCAGTTGAGCTCTCTATAGATCGTGCGCGATCGCGGTGATGCCTCTATTAACAAAATGTATCTAAAGATCGTTAAATAGTTCAAACGTTTAACATTGTATTCAATACCTGTTTAATGTGTACATTTGTGTAAGTAAATAATGTTTGAGGGTATATTTGTCATAATAATTAACAAGATAATATATATAAATGCTGGCTCTCTGGCTGTCTTTCTAAAAAATAACCTATACCTATCTACATTGGAAATTAAACCTAAACACGTTTGGAATAAAGCACAATACTCAACGCTTAAATAAAATTATATTTATACTAGGGGAATCAATTGATTCGCTTAAATTTTCATTTATTTATTTCTAAGTCATGATTTAATCAGCTAACAATTTACATTTAGCCTCACTTGCACAACTGTTTTTAATTGCATTTAAGTTAATTACCGATTAAAATATATATAGATTAAATAATGCAAAATGTATTGTACTGTCATTCATATGTGCGTTTAGAGACGACAACACAATTTTGGGGGGAAATTATTGAAGTACAATGAACTCAAGACTCACCATTCGAATATTTAATTGACATTGGCTATTTAAATGCATATTTCCTAAACTTTCACGGAATTGGTTTAATTAATTGTAATATGCGACCTTGTAGTATTTGTTTTGCTCCCGAGAGGGATATAACAAAACTTCTTTGTTCAAACCTCTTTGATGTTTTCCCCTGCCCATCTTCATCAGTTGAATTAATTATTTTTTCAAACTCTTATCAAGATATTACAAGTGACACAAACTTTGAAAAATTAAAGACAACAAAGCAGAAATCAATCAGTGATTAAACTTAATTGCGATTAAAAAAGGTGTGCAAGCGGCTTTAAGTCTAAAAGTACGCTTACACGAGCAATTGAAATAGCTATTATTTACCTTCTCCACAACATTTAACTAATGTATAGAGATACCGCTACATATATCTTCTTAAATGGAGCAATTTAGGAAAAATTATCTTCAGATTAATTAATTGCAGAGATAGATAATTGATTCAGGCGTGACTTTGCGTAAATCCATTACAAAACATTAAACACATGGACAAATATTTAGTAACTCCGCCAATTTTCCAGTTCTCAGTTTCATTCCAGCGCTCGGCGAAGCAACAAGTCTGCAGTCTTGTGTTTTTTCGTTAAAGTGTAGAGCGAGTCGATTGTTCCTAAAGATGCCTCGTGGAGGTGTAATACGTTAGAAATTCTACTTGATGTTGCATGTGGGAATGGTGTGTGCTAACTTTGCAATTGCGGGCGAGAGGTAGATTCATGCGTCTGCATCGTGTCTAACTCATTAGAAATAGATTGGCGGAATGATACTAAATATTTCAACTCATCCGTAGAATAAAGTTCAATCTGTAGAGTTGATAGTTTTCAGTAGACGTTAGAGAAGATGTTGACTTATGAAACGGTGAGATTTGTCATTGAGACTTTTAAGTTGTGTTATAATGTCCTAGTCTATCACTCCGTGTGTTGTTATGCGAAGCTAATGTCAGATAGAACGTTATTTGATTTTATATTTCCGAAACTAAATCAAAGATTCTAAAAACGTACTTCTGTAGAGTTCGTGCTCCTTTTCTCGTCTAGCTATTTAACTCATTTTTGCTCTATGATCACATCGAACTCGGTTCTACGGATAAGTCGATTTGTCCATCTGTTTGATGTCTTTTAGTTGGAGAGTAATCATTGGCGTCTATAAATTGGCCGCGTCAGCGTACTTTTACAAAACTAGGTTACGAACTATAGTTTAAATTACTTTATACTACAATTTTAAATTATTAACTTGAACTTTTTGCATTGACATACAGCTAATTTAAAAATATACTTAATTCAATCGATACATGACTCCGTAATACCATATAAGAACATGTTTTTTTTTATTAATATATTAATTATAACCAAGGTATTTATATGTGGCGTTGATTCTATTGCTGGACTAACTAATATATCATACACCTTCAAGTATATCGGTCACCTTGGTGTGCTTACGGAGAGAAGTTCCACCAAACGAGACGTTCTCTCGATTGGTACGGGATAGAAAGATAGGCACTATGTAGGTATATATGTATAATGTTATGCTAAGCGCTTGTGCGAGCTGAATTGGACTCCTTTGCGTCGTCGCAAGAATTGCTATTTATATAAATGTTTTCGCAGTCTGACTTCTTTACTTGTATTATGTAGCATCGAGTGAATCGAAGTAACATTTTTGAATTACATTTCTTAAATGAGAGTACTAAAATTACGTGTTAATTTTAGCTAATCTTAGACACAATTCAATAAAGGAACACCGATAACTTCTTTTAAAAGTATAATTACAAAATGTTACTCAATCGTTCGTATTTTACGAAATTTTAATTAATCCGGCAAAACAGAATCACTAAAAACATTCTTGTCCTCGTATTCATTTCGGGTCATTCCTCCGAGCGGCGTTGAGCTTGCAACCTGTCACAAATGGAATGCTACCACAATGAAGTCTAGATCGATCTGGATATATAAGCGTCATGTATCAAAACTCCACCGAAACAGCACAACAATAAGGCATCACTCACTTAAAATTTACTGAAGTCAATTTGGACCTTAACAGTATCAACATAGGCGTCACTATCCTCAGTAGCACTGGTAGTCCTTAAGCCGGGCAGGGCGAGTTGAAGATCATTTGAGTTTAGCGCGTTTCGGCTTGGGTCCTTCCTCCGGGACGCCGGCGCCGGCGCCGGCTCTCTTCTTGGGCAATAGCTCCCCCTCCCCCACCCCCACCCCCTCCCCCACCCCCGGCATCTCGGGGAGAGTAGGGAGGAGGAGCTCTGAGCAGCGCTTGTTGATGTACTTCTCTAGCCGGCAGCCCGATCTGGTGGAGAACCAAAATATTTATTAATATATGTTCTACTAGCTGTCCCGTTCGCGATTTCGTTCGCGCGTTTAAAAAAAAATATCTAATTGTAAATCGTAAACCATTCTCGAATCCACTTAAACACAATTTTTTTTATCAAAATCGGTCCAGCCATTTAAGAAGAGTTTAATTACAAACACAAGTCCAGAAGATATGTATGTATAAAACAAAGTCGTGTTAGTTATAAGAGCGGCTGGGCCGATGAATTTGTGCGGTGTCATATCGGCTGGCGAGCCGGGCTTGTTTCAAATGTTCCATCTCTGTTGCCAGCTCTTCTGTTAGGCAGCAGGGGGACTAACTCCCAATAATTTGAAGACTATCGCAGTCGTATTATTCTTTTATATTAAATACTAGATGCTGCCCGCGGCTTCGCAAGCGTGGTAACTACGTAGCCTATGTCCTTCTCCAAGGTCCCATCTATCTCTATACCAAAATTCATCAAAATCGGTTCAGCGGTTTAAGCGTGAAAATGTTACAAACAGACAGAGTTACTTTCGCATTTATAATATTAGTAGGGATTAAATATTCGTGGACCAATCATTCAGCAACAAAATAGCCCCAAACATAGTTTGTACTATAGGAACCAAATGATTGATAGAATTCTTATTTACTTGTGATACTTTATAACATCTAGACACAGAACAAACACCTATGTACATCACACAAATGTTTATCCTAGGAGGGAATCAAATCCACAATTCTACAGTGCAGAAGGCAGAGCTACTACTAAGTTAAAAGACCAGTCACGAATAAGATGGTAGTGCTTACTTGGCCACTGTGTGTTCAGGTTGGTTGTACACGTAACAGTTGTTGAGCACGAGTGCCGCGTCTGCGAGGAGCTCCTCGTCCGTCGCGTATTCGCCGCTCTCCAACTTGTGCTTCACCGTACTGAAGTCCATCGGAGTCTCGATCACGTCCAAGTAGTCTGGCACCTGGGAACACCGAAACCTTCTTTACCTTGTGGTCTTCTACTTCTAACTGTGTCACTAGTTATTTTAACCAGTGTGGTGAGAGGATTAAAGTGCTCAGAGGCTCTTTGGGCTGCGATTGCTCCCAAATAAATATGTATCATCAAAGTCGGTTTAGTAAGTTTGGTTTTTATATCAAAATATGTCATCCAAGTAAACTAAATATTGTATGTGACTTTCCAGTGGTTTTAACGAATTGCGAATATATATCAAGTACTATTTTTAGTTAAATAAAAACTTATTTTAACCGACTTCAAAAAAGGAGGAGGTTCTCAATTCGGTTGTATTTCTTTTGTATTTAATGAAGTCACGTTTTCTTTTTAGTTTTTAAAACGTAGGTATATCGCTAAGCGATATAACCATAAGCGCTAAGACGAGTTTCTTGCCAATTCTTCTCAAGCTTGGGTTAGGATGAATTGGCACCTAAATGCACCTAGTATGTAAGACGTTTCAATGTGATCCTTGTGATTGTATTGAATAAAGTATCTTTTGACTTATCATCTAGGTATTTTTATACAGATATAAGCCTTCGAAATAAGAGCAGTTTTCAGTTTCCGAGAAGTTAGGATTGTACGACTTACGTCCTCTAACGAGACCGGCTCGTAGAACGGCCAGCAGTCCTTGTGCTTCATCACGTCTTTGAGGAGCTGTTCCAACGACTCCTTGTGAAGCACCACTTCCACTTCCTTGCGCCCGCGCTTCTTAACCGAGCTCCTCTCTTCTGGAATGCACAACCAACATTATTGCTCTAAACTAGCTTCTGACCGCGGCTTTGTACGTGAGGTACCTACACAAATGTAATATGCCATACATATATGTAATACCTATATGCTAATCCAAGGCCTGCGAGCTGGCAGTAGCTCTGCCTTCTGCGCTTTAGGTCGGGGCTTTGATTCCTTCCCAGGATAAACATTTGTGTAATCTATTGTAAATTTCCAAAGTGTATGCTGTAAAATCTGTCCCAAAATTCAACTATAAGCGGGCACCAGCGGATGGATCTACTCATAACTACGCGAGAAAAAAAAATAGAAAAAAATATCAATACAATTTATTTTGAAATTACAAAATAAATTCTATGTCTATCGAAAATTGACATCGCTAATGATATTTTTAACTACCATGCCCACATTTTTTAAATATTTCAGTTTTTAGGGTTCCGTAGCCAAATGGCAAAAAACGGAACCCTCATGGATTCGTCATGTCTGTCTGTCTGTCCGTCCGTATGTCACAGCGTCCGTCCGTATGTCCGTATGTAATTCGCGCGGGGCGTGGCTTGATCGGTATCGCCCAGATGTACAAACAAAACTTTCATGGAGTTCATAAACAAAAATGTTTTTTGCAACAACAATATACCAACATTATTTTTTGGAGACTTCAACGAAGATTTTTTAAAAGACAATTGTATACTGTCATTCATGCAGAACGCTGGACACAGAACATTATTACCACTTTGTCCAACTACGCGAGGAGGCACACAAATTGATAATATTTTTGGAAATATTTCTTGTCAAACTGGAATATATATTAGCTTGTTTAGCTATCACAAGCCTATATGGGCTCGCATATAGTTAGATCTAAATCCCATCATTTAGGTACCTACCTAATTATAATGTATATTTATCAATAACTTAATTTTAAAAAAAATACACTATTATTAAAACATCGATCAAAGTTACAACGAACTACAAGAACTTTTATTTATGTTACTTGCTGCTACGGAACCCTTCATGGGCGAGTCCGACTCGCACTTTGCCGCTTTTTTTGTACTGGCAAGCTAAGTAGCACTGCTATCCACCACAACCCTTAAAATCCCAGAATGCCTGTAGTTTTAACACAAAAAATTATCAAATTTATTTTTTTCCTTAAAATTTTGAAAATTATTTCAATTGAACTTCTTTTATTTATATTGTCATTGTTTATTTTTAAATTGACATAACTAACCAAGATTACAAATTGGTATATTGTAATACAGATGAACGCATTTGTATTCATATAAGATGAAAACAACACCGTTCAGATGTTAAAAAGTGATTTAGCCACTAACAAACATACACACAAATATTTCGTACCAGTGTGGTGAATGGATTGAAGTGCGCCTCAGAGGCTCTTTTGCTTTGCACTTTGCACATGTCTTCGACGACATGCAGGTTTCCTAACAATGTTTTCCTTCGCTGTTTGAGAGTACTGTTTTAGCGCATATACATTTTTCTATTGCTGCACGACCGAATTCGAAACCACGACCTTATAAATAAAATAATATAAGATAAAATAAAAAAGCCTTTATTTGATCCTGCACATTGCTTCTTAATTTTGGTACTGTTATTATGTTATTATATCCATAACACTACGTTTGATTATTAGCAAGGTCCCAGGTTGGGTAAAGGCCTCGTCCAACGATGTCCACTTCTCTCTATCCTGAGCTGTTTGCCACCACTTTGGACCAGCGACTTTTTTTATTTCGTCCTCCCAGCGTGTTGAGGGCCTTCCTCTCTTTCTTTTTCCTTGAGGTCCTCTCCATATGGTAGTGCTGTAGGTCCATCTTTTGTCTCTAACCCTCGTGACCGGCCCATTTCCACTTTAACTTTTGTGCGTAGTTTAAGGCATTAGTGGCTTTTGTTATTTCTCTTATCTTTACGTGTCTAATCTTATCTAGTTTTTTTATTTTTAGCATGCTTCTCTCAATTCCGCGCTGACAGGATGTTATTTTTTTGCTTACCCACGACCTTATATGATAAATATTACCGGACATTTCACACATGTTCTGGGTACCACATGACTGATATACTACTTATATACTTTTTTTTAATATATACATATTATAGAAACACCCAGAAACAATACTTGCAGATCATACAAACATTTGTCCCTCGGCGGGAATTGGACCCGCAACCTTCTGCGTCTCAGCTGGACCTTAGTCCACTACGCCACAGAGGTCGGCATCATCATCTCATCTGCTCTCATTGATAATAAAAGCATACATAAAAGGTAGTCTTTTGAAGAAAGGTTATTATAATATAAATGACTATATTATTGATAAGAATGCATGGCATCATGGATCGCTCTGCCCTCAGACAGTTAACCGACACACTTGAAATGTAGAAACTCGTAGAAGTATTAGTATTCCGTAGTTAAGGTAGTTATAAGATGGATCATATAAACAAGCGCTAGGACCAAGACGAGTTTATTGCCAATTCTTCTCGAGCTTGGGTTAGGAGGAATTGGCACCTAAATTCACCTAGTATGTAAGACGTTTCAAAGTGATCCTTGTGATTGTATTGAATAATGTATCTTTTGACTTTGACTTGATTTAAGTATCTACATAGAATTAGCACCGCCTTAGGGGTAAAAAAATAAACCTGTTATGATGTTACAATTAATAAATAAAAATAAAAAAATAAAATTGTGGAACTCGAAAGCTTGGATGCTTGTTACACAATCAAAGAATTTGAGTGCTCGCGGACCACGGATCAAACTCACCCTGATGAAGATTCTCTAGATAAATCGAAACAACGTCGGTGCCTCCATCGACAAAATAATACGTGAGTAAAGCCCGTGTTTATCAAAATGTATAGTACAACTCACGAAAGTTTTGAAAGTGAAATGTAAAAATACAACTTTATATTAATACTTGAAGCAAAAACTTTGTACCCCTTCTTACGAAAATTGCGCGGACGGAGGAGGAGGAGGAGGAGGAGGAGGAGGAGGAGGAGGAGGAGGAATGAGATTTCGCACACTTATAGTTTATATAGAGGAGTGCAGAATACTACTGTTTTTAAATTATGCATAAAAATACATTCATCACTTATGGTCGAATTTGAACCAGTGAGCGACCACTAGTACAACTTAAAGTGCATGTTTTTTTTATAACTATTCAGCAGAGTGCTACTCACCATGTATACCATTAGTTAGTGATTGCTTTGACCTTCTTCCAGTATTGATGCTTTCCTCTTTCGATCTGCAAAACAATGTTTACAAATAAATGCATTTCTTTTTCTCTTTCTAAATCGCAGTCGATTGTTATTTATCTATAGTATGTCTAGTGTTTACCCTCGTCTTACAAATCTAAATCATCCAGTCACAACACCTTGAATGAAATCCATAATATGAACTGGAAATTGTCTCTACATGTGTTTGTTACCTTTTCACGAATTTTCGTTCAAATTGTCGAAATTTGGCAAGAAGGTAGATTGTATTTAGTATTGTACATAATATGATACTTTTTATGAAGATACCACGCGTGCAAAGCCGCACTCATAATAGTACATTGTACACCTAGGCGAGAAAGTGTCCAATTCCTATCGAGTGTGTCATTTGACTTAAAACACACGAGGTAGGAATCTCACTTTCTCCTGAGTGATACATAGTGCTTTATACTACAGCTACTAGGAAAATTTGACGACCTCTGTGGCGCAGTGGGCTTAGGTCCGGCTAAAACGCATAAGGTTGCGGGTTCGATTCCCTCCGCGGGACAAATGTTAGTATGCTCTGCAAGTATTTGTCTCGGGTCTGGGTATTTCTATGTATAATATGTATGTATTTACAAAAAAAAAGTATATAAGTACTATATCAGTCATGTGGTACCCATAACACAAGCTCTGCTTACTTTGGGGCCAGATGATGATGTGTAATATGTCCGGCATTATTATTATTATTATTATTATAAAATAAAATTAAATTACAAAACCCAAATTCAAATTTCGAAGAAGTTCCCGCACATGCTCCGAACATTACTACAGTTCTTTTTTTTAAATATTGTTCGGAAATCGAAAAAGGAATAAATCATTTGGCGGACTTGGAGTAAAAACTTTTTGTCGTTTGACCTATAATGAAAATAACCATAGCTGATCTATGAAGAAATAATAAAATAACACGATAGAAATGGATTTCCATAAACATTTCTCTCCCGCTAAACGCGTTAGAAATGAAATTCCATAGACTTTTCCGTCCCGCATTTTAATAGGCCTGAAATGATGTACTTTCTAAGTAATATTTGGAAAAGAAATGGACAAGTTTTTCAGTAGGTGTGGTATAAACTAATATACCATATCGGAACTTACTTTCGTGTTTTCTTGGTGGATCCATTTTGTACAATAGGGGAGGAGTCTTTGCTGGCTCTTGGCTTCCCCTTTAGTTTGACAAGTGCTGTGTTGAACTCGCTGTCTTCTGAGTCTGTGCAAGTCAAAATATAGTATTAACTTCATGCGTAGGTTTTATGTTATGTTAGGGTAACACCAGGCTATTTAGTAAGAAAGAAGCAACGGGGTCTATAAAGAGACATGGGGGTGTGTCATACTACCCTAATATGACCTCAGAAGCTTAACTTCGGACGTAATTTATTAGGGTGGGGTCACCCAAAATGAGACAAAAACGGGGGGAGCTCCAAAAATAATCGTAATTTATGGATGGCTAGTTAGTCTGGTAAACTATCTACTTAATAATAACAATAGCGTCGATTTTAGAATGATATTGAAGCCGCTATTTTATTTAGATAATTTATCAAGTTCAAGGGTTAAATGCACAAATAGCATTCAAGTTACAGTGACCATGCTTTTCCCCGATTGTGTTCATAAATTGCTTAAAAAAACGATTGTCATTTTGAAGCGATTGTTAGCTGATTGGGAGTCCATGTTATCGATGCAACCTTTTAACCATTAGCTTTGTTAGTAAACAAGAAAAATAAAGTTAAAACTTCCCTCAATTCAGTTTAACGAGAATAAAAACACCGATGAATTAAATGGAGGTCGTATTAGTTATGAGATACACACCCATACGTTTTAAGCTGCTAGCGTATCAAACAATAATAAAATGACAGTTAAATCTTATTTCAAGTCTTAAAACATTTAGACATTTTTAAAACTCTACAAAATGTCTACAAGTTTTCCTCAGCAGCGTGCAATTGGTATTTGATTTGGCTCTAAGACATACTTCATATATACAATTAGCTTTAAAATGAACACGATGCTAAGGCATACAATAATGTGTAGTTAAACCTCAATTATCGAAGATAGAAAACCATTACAGATGCCGATGAATTGTTATTAAAAATAAAATAATAAAAATAATAAGTGCAGGTGAAATATCAAAGAAGAGTGTTATGGGCGGCCTGTTAGTTCCGACACGAGATTTTGCCATTGAAGTAGTAGTAAGTACCATGTTGTCGTCGATTACTGGGATCACTCCCACGCTAGGTTAAGGTATGGTAGTAAATTATGGGGAAGTACAAGGGTTTGATTAAACTTAACGCGGAAAATGCAGCTGTAAATATCCGGACAGATTGAGTAAAAATGAGTTAATGAAGTAATTAATTAATGTTTAGTGGACATGCGTAAATATTTTTTGATCCGGTTATCGAAGGGAAGGCGCATAGTGGGATTAAACGTGCATATTTAAGTCCAAGCAGTGATGATGGACGCTTTATTCGACTGACAGAAACAGGAGAAGAGTAGTAGCAGTTCAGGAACACAGTGAATATAAATTAAATAAAAAGTGGACGTATAGTGGAATTAAAGTTGCATAATGAAGTCGAAGTCGTCGTGATGGTGGAAGCTTATTCGAAAATCACAAACCGAAGGAGATTCATCCAGGATTAGTATGGCAAGGCATGATATAAATTAGGTAAAAAAAGAAGACGAATAAAGGAATTAAAAGTGTACATTCTGAACTCAGTCTAAAGCTGTTCAGGTGATTGAAGCTTTATTCGAATAACACAAAGTGAAAGAGCAATCTAATAGTATTTATTAGTATGAGAAGGCTGAATAAAAATATATAAAAAACGTAGTTTAACTAGAAAAAAATAGATGAAAGAGTGCATAATGATTTGACTGATGATGGGAGTTTTATTCCAAGGTCACTAAACAGGAAGATATTTTTCTAGTAACAGTATGGGATGCATGCTTATAAATAAGACAAAAGAGTGCAAAAATAGAAACGAAAAAGTTATTGCAACGATGAAAGTTTTAGTCATAAAGTATGGATATATATGGATATGAATGGATATAAACGAGATCAAACAGAAGACGCACAATGGAGAAGGTTGAAAAAAAAAATACATGTACTAAGATATTAAAAGTTCACAATGAAGTCAAAGTCGAAGCCTAAAGCCATTGTGATGATAGAAGTTTTATTCGACGAATGTCACAACCCGGACGAGAGTCATCTATTGTGGATATAATACAGATAAAGGAGAAGACGGATAGCGAGATCAGTGGGAGGAGACTCTTGTAGCACTATAGTATAAATGAGAGCAAAAAATGCATAGTTGGATTAAAAGTGCATAAGCCTAAAGCCGTTACGATGATGGGTGCTATATCTGAATGTCACAAACCAGAGATTAATTAATTAAGACTATGGGAAGAATGGATATAAATGAGATCATCGAGTGCAAAATAAAGGAGTCGAAGCAAGCTCTTGCGATGATAGAAGTTATATTCGAATGTCACAAACCGGAGGAGAGTCTGCTATCGTCCAGTGCTTTGGCGTACTGATGGATGTTGGACATCGCTGTCGCCGCACATCGCCGAGTCGAGAGCTCTTTGTAACATAATATCACATTAGCATTGCGTCGCGTGCCGTGTTACAGCGTTCATACAAAGTTGCGTGAGCGCTATAGGGAGCTGATGCAAGGATGTTTCGAATTTGATAGATTGGTAGGTATGCGCTTTGGGTAAATAAGCGTATTTAGTGGCTTCCACCGTGTTAAAGTTCAAAATACAATATTTCAATTTATTGAAATGAGCGTATACTATAGTACCAAATATTAAAATTAAAATATAATGGTGGCAATTCGGTTGGTTCATTTCTAAAATTAGAAATTGTCTAAAATATATTTAACTTAGTCATAGTATTTGTAAAACCTATTCGGTTGGTACCATCTAACTAAATAAGGATCGCTTAATTAAATTCGATAAAATAAAATGAGGATAAGTTGGTAACAGCAGAACACTAAAGTTTAATTTGACAGTCTAAACCTATTTCACTTTCAAAACTTTCGTGAGTTGTACTATACATTTTGATAAACACATATCAAAATGTATAGTCTAAACCTAATTTTAGCTAAAATTAGTTAGGTTGGTACCAACAGAATTGAGGCCAATGTCGGACATTTCACTCAGCATCATTTGGCCCCAACCCCAAAATAATATATACTTTTAAAAAAAATATAAACTTTTTTTTATAAATTGTACATACATATTATACATAGAAACACCCTGACAAGAGACAAATATCTGCAGTTCATACAACCATTTATCACGCGGTGGAAACTCTGGATAGCGTAAAGTTGCAATATCTACCTCTAGATGGCGCTAAACTATGTAAAGTTGCAATATAGTTACCTCTAGACGGCGCTAAACATGAAGCACAGACCCAGGTGCGCGAGTGCCGAGCAGGCCTGGGCGCGGCGCACTCGGCGTGGTACCGTGTGCGACACACGCGACACGCCGCCGCCAGCCGCCCGCCGCTGCCGCACGTGTCGCACACTCCACTGTCCATTTCCATAGGCTCCTCGTCACTGGGAGATAACGCCGGCTAGTCAACTCTACATCTACTCAAAACCACAAGGTTCCCACTCAAGTGAGCATCCGGCACAATGCTGACTATATGTCTTAATTGCCCTAGATCCTGCTGTGCACAAACATATTTTTTTTAACGTGATGACGCACGAAAAATGTTCACTTTCCGCCTGAGCCGAGCGTGCAAGCGAGAACGCGGAACAAGCGATAGAGAGGGCGCATTTTAATAGGTTAAAAGTATGCAATTTTTCATCAATGTTTTCTTTTTTATTTATGACGTAAAATTATAGTCCGTAAACCGACTTTCAATTTCAATTTCATTTATTTCAGCCTTCATAAGTATATGTACAAATTTGAGCCATATTTATCATAATAATAATTTAAAACATGCAGAACATAAATAAAACAAAGAAATTAAAATATAGACTGCATGCACCACATCATTACATCACCGGTGCGAATGGTGCACCTCTGTGCAGTGCTTCATGAAGATGCAGTCAGTATCCAGCCTTCCTGCTATAAGTTGCAGGTATCTGTTGGTGCTGTCCCTCACGTGACGCATCAGGGACGACGTTCTCTTGCATCGCATAAAAGTCATCGACGCGTGCGTTCGCGAACATCCCCGATGCGCTACAGAAGTATGGCAGCCTCAACAGCACCCTGAAGCTATTATTGTACTGGACTCGAAGGGCATTCCAGCAGCACTTAGTAAAGTTAACCCATAGACTGCACGTGTAAAAAGACTGGCAGTACGCCTTAAACAAACTTGTTTTTACAGCCGTGCTGCCCAGTGCAAATCTACGGGCCAACATGTTGGCTTTGACTGATAATGCCCTTCGCTCCCTACCAATATCGGTGTTATCTGAGAGAGTCTCAGTGGCCCAGATACTTGAACTCGGACACCCGCTTGAGCTCACTGCCCGCCAGCAAGATTGATGGGACTGTGGAATAAGTTTTCGACCGGGCTTTAAAAACCATCACCTCACTCTTGCCAGCGTTATATGTGAGCCCATGAGCCTCCGCATAACGCTCACAGATTCCAACAAGTCTTCGTAGGGCACTGATCGATGGGCTCAGCAACACCATATCATCAGCGTAACCTATGTTATTGGCAGCTACTCCGTCAACAGAGCATCCAATATTAGCGCCACTGAGCTCACGAATCAAACGATCCATGTACAGGTTGAAGAGTCGCGGCGAAGTGATTCCACCCTGCCGCACTCCACACTCCAGCCTGTACGTGTCCGATAGCGATCCTGACCACCTTACATTGTTACATTGATTGCCATACCAATATTTAAAGAGCTCCACCAATTCAGACGGTAGCCCAGTATCACCCGACAGCTTCTGCCACAACCTGTCGTACGCCACCAGATCAAAAGCTTTCGAAAGGTCTAAGAAGCAGGCGTAAACAGGTGTGTTCCTGCTAGTATAGTACTGGACGGTGTGTTTGAGGCTCAGTATGGCCGATTCAGTGGACAACCCGGGCCTGAACCCGAACTGGGCATCGTGTAAGTTTAAATGTACACTAAGATACTTATCAATTACACCATCTAGCACCTTAGCTATTATACCACCGTAGCTAGTGATATGGGTCTGTAGTTACCTAAACTAGAAGCATTTCCAGTTTTATTTTTGATAATGGGAACAACAAGAGTCCGCATCATCTCCTCAGGAAGGTAGGAATGGCCGATACAGAAAGTGAAAAGCATGGCTAGTACCCGTGCTAAATGAGGTCCAGCGTACTTCAGATGTTCAATACACAAAGAGTCGTGACCAGGAGATTTGCCTCGATTCAAGCTTTTCACTATCCGTGAAACTTCCTTTGCTGAGATCCGGACAATTTGATCCCCAGAAGGCGGCTCCGAACCCACACTTCCAGGACCTAGTGAAGATTTCACTCTAAAGTGCTCCTTAAATAGATTGGCAATTTGGACAGGGTCGCTTACACCTCCCACGCTCACGGGGACGCTCGGCTTTGGATTGAGCTTATTAGTGTCCTTCCAAAACTTGCTAAAGTTTTTTTGCCGTGTGATGCTTTGCGAGGATATCCATTTTTATTTGGGTCTGATTGTTTTGACACAATTTAAGTTTAGTTTTAAAAACAGTGCGCGATCTTCGCATTTTATCGTATACAAAACCGCACGACGGCCTGCCGTAAACCCACTCCTGAAACCAAAGCCGTGCCTTTCCATGAGCCTCTCTAATATATTTATTCCATCCAATTACATATGGTTTTCTGTTTCTTTGCTTATAACTAGGAATATTACTGTAATGACTACTGTTGGCTGAGCTTTTTAATATATTAACAATTCTACTATACATTGTGTCAATAATTTTTCTATGATACATGTCACCGCAGGTATTATCTGCACATGTTCTAAAAGCTGAAGGAAAGTCAACATCTCTAAGCATACTTGAGCATAGCTGTGTATACTGCTTTATCTGAGAGATATCTCTCTCACCCCATACAACAGAATTGAGATGACTTTGGTACATCAACCTTTGGCGTTATCACATTTAAATTGCAAGTGTATTCCACTGGAAAATGATCAGACCACGTAACATTATAGTTTATCCTAAAGTCCATTATCGTTTCTCTTGCGGCTTCCGTAGTAACTATATGGTCCAGCCACGAACAAGTACCGTGAACATCACTAACAAAAGTATATGTATCTAACGCTATACCAAAGTAATCAATATCTGCACACACCCATTTATGTTCCATACAGAAATGTATAAGTTCCTTACCAAAGAGCTTTTTAGGGTCGGCATTAAAATCCCCCAAAATGATCACAGATTCTACACCACAACCGCCTGATCGATTGTTCCGAGCAATACAATGTCGTGTGGAAATAGCCAGGTTTCTTGCAGGGCGAGAATGTCGGCAAATTGGCACAGCTCTCGTACCGTATCTATACATCTTATCACAAACTTCTCGTTCGGATTTGTCTACGCTTTTCTCTCTAACGATTTTTCAGTATTTTTCGTTGCACAGTAATCCACTCCTCAGCTGGTCTAACTTCCTTCCATTGACCCTCCGCCGACACTACATTTGCAAAGCATTCCACGGTATGGCTGAGAGTAGGTATTATACTCGGCTTCTGTAAAGAGACGCACGAAGCGCTCGAACTAGCGGTGAGGCCACACGCTGCCGTATAGACCGGCACCACGGCTTCTGTGTTAGAAATCGCAGTGCATAGAACCGGGGCCTCCACGTGTCGAACGCCTCTGCCTTGCATTGATGAATGCGCTTGAGCAACCGGAATCGACTTATAGCTATCGCTCGCTTGGGAAAAGGATGGCGATAATGAGCTTACCGCGCTTACAGCTGACCGGTTATGAGTCAGAATATTCTGTTCGTCTGTGTGCGGTAGACCAGTCGTTCCGCTATCCATACAAAAAATATCCGAAGTACCGCCACCTCCGCGTTTATTATTGACAAAACAGCTGTAATTGTTTATAAGTGACGCCTGTTTTAGGTTCGCTATATCATTTTTAGCTTCTTCAAATTTATTAATCGATACATAAGTTTCCTTGACTGTTTGTAGATCTCTCTGAATAACGAGAATGTCCTTCAATAGCCGTGTAGTATCAACGTGATCGAATGTAACTGGAGGCAATTTTTGTAACTCGCTGGCAACAAAGATTGGCACTTCTTAAGGATCAGTCTCTTTAAAAATCATAATCACGTCGTGCAAGTCCCTTTTTGAGCGTCCATCTCCTTTCCGAACAATCTTACGCTTGGTTGTGTTTATTGACTCGAACAAAAATTTTTTTGCACTTTCGATGTCTTCCGATGAGAAAGATGATGTACAAATTTGCACTAAACTATCTTCATTCATCACATCTACTTTATTTTGAATAAAGGCAAGGACTTCGCAAATTACTATATTGCAGTTATTACACTTGACTACATTTGACGACGACATCGTATCATACTTTTATTATAAAGTAAATTATAAATTATTTGTAAAAAAAACATCTGACATGACATGACACAATTTTGACAATGACTTTACGGACAACCATTTTTTTTTACCTTTTTGTATTGTGCAGTAGCAATTTTTTTTTTGTTTTGTGGTGTATAGGCTGCTTAAGATACTTACCATCTATGCCATCCTATTTGCTATCCTACTAATATTTTATATACTTATGAAAGTTTGTGTGGATGAGGAGATATACGTTGTTTATTTATTTATTAGCCTTAAAATCAGATCATGTACACATGTTGCCAGTTAATCTGTGTGCACTTTCACAAAGGCCTACTCCTTTTGCCATTCTTCTCTGTACTGTGCTGTTCTCTATATTAAGCTTGCTGTTTGAAATATCTCATCACTGAGTTAGTTTCTCCCTTTTATCGAATAAGGTCGTCTTTTTCTTATTAACATAATTATAAGTTACTTTAAATCCATCTATCGCAAAAGCAACCTGAAGCGACTGACATTACGTCGCTTCGATATTGTAAATTGAACGTGCCTATAAATACTCGCCTAAGATCTTAAAAGATTGAAGTAATTTGAGATCTCAGAAGATCTTCTCACGATTCTAAGCCTTCTAAGGATCGTGAGCATGTATTTTCTCGGTGAAGGAGAAAACATCGTAAACCCTAAAACGTCAATATGAAAGACATGTGCTAAGTGCACGAATTGAGGCGCACTTTTATCCTATAACCACACACACTGGTTTTACATAATCAGTGACACGATATGATGTATTTTTTGTCTCAATCTTTAACATGTGATCTGCTTCGAGTCCTAAAAGAATCAACGAGAGGGTTCAATTGATCCGAAATGTAACATTCAACATCCAATATTTTTGTAAGACTAAAAAGGAAGTCAATTAATCCAGTGCAAAGCATACCTATTCAACTCCTCTTCGATTTCCTCTTCTGTGAAGAGTTTCCTTCGTTTCCGCGGCGTCCGCTCCTTTGGCTTGCAGTGGTCGCAGAACCAGTCACCTTCAGGCACCGTCTGAAATTCATTCACATATAAATTAGAAAGATAATATATAAATATATTTTACATTTAAAAAATTTATTGAGAGAAAAGTGAGGCTGTCACAAAAAGGCTCTAATTCAGCATATGCTGGGTATTTGCTTTCATTTGAACACTTTTACTTCTTATAGTGCATCACTGGTAAAGTACTGGTGATGTAGTAACATGCCTACCGACCGTTAGGACGTGGGTTCAATCTCGTATAACAATATTGATATAACTGTACGAGTGCGAAGACGTAACCAAAACCATCATTCGTTTTATTGATTTTGCTTTTGTAAATTATATATACGCGGTCTTAAAAACAGTGAAGAGAAACATGGTTAAAAAACCCGCGACTTAGCCAGCACTTAGTCAAAACAATACGGAAAATATATCTATACGTAAATCTTTGTGTGACTCCCGAAACAAGATTCTTAGCGAGTATTCGCTCACTAATCTATGCGACTGAATTCGTGATACTTACCATAATCTGTCCATTCTCCTGTTAGCATAAAAACAGACCAATAAATAATTAAAATATACTGTTCAACCTCCATGACACAGAAGACCAGTGTTATAAGAGCGTACTAAACGCTATTTTTAACACATGCTAAGTGACAACCAATTTTGCTTTCAGTTTACTTACTTGTTAGTTCATAAGTACTTATATGATATCATACAAGACACGAAATAAACTTTTTTTTCTTTCATTATGGCTCAATAGCTCTTATCACTCTACAAGACACCTGAATCGGACTCTCAAATGTTAAAAAGCAGCCTAAAGCAAAAAAATGTTTCATGACAGTCAAAATTTACCGATTTTAAATAACTATTACTAAGATAAACACCGGGTTAGTGAAAACGGAGTTGAATATTAGTGAACCATTTCACAAAGCACCTCTAACACCTATGCAAATAGATTGAATATTTTATTTATCATCGATAAACCTACGCTTGTCCCCTATCTCGCCTGATGTTAAGCGACGATGTGGCCGACGATGGGGCACGCAGGTCGAGAAGACACCTATTTACTCGAGACTTGAAGATACCCAGATTGTAGTTTTCAGGAAAGATAGATAGATAAATAAAGAATGCTGGACGTTTCACACAGCATCATCTAGCCTACTACTTATATACCTATTTTTGTAAGAACCAGACAAATATTTGCAGATCATACAAAGATTTGTCACATTGGTAATAAAAAGCTTGTACAATGAGTAGATAACTGAAAGGATACTTATATACATATATACTTATAAACATTTACGTTCATCACGCAAGTGTTTATTCTGGACGGGAGTCCACAAATATTTATTTACTTATAATATTACGTTATTTGGTGATCACGCATAATTGTTGCTTAACCATAGCTCTGAGATCAAAGCTCAACAGCCACAGAAACACTTACATTAAGTTTAGGCTTCAGACAATACAAATGGTGTCCCTTATTGCAGCCGTCGCATAAGAGCATATTATCCGGGTCAGCCTTCCGTCTACATATCCGGCAGCTGGCGTGCAGGATGCTGGAGGACCAGGCCACGCTGCTGTCGAGTGCCAGCAGGTGTAGCACGACCTGCGCGAAGCTCCGACACTCCATCAGAGACACTTCCCAACGAGCCAGCGCTTCTAGCTCTAGTGGCTTGTTCCTGGCTTCGCGGTCTTTGCGTTCCTTCTCGTCGAGACCTGACAAGTAAATCGACATCGTCTTATATTTGGTTTGCATTAAAATGTATATTTGTTCCCACTATCTATCCTATTGTTATAATTATATGGTATCTGTCAGTGGGTCTGTTCGTTTATTATTATTACTGTTGTTTCTAAATACACTGACAGAAAAAACAATTAACACATAGATAAATATTAAGAGTACGCCAATCTATTCCTCAAAAAGAAATTCGACACATGTTTTGCCACTTTACGAGGCATCCTCAGAAACAATTTACTCGCTCCGCACTGTACCTAGTGGATCACGGTGAATTTAGGTGCCAATTTAGGTGCGACTGACCTGTCAGTTGATTGGCCTTCCAACATATACAACATTAGATAAACATTTATGTAATGAACATAGGTGTTTGTTCTGTATCTGGGTGTTATTAAGTATCATGAGTATGTATTAAATATATGTAAGTATTTTATCAGTCATCTGGTCACCATAATACGAGCTATGCTTAGTTTTGGGCTTATTAATAATTTCTTCTAATCCAAGCCCGAGAAGATCTTGCAAGAAACTAGTCCTGTATGGCGATTAATCAATTTCGATTGGTAATAGGCATTATATTAGTGAATTGTTTTGAGTATTACGTACGTTAGTTGTCCACATGTCATACTCGTATGACAGTATGTGTTACAATCAACATCAATCTTACGTAATACTGATTCATGAGTAGTAACTAAAAGCAGTAGTATCAATGTTCTGATAGTATCAGAGTTACATAATCGCCCGGCTGGTCCTAGCGCTTTTTTGTAATTAGCTTAACTACGAAAAACGAATACAAGATAACAGAAGTTTATACATTGCAAATAGGCATTTTTATCAATAAGAAAATACCATAAAAATACTACATACGATTTACCTAATGACTCTTACGGCACTTTAAATAAAGATTTATTTAATCGAGAAAGTGAAAGACCTACCCAAAGGTCTCTTGATGTACTTGTGGTGAATCGCCTGGGACACCTGGAGCAAGGCAGAGGCAAGTCCGCGCAGTAAGTCAGCTTTCGCACTCGTATCGTTCTCAATTTTCACGCCGTTGATCTTAGGGGCTAGGTAGTGGCCGGGGTCGCGGTATTTGTTCTCTGCTATTGGGGTTTCCGAAAGCTCAGAATCTGAAATGGAAAAGAGGATGTAATAATTGCTTCTTATCGTGTCACCAGTGTGGTGAAAAGATATTAAAGTGCGCCTCAGAGGCACCCTTCGTGCACTTAGTCTTTGAACTTTTTAGGTTCTACGACATGCCGGCTTCCTCACAATGATTTCTTTCACCGCTAGAGAGTACTGAGAAAAATGATCCAGTCCTGTTATAATTGCTTAATGAAGCTCTTGAGATCAAATTGAGCATTGATTATTAAGGCCACCACTTGAATGGGTGATGATGGAGCATTATATATAACGTTTAAGAGCCTGCAGGCCCAGGGTATAAGTGATTTATAAAATCACTTACCATCAGGTCAGCTGTACGAAGGAACAGATTATATAAAAAAAAGTCAAAAATACTTATTTGTTACAGTCTTGGTTCTAACGGGAAATGATTTCCGTTAGAACCAAGACTTAGTTGGCAAACTCAATGATGGTCATCCAAGTACTTGCTCATTGAGTTTTCCGACTAATAGCTTTTGTCGGTATACTTTTTATCCACATATTATGTGAATAAAAGAGCCTATATCACAGAACACTTACTCGTATTTGCGACTAGTAAAAAGCTACTCTGACAACGACGCAACAAAGTGCCATTCAGCTCGCACAAGCGCTTAGCGACTACCATTATTATGGTTGGTAAACAGTATTGGTGTAACATCCGCTCAACACCATCCAGAGCATAGCTTTTACTATAGGAACCATATGACTGAAATTTATATATTTTTAAGCGACAAAAAAATAAAGGATTTTGTTTTTACACAATTAGTATTTTTTATGTTTATAATTCATAACTCCGTCATTTATGAACCGATTTAAAAAAAAAAATTATTTTATCTGAAAGGATATACTTTCCGATTGGCCCCTTAGATATTCATCAAAACCGGTTAAGTAGTTTGGGTGTTAATTCCAAATAGCTGGAAAAAATTTGCATCCAAGTAAACGAAAATTCCTATTTTTATATAAATGAAATCGGTTTTCTTTCAAGTTTTTAAAACGTAATTATTAAATACATACTTATGATACTTTTGAAACAGTAGAACAAACCTGTAGGTAATTTCAAAACGCCGTTAGGTAGATGGTAATCATCTCTGTACTGGTGGTGAGGGCCCCACGAGAGGTAGTCGGCTTGCTTGTCGTACCCTCGCAACATTATAGTGCCTCTCCACGCCTCGCGATCCTGGAGACAACAATGTTTATTGACGCGTGACTCATTGTATTTTGTATCTTATATAAATAACATAAAGGTAATCGTAAAGTGCACGAAAAGACTAGGGTTTATTATGAACACACACTAGCTAATGAATTGTTTAAATCTGTTGCCATCTCCCCGCCATGCCATTCATTAATATAAGAATGACAAGGACAAAGCATAATTAAGCGCCACGCTAGTTATGTGATTAAAGGATGGAGAATGTAATCTCGAGCCGAGATCGCAAGCTTAAGATCTCGCGGACTAATTTCTATCCGCGGGCAGAAACGAATTGTTCATAACTTCTGTTCATAACGTTTGTGAGCTAAATGACAATTCTTGACGCTATTCTAGCGCGCGCTTTTCTGGCTTCCTGACTATTCCGTCCCTTTTTACGAAATCACTCCCACAGATTGCAGGAAAGCGAGAGGAAAGAGGTTACATATCTAAGACATGCTCATATGCCTATTTCGTATGAGTATTCAAGAAAATGTCGCCAAGCGGTCCCGGTATACGAGTGTGTGTTATAATATAAAATTATATCATTCATATATTTATATAAATAGATATAACATTTTAAAATTATAAAGATTTAAAAGCTTAATATCAAAACCATTTGATTTTGATTTGAATAAAAGTGACTGATGTCATTTACATCAGTTACTGATGTAAAGGGATAATGTATACAAATGTATGGTTTACAAAGCAACCAGTTATTGACTGAGCATGTTGCAGTAAATGGCTTAATGCTAATTCATCGGACTATCTATATACTCAACTTATCATTACATAGTATAAAACAAAGTCGCCTCCCGCTGTCTGTCTGTCCCGATGTATGCTTAGATCTTTAAAACTATGCAACAGATTTTGATGCGGTTTTTTTTAATAGATAAAGTAATTCAAGAGGAAGGTTTATATGTATAAAACATGCATAATATAGTAGAGAAACACTGATAATTTTGGAGGTTTCTAATTATTTATTTATTTTACGCCTTTTATTACAGATACATTTTTTAAATTAAATTATATTTCACACTACGACATCGACACTATCTGTTTGCCCTTTTTTGGCAAAGGCCTCCTCCAAGCTCTTCCACTCTTCTCTATCTCTCGCTATCCGCGTCATGTTTTCCCTGCAGTATGCTTTATCTCATCCTCCCATCTTTTAAACTGACTCCCCCTCTTTCTTTTGTTGTATTTCGGAAACCAATTCATCAACATTTTGCTCCATTTCTCCTTTCCTCTCACTGTATGTCCTGTCCATCTCCATTTTAGTGTATTTACTTTGAGTGTAACATTTTCTATTTTTGTTCGTCTTCTTAGTGTTTCGTTCGTAGTAATTTTGTCTAATTTCCTTTTCCCGAGCATACTTCTTTCCATGGCAGATTGACAGACTTCTAACTTTTTGGCATGAGCTTTTGTTAGTGCCCAGGTCTGGCATCCGTATGTAAGAACTGGGAGAATACAGGTATTGTAGAGTTTTCTCTTGAAGTACATGTTCATTATTATAAATATTAACGGGTATTTATCGCGTTTATTTACCTATTTTTCCCGACGTTTCGACAGGTTTACACTCTGTCGTGGTCACGGGATGACAAAACAATGATACCCGTAAATATTTATATAATGTGTTCTGATCGCGTAAGTTTAAAAAACTTTACATGTTAATTTCTTTGTTTTTCATGATCCCTAAACGACCAGTATCTTTTCCACGCATTAGCTGTCCTTACTTGTAGTTTTTTTGACATTAGGTCCGTTGGCGATATTATTTGACCTAGATAGGTGTACTCATTTACGTATTCGATATTATTGTTGTTTATGTTTACTGGTTCTTGTGTGTCGTTCGTCATCATTTTGGTTTTCTCGGTGTTCATGGTAAGTCCTACTTTTCGGCTGTCGTAGTCTAGCTGGCTAAGCATTTGTTGGAGTTCTTCTTTTGTTGGTGCGAATATAATTAAGTCGTCCGCAAATCTCAAGTGAGTTAATTTCTCTCCATTTATATTCAGACCGAAGCTGTCCCAGTCAAGATGTCGGAAGATGTCTTCAAGAACGGCTGAGAATAGTTTTGGTGATAGAGGATCTCCCTGTCGTACTCCTCGTTCTATTTTGATATCGTCTCCTTCTCTTTCTAATTTGACTAGCTGTGCTTGTTCTGTATATGTTTCGTATATATTTGTTGTCGACTCTATTTTTGTCGAGAGGTTTCTAATGTGGTGTCGTAAATAAACACATTTTTTTTGCGCTTACATTGCAAACGCTGGCTGAAGCCTACAAGATAGATCAAAATAATGTACTTCTTTTGTTTTTTTTTACTGGACTTTTGTCCTTAAAAAAATGCTACACAAAAGTCTACAAAGGTATATGTCTATCTCTTAGTCTATGTTATTCTCTTAGATAACGTTGTATATAAAGACATTCTATAGTAAATTTAGTATCAGCATTGCACCCGTGCGATGACGGGGCGCTAGTTAATCATAAAGTGTTGTAAGCCTCATAGCTAAGAACAGAACAGACCGAACTTTTCGAACGAAAAGAAGGATAGCATGTTTGTTTACCTTAACTTTAATGGCTCCGAGACAGCCGTGGAATATCTTCTCCTCCAGCTCGAGGATATGGTCCCTGAGCGACAGTTCCAGTGCCTCCGCGAGCGAGCAGTCGTCCGGGACGGTCAGGGAGGGCTGGAACTGCTTGCGGAGACCGAACCTGTGCACCGGCACCATAGGGGGCTGCGACAAATGCGACACTTGTTACAAGATTCATAATTTTATGGAAGGAACAAGCTGCGATAAACCTGCAATTTATTGAAGGAAACAATCTGCGATGAATGGGAAGGAATAGATTGCAACAAACATGGAATTTGTGGTATAGAACAAACTACGATAAACCTGCAATTTATTGGAAGGCTAGCAAAGCATAGCATGTATTATGGTGACCAGATGACTTATAAAATACTTATATATTTTTAAATACATACTTATGATACTTTATTTATTTATTTATAAGACCAAGACTCAGAACAAACACTTATGTTCATTACACTAATGTTTACCCTGGGAGGGAATTGAACCCTCAACCTACAGCACAGAAGGCAAAGCTACTACCAACCAAGCTGACAGGCCAGTCAACATTGCAACAAGTATGCTATTTATGGGAATGTATAAACTGCTAAAAATATGAGTGTATTGGAAGGAATACGTTGCGATAATATGATAGTTATTAGAGGGAAAAGATTGCAATATACATGGAGTTTGTTGAAAGGAACAAATGCGATTAATTTGGATTTTTTCGATTAATGTGCATTCAGTGAGACAAACATACAATTTATTGGTGGGAACTAACTGCATCAACCATGCAATTTATTACAGGAACAAACTACAATATAGATGCAATTTATTGGTAGAAAATAATATGTTGCACCAAACATAAAATTTATTATTAACAGATTGCGACATACATGGAACTTATTGGCAGCAACTAACTATTGTTAGCAGTGGGTGATTACGTCAAGGTTTATGATGATAATGTGACTAGCATGGTGTGGTATAAGGGTATGAAAGTAACGAAAATGCCGGTAATATAATCTTAAATTAAACCCTTACTACTACTTACAGAAGCGGCTGTAGGGTTCAGTTGGTACAACGGACACTTGGCTATGTACTGTATCACATTCGTTTTCTCTGCTTCCAGAGTGTTCCGTAAGTCATTTTCTCGTAACCCTCGTTTGTTTAGCGCCGCGATGAGAGCAGTCACCTGCTCCTCAGTATGGTAGACGTACCAGCGCGGTCGGTAATCACCCTAAAACGAAATCAGAATAATATATATATTGGTACGACTTGGTACTTGAAGAACAGACTGGTTTTCGCAATTGGGATGTTTGGATATCTAATAGCGGGGTAGTTGCAGAAACCAGGACGCAGTGGAATTTTAATCTGTCGTGGCTTATGACGAGCACTAAGTAACTTCCATCTACTGTATAATTTAAATGACTATATTATTGATTAGAATACATGGCCTCATATTGCTCTGCCCTTAGACAGTTAACCGACACATTTGAAATGCATCTCCTGTATACGTTTTTCGTAGTTATAAGATGGATCATGCAAAAAAGCGCTAGGACCAGGACGAGTTTCTAGCTAGTTCTTCTCGGGCTTGGGTTAGAAGGAATCATCTAAATTCACCTAGTATGTAAGTCGTTTCAAAGTGATCCTTGTTATTGTATTCAATAAAATAGCTTTTGACTTTGACTTTGTCAGTTTATTTTTGTATGAGGAAGGAAATACTTCTTTGTATGAGAAAGGAAATACATTACAATCTAGGTACTCGTAATTCTAAACTACACCAACTTCAAGAAAAACCTTTTCTCATTTCAGTGACAATACTTGTCTTTTTAAGAACAATTATCATTAAACCTAAATGTTTCGTTCTGATTTTCACACAGAAATGTTATTGTATACTAGCTTTAAAATAAGAAAATTATACTAAATAAATTACAAAATTTGGTAGAAGAAAATTATACAAAAAATCACAAGGACCACTTTGAATAGTTTTCTTACATGCTAGTGAATCTAGGTGCAAGTTACTTCTAACCCCAGTTCAAGGAGAATCTGACAAAAAACTCATCCGGTCTGAACCCTACTTGTATGATCCGATATTACGATTTTAAATTTGCCAATCGACGAATCTAGCACGTCGCTTGGGACCTTGTTACAGAAGCGTACACATTGCTCAATAAGATTTAGCAACTTTAGCGTACCTAACTGTGGGAACAGCGAGTTTATCTTTATTTCTAGTATATTTATTATGATTATCACTTAATGTTGACTGTACTATCCAGCAGTTTATATATTCACATACCTTTCCGTGTACATGACACGATGAAATATCTCCCGTACACATCAGCAGGTCCCTCAGCTGTTGGATATTAGACTCTATGCCATTCAGTTTGTGTGTGAGTCCGTTCAAATTGCCAAACGGCTTCTTTGGAGAGTTTCCCCTTGAGTTTGCCGCTGAATCATTCTCTTTGTCGCTACCACCTGGAATTTATATTATTTTGAACATATTGCACAAGTTTAGAAGATGTCAAAGTTAAAAAAATGTTAAGATTTTTATATAATGTCATGTAAGATACAACAATACAAAATAGTTAAAAAAATGTGAGCCGTCAATGGCTGGCTGGCAGATGTGAAACATCGAAATTATTTTGTACAAGTAATAGACATAAAAGTACAGATTAAGACATGAACTAGAATATAGCATAATGAAAATATGCAATATTACGAATTTGTACGATGGTTTAGGTAGGTATGTAAATTAAACAAACAAGTGTCGGAAGGTTAGGCCTATGTACCTACTCTTGAAATGCAATTGTTCAAAAAAATACTTACCTTCCTACCTACATTACGCCACAGATGGTTTAGGTAGGTATGTAAACAAAACCTTAACAAGTGTCGGAAGGTTAGGTAGGTACCTACGAGAAGACTACCTACTTTAATCTTCCTACCTAGGTGAGCCTAGCTTTTAGTTTGCCTAGAACCCATGCATAATAAATGATTCCCAAATAGTAGGTACGTAATACCTACATACTTTAATGATGACTGCTAGGTTTGCACCTACCTATGTACCTACTCTTGAAATGCAACTGTTCAAAAAAATTATTTACCTTCCTATCTACATTACGCCACAGTTAGAACTTGTATTATTAGATAGCTGCAGAACGCGACAAGTCGACAACCCTTACGAAATACGTCGCTCCGGCCCAGACAGTAACAGCGTTATATGTAAGAAGCGTTTGGCTATGTTTAGGTTATTATCTCAAGAACGTTTTGAAGAATTGAATTTTGTTGCGTCGCCGCAAATGTCGCTATTTATATTCCATCATATAGCGCGGCGATGCGTCGCCACCGCCTGTATCGCCACACCAACAATTAGGTTTACTCTCGCTTATATAGATGTTTCACATCAAAACATAACATTAAAAGAAACAAAATAAAAAATTGTTGTAAGTAGTAAAGTAAGCATCCACACACTCAAACATATATCTCAGAACAGAACAGGCATTCAGAACGATCTGTTAGGGGTTCGACTAAGTAAACTATACCTCGACCGCTTCGACATCAGACTAGCTAGACTAACCTTTCTCTTTCTGCGTTTCAAACAGTTTGGTTACGTAAGCGAGAGTGTCGTCCCCGGGCGAGGCGAGTGAGACGAGCTTGTCCCGACAGGGGCCTCGGTTCTCGGCGCCCGCTTCTACGAACAGGCCGGCCACGCCTCTTTGGACCCAATACCGACGGTATGCGCGGTCGGTGCCTGGAATAAACACCTCATTTTAAAGTCATTTGTTTTATTCCCTCCGAGGACAAACGTTTGTGTGATGAATGTCGATGTTTGTTCTGTGTATTTATCTATAAAATAAATAAATTATGACGGATATTCACAGTGTCATCTAGCTCCAAAGTATGCAGAGCTTGTTATGGGAACCGCATGACTCATATACTACTAATATACTTTTTTTAAATACGTACATATTATTCATAGATAACACCCGAGACAAATATTAGGAAATCAACATTTGGCCTGCAGTGGGAACTGAGCCCGCAACTTTCAGCGTCTCAGACGGGCCTTCTCCCACAGCTCCACAGATGTCGTTATAAAAGTATTATTACATTATGTATTTATTATTAAAAGTATTTTATTTGTTATCTTATCTGGTTTGCATAGCACAAGTTATGCTTAGTTTGGGGCCTGATGATGTTGTGTTGATTCTCCACAAATATTTATTTGTAACCCCTCACAGTTCAAATGGTAGTAACTCTGCCTTCTGTCTGGAAGAGATCGCTGCCAAGCGATAAGACCACCAATTAGCTAAACACTGCACTGTTATAAGAAACAACTTATAACAGTGCAATGTATTTATGGTGCGTAAAAAAGGATTTAATATCAACTTCTATGTTCCTCGACGTCGTTTTTGGGTTCTATTCCTACCCTGAAATAACCTCAGTGTGTTGAACCTAGATATTTGTTATATTTGGGGTGATAAAACATATCATAAGTATGTACAAATATATATATTACCGCGGTTTTGTTAGGCACCGCCATAAAGTAGCCTTATATAGAATACCTTATCACAGACTACCTCTATACGAAGTTCCATCCATATTCGTCAACTTTTCGTAGTTTCAAGCTAGAAGAAAGCTGATGTATTGTCTAAGTATTTACAACCAGCAATTGAAGCACATTAGATCAAAACTCACCAACATAAGACACAAACTCGAACAGATCCACCTGCAGCTCTTTAACTCTATCCTCGAACTCCTTCTTCTTCTTGTCATTGTCCACGGTCAGTTTATCGATGGCTGTCTTGAGCTCTTCGTCCACAAGTCGGGCCATTTCACCGATTAATTTGTTTTCATCCTTTTTTGTTCGAGCCTCTTTGTTTAACTCTTGTTTGGCTGCTAGGATTTGAGCCTCGCGTTTGCGTTCATTTATCTGTTAAGTGTAGTGTTGTTTTTAGTACATGAATACTCTGTATGGAGTTGTCTTTACCTAATATATTATGTACTATGCTTGTTTGGAAAAAGCCTATCTGATGGGCATTATTTTTTAAGTGCTCTAGGGAGCGCCTTAGTAGTGCCTACACTAAAAATAAGGAATTCTCGAAATTAAATCCCTTTTTCTATGATTTTAGGCATAGAAATCTTTTTCCTCGAGGAGGAACGATTTATTATTAAAACGATTTAGTTTCATTACTAAAATGGAGGAATTCAATTGCTTAAAAAAGGTAGTTCCATTGCTAAAAAGGGAGAGATCTATTGCTAAAAATGGGGAGTGAGTAAAGACTTTAGTAGCGACTTTCTTAACTACAAAGGGAGTTGCATTGTTAAACATGGGAATGGAGGAAAAAGAGGTAGTTCCATTACTAAATAGGAGGAGTTTTATTACTAAAGAAGTAGTCTATACTTAAAAAGGTAGTTTCTAAACAAAAAAATGTGTTTATCTGTTGTACCACTTAAAAGATGCCTGTTTGATACCTGTAATGTTCTGAGCTCGTGTCTCTTATTCTTGAACTCATCAACCTTCTCCTCTATGACGTCACGAACCGTCGCGTAACTGAGGACCTGGTTCATGAGGCATTGCAGGATCAGGAACTTATCGTCTAAAATGAAAAGAATAAGGATCTATCTTACATGTGGCGGTAATATCTTTATTCATTAGAACGAATAGGGCAATATAACCCTCAATTTATGATAACTAGTGCAGCGTAAAGCAGTTCTGTCCTGTTCTGTCCATATTTGGCGTTAGCTAATCTCGAAACAAGTATATATTAGAAATTTAAAACCTCTGACACTCAATCTACGAGTTTATTGAGACCATTCCATTGAGCCCCAAGCATAACACCACTGCTGTAAGTTGGTGAAGAACTGGGTATCTGCAGATTCCAGGTGATACTGCAGCATAAGATCTGGTAACCATGATCTTGACCATGATCTGTCAAATTTGGTCACATCCCTTCATAAATTTCACCTTTCACCTTTCTTTCAAGTGAAGCTAATATAAAGCGTATAAAGAGGGTTAAGACCAGGCGAGTTTCTTCGTCGGTTTCTTCTCGAACCAGGGTTAGAAGGAACCGGCACCTAGATTCACCAGCATGTAAGAAGACCGGTCCGCGTCCAGTCCACTCCACTTTATACGATCCTTTCCATCCAAAGGTTGCCAGAAAGAGATCGCTCTCGAGCGATATGGCCGCCCATCGGACTACTTAATTACTTCTACTAAGGCGTACACAATAAAGATACATGCTTCTTCTTCTGGTGATTTTATTGAATAAAGAATGTTTCGTTCGTTTGAGACGCTCGGGTCTTTCAGATGAGATGGTCAGCTGCGGGAAGAAAGCGAGACATTCCAGTCGGGTGTACCTAGCGGCAAGTCCGCGACATGCGCTGCAGCGAGCCGGCGCAGCAGCTGCGGATGTCGCACACGCAGCCGGAGGCCGGCGTCGTCGTGGCTGCAGTACCCGCCGCGCTGGTGGTAGCGCCACGTGGCACACCGCGCGCCCGCCGCCGCGCCGGACGACAGCAGGTGTAGTCTAATATTAACAAAATCATTCTCTTTATATTATATAATTCTACAGTACGTGTGTATGTCACTGACCTCCTCCTAAACGGCTGGACCGATTTGAACGATTTTTTTTGTGTGTGTTCGAATGGATTCGAGAATGGTTTAGATTTACAATTAGATAACTTTAAAAAAAAAACGCGCAGACGAAGTCGCGAACGGGACAGCTAGTATTGTATAAATAATAATCTATAAAAAATATTGGTGGACAATGCACTAAACCATCTAGCCCCAAACTGAGCATAGCTTGTATTATTCTCCTTGTTCGGCGCAGTCTGAAAACCAGTGCTATTTCGCACTGTGTGAAATAGCATAAAGCTGAGACTGTGCTTTTTTGACAAACGCAGACTAGGTTTGGAACAAGGTGGGTACACGTAGGTTTAGTATTAGTTAGTTAGTTAGTATTAGTTGGATCTGTGTATCTACTATATTATCGTAACTTTTATCAGTGTGTGTGTGTCAAAATAAATTTATTTCATTCATTTCATTTATTATGGTGACCGGATGACTGATAGAATACTTATACATTTTTAAATACCATATAATTGTCCATCAATATTTATTATTTATTATTATTATAGCTTAGCTACTACCAATTGAACCGACAGGCCAATCGAGCTTTAAGCTTTTATTGTTTCTTTCACAAACGTTTAATTATTAACATAAACTAATCACTTTATTGTATACGTGTAAGGACCACTTTAAGCGGAAAAATCCTCGAGCTCTTTCCATCTTGCTCCACCTCTATCTATCAAGTTGGTGTTTGTTTGATAAATTGTTGTTTTTTCTTATTACTTTCCATGACATGCTTATTCAGTAAATAAACAAATGTCTATGTCTATGTCTACACAAGGTGAATACTTATTGGTTATGTTATGATATTGTAACGCCGTATTGACGCGCTACAAGGTTTTCGTGAAAATAACTTTGAAATTGAGTCTGCTTCTTCTTTCGCCCAAGAGTTAAGTCCTTCTGACAACTAGACAGGTATTATTCGATCGCTGTCATTTAAAGGAAATCGATTTTGACGTTACATTCTTTAGTTTTGAGCGAGTCGATTTTTAGTTTATAGTGGATTAGTTTCATACTCGTGTGTAAGGGGCGTTAGAGCGACTCCTAGTGTAGATTGTTCCTAATTCTCTCTGGCAAAATTCATGACTGATAGACAAAGCTTTTTTAATTGGTTAATAGGCTGTCGCAATTTTTTTTATTGTTCCGTAGGATAGAATTTTGATTGGTTGATAGATGTCACAGTTTAATTTTTATAACCATTAGTCTCTATGGGCAGATGAGAGATTACTTTTTACTTTTCTTACGACGCGGAACGAGTCAACATTGTAATGGATTCGTGATTGTTAAATTTCTTAGAGATCGGTGAATTTCACGAGAATCTCGGGTTTTTTGGGGCCGAAATATTGGGGAGTTAGACCCCTACGGCTATGGAGTGTTCATGCGAACGTTATTTCGGTAAGATTTTGATGGATAAACTTAAATTCCACGTTTTTAGAATGACGCGTAATATATCGAACATCATCCATCGAATTTTACAATTGTATTTTGAAATCGTTTCAGGTGCGCACACAGGACTATTTCGTCCATCTTGGGACTAGGAGCGCCGAGAAGCCTGGAGGGCCACGTGGAATAATGAGACGGAGCCCTAACCAGCTACAGATCGGTACCCAGTCCTAGATTTAATTGTAACCGGACCATTAAGGTATTCTAATTCCACATTTATTTCTTAGCAACGATGCAATGGTAACGTAGGTAACAGTAGGTAATATTATTAAGTAATTTCTGAACGGTTCTGTAAAGCCTTCATGATGTTTAAGGAAATTCAAGCCCTCAGCATGAATTTCCAACTTCTAATTTAACCATAAATTTCATTAAGATCTAAATATATTTCGTAAGCCTACAAACAACTT
The DNA here is from genome assembly GCA_948098915.1 of Lampropteryx suffumata. Classification (NCBI taxonomy): domain Eukaryota; kingdom Metazoa; phylum Arthropoda; class Insecta; order Lepidoptera; family Geometridae; genus Lampropteryx; species Lampropteryx suffumata. The sequence continues at coordinate 17,521,796 of OX402563.1, read as the reverse complement.
CAAGCAATGTAAATTAAAGTCTAACATCAGTAATCCAACTAGAGTTTTCATTTGCTTCCCACCCTAAGATTAAAATTCCCAGTGCTGCAGTTATCCGAGGTGAGTTTAGTTTCATTAGTTTGGATACCTCCTGTCTGGCGCCCGAATGTTTTTTTATTTAATTTAACTTTCTTATAATTGACAGAGGACCATAAAGTTTAATTATTACAATTGGCTTCCTACAAAGGGACATATTAAACTTTTTTATTACAATTGTCGCTTGAAAGAGAACAATTAATTTTTTTTATTAAAATATCGAAAGAATTTGATGCTAACAAAATTACCTTTTAAATGATATACCACAATACCTAGTTCATTAGACAGAAATTTTAAAAATTTGTCTTGATCAACTCGCAATGAACTGATTCCAGTTTAAAGCACGCGAGTGTAGTTGAAAATTACAAAAAGCTTTTGTTTGTCTGCTATACAACCAAGATTACATCAAATACTTCATGACATCCTTCATCACAATGAAGGATTTGTTATCTGGTATGCAACTAGATATTGTGAAGTATCCAACCGGATATCCAATAGCTAAAAATTGACCAGATAGGCCGGAAACCGTAGAGAGGATATCCATTGCATCTGTAATTAATTTCAATCAGCTTATTTTTGTTGCTGGAAAAATTCAGTAATATAAGTTAAGTAAGTAGATACTTATTGTAATTAGTATTTATCTATTGCTAGGTATTTATATACCTGGATGTCATCGAGTTGTGATAATGCAGAACTCTTTCTATCTTTTTCGACCTGTGATGACGACAGTAGCAGTGACCAAAGTTTTTGTAGTATTCCTTCTCTATCCCAAACTCTTGAGACTCAGTTTTCTGATGTCGCAAGGAATTTTAATGTTATACACATTAATGCGCAGAGTATTCCGGCTCACTATCCTGATATGTTGGCGTCTCTTGTTCATAACAATATAGACCTGATTCTTGTATCCTCTCCAAATAATGTCTCTAATTACGGTCAAACAGCAGCTCCTTCTTTTTCCTACCACGATTTGATTTTCTTATCTTACAAGGTCCGTACTCCGAAAGCTAAGCCTAAGATTATTCTGCAGCGTAACTTTGGCAGAATGAACCTTGAGAGCCTTCGCAAGGATGCCAACTTATTGACTGGCCTGAGCTGTTGGATGGCTGTGATGTTGATGGCATGGTGGAGTGTTTTAATTACCAACTGTCTAAACTTTATGACGCGCATGCACCCCTCCGTGCCATCTAGGTCAAACATCTCCCTGCTCCATGGCTTACTGATGAGATCCGCTCGGCTATGCACAGGAGAGATCTCGCTGATGTTCGTATGAGATGCAAGCCTACTGATGATAATGTTACTAAATATCACGATCGTCGAAATCACTGCAATAGGTTGTGTAGAGACGCGCAACGCCGATATATTCATGACTCTGTAGGCAATAATGATCCAAAATATGGAAATTTCTTAGAACACTGGGAATTGGCAGATCTAAGCAAGAAACATCTCCAAATTTAGACATTAATCTTCTTAATCAGCATTTTTCTAATTCTTCTACAGTTGACATTTCTACTAAACATAATACTTTGAACTTTCTCTCTTCACTGCCAGACCCAGATATTCCTTCATTTAACTTCTGTCAATTTATCGATAGTGATGTTAAGAAGAGCATAGCATCTATCACATCAAGCGCTGTAGGTAGTGACAACATTAGTCGCAATATGATTGTCCCCATCCTTGATGATATCGTACATGTCATCACATTTATTTTCAATGCGTCTATTACATCCAGCACCTTTCCACTGGCCTGGAGAGAAGCCCAGATTATTCCCTTACCTAAAAAATCAAACCCATCAGCCTTCTCCGAATACCGTCCTATATCTATCCTCCCTTTCCTTTCAAAAGTTCTTGAACGACTAATCCATCAACAGTTAAGTGTATTTGTTTCCAACAACTCCCTACTCAACTCATTCCAGTCTGGCTTCCGTCCAGGCCATAGCACCGCTACAGCATTAATCAAAATTACCGACGACATTCGGTTTGGGATGGATAGTGGTAAAGTTACCATACTTACACTCCTCGACTTCAGCAGCGCTTTCTGTAATGTTGATTTTGACCTTCTTCTAGGTGTGCTTAGCTCTATTAACATATCGCCGTCGGCAATTGACTGGTTTCGTAGCTACTTATTCGATTGCCGGCAGCGTATCCGTGAAGTTGAAGACGCATTCTCTTCATGATGCAATCTGACTGCTGGTGTCCCTCAGGGCGGCGTCCTCTCTCCTCTTCTCTTTACTATTTTTATCAACTCCATAACAAAAAATTTAACATCTTCCTACCACCTGTATGCAGATGATCTTCAAATATACTGCCAAACTACTATTGATAATGTCAACGGTGCCATTAGCCTCCTAAACTCCGATTAAGACCGTATTTGTGATTGGAGTAAATCTTACGGACTTACGATTAATCCAAGCAAAACTCAGGCCATTATAGTTGGTAGTGCGAGGCAAATTGCTAAAATGAATTACTCTCTTCTCTCACCTATTATATTTGATTGTACAAGAATACCGATCAGCCAGACTGTAAAAAATCTTGGTATTATCATGGATAATAAGCTATCTTGGCAACCATGGATCAACGAAATCAGTAGGAAAATGTTTGCATCATCTGCGTCTTTACGCAGGCTCCGTAATTTCCTACCGACAGCTACCAAAGTTATGCTTGCACAATCCCTTCTCCATCCGATATTAGACTACGCGGACGCCAGCTATCTTGATATCTCCGAAGTTTTACTAAATAAACTTGAGCGCCTTCAAAATCTCTGTATTCGGTTCATATTTGGCTTGCGCAAGTATGACCATGTTTCCGAATTTCGCATGAAGCTAAGTGGCTCCCTATTCGTTTTCGCCGGAATGCTCATATCCTGTCCTTTCTATACAATATCATTTTTCTGTCTTTCTCTCTCTGTTATCTAAAGGAACGTTTTGTTTTCCAGCATCAGGCAAACGATCGTATTCTGCGCTCTTCTGACACTTTTCAGCTCTTTACTCCTGTCCATAGTTCAGCATGTATGGTGAATCCTTCACTGTTCAAGCCGTACGCTTATGGAACTCCTTACCTGCATCTATCCGCGCATCCAAATCTATCCATATCTTTAAAAACAAAGTTCATGATCATTATCTGTCCATATCTGGAATCTGCTAACTGGTTGATATCATTTATCACTACTTATGATTATTATTATTGTTTATAGAAAGTTGTTTGTATGTGTTAATAATTTATCGTGTAAGTATATCGATTAGCATCATTACAACTATATTTTGTATTTTTATATGTTTTGTATTAGTTTATTAAGTAACGTTATGTACACCGCCGTCGTCGCTTTTAGCGATAAGGCCGCCTATTGTACAATTTTATTTCTATTATTTCTCCTGTGTTCTTTGTGTGTACAATAAAGTGTTAATCTATCTATCTATCTAATATATATCAATGGTTTTCATTCTATTCCAATCCATCAACTTTCCAAGTTTTACCCTAAAACCTGTATCTATATACGTCTATATGGCCAGACGTTAGAAAACATTCGATCGTTGGCGAATTCATAAACGTAGTGTAAGCCGTAAGCTTTATTTAGCAGAATACGAAAACACGTCTAATCTGTTGACCAAGCGAATGTAAAGTTACATTCAAATTTCCCAATTGAGACAGTTTTTTATGGAATAGTTGGTATAGAATTGATCATAAATTAGTGTGTAGAAAACTAAGTTTATTCAACTTACCTCAATACTTCACTGACAGTAGTGGGGTCGAGCGGCAGCTTGCTGAGGGGTGTTCCTAAGTAAGTTTGCGACCATTTGCTAGCCTTGGTCGCTAGTTCTATTGCTTTTGTGACTCCGATATCGTTGTCGGGCGCCGCATCTTCTGACAAACCAAAGTTCAATACATACAATAGCATTATTTATTACTTATTCATTTGTGATTTGATTATTATGTGACAAGATGTCAGTCAAGCAAATGTTTATCTAAGGTAATAGATGTAAGTTCACTATGTAGATTGTCTATCAATTACCTAGGTCTACAAAAGAGTAAGACTATTGGGAGTTTTGTTTTACTAGTAAGTCTACTGGGTACAAAGTTCCCAGTGGTCTTACTAGTAAGTCTGTTAGGAAGAAAATTCCCAGTAGTTCGACTGGTAAGACTACTCGGTATGACTTCTGGGAATACCTCAAAAAAACAGTCGCGGCGAGTATAGTTTTACGCAAAATGGAAGTTATAATTAAGTTTTACTAGTCCTTTTTTTAGCTCAGTTGGTAGTAGCTCTGCCTTCTGCGCTGTTGGGAGGGAATCGAACCCTCAAGTTCGATTCCCTCTCAAGATAAATATTTGTGTGGTGAATATAGGTGTATGTTCTTTGTCTGGGTGTTATAAAGTATTATATGTATTAAAAATAAATATATATGTATTCTATCAGTCATCTCGTCGTCATAATACAAGCTATGCTTAGTTTAGGTCTAGCTAGATGGTGTTGTGTAGATTGTCCACCAACATTTATTTCATTTTATTTCATTTTGAGATATCAAGATTTAATTGCATATTATTTTGTCGATTAAACTACCGACACTGTTTCGATTCATCTTGCTAGAGAATCTTTATCAGGGTGAGTTCACAAGTTTTACTATTTAATTTAGTATTTTAAGAAAGATTGTGTGGAACTTTGAATATTTGTTTGTCTTGAAGACTCTAGATATAATAATTTTCACTCAAAACGGGATCTCGGATCTCACGGTATCTGGACGCATAACTACCGATACCGTAAGTGTTGTGTGTCGTAATCGTGATCGAGTTGTTAGTGACAGTGAAACCGGTAGTAGGGGTAATGTTCGCAGTAAAAGACTGAGAAAGAGGATAGAGGTTTTGTCTGCCAATAACATCCACCCGCAAAGACTTCAGTTTATCTCGGGATCATGGCGCATGCAACTGTGCCGAAATATCGAGAAGCAGAAAAACTCATATATCATGGTAAATATCCCGTTTTGAGTGAAAATTATGTGCAAAACCATGATAGTTTTAAAAGTTATATCTAGATATAATAATAATAATGCCGGACGTTTCACACAGCATTATCTAGCCCCAAAGTAAGCAGAGCTTGTGTTATGGGTTACCAGATGACTGATATACTACTTAAATACTTTTTTTTTGTAAATACATACATACATATGATGTGTGTATACCCGGATTAACAAATAATACTTTATAACTATGTACCACGCGGGCAAAGCCGCGAGCTGCAAGCCAATACTTCCATACTAATATTATAAATTCGAAAGTGTCTCTGTCTGTCTGTCCATCTGCTCATTTGTTTGTTATCACCACATGACTGATAAACTACTTATATACTTTTTTTTTGTAAATACATACATATTATACATAGAAACACCCAGACCCGAGACAAATACTTGCAGATCATCTAAACATTTGTGCCGCGGCGGGAATCGAACCCGCAACCTTCTGCGTCTCAGCCGGATCTTAGCCCACTGCGCCACAGAGGTCGTCAAATATAGGTCGTAAATATCTTGGTCGTATATGATAAGATAGAATGCATCTTTTAACAGCGTACCACACAGACAAAGAGGACAGTAGTTATAAAATAATAAAAATCTTACCAGTAGATAGCTGAATGCCCTTATTCTCATTATACTCCTCAGCTTCATCCTCTTGCAAAGAGAATATAGTTGTAAGAAACATTTGCACTAAATCACTAAATGCCCCGGCATGCTCCTTGGAGGTCAGAGATTTGCGAAACATTTCCAAGTCGAACTTGTTGTGGAAGGCGTCTTTAGCTTTGAGCACATCGCAGTACATGTGAACGAATTCTAGGACCGAGAAGAAGTCGCCCACGTATTCCTGAGGTATGCCTTCGATATCAATAAGTGTGCCTTTTGGTAATATCTGAAAGGAAATGGTATAATAAATAAAACGAGCGAGCGTTACAGTAGTCGCATATGATGTGACATTTCACCTTGGTAATAAGCAACATTAACATTATATCCTAAGTTTATTATAACAGCACACTTTGTACACAACACTGTAGTTTAAGCGCACAGCTGATGCGTTCTCCTACTCCATTTCCGTTTCTCTTCTTTCTCTTTACAGTACCAACCTCTCGGTAAATGGGTTGGTTCCATCTGACGACCAACTCTACCACCACGCCCTCTCATTGATCCAATCAAAAAACGAGCGCTTCCCCGGCATCCTGTTAAACACTTCCGTCCCTTTTCACGAAATCAGTCCCATAAATAACAGGAAAGCGAAAGGATATATGTTACATATCAATAAATATTAGTGGACTATTCACACAGCACCTTCTACTAACCCCAAACAAAGCATGGCTGAGAGAATTCATACACGAAAGTGTCCGTATCTTTGTTTATTACATTTTCACGCCTAAACAGCTAATCGGATTTAAATGACATTTGGTAAAGAGATAGCATATATCTTGGGGAAGAAGATAGGCTAGTTTTTACGTAGCTATCGCGTGCGAAGTCGCAGGAAGCAGAATATTAAATAGATCGATGGAAACTTCCATACAGCACATTGGTGGTCTACTGGTGGATCCTTAGGGTTTGAATCTGATTGTGCACCGATATTTTTATCTATTCGAAATATGTATGTGTGTTATATCAGTACTGTTAAACGATGAAAGAGAACATCGAGAGAAAACCGGCGTGGCGTTGAACCTAAAAAGTTCAAAGACATGTGCAAACTGCATAAAACAAGTCTCTGAGGCACACATTAACCCTTTCACCACACTGGTTCGATAGAACTAATGGCACAAGAACACAACACCATCTAACCCCAAATTTGCGAAGCTTTTACTATAAGAACCAGATGACAGATAGAATACTATATATTTATGTAAATAGTAGACACAGAATAAACATCTATTCTCATCACACAAATGTTTGTCCTTGATGAGGATTGAACCCACATAATGAGGATCAGTAAAGTTGCAAATTCAATAGAACTAGTAACCACGTTATTCTTTATGACATAAGAATGATATATCTTTTTGAATTATCCAAATCGGACCATTACTTGCGAAGATATTATGTAATTAACATTATGCCGTTCCTGCCTCCTGTAAAATCAATGTACGCGGGTGCATGTGACGTCACTGGACACTGGGACGGTGCCCTCTTACTTCACGATTCGATAACTGGCGGCGACCGTCCCTGTGACGTCACCGCTACCGCGGCAAACACTGAACTTGAACTTAGCTAGTCATTTCGTCATAACTTCGTAAGTTTTTGGTCTGTATGTTAAGGATGTCTTAGCTCTATAAATCTATAAAAATTAATTCTCAACTAAAAACGTTACGGATCCTCATTGCTTCACCGATTTAAACTCATTGTATTCTCACCTTATGATCTTCCAACTCCAGATCATCTTTAACCCTCTGCCATTCCTTCATGTAAGCCTGCAGCCGAGATGCCTTCTCTTTCTTCTTGTTCTTCTCATCCTCTTTGCGCTGGCGCATCTGTTCTTCTGCGCGACGCATCTTCTCCGCCAGCTCCTGGGCGCTCTTCTTGGCAGCAGGGTTGGCGGGAAGCTTTGGTTTTGTAGCCACTGTAATTATAATAGTGATGCAAATTCTACCAATACTTATAAATCCATACTAATATTGTAAGTATAACAAAGACTGACAAAGCTGACTGTTTGTTTCGTTTTCACAGCTAAAGGCTGAACGGACCTTGATAAAATTCGGTAAGAAGATAGATCGTCTTTGACGACCTCTGTAGCTCAGTAGGCAAAGGCCCGCCCGAGAAAGAAAATTGCGGGATCGATTCTCCCCGCGGTAGAAATGTGTATGATCTGCAAGTAAATGTTTCGGGTCTAGGTGTGTTTCTATGTATAATATGTATGTATTCATGTGATACCCATAACTCAAGCTCTGCTTCCTTAGGGGCCAGATGCTGTGTGAAATAGCTGGCATTATTATTATCATATTTTGGGGCTACATAGGCTATTTTTATGTAGGAAATGCGAAAGTTTGTGTGGGTATTTGAATGTTAATTATGAATGTTTCTTGCTTGAGCACCACGGGGTGACGACACTTGGATTAGATATAGTTTGTGACCTGTAGGGTTAAGATACAAGATGCTGCCCGCGGCCGTTGCTTGCTATTCCAGAAGAGATTAAATGCCAGCCGCGTTACAATTTGGCGTCTTAAACAGGATTGTAGCTAGGTACCTTGGATAAGATATTATTACAGGACTGGAAGAAATGGTACATCTGCATGTACCAATGGATTGTACCAATTGGAATCCTTATAATGGTACATCTGTATGTACCATTCCATATTCCTTAAGAGCTTATGCCCAGCAACAAGTGAAGTCAGGCTGTGAGTGGATTAAGATGATAATGGATTAGCAACTAGACAGGATAATTAACTAAAATACACTTTAAATAAATAAATAATGCTGGACATTTTACACAGCATCATCTAGCCCCAAAGTAAGCCGAGCCTGTGTTATGGAAATCACATGACTCATCCTTGATATTTATTTTTTTGCAGATCATACAAACGATCATCCCGCGACGGGAATTAAACCCTTCTGTGTCTCAGGCCTTCGCCCACTGCGCCATGGAGGTTGTCAGTATTCAGTCTATTAAGGAAAGTGATATGAAATTTACCAACCTTCTGATTTATCAGTCTTCTTCAAGAACTTGTCCATGGACTGTTGGCCTTTCTTATTGGGACTAGGTTTGATGGTCCCCGCTGATTTGTTTAACTTAGTAGCAGAACCTGGCTTCAGGCTCTTGTCTGGGGATGTGCCGTTCTTGAGAAGTTTCTTTGATGACGGGAAGTCGGGAGGCTTTCCCGTGAAAATTTGGTTGAATATCACTTTGCTGATGTTGTATTTTTCTAATGTTGATTTCTGTAACGCAATAATTATCATACTAATTATTATTTTATTTGCAAGACACAGTTAATTTATGAAAGGACCTCTTTCATCATGGATAAGAAATTATCATACAGATGTTCCTATCTAGGAGCAAATAAGTACATATTTAATTTATGCACTGATATTTTTTAAATTAATCTTAAATCTTAAATTACATTTACATTGTCTTAACAGTACGGACACCAAAACAACAATGGAATCACATAGTACATAAATACTGCATAGCAGCATTTGTGAACTAGAAATAAATATTCGAATCATTAAGAAATATCTCTTTGTTTTTAATTATGATGTAAACTTGCTGCTGTAACCCTGTCAATATTACCTGTAATAACTGTATGGTAGACACATTCCCATCTTTAGGGATAGAAAATTAGGCAGAGACAAGTCCAAACATAGTTAAGGTAAGTACATTTATTGAACTGTTCATTAATATATGTATACTTTACAATACAGTTAATTCTAGGAAGTACATAGTAGAAGTCAATCATCATATTTTTTCTAGGACCTTGAAGTGTGAGGTGACTAAACCTCTAAGTGTTGAGTTTTCCAAGGTCAACACTATGAATGAAATAAATTGGATATAGGTACTTCATTTTAGAAATTGATTAGCAAAAAGATGGCATTTGTGAATCAATAATAAATCAATATTGGTAGACCATTGACTGACAATTAACAATTGACTGGCCTGTCAGCTCAGGTGGTAGTAGCTCTGCCTTCTGCCCTGTAGGCTGAGGGTTCGATTCCCTCCCAGCATAAACATTTGTGTGAAGAACATAGGTGTTCGTTCTGTATCTGGGTGTTATAAAGTATCATAAGTATGTATTTAAAAATATATAAGTATTCTATCAGTCATCTAGTCACCATAATACAATCTATGCTTAGTTTGGGACTAGATGGTGTTGTGTGCATTGTCCAGCAATATTTATTATTATTTTTATTTAATTCACCCAGGACCAATCACCAAAGTTTGAAGACATTTGCCAGGTGCATGAAAAGATCCACTGAGGCGCACATTAATCCTTTCACCACACTGGTTTACAATAACTATAACCACAATAAGAATTACAGGACCACTTAGCCCTAAAGTAATCATAGCTTGTACTATGATTACCCTCCTTGTTCGGCGCAGTCTGAAAACCAGCGCCACTTTGCAATATGTGAAGTAGCATAGAGCTGAGACTTTTTGGCAAACACAGACTGGGTTGGTGCAGGGTAGGTACACATACTACTATTTTGTATTTTAATTTTATATATATGTCTTTTTCATTGTGTCAATCTGTGTGTGTGTGTCAAAATAAACTTATTTCATTTCATTTTTTTATTTCATTTTTTATGAGTACCAGATAACTGACATCACAAGTATATAGTATACTTATAATATAGGTATAAGGAAGTTTAGCAACACTAATGAGCCTTACACATGTTAATTTGATTCAGTTTCGATCCCCGCCGCGGGACAAATGTTCTGCAAGTATTTGTCTCATGTCTGGTTATTTTTCTATGTATAATATATGTATGTATTTATAAAAAAAAAGTATATAAGTAGTGTAGTGTATCAGTCATGTGGTACCCATAACACAAGCTCTGCTTACTTTGGGGCCAGGTGACACTGTGTTAATTGTCCGGCATTATTATTATTACTACTATTTATTTAATTAACCACTTCTGTGGTAGATTTTTTTATTTCTTTCCAACTAAGCTTTGAAGGAACAGACAAAACCACATGTTTAAATACAGGTCTACATAAATCTTACCTTGATACCTATAACACCTCCTGGGCGAGCCTCAACAAACTGTTTCAGGAACAGCCTGCTCTTATCACGAGAGTATACACCTTTGCGCCGACGGACTCTGTCAAAGGATACTGTGCCAATCTGACCCTCAACAGCCGCATCAGAGTCATCAAACTGTTCCACCTCATAGCAGTATGAGGATGAAGGTATCATTGCTTTGCTGGAGAAGGGATACAGGCTTTATTTAATATAATAGAGTATAATTATGTCTTGTTCTGTTATTTTATGGTGTTTGTCTATACAGAAGTAGTTTAATTTTTGCAAGAGAAAAATGATTAATGATTATTTCAATGTTATTTTCTAAAATCTGAGGGTAATTGACCATTATTAACAAGAATTCATGGCCTCATGTTGAGACATTTAACTGAAATGTATAAAATACTGTAATCTTGAATTTGATTTTCAATGTGCAGCTAGTTATAAGATGGATCATACAAAATGCGCTAGGACCACAATGAGTGTATTGCTAGTTTTTCTCAGACTTGGGTTAGGAGGAATTGGCACCTTAATTCACCTAGTATAGTAAGACATTTTAAAGTGATCCTTGTGATTGTATTGAATAATAATATTTTTGACTAGACTTAACTTGTTAGACTTCAGATATTTATTGTATTAGCTTTTATTTATTTATTATATCCACAAAACAGAATGCAATCAACACAGTGTTTTATGTATAAATAGATCTAAACTATTTATTGATCTAGATTCATAATCATATAAGTGAATGAGACATAATTAGTGATGCATGCATAAAAGTTAAGATACCCGAAACTAAGGACCAACTTTGAAAATTGTACATTATTGACTGTTTATAAAATTAGTATCCTCCATCTGTTAAGAAAATAACCAGTTAAAATTCATGAAGTACAAACCTGTCTGGATGTTGTTTCTGTGCTGTTACTGACAATATATGAGCCTCACTCCAATTGTCACCATCCAGGCATGCCTCCACAGTCTCACCAACAAAAAATCTATCCCTTACAAAGTTAAAAATATCCTCAGACATTTCAGCAAAGGAACAACGGTTGGTTCTCTCAGCAATGTATAGTATTGGTATTCGCAGCTCCATTGGAAAGTCTTTTAACTGCCTCCGTGCTGCTTTCTCATGGGTTAGTGCCTCCGAATACGTCAAGTTTGTCTTCCCTGTCATCTCACATGTCCACACCATGGAGTTGACCAGTATAATCCTCTCACAGTACTCCCTTAAAATAATATTAAAAAAACATGATATTATTGCGACGCGAATGACGTAAATAGCGAACATCGTAACCACGCGCTGAACGCGGTTCGCTGCCTACCTAGCTGCGCACGCTAACAATGCCGACCGTTCCGTACAATAGATAAAATTCTAATTCACGCACATAATTCTCGAAATTTTGGCGGCTAAACACTAATAACTGATACTCACTCGTAATCTTTGAATATCTCATCGGTGATCTCGCAGTGAAAGACCTCATCCTCGTCTCTGAGGTACCCCGATACCGTAGATTTCTCGAAGGCTTTCCTTTTCAACAGGGGCATGGTAGAAGCTCGCGGGTCAGCTACTTCGGTGCGAGAAGAGATAAACAGTTACGGAAAACAGTTTAGGGTACACTTGAGTCAAATATGACTTAACTTTGAATAGCGCATTGGTTTATTCATTTCACTGGAGATCACATGGGGAAATTAGTGCGTTTTTACGAATTTTACAATAGGAAATTGTTGCGTGGTTTCGGTTGACAAGCCAAAAAACGGCGCGCTGGGGCGCCTTTTTTTTTCACCAGAAACATATGAAAAGATATGCGATAACTAAGAATTCTACCATTCTGGTAGATTTTGAAAGGATATTTAAGTCGTTTTTTAAGTAGTAGTTGGGTAGTTTTATTCGTTATCCACGATTGAAAAGAGGAGAGTTAAAGCTAAAAGGCATGATAGAATCTATGATCAAAAAAAGGCTAAATAAGCTACATTAAAAAAAGAGGCGCAAATATGCGGGGCACTGTGACCCTACAATACAGGCTCATTAGAGTCTTAGTGTAGGGGACAAAGTGACGTTAGGTACTTAGGTCAGAAATAAGGCAAAGAAAAATGAGATTACCTGTTATTTTATTTTTGTAAGGATATTTTACTTTAAGATTATAGGAAATAGTACAATGTCGTGTAATATTTTAATTTTCATAAAAAGATATTGATATATATATAGGTATCTACAATTTCTAATAGAATATTCACGGTCTAAAAAATTTTATATTATTATTATATCCTAACATACCATAATCATCTAACGTTACGAGGTAAGGTATAAGGAATAATTATTTTATAAAAATCAAACCAATAATTATCCAATATTTATTGGTTTAAACTCTTTGATATTATGTGCGTGCGCTGCTGTAAGCCGACTTCTGATAATGGTTACTGTAAGATTTACAGTGGATGCCACACTTTGCAATGAAAACGAGGACGCAGAAGCTATCAAATACTTTAGGATCTATTTCTGGGAGGAAGTGACGGGGTTAAATGACCTCAATCAAGCCAGATACTTTCTGGATTCTTTTATTCTGGGTATGTATATTTTTGGTGTGGACTGATAAAGTTATTGCTTTAGTTCGCTAGACATGCTACCATAAATGACATAGTTGAACTTGAAAGTGAACTGGAGATTGCTAAAGCTGCAATATTTTTTTCATGTCTGGACCACAACAACGGCGTTTTGGAGAACGGAACAGAAGAGAATTTTGGAGTTATGAATTGTGGTAGTGGATCTGGGTTCAGGCGAAATTGGCCCGTTACAGACGTAAAGGACCAATCGTTCTAAGCGTATTTCGCTCTGACGAAAAGTGATATGACAGTGAGTGATTTTTTTATAAATAGATTTTTTACATATTCGATAATTGGAATTTTATATCGATAGGTACATCAATATATCGAAAAATTATATATTGTCCAAAAATATTAATACATTAAACAAATAATATCAATGTATCGATGTATTTTCGACAAGCCTACAATGTCTTTCAAAGCTTTGGTGAGTCGTACTATACATTTTGATAAACACGGGCATTGTTTATCAAAATGTGTAGCCTACAATGTCGTCGGCGAACAGCTTTAAACTCTTAACTAACATTTAAAGTACCTACTGGAGTTGCGACACCACAACAGAAACCGAAAAACTATTGTGTAACCTAATATTTTCTTTATATATCTTTATTTGCGATTATAGAATGATTGATGAATGAATTTATGTATTGATATTAAGGAAGGTTTATGTTGATTGTCAAACATGCTGTCATATGAATAGAAACTATATACCAAATAAATATAGTGACGCAGTGCCGCAATCAACTAAAGTAAAGGCTCGAAATCGTGGTCGTCTGTGGTAATACACGCACCCAAATACACCTAAATCATACTTTTTGCTTTAGTAGATGCCACTTCGTCGTATAGCAAAACCCTCGCGCTTTAGGTCAAGTTCGGTCATTCATGTTTCAGTTTCCTAATAAACTAAAACATAGGATTTATATTTAATATATATAAATGCTTTTTGTTCGTTGTTGGGGTACTGGACGTGACATGCACTTAAAGCAAGGAGCATGGTTTATGTGTGTGTGTAGGTACGTGTTTTTACATAGAGGAGCACGGTTTTGATTCTTCATCTTGATTTGGCCAAGGCACTCATTCCTTTTATTTATTTAGTCTGAGATAGAAACCGAACGTACGTAATAGTAATTCATCTTGTCAAAACTATTTCCAGTTACAATTAAACTAATGATTGAAATAACGCCGAATCGCTTTTTGAAACTGATAGACATTGATTGTGTCAAAAGTTCCATAATCGACATGCTGGTGCTCTCGTAAATGATGTTTAAAGTTTTTAGTTTTTCAGTAGATTATTAAAATTTTGAGATGGTAGCATTAATTTCAGCTGCGTTCAAAACATTAGTTCATAATTTTATATTTTATTTAATTACGTCCATCTACGTCAAACATATTTCAATGTCAATGTCAAGTCATAAAAAACAAACATAAACATGAAAACAACACCTTGTCTTGCCTTTTTATTTTGAATTTTGTAATATTTTTCGTTGTGTTCCTAAAACAATACTGAAGCGGTGAATTGAACTTAAAATGTTGTGAATCTAGGTTATACAAACTTTTAATCAATCCAAGATGCCGAAGGAGCAGTATCGTGAGACTTACTTTGGAAGAAAGATGTGAGTGAGGTTATGTTTACATTTTTTTACCTTGGAACTGAATAAAATAATATTAAAATACATACAAAGTTCAAAGATGTGTCTCTTTATGTGGCGATGGGCCTACAATCTGTCACGTACGGTATCCTTAATACTGTACAAAATGTAGGCTTCTTCCAGATATAATGTTCAGACTTCCCTTGACTACCCCCATACCCTCCTTATACATCCTCAAAAATATTAGTAAAGTGGCTACGTAACTAAAGATCTCGAGATGTGTACCAAACCTGATAATTTCTGTTGTGAGCGTTTGTTAATACTTTTCTTAATGTTTTATTGTAGCTCCCATGTAACATTCAATGTGGATAGTGCCTCTGCCATTCAGCAAGCGGCTCACATTCAAGTTATCACCAAGAACTTGTATGCTCAGGATGGACAGAGAGTGCCGGCTGCTTATGGTGTGCTTGATAGACGAATGGTATGTCATTTTTTTTGTTTTGTTTTGTTTATATCTTGCGATCAGTCCCAGGACTATGAGCATATGGGTTGCGTAGGAGTGTCGTGTAGAGCGAAGTCCCCACCGGAGCTTCCTCTTT
This sequence comes from Lampropteryx suffumata, assembly GCA_948098915.1. Classification (NCBI taxonomy): domain Eukaryota; kingdom Metazoa; phylum Arthropoda; class Insecta; order Lepidoptera; family Geometridae; genus Lampropteryx; species Lampropteryx suffumata. The sequence continues at coordinate 17,506,257 of OX402563.1, read as the reverse complement.
ATGATTCATCCATCTAGGATGTTACATCTTTTCAGGTGCCCCAGGGCACTAGGTGCTGTTAGTTCTACTGCCAGTTGATTGGGATGGCAGAGAAGGCGCTCATTGTAGTGCGTAGTGTGGAGATTGATTTCCTCCTTCACTGTGGCGATGTGTATGTTGTCATGGACCTCTTGGTTTTTTATGAACCATGGCGAGTTTGCCAGTTGTTTGAGAACTGCATCTTCAGCTCTTTGAATGATTTTGATATTGGAGTCACAAGCTGATCCCCAGAGTTGTATTCCGTATGTCTATATTGGTTTTAAGATGGTTTTATAAATCAGTAGCTAATTGTCCAAAGACAGTCTTGAATTTCTGCCCAGCATCCAGTGGAGTCGTCGGGACTTAATGTTGAGTTAATTTCTCTTGGTTTCTATGTGCTTTCTGCACATTAGTCTGCGGTCTAGATGCATCCCAAGGTATTTTACTGAATTGTTGTGTGATAGTGGGCAACCACTCAAGTTTACTGGTGGACAGTCTTCTCTCCTAAGTGTGAATGTTATGTGGGCAGATTTTGGTGCACTGGCTTTGATTCTCCATTTCTTAAGACGTGTGGATATTGTCCAAGCTGTTTTGTAGCTACAGTGAGGCTTCATCAGGGTCGTCACTAGATGTGAGTATGGCGGTGTCATCAGCATATGTAGCCATTGTTACTCCAGGAGTGTGTGGTAGATCAGATGTGAATAGGAAATACAACACCGGCCCGAGTACTGAACCCTGGGGTACACCAGCTGTGATGTCGTAGAATGTTGATGTGGTGTCATTTTCCCTTTCTTGAAATATTCGGATAGATATAACTGCAAGACATTGAAAAAGGTGTCAGGTAAGCAAGATTTTATTTTGTACAACAGTCCTTTGTGCCACACCTTGTCAAATGCCTGTTGTATATCAAGGAATGCGGCTGAGCAGTATTCCTTTTTTTCGAGAGAAATTCTAATTTTATGGCACACTCTGTGTATCTGTTCGGTTGTAGCATATTCCTATCTGAATCCGAACTGGTGGTCTGGTATTATTGATCGGTCATGGAGTGCATGCAATAGTCTCCTTAGCAGAATCTTTTCAAATAGCTTGGAGACGATAGGCAGTAAGCTGATTGGTCTATATGAGGTCAGTTCGTTTGGTGGTTTACCCGGCTTTGGTATCATAATTATTTGTGAAACTTTCCAGATTGCCGGGGAGTATCCAATTCTTAGCATGCCATTAAAGAGAGTAGTGAAATATACTAGGGCTTTCTTTGGTAGTTCCTTGAGTACCGTCTTATTTATAAGGCCAAAGCCTTCTTGTTTTCAAATGTGTTTATGGTTGTTAATACTTCTCTAGGGGATGTGGGTTTTATTGGTAAGTTTAATTGTAAATCCTGTGTGATTACTAGTACAATATCTGTGTCATCAGTTTCATTGTCAGGAGCGTTAGATGTGAATATTCTTGCCAGGTGTTCAGCAAATGCGTCAACTTTTTCCTTTGTCCAAGTGTTTTCCAAGTGTTGTTGTGGAGCTTGATTGGCGCTTTGGGAATAACCAGGTGGGTAACCTCCTAACACACCTTCCACAAGGAGTAATTTGTGGCAGCGGTCGCTGTTAGTGATTCTACAATTGCCTTGGTATGTCATTTAAAACAACAAAGTCTCTTCAATAGGGGATATAAATGTATTGGTATATTCAGCTAAGTTTAAATTATGTAACATTGAGCTACGGCCTCAGTTGCAATTTTATGAACTACTTATGGTTTATGAGTTTTGAATTTTCACCAAAATTAAAATAATGTAAATAACCATTTAGTTTTAAAAGTTACAGCTTCAACTGGCAGCAAAACACATGAACAAAGTGTCTTCTCCTTTAACATGACTTTTATATGTAACCTACTTCGCATTACTCTGTGGCCACCTTTGGTGATGGAAGTAATAGGGTAATACCACAACAGAATGCAATAACTCATCAGATACATACCTCGTGTACCTAAGCTGGAGAAAACTAAGATGGCTATTAAAAATATAAAATACATTTATTTTGAGCATAACTCATAGGTACAAGAAGTACACAATTAAGACTTAAGAACTTGTATTGCTGGACAGGTATCGCTCACAGCAGTGCCTGGGATAGATAAAGTCTACCCTGGTGTCTATCATTGCCAGAACAGTGTTGAAGATGGGCCGCAACCTGCTCACCAAAAATGCGGCTTGTTTGCGCATGGAATAGCATGGAAAATGCTATGCTACTTCCTCTTACCTAAGGGGGTTCCTCCTCGGTCCCTCCTCAATCCCACCTGCAAACTCTTAACTTCTAAATTACTTAATTAAGTATTTTTTTACAGGGTACAAACCAAAAGGATGCCAATTGTGACACATGTGGGCTTGGACTGGCTGAATGTGTGGGACACTACGGGTACATAGACCTGGCCTTGCCCGTTTTTCATGTTGGCTACTTCAGGTCCATTATTTGCATACTGCAGACCATTTGCAAGGTACATTCAGATGTTTCTAATGGTGAACATTCATAATTTATCAATAAGACTATAGAAATAATAAATAGAATAATAAAGCCTTGGATAACACAAGGCATCTTACGCTGCATCATAAATAGAAATAATATGCAAAGAAAACTGCGCACTGACCCATATAATGAAACACTAAAGATAACCTATAGAAGATACAGGAATTACTGTAATAACTTGATAAAAAAACTTAAGAGAAAATACAACATAAAACAACTTAATAAATCTTCAAAAAACAGTAAAATGCTATGGAAAACTATTAACAATATAACTAATTACAAATCAACAAAGACACCGAATATACAATTACTAAATACGAAGGGTTCACCTAAAGAATCAGTTAATTTTGCAAATTTATTTTTCTCTAATGTAGGAAAGTCTCTAGCTGAAAGTATTTCTCCACACAATATAACAGACGATCTCTCATCTTCTGTAGTTAATCTACCTCCCAGTCAAGTTTCATCTTTTGTACTCTTGGAAACAGATCCCAAAGAACTCCATAATGTCATAATGAACCTCAAGTCTGAAAGTGCACCCGGATGGGATAACATAACTACTAAATTTCTAAAATTATCTAAACATATATTAATCCCAGTTTTATGTCATCTTGCAAACCTATGCTTTACAAAAGGAATATTTCCCAATCTTCTTAAGCAGTCTATTGTAACCCCGGTATATAAGAGTGGAGAGAGTGATGACATTAATAATTACAGACCTATATCCGTACTGCCATCTATCTCAAAAATAATGGAAAAACTGATTAATAACCGACTTTTATTATATTTAGATAAGTTTAACTTCAAACTCGCAATACGGTTTTCGACAAGGACGTTCTACTGAAGATGCTGTTACAGCACTCAGTAACCTTATTGTGCAACAAGTCGACAACGGAAAAAAGTGCCTGGCCGTATTCCTTGATCTCAAAAAAGCCTTTGATACTGTGTCTGTAGAAATTCTAATTAAAAAGCTGGAAAATATCGGGGTACGAGGCAGGCCGCTAGCCCTTTTGACAGACTACTTATGTCAACGCAAGCAAAGTGTTAAAATCGGTCAATATATCAGTGATCATGAGACTATTAACTATGGCGTACCTCAAGGAAGCATTTTAGGCCCAACTCTATTTTTAGTCTACATAAATGACCTCTGTAGCCTGAAAATAAACAATGCAAATATCTTCTCTTATGCAGATGATACTGCTGTCGTCTTTACTGGTGTATCCTGGGATGACATTAAAAAAGCACCGAAGAGGGACTCTCTAAAATATCTAAATGGCTTAGCCTGAATTTACTTACCTTAAATGTCTCCAAAACTAACTTTATGACTTTTACGAAATATAATAACAGCCAACCCAATCTCGATTTTAGCCTAAAAATACACAAATGTAACTCTATCCAAGCTTCATGTGACTGCCCTAACATCATTAAGGTAACAACAACAAAATACCTAGGAATCATGATTGATCAACGTTTGTCCTGGCATGCTCACATTGAACTGCTGATGAATAGAGTACGTAAATTAATCTGGATTTTTAAAATTTTACGTCATGTAGCATCACGAAACCTAATAAACCAAATCTACAGATCTCTAGCAGAATCGATTCAATGTTATTGTATACCAGTCTGGGGAGGAGCTACTAAGACAAAGTTTTTGGAACTAGAAAGAGCACAGAGGTCTCTATTAAAAGTTATATATTTTAAGCCCTACCGATACCCTACAGATATGCTCTATCAAGATGCTAGTCTTCTATCAGTCAGGAAACTCTACATTTTAAACGCAGTTCTGAGGTTACACAGAACTCTTGAATACAACCCCGGAATACTGAATAAGCGGAGGAAAGGTAGAGTAGCTATTCAAGTTACGGCTCGGTCTCAATTTGCGTCGCGACAATATGCCACGCAATCTGCCTACCTCTACAATACTATTAATAAAAAAATAAATATTTACCCTATAAATAATTATAAATGCAAAGCTTCCCTAAGTAAATGGCTACTAACACTAAACTACGAGGAAACTGAAAAACTCCTAGAAATTGTTTCGTAAAATCAACACACACACACACAAACATATACACACTCCCACACACATTCTCACACACATATTCACACACACACACACACACACACACACACACACACACATCCACACTCACACATACATACTCACTTGGGCTCTCCTGAATTACCCATGCTCGTGGCAAACCGGTGCTCAGGAGCGCCTAAACACTACACACATATATGTATGTACACACAATCAATGTAAATGTACATACATAACTTAACTTAACTTACTTTATATATTATCTAAAGTACTACTAATCAATGTAACTAACATTAATTTAATTTAACCTACATTTTGTTTCATCTTATTTATTTGCTTAACTTAATTTAATGTATATAACTGTACTACGGAAGAGCGAGACCCTCTAACACAGGTATATAATATACTTAAAAGAGGATCCCACACCCATGAAATGTATCATATATTAAGTTTTAAGAAATAAATATTTTGTATTTGTATTGTATTTGTAAGACTATGAGCCTATATTAATAAAAATCTAGGGTGAATTTAAGGATTATACCATCCTATGGTATTATCAGAACCTGGCTTAAACCTCTGAATTGACAGAACTCTGACCCTGGTCATTTATATGCAGCTTAACCCTAACGTGACTACTGCTCATCCACACCACAGTGACATCGATGCATATTATACTCGTAATATAAATGTCTCTATTATTAATTAAAATACATGGCCTCATCTTGCTCAGCCCTCAGGCAGTTAACCGATACATTTGAAATGTATAAACTCTCTTGTATTAGTTTTTCGTAGTTAGTTATAAGATGGATCATGCAAAAAAGCGTTAGGACCAGGACGAGTTTCTTACCAATTCTTCTCGGGCTTGGTTTAGGAGGAATTGGTAAATAAATTAAACTAAATCCGCCTAGTACCTATGTGAGACGTTTCAAAGTGATCCTTGTGATTGTATTGAATAAATCATCTTTTGACTTTGACTATTGAATAAAATATCTTTTGACTTTGACTTTGACTTGATATTTTTATATTTGATATTGAATATTGACAACCTCTGTGGCGCAGTGGGCTTAGGTCCGGCTGAGACGCAAAAGGTTGCGGGTTCGATTCCCGCCACGGGACAAATGTTTGTATCTGCAAGTATTTGTCTCGGGTCTGGGTCTTTCTATGTAAATATGTATCTATATATTTACAAAAAAAAAGTATGTAAGTAGTATATTAGTCATGTGGTACCCATAACACAAGCTCTGCTTACTTTGGGGCCAGATGATGCTGTGTGAAATGTCCGGTATTATTATTATAGGAAATTCGTCGGTTCGTTCGATCGTCTTACGAGGGCAGAGATTCGTAAACATAAAAACTAACTAACTTGAGATGATGCAACGAGCATGCGCTACAGGCCTACAGTTTTATACCTATACGGTCTGGTAAACAAAAGTGGGTGATGAATGGAAGCACTAGAAAGGCTATGATGGAACAGACGTCGATTTTTATACAAACGCTTAAAAAAACTCGCCGATATGGCTTCCGTGTGTCAAAATGCTCAGGATACTGACAAATGGAAGCATAAGATCGCGTAGTTTCGTCTCTAAATCTTAGCCATCCTATCAAGCATTTCCACTTTTCACTTGCCATCAGGTAGACCGTATACATAATGGCTGACTCACTTGTATAAAAAAACAAGCTCTTTTTTTCTAGGAATGTGCAAAGGTCATGCTCCCCGAACCTCTAAAGAAGTCTTATCGCCGCAAATTCCTGAACCCAGACCTTTCCTATCTCCACAAAAAGACTCTTCGCGCCGCTGTCCTCAAGAAAACCAAGCCAGTAACAAAGTGCCCTCACTGCGACACTATCAATGGCATGGTGAAGAAAAGCCCAGCTGGTATCTTGAAGATTATCCATGATAAGTATCGGGCTAAGAAGCCGACAGATCCAATCGTGAAGCGAGTGCTGAAGGATTTCCACGAAGCTAAGGAGTCTAATAAGGAGGTGGCTACAATGATTACTAGTGGGCTGATCATTGAATTGAGCCCTTTAGAGGTAATTGTATATTTATTTTTGACATGTTAGTCTTTAAGAGGCTTGAGTAACAGCACTATGTTATTATTTATGGTAAATTATTAGAAATACGGGTTTTGCGTACATATTATTTTGAGAATGAGAGCAGTCACTGATGTTCGAACCGCTGGCGAGTAGACCGCGGATCAAATTCACCCTGATGAAGATTCTCTTAATAAATCGAATTTTACGTGATTATATGTGTATAGTGTCCCGACACGGTTTAATAGTGCTCGGCGAAAGTAGAGAGGCGCTTTGCGCAAGTGTACATTCGCGCATATAATTCTTAAGTGTTGTTCTAGGATAGAGTTGATTTGGTATCGGGCGGGTGAAATTCTAACAACCAAATATCCTTAAAATATTAAATTTGATATTTAAAAATACCAACGATTGAATTTATCTCATTTACTACAATCATGTCGTATACCATTGCCTAGTTAACTAACACTGTTTTCGGCTTATTTATCACTACGAAACGAAAAAGTGATTATCGAACGTGTATGCACAATGATATGCGTGTCTGTGCCTAGACGACTTACGACCGTGATGGGGGGGGAAGGCGACTGAACGACAAATACACTATCTGTCTCGTCGCACCTCACTCCTTCAAACGTCGGTGTTTTCATCGACAAATTAAGATGTGAGCAAAACCTGTGTTTCTAACTAGTACAACTCAAATGTAAAAATTATATTGTCTGTAGGTATTGAATCTGTTCCGTCGCATCCCAGAAGAAGATATCCCACTGCTGGGCATGAACGCTAAGAAGACGAGGCCTGAGAGTCTGATAATTACTCGACTCCCGGTTCCACCGCTCTGCATCAGGCCCAGTGTCATCTCCGAGATCAAAGCTGGCACGTAAGTAAATGGGCTAAATGAACCCCAAAGAATCGTTTAGAAATAAATGTTATAACATGCCTTGTCTGTATACAAGTAAGTATATATAGAAATTTAGTGCATGTTCATAAAAATTGTGATAATCATAATATTAGTACTATAAGTAAAGTAAACTCACTGTACCCACAGTTAGGCTCGCTATAGTTAGTCGCTATATTTTTTTACTGAGCAATGTGTAGACTTCTATAACAAGGTCCCAAGCGACGTGCTAGATTTGTCGATTGTCAAATTTAAAGGAGTAATTAAACAAAAACTGTTTCTTGAAAGCTTGTTATAAATTCTAAATAAACTGTACTGAGACCATAAATAAGCTCGGGACGAAAAGTAGTATATCAGTCATATGATACCCATAACACAAGCTCTGCTTACTTTGAGGTTTGACACTATTTGAAATGTCTAACATAATTTTTTTATTTATAAATGTATCTATTTAAATATATATGAATATTTTTATAATCACTCAACAAGCTCAGCTTAGTTTTGGGGCTAGATGGTGTTGTGTGCATTTTCCCCCAATATATATTTATTCATTATCATATTCATTAGCTAAATTTTGATATTGAAAATGATAATGAAAATTGAAAATTTTCCGATAAACTTGACCCTTCCACAGAAATGAAGACGACCTAACTATGAAGCAATCGGAGATATTGCTGATCAACGACGTCATAGCGCGCCACGTGGCTAGCGGGGGGAAGTGCGAGCTCATCCAGGAAGACTGGGACTATCTGCAGTTGCATGTCGCTCTCTATATCAATAGTGAGATGTCCGGGATTCCACTCTCTATGCAGGTATGCACATTATACCACACCTACTGAGAAACTTGCCCATTCCTTTTACAAATATAACTTAGAAGTACTTACATCATTTCAGGCCTATTAAAATGCGGGACGGAAAAGTCTAGGAAAATAATTTAATTTCTAACGCATTTAGCGGGATAGAAAAGTGTGTGGAAATCCATTTCTAACGTGTTATTTTTTTTTATTTCTTCATAGATCAGCCGGTAGCTGTGGTTATTTTCATTATGAAACGACAAAAAGTTTTTACTCCAAGTCTGCCAAATGATTTATTCCTCTTCCGATTTCCAAATGAAATGACACAAATGACACACTCGTTAGGAATTGGGCACTTTCTCGCCTAGGTGTACAATGTACTATACCTTCTATCTAATAATCAAATGTTTAGCTAACGTAACATTTAAATATGCTTCTTCTTTCGTGGCAATGGCTAGACCCAAATAGTAGATTCTATCATAAGGGAGCAAAATAATATTTTTACTGCGAGGGCGTTTTTTTGAAGCCTGGACGTAGCGAGGGATTCAAAGTACGTCGCCCGAACCGAGTGATACACTCTACTTTTCATCACCCACTATGAGGAAACTAAAGGGCGCCTCATATTTTATTGTAATATTATTATTTCATGAAACATAGAGTAACAACTAAATTGAAATTAAATAGTATCTAATAATAAAACAACTAAAAACTTATATTTACATTTGAGACATTTTAGCAATTATGAATATTTTTATTAGGATTAAAGATTGTTGTAGATTTTATATTCTGCTTGTTTGAAATAATGTCCGAATCTGGCTCATTTTGAGGAAAATGTGACGGTGAATCTCGTTGTTTATACTTAGGCTTTCATAATATTTCTCCCGGGATTTTGCAGGTAATAGATTATCCATCACATTTCTTGCGTTAGTTCTAATACTTTCAGGAGTTAATTCTATACTTTCACTGTCACTTGAAGAACTCATTTTTCAAAACAACCATGAATTTTTAACAATCCGTGAAAATTGACGAAAACGCGGGCTGTAGTTCGCGCGTTTTTAATTTGATTTCTTTATTTTATTCAGCGGGCGGCGCGACTATGGGCCGTTGTACCAGCCAGTCTTTATTCAAACAATATTTGCGTTCGATTTCTTTGGCGCTGAACACTAAGATGTTCCAAATTCAAAAAGTGCGCGGCAAAGATAATTGCGGCGCACTTATAAATAGGATTAAAAACTCATTGCTGCCCGCTAAAAGTTTCTTATAGAAAACAGCACCTTTGGGTGCACTTAAAGCCGAACCAAGTCGTCCTTTTCGAATAGATGGAATGAAAATATTTTTATTAGTCCAACCAATATTCGGCAGCTAAATCCTAAATCATGGGTTCTGTATTTTTACTCGAAGTCTTATGCCAATTTGCCAACTAGCCCAACCAAACAACGATACCACCCTTCATAAGTTTGATTCAAAGCCTGAGTTGTTCAGTTAGGCTAACATTTTCAAAAGTTCACATTGCAAGGCGAGTTGACGAAAGCTCGTGCAAGGCGACAACGAAATGGTGGCCGAAGAGTGGATATAGAACAGTGGATCGAGAAGCGAGATCGGTGGACGACATTATCAATGTCGCGGGCCGGAGATGGATGAGACATGAGACTAACCTAGACTAGACTAGAAGGCCTATACCAAGTAGTGGGTAAAATCGGGCTGTAGATCATAATGATGAGAGCTATTCGCCCTTGTCTTTGGTAAATTTCTTTTCGTTCTACCTTGGCTTATTAGCCCATTTTTGTTTTAGCCGAAAAAACCAGGTCGAGGCTTAGTGCAGCGGCTAAAGGGAAAGCAAGGCAGGTTCCGAGGTAATCTCTCCGGAAAGCGAGTTGATTTCTCCAGCCGAACTGTCATTTCACCAGATCCTAATCTTCAAATACAAGAGGTTTGTTCAACATTTTTGTTTTTTTTTATGTTAGTTGGTGAGTATGTAGTTGGGTATCCTGCAGATTCCAAGTGATGTTGCTGCATAAGGTACTTGCAATATCAATTAGGTAACTGGATACAAAATATTCAATCAGACCTCTGGAAGTTGCACACATACTTTTACTACAACAACAATGGAGCTGATGATCAAATGGTTGAACAGGTTTTTTGAATCATTGCTAAGAACAGTAAGAACAAAGTCTTTCAAACAAAAATAAAGGGAGCTACAAAACTACAAATACACACTTATAACCTATACTCCTCTGTTAGCGCTTAGGGTTAAAACAAAATATATTGTAGATAATTGATTCAGGCGTGACTTTGCGGAAATCCATTACAAAACATTAAATATATGGACAAATATTTAGTACTTCGACCAACGTCTCAGCCTGACGTTGGTCGAAGCAACAAGTCTACAGAGCAGAGTGTTTTGTCGTCGGGGTGCGGAGTGAGTCAAGTGTTCCTGAGGATGCCTCGTGGAGAGGCGAAACACGTGTCGAATTTCTTTAGGAGGTATCTCTTTGGTAATAGATTGGCGGAATAGTACTAAATATTTGTCCATCTATTTGATGTTTTGTTAAATATATTGTATAATAATGCCGGACAAATGGGACTGGGCTGGTCATGTCTGCCGCATATCGGGAGACCAGTGGGCCAAACTGACCACGGAGTGGTGCCCTGATACGATACGAGGACGTCGCGGCAGACCAAGAGCCAGTAGGAGAGACGAGCTCACCTAATTCCGCACCGACTGGACTATATTAGCGCGGTAGAGGGATGAATGGAGAGAATGGGGAGAGGCCTTTGCCCAGCAGTGGACAGTGTTGGCTGATAAGTCAAAGTCAAAAGATACTTTATTCAATACAATCACAAGGATCACTTTAAACGTCTTACATACTAGGTGAATTTAGGTGCCAATTTCTCCTAACCCAAGCCCGAGAAGAACTGACAAGAAACTCGTCCTGGTCCCAGCGCTTTTTTACATGATCCATCTTATAACTATCTTAACTACGAAATACCAATACAAGAGAGTTTATACATTTCAAGTGTGTCGGTCAAATGTCTGAGGGCAGAGCGACATGAGGCCATGCATTCTTATTTATAATATAGTCATTTGTATTATAATAAGATAATAATAATAATAATGTCGGACATTTCATACATCGTCACTAAGCCCAAAGTAAGCAGAGCTATTGGAACCACATGACCGATATACTACATTTAGCTTTCAGAAGCAGAATTATAAAAAAAATACAAAGTTCTTACAGTTATAGCATACAGCATAAACATTTTACTTCGAAAACCAAATATTACACCGTTAGTTTAACAATTGAACACAAAAAAACAAAGAACCATAACAGTTTGTCTTAAAGTACCTCTTTATCCAACCATCTGCCTATAACCAAACCTACAAATACAAATAATACAAATACAAAATATTTATTTCTTAAAACTTAATATATGATACATTTCATGGGTGTGGGATCCTCTTTTAAGTATATTATATACCTGTGTTAGAGGGTCTCGCTCTTCCGTAGTACAGTTATATACATTAAATTAAGTTAAGCAAATATATAAGATAAAACAAAATGTAGGTTAAATTAAATTAATGTTAGTTACATTGATTAGTAGTACTTTAGATAATATATAAAGTAAGTTAGGTTATGCTACAATAAGTGCCAACACAAGAACCCTGCTTGGAAGCCAACGAGCAAATTAACGTTGTGAGCTCACGCGCTTCTTTATATAGCCCTCAAGTTGTTATTGAAGAGAATCTCCTTATTTTACTTATATATACATTTTTGTAAATATATACATATAGTACATAGGATATCGCTAGAATTGAGCCCGCGACCTTCTGCATCTCAGGCAGGCTTTCTCCCACTGCGCCACAGAGGTCATCTATGCGAATATTTCTTATTGGTTTTATCACAGGTGGGAGTTCCAGTTCACGTGGCAAAGATCCTGACATATCCTGAACGCGTGTTCCCGGCGAACCTGGCATGGCTCCGAGCGCTGGTCTGTAACGGACCTGACTTGCATCCCGGAGCTAACTACGTGCAGCAACGAGGGTTGAAGCACAAGAAGTATCTTAAATACGGCAACCGGGAGAAAATTGCTCAGGAGTTGAAGGTGAATTAGAAGGAATAAGTTTTTATTTGCAACAACACATTACAATAGACGAATAGACAAAAATACAATAAAAATACAATTAACGGTTGCCGCAAAACGGACCCTAACTCAGCATTATGCGGATTGCAGTGACAACAATCCGCGCTGGTCGCGATTCTGTTTAGCGGACATGAAATGATATTTAAATTATAAATAAACAAGAAATAAATAGACAAAAGACACAAAACAGAAACTAAAATAAACACAAAAAGAAACACATGAATAAACAGCTATGGACACACCGACACATGGCCATCTAGCCCCAAACAAAGCAAAGCTGTCATAAAATTAAAACTTTGGGAACCAGAAGGCTAATAGAACTTACTCAGTACCTACATATAATTATCAGTATTTATACCAATATTTATACCAGTATTTATACTACACTCGTGAGCAACCGAATTAACTCACGCCTACAAAATGTACAAAGTGTATTTTTTTTCGAAAATGACTTTACGTAAGTCATTTTGCATGCATGTATATAAAATATATATTTTTTTGAAAGCTTGATCTTTAGGCTCTAAAATAACACCACTATGTTATTGGAAGATATTCTTCTGGATCATGTCTTGCCTTATGAAGGCTTCATCGAAGACGGCTTCCTTTTAATGCATGACAATGCCCGATGTCATACAGCACGAATCACTCGTCAGTTCATGGATGAAGTTGGCATTCGGACCATGGATTGGCCAGCACTAAGTCCTGATCTCAATCCCATTGAGCATCTATGGGACGAGCTCAAACGGAGGGTACGAGCCAGAAATCCGGCGCCTACGAGTATCGCAGAGCTAAAGATAGCGCTGGAAGAGAAGTGGGAAAGGCTTCCTCAACAATTGATTAAAAAACTTATTAGTTCAATGAAAAACCGCCTTCGAAGTGTTATAAAAGCTAGAGGAGGCAACACCAAATATTGAGGAAAACAAAATTTTGAGTAATAAACATAAATTTTCAGTTTTATTCTAATATTGATCAAGCCTAATTTACTTTAATTAAATTCCCTTTTTTTTTTGTTTCCACTCAAATCTGATTAATTTAAAAAGTACTGGGTAGTTTTTCAAAATAATTATACCATTTTGAAGCTTGAAGATCAAGCTTTAAAAAATATTTAAATTTTATTTACATTACTCAAGCCGTTTTCAAAAAAAAGTACACTTTGTACATTTTGTAGGCGTGAGTCGATTCGATTGCTCACGAGTGTATATAGTACTTGTATCCAACAAAAGGCTTTCCTGCGCTTTTTGTCAGACAAATAAATAAATTTCAAGTTTCTTTCTAAAGCCATGAATACTCTGCAGGTTCCTTATGGACGACGGAATATTATTTCAACACTTCTATTATTAACACACTATTATTCAATTACTTACCAACCCTTTATTAACGCCGGATTAAGAGACGGAGCATAAGGGTAATGCTTTAAAATTGGTGACGTGACGACCTCTGTCCGCAATGGCACATTATGTAAGGCATTTTCTATAACTTGACAAATGATATGATAATCTTACTAATATTATAAATCCGAAAATAATTCTGTCTGTCTGTTTGTTATGTTTTCACGCCTAAACCGCTGAAGCTATTTTGATGAATTTTGGTATAGAGATAGATGTGACCTTGGAGAAGGACATAGGCTACTTTTAATGTAGGTACCACGCCTGCGAAGCCGCGGGCAGCAGCTAGTAATATCTACTTATAGATCTATATTCACATAAATTACTTTAAAACGCATGAAACCAGACTTTGTGTTGTAAACTGGAAGCATAAATCCTAAATACTTAACCTCTATCTTATAATCACAAAATCAACTACAGTGGCGTTACTTATCTGTCCTTTTCATTCTAATGTCAATAAATAAATAAATAATGCCGGACATTTCACACAGCTTCATCAGGCCCCAAAGTAAGCAGATCTTGTGTTATGGGTACCACATGACTGATATACTACTTAAATACTATTTTTTGTAAATACACACAAAGAAACACCCAGACCCGAGAAAAATACTTGCAGACCCTACACACATTTGTCCCGCGGCGGGAATCGAACCCGCAATCTTCTACGTCTCACCCGGGCTTTGGTCCACTGCGTTATAGAGGTTGTCAGGATTATTAAAAAAAAATACTTATAGATAAAAAATAGAGTTTAGTTAACTGAGTGTCTATATATATAAAAAAACTAAATGTTAAATGGTTTCTGACCATACTTGGAAAGCATAAGAACTCATTTATAGCACAGACTAACAAGCACATATTTTTCCTTCAGTGCGGCGATGTAGTAGAGCGCCACCTAGTGGACGGCGACGTGGTACTATTCAATCGGCAGCCATCTTTGCACAAGCTGTCAATCATGTGTCATAGAGCTAAGGTGCAAGCTCAGAGAACCTTCAGGTCAGTTGGATACATACTCTATTACAAAAAAAATACGAAGACTGAACAGCGTAAAAGGTTCGATATCCGCCGCGGGAAAAATGTTTTCTTTCAACTACGTAGTAATATTATCATTAATCACTACAAGACCGATCACAAAGGATGTATTTTTTTTGCCTTAGAACCAAAACAGTGCAGTAAATATGAAATCTCATTATTGCACTGTTTTTTACTTATAGATATAAATTTACCACAGAGGTTTAATATCTCCCATTAAGTTTAATATAAAATGTTTGCATTAGATCAAAAAGAGACTCGCTGATAATAAGAATCGGCTGAATAAAACCGCCTTGGTGAAGAAAAAACAAATGGCGCGCATTTTGTACCCTTGTAAAACATAGATTTTTCATATTTTTAGTTTGAGTAGGTATTCATATTTTATCACAGTAGGTACCTAGATTGGTAGTTGAAAGAAAAGTAAATTACGCACCTTGCTAAAGAGAGTAATTAATGCACTCGTGTTAATTCAGTGCCCTCGCTTGCGCTCGGGCACCAACATAACACTCGTTCGTTAATAACTCATTTTGCGCTCGGTGCAACAATTTACTATTATATAATCTGCAAATATTTGTCTTGGGTGTGAGTGTTTCTATGTATAATGTGTATGTGTTTACAAAACAAAAATTAATTTGCAATAAGAAAATACTGAGTCAATAACCGAGATAAAAACTATCATGTATTACGTTTGACCAAATTACACACAAAAAGAATTTAAGGAGTTGACCCCGGATAAACATCGTGACGCAAGATTTGTTTATATAAAGATATGGATGCATTTATTAATATGACAGGTTCAATGAGTGTGTATGCACGCCTTACAACGCGGACTTCGACGGAGATGAAATGAATATGCATCTGCCTCAGACCGAGGAGGCGAGGGCAGAGGCACTTATACTAATGGGGGTGAGTTTTATACATCATCTACACTGCACTACTTCGTTTTTATTTGTAGTATTTATTAATATATTCTTCTAAAGACCAGGAGTGGTTTAAATATAAAAAAATACATTTAAAACTTTACTTTATTATACTTACAATAATAGTTTTGAAAATCAACTGAAAATAACCAAAAAGAATCAAAGTAACTTTACCACAACTTTACATAAAACACATATGAAAATTACAAGACTAATGAAAAATGGCTCACGTGTCCCTATCTACCACGAAAACTAGTTTTCCTTAATGTTCTCGCATCGAGCGCCAACAAGCAAATACCTAATACCTAAAGAGTTACCTCCAAAAGAAATTCGACACGCCTCGTGGAGGGGCGAAACACGTGTCGAATTTCTTTTGGAGGTAACTCTTTAGGAATAGATTGGCGGAATTGTACTAAATATTTGTCCATCTGTTTAATGCATCGCTAGAGGACTCTGATAACAATACTATAATACTTATTATTTAAATAAATTTAAGTGATAAAATTAAATAAACAAAGTTACATTATGAACGGTTACACGTGAAAGACAAACAGCGGAAACCTAATTTTAACATAAATAGTTGAATGTTTGAAATATAACCTCCTTTACTACAACTAATAACTCTTCAGTGTCTTCGTAATATAAATAAGATAGGGCATGTTGTAGGGTTATTTTACAGTTAGTGAAATTCATTGCATAGATTCCCAATTAACGATTAACACAAAAAATTTAGATGCGAAAGCATGTTTTAGTGGGGTAATGTTAGTATGGATATCATTACGTCTATTGGCAATATTTTCAGCACAATAAGGAAGGAATCTGTGTTGTCTTCAGTATAAAGAGCTGTTGAACTGTTAGCACTTTACAGGACTTGTATAATAGGTTAGTAGGAAAGAGATAAGGGTGGCTACCTTTAGGATTGCTCTTTAACTTCTGGGCGTGTCGCTCATTCTGCGAGGAGCTGTTACGGCGTACGAGTCAGTGGCCTAATATATTCGCCATACGATATCTAAATGGATATCTAAAAAGCATATTTTTATGAATAAAAAATATAATAAATAAATAAATAATGCCGGACATTTCACACAGAATATGTGGATAATGCAGTGGGCTATGATATTGTTACTATATTTAAGTTACCATCAATCTAACATAATACATAGTATATTGTAGCTGTTTATTGCTACAAAACCCGCCAAGCTCAAATGGGACTGAGCTGGTCACGCCTGCCGCATGTCAGGAGACCAGAGTTCCACTCACCATGGAGTGGTGTCCTGATACGGGACGACGACAACCAGGAACCAGGAAACAGAACCGACTGGACCATCTTCCGAAAAAAAACACCTTAACATGGACTATAAATATAGCTAATCATATACAAGGTGGCTTTTCTAAAAATAGTAAACACTGAATGCATTACACCTAAACGGACGTGGAAAATCTAAAGAAAAATGAATAACCATTTAAACAATAAAAACTAATAGTAATAATACTACAAGACCGATCACAAAGGACGTATTTTTTTTGCTTAGAACTAAAACAGTGCCGTAATGTTATATGAAATCTCATTATTGCACTGTTTTTTATTTTTAGATATAAATTTACCACAGAGGTTTAATATCTCCCATTAAGTTTAATATAAAATGTTTGCATGAGATCAAAAAGAGACTGGCTGATAATAAAACCGCCTTGGTGAAGAAAAAACAAATGGCGCGCATTTTGTACCTTTGTAAAACTTAGATTTTTCATATTTTTAGTTTGAGTAGGTATTCATATTTTATCACAGTAGGTACCTAGATTGGTAGTTGAAAGAAAAGTAAATTACGCACCTTGCTAAAGAGAGTAATTAATGCACTCGTGTTAATTCAGTGCCCTCGCTTGCGCTCGGGCACCAACATAACACTCGTTCGTTAAACACTCACTTTGCGCTCGGTGCAACAATTTACTATTATATAATCTGCAAATATTTGTCTTGGGTCTGAGTGTTTCTATATGCATAGGTACTTTATAATACGAGTATAACATAATCTTTATTTCACGCAACAAAATCATATGTATAAAATACAATAATAAAAGCCCATAGAAAATAAATACCTTATAGACTAACATACATACATAATAAACTTATGAACTACACAAAAAGTCAGGGTACTTTCTTCGTTAGCGATGCTTCCCTATACGGTCGGTAGACAACTCCTGCTGACTAGAAGTCGGGTACGAGGAATATGTCCTTATACTTGGCGGCTACCCGGATCACATACGACTTGAAGTTGATCTCTCAATTCGATTCCAACCGCTTCAAGCCATGCACAAGGACGGCAAGTATCATTACATCATTATGATGATGATAATGATGTACTATAAACGTATAGTACATAGATGTCGCTTTCAGAATCTAGTATTATTAAATTTTGGTTGGTTCCCCTTCCAGAACAAGTCGAACCTAGTAACTCCTCGGAATGGAGAGCTCCTGATCGCAGCCACCCAGGACTTCATCACCGGGGGGTATCTGATGACGCAGCGGGACTCGTTCTTCACGAGAGAGGAGGCCGCACAGTTGGCAGCCTGTTTGCTGGCCGGGCCCGATGCGACGCTGCGTATCGACTTACCGCCGCCAGCATTGTTGAAGCCCCGACGGCTTTGGACCGGCAAGCAGATATTCAGGTGACAGGTCTATTTATTCGATTATCTATGTTTTTCTAAGTCATTAGACTTACTTTTTTATTTATTTTTATTTTATTTATTAAACAAAATCCACAGCTCTTAATAAACAAAATTACTTAATCTAACGCATTTATCCTAAAGCCAATAACGGATTAACATTTTATGTATATCACCTATAATTAGAAGACAGTCACTAACCAAACATGTTATTAATTGATAGAAAATACCTATTAATAATTATACATTATAATTATGTGAGTGTTGAGAGTTGTGTAAAAGTGTCTGTGTTCGTGTGTGAGTGTGTGTGTGTGTGTTTGTGTGTGTGAGAGAGAGAGAAATAGATTATATGGTATGCATAATATGATACTTACAAATATAACTGACACAAACTTATACATTTTCACAAAGAATTCTGAGAATTTCACGTTTGAACACCTGCTTGCTACAATAGAAAATATCAATTTGTGTAAACTTTTTGTTTTAGTTTCTATGTAGTAGACTAACAAGTGTTTTGTGCGTAATTTGTGCGTGTAATGCAAAACAGCAAACAAGTAAGTGTGTCTAGTTCTAATGGTCGGAACACAAAAGCGCAACACTTTAGACAATAACTCCGAGCAGTCGATATAGTTATTGCATACACCATGCAGAAATGACATATCAGTTAGAGTCCTACGGTTTTCCAGAGAAGTGAGGTGATGATATAAGCACGCTGTCTGATAGTCGCTAAAACTACCGAAACATCGAAAGTTCAAGTGTTTTATAAACTTACTTTGTATACTTTCCAGACTCTGAATGTAGGTAATATAGTGAGGGTTCCAAATACAGCTGCAATACTCTAGAACGCTTCTAACATAGGAATAATACAGAACCTTCAAGCAACTAATTTCAGAAAAAGGGCGGCTAACACGCAGTATAAAACCTAAAGCTTTGTATGCTTTGTTGACAATTATATCTATATGTTCTGAAAATGTTAATTTTGAGTCTATTTGTACACCAAGATCCTTAACAGAGTTTACTTTACAATTTTTTATATTATTTATATGATAATCAAAATGTGTTGGACGTATTTTTCGAGTGTAAGTGACATATGAGCATTTTGCAATGTTAATATCAATACGATTTTCTGCGTAATAGCGTCCTAGCCTGTCAAGATCCGCCTGTAGATTTAGACAGTCTGTTTGATCACTAATCTTCATATATATTTTCGTGTCATCAGGTAACGTGCATGCCTAAAGCATTTATCTACATCATATTGATAAGCTGCATATAATAAAGGTCCCAAAATGAAGCCCTGTGGAACTCCAGATGGAATATTAATAAAGTTAGAGCAGAAACCTCCAACAATAACTGCTTGAGAACGGTTACACAAATAAGATTTTATGCCTTTTATACCCAGCTCATAAAGCTTTCGCAGAAGTATGATGTGATCCACACGGTCAAATGCTTTTTCAAAATCCGTGTAGATCACATCCACTTGCGAGCCACCATCTATCCCAGTCGCTAAATGATCAATAAAAACTCCTAAGTTAGTAGAAGTGGAGCTTACTTGACAGGTGACTACAGTTGGTTTGGTGTTAGAAGCCGTACTCAACAAGCAATATTTAATTTACATATTCACAGATATGTACAGAATGTAAATAAAACTATAATCCCTACTAATATTAGAAATGCGAAAGTAACTCTGTCTGTCTGTCACGTTTTTACGCCTAAACCGCTAAACCGATTTTGATGAATTTTGGTATAGAGATAGATGGGACCTTGTAGAAGGATATAGGCTACTTTTCATGTAAGTACAACGCGCGAGAAGCCGCGGGCAGCACCTAGTTTACAATAAATGTGAGCCAGTTCAATTATCTTAGAACCGGCTAAATAACTGATCAAATAATCTAATCCAGATCACTACCAGAGGACAGTTTGTCCAAGACACACATTGCTAGAGCGAGAGACGTGTCGACATAGGATGTCGCATCAGCCGACATAATATATTTGTAAAGTGATTAAAGATGTACTACTGCTAAGGTCCGATGATGGAGTAGGGCTAGATAGAGTGGACGACGATGATGATGATGAATTTACATTGATTTTGTCTTTTGTAAAAATAATACGTGAGCGAAACTTGTTTCCTTGTTTCTTAATATGAAATGGTTGTTTAATATTTTGTACTTATTTGATTTGCTTCAGTTTGTTAATGAAACCGAACAAGAAATGCGAAGTGCAAGCGAATTTGGAAACTAAAGGCAAGAACTACACGGGCAATAAGGATATGTGCGTGCAGGACTCTTGTAAGTTGAACCATACATTATCAAACTAGTATTATAAATGGTGAAAGTTTGCGCGCGTGTGTGTTAGTTTGTTAATTACTCACGCTCAAACGGCTGGACGGATTTGGATGAAAATTAGTAATGATATAAACATACAGGCTACTTATTATCTTTTTTATGTCTATGTACCGCGCGGGCAAAGCCTCGGGCTCACACAACTACAAAACTAAGTATAGCTTGTATTATAGAGACCAAATGACTGATAGAATGCAAAATAACAAAATCATATATATGTTATTATTACACCCAGACACAGAAAAAAATTGTACACTTGTACATCTCTCTTATGGCTATAAAAGTCATAGAAAGTCACATATTTCACCAAAGAACATTGCCATGCAAGTTTTAGTGTTTTTAAAAACATTTAACTAAGTATATATTTTAGCATTAATATTTATATAATAATATGAAATTCGGTACGTAACAGTGTAAAATCAACCGAGTTGAGAACCTCCTCCTTTTTCGAAGTCCTTTAAAAAAATCCTGTGTAAGCGTAACTTTAAAGCCGGATTCATAAATACTCTATCTATTATTATGAATCCGAAAATGTCTTTGTCTGTTTGTGACACTTTCACGGTTAAACAGATCTTGATGAAATTTGGTGCGGAGACAGATTACAGAGACAGACAGACAGATACGTATTTTAAACGAACATAAGCTACTTTTTATGTAGTTACCACGCGTACAAAGCCTCTGGCAGCATCAAACAATCAGTAATCAGTCAGTCAGATTAAACACATCTCTATCATCATCATCATATCAGCCTTTAGGAAGTCCACTGCTGGACATAGGCCTCCCCAATTGATTTCCAGGAAGAACGATTTTGAGCCCTCTCCATCCACCGACTTCCTGCGATCTTTACAATGTCGTCAGTCCATCGGGTGGGGGGTCGTCCTACGCTTCGTTTTCCTGTCCTTGGTCGCCATTCGAGAACTTTTACTCCCCAACGGTTATCAGTTCTGCGAGCTATATGGCCTGCCCATTGCCACTTCAACTTGCAAATTTTGAGTGCTATGTCGGTGACTTTGGTTCTTCTACGGATTTCCTCGTTGCGGATTTTATCACGTAGTGAAACACCCAACATAGCTCTCTCCATAGCTCGTTGCGCGACTCTAAGCTTGTGTATGAGGCCAATAGTAAGCGACCAAGTCTCAGTTCCATATGACATCACTGGCAACACGCACTGATTAAAGATTTCGTCTCACATCTCTATACAACTACATAATTCAACTGCAGATGTAATAATCCGTAACTCCGAGCTGATCTGCGGTTCCATGGATAAGAGCACCCTGGGCTCGGGCACCAAGACCTGTATCTTCTACATCTTACTGCGCGACTGCGGCGAGGAGTTCGCAGTCAGATCCATGTGGAGGTGTGTACCGCTCTATAGCATTACGAGCTGATATATTTAGCGCATAGAACATCTATGCGCTAAATATAAATAATAATATTGAAATAATAATCCCTTTGAAATAATAATCAATAAATTTAAATCTATAACTTATTCCTTGCGAACATTATAATGAAACCCAAACACGATACCTCTGCAAGTTGATGAGGAGTACCCAACTCCTCAACTCTTCCTTGACCCATTAGTTGGAATATCCTGCATAGTCCAGCATAATGGAATATGAGTCAAGGTTACCATGTTTCAAACGATGAATTAGAATTTATTTATATGAAGAAAAACATCGTGAGGAAACCAGAACAGAACACAAAAGTAAGTGTTTCTATAAGAAAGTTTTAGAAAGTTCATAGTTCATGCATTGGGCTTGCAATTTGTTATGTACGAAATATTAACTTCTCAAAATGTAGGTACGTTATGTACCAAATACAGGGTGTCCCGGAATTTGTATTTTAGCCGGGGTGATTCGGATCAGGAAAATGAACAACATTTTCCCAGTTCCAATTTTCAAATTTTCATAAGTACATAAACTTTTTATTTTTTTTCAATAATAAATAATAATAATTAATATTGATGGACAATGCACACAACACCATCTAGTCCCAAACTAGGCATAGCATGTATTATGGTGACTAGATGACTGATAGAATACTTATATATTTTTAAATACATACTTATGATACTTTATAGCACCTAGACACAGAGCAAACACCTATGTTCTTCACACAAATGTTTATCCTGGCAGGGAATCGAACCCTCAACTAAGCTGACAGGCCAGTCCATTAAAATTATTCTTCTTTTCGTGTCGATGATTCAGTCGTTACATAGTTTTATTTAGAGTGGTGGCGATCACAATCGCACTTTCTGTGGCTGCGATAAGGTCTACCCTTGTGCAAGTATTTGAACAGAGAGGGCATACAAGTATATTAAATTTAAAATTAAAATTGACAACCCTAGCTTGTCAAACAATATTTCCGAGCACGTTACCTACCTACATAAACTCTAAACATGTAAAAATAAATTGCTACACTAAGATAGGCAGGCATAGGACCAGTACCTACTTTTACCAGTTTTAGCAAAGTTTGCTGCACATTTCTTCAATGAAAATCATCGAATTCATAAAAGCCTTAACATTTATTTTTCTCGTAAGTGTCGAGAATAGTTCTCAGGATAATATACTAGTTCCGGTACACCCTGTATAATGTTTGCACGTGCCTTTGATTATTAAGACATTCTAAAAGTTCTATGTAACTAGGTGTCTACCAACACAATATAATTACAGTCTTGAACATGATTGAAACAGGTTGGCTCGCATGGCATCTTACTACATGATGAACCGAGGGTTCAGCTTCGGTATAATCGACGTGACGCCCGGCAAGAAGCTTATAGAAGCCAAGAATAAACTACTGGAAAACGGGTGAGGATCATCTGAATTCTATACCACTATACTACGAATGTTTTAGTGGTTAACAGGTATTTATTGCGCATTACATTGTTACTCAAGTCAAGTCAAAGTCAAGTTGATTGCATTATGTTATCTGTCAGTGATTACATTATGTTACCTGTCACTGATTTAATTATGTTATTTGTGAGTGTTTTCGTTATGCAAATTGTCAGTGATTACATTATGTTACCTGTCAGTATTTCCATTATGTTACCTGTCGCTGATTTCATTATGTTACTTGTCAGTGTTTTCATTATGTTATTTTTCTGTGATTCCATTATGTTTCCAGTCATGGATCCGTTATGCAACTTGTTAGTGATTTCATTAAGGTATTTGTCAGTGATACCATTATGCAACTTGTTAGTGATTTCATTAGTTATTTGTCAGTGATTCTATTGTGTTACTTGTCAGTGTTTCCATTATGATACTTATTAGGGTTTGCATTATGTACTTGGCATTATTTTCATTATGAAAATTGACAGTGATTTCAATATGTTACTTGTCAGTTCTTTCACCATGTTATATGTCAGTAATTCCAATATTACTTGTTAGTGATTTACTTAAGTTACTTGTCAGTGATTCCTTTATGTTACTTGTCAGGTATTCAAAATGTGACGGCTACATCCTGGAAATGCAGAAGGGCACATTGCAGTGCCAGCCCGGCTGCACCATGGAGGAGTCCCTGGAAGCCGTCATGCTCAGCGAACTCAGCAGTATCCGGTACATATACAACCAACATACATTGCTACGATTTTAATTAGACCGCTCGGCAACGTTCGTTTTTCCGAATTATAATTATGAAATCAGGCCGTCCTGAGACCTTTCAGTTACCAGCGAGCCGTTTCGAGCTACGGAACGGCCGGACATTGACTATAGTACTGTATAAATACAACACAAACATTGAAATTATTCTAGGTCCATTATGATTTATCAACCATTTGTTCCTTCTATATAGAGAGTTGGCGGCGAAAGCATGTTTCCGTGAACTTCACCCGACGAATGCTCCGCTTGTGATGGCCCAAAGTGGTTCCAAAGGTATTGAACTTAATACACAGGACGTTGTAGTTCTTGCGATAGTTTTTAGATGAATTATGTTTGTTGTACACAATGCGAGAGAAGTAGTTTTAAGAATTAAATAAAAAAATAATATTGGTGGATAATGCACACAACATCATCTAACCACAAACTAAGCAATATAATACTTATATATTTTGAAATATATACTTATGATACTATAACACCCACATACAAAACAAACACCTATGATCATCACACAAATGTTGGTCCTCGCAGGAAATCGAACCTCCAACATTCAGCGCAGAAGGCAAAGCTACTCTCAACTGAGCTGATAGGTCAGTCATTAGTCAAAGTCAAAAATATTGTTGTTCAATACAATCACAAGGATCACCTTAAAACGTCTTACGTACTATGTGAATTTAGGTGTCAATTCCTCCTAACCCAAGCTCGAGAAGAACTGGCAAGAAACTCTTACGGTATACCAGTACGGTAAACAGCGTAAGGTCTATTTTACACATTATTTTAATCTAAATTACTAACTTCAGTACAGTCTGAGACAGACTGAGATCCTCTCAGTCTAGTCGACCATATCCGCAGGAAATACATAGTCCGTACACTAGAGTCTAATTAAGCCATAGATTTTCTTAGAGCGCATTTGCGCTCGTACATTCTTGAGATGACAAAAAAACTTAGGATGAATCTGCTCCAACTCGACTCGGCATCCGTAACAAAAGCAGCGATCATACAAAAAGGGTTAAGACCAGACGAGTTTCTTGCCGAATCCTTCATGAACTGGTGATAGGAGGAACCGTCACCTAAATTCACTAGCATGTAAGAAGACGATTCAAAGTGGTCCTTGTTATTTTATTGGGAATATTTTGATTTGATCTGAAAGTAAATATCCATTGGTACCAGGGATCTAACGAAACTATGACGATATTATGCCACACAAGAAAAAAAATCCATATTTTTAATGAAGTGTTTGAGAAACTTAATAATATTATAAATGCAAAAGTGTGTGTGCCTGGTTATTTGTGTTTCAGTGACGTTGTAGATGGGTAGATTTGGATTAAACTCGGTATGTATATGCTCAGTGACCAAATAGCATATCTGCTTGTAGGTACCACATTTGTGAAGCCGTGGAAAAAAAATTGTAGAGTTGTACGTTTTTAAAAACACGAGGTTTATTCACATATTAGTTTACGGAGGCAATGTTTCGATTTATTAAGAGAATCTTCATCAGGGTGAGTTTGATTCGCGGTCCGTGTGTTGCCGCTCGAGCTCAAGGTTCACACTGGTCGGTGCCTCCATCGACAAAATAATACGTGAGTAAAGCCCGTGTTTATCAAATGTATAGTACAACTCACGAAAGTTTTGAAAGTGAAATAGTAGAGTTGTGTTTGAAGTTTTATGTGTTGTCCAGGTTCAAACATCAACATATCGCAAATGATTGCGTGTGTGGGACAACAGGCGCTCAATGGGAAACGCGTGCCCAACGGATTTGAAGACCGTTCGTTGCCGCATTTCGAAAGACATTGTAAGTATTCATCAACTTCTCCGTAGGACCCACGTTTGAAGTTGAGGCTGCCAGATGCCTGGACCTATGTGGAACAGGAGTCCATCGCATTTCCAAAATTAGATTATAATAAATTAATTAGAAATATTGAGTAATCCAAGAGCTTGTTTTAAACGATTGTTAAAGTAATTTAACAATCGCTAATTAAGCTATCTAATCGTTATCATAAGATAACGATGAAGATAAGATAACGTCAATCAGTCGAGATCTTACCATCTAAGATTGAGGGTACAATCATAATCCCGAGACACAGTTTCCAACTAGTTCGGGGGCTGGCGAATACCCAACACGCTGAACCTTGTAGTTGGTTTATCGACACCTCAATTTCCTTCTAGATTATGTTTAGTATAGTTAAAGGTTGTCTGGAAGATATCGCCCTATGCGATAAGACCGCCGTTTGCAAGACATATTACACTGTAGCCGTAGCATTCATTTTGTACCTACATAAAATGATATGTTCTTAATAAAGTTCATTTATTCATATTATTATAAAGATATCGTGAAGCAAGCATCATTGACACCTAACAAAAATACTTCTTGATGACCACGACCGCTCTGTCAAGCGCGTAACGACTAAAAAGACAGTCAAGTTGGTTTTAGAAGAAGGTTTCGACATACCAGCGCCTAGCTACCTTCCATTGGCGAAGTATATGCTGAGTCGAGGCCTTATAGTTGTGCCACACATTTTTACCTCTCTTGTGTTCATCAATTAGTGATTGTGTTTGCTTGATTTACAAATGAGTATCTATGTCTATATTTAAATATTTCTTATCTATTCTCTTCTAGCCAAAATCCCAGCAGCGAGAGGTTTCGTTGAGAACAGTTTCTACACAGGACTCACTCCTACAGAGTTCTTCTTCCACACCATGGGAGGCCGTGAAGGTCTCGTGGACACCGCTGTAAAGACAGCTGAGACTGGCTATTTACAGCGACGACTTGTTAAGGTATACTCTTACATATTTGGTGACCATTTAGGGTCACAAAGTGATTGTCCTAATATTATAAATGTGAAAGTTTGTTAAGATGTCTCTTTGATACTAAATCACATATTAATGGATGAAACATATATAGTTTTAGTCTGTGATTTGGAACAGCATATAGGCTATTTATCTCCGTACCAGGCAAAGCCGTGGGCAGCAACTAGTAATAAACAAAACCGAATCTTCTTATCGTGTTATTAGTTGTGGGGACTAGCCACGACTGATGCGTATGTTTTGTGTAACGCGTCGTCAATCCCCAGTCGTTTCTCCCCGCTCACTGAGTCGTAACATATGCATTAAAGTGATATATAGCAAAAAATATACAATTATAAAACATAAATATTGTAAAAATAAACCATCCCATTGAAAATTCTAACAATATTGTACTAGAGTTTATAAAAGCAAACGAGACACAAATGCAAGATCGCTACTTTACACTGTATTTGTGCGCTCGAGAATAGACATATAGATAAAACAATTACATGATAAACCACACACGTTCAATCAATTGTAATACATAATGGTAACAATATAAAACTTAAAATTAGACATTAGATATTTAAAACTAAAAGTGCGCGTGTGTTGCAATATCAAAAGCTCAGCGATTATATTGCTCAAAAAGCAAACATTGATTTTCAGCTATTACCCTCGAGATGACGAGCCGAAAACGAGTATCCCGATACAATTCAAGTTATTGTCATCACGTACTTATGCGACAAATTTTACGAACTAAAACTGATTCTTTACACGTCCCTACACTAGTCATACAAACTTACAAACCAGTGTCGTAAATAGATTAAAGTGAGCTTCAAAGACTCGGTCTAAGTTAGAGTTCTCCACAGTCTCTGGAAGACTTGGTCCTGCAGTACGATATGACGGTGCGGAACGCGACAGGCGAGGTGGTGCAGTTCCGGTACGGAGCCGACTCCCTGGATCCCTCCTTCATGGAAGGCAAGGACCGGCCCGTGGACCTGCCGCGCGTGCTGGCACACGTGAGGGCCAGCTGTCCTGCCAGGTACAACCACCATCTAATTATGCATTCCATGTAACTAATAAATAAATATTGCTGGACTGCATTGTCAACATCATCTAGCCTCAAACTAAGCATAGCTTGTAACATGGTGGCCAGATGACTGATAAAATACTGATTTATTTTTAAATACATACATATGATACTTTATAACTCCCAGACACAGAACAAACACCCATGTTTATCACACGAATGTTTATCTTGGGAGGGAATCGAACCCTCAACCTACAGCGCAGAAGGCAGAGCTGCTACCGACTGAGCTGACAGGCCAGTCATTATTTAACTAACAATAAATATAAATTATCAATTTTAAATTGTCGAATGATTACTTATAATAACTTATGATAATAATAATAAATTGACTGATATACTACTTATATACCTTTTTTTGTAAAGACATAAATATTATACATAGAAACACCCAGAGCCAAGACAGATACTTGCAGAACATACACGTATCACGTACATTTATCCCGCGGCGAGAATCGAACTCGCAACCTTTTGCATCTCAGCTATTGATATTGCAACCATACAAAGCGTTAGGAACAGATTAGTTTCTTGCAGGATTCTTCTTGGACTGGGATAGGCGAAACCGGCACCTAAATTCACATGTATCATGTAGGTCGATCCAAAATGGTCGTTGTGATTCAATGGAATCATAATCTGTTTGATTCGATAACAGGGATAGGAAGCTGATTCTCAGAAAGTGTGACAAATATCTCATGCTTGACGTCATCATCTTACCCGTCAACTACCTTACTTTCTGATCATCAGCTCAGATGAGAACATTTGAGTGTCTGGAGCATAAATGTAAAGGATCTGTCCTATACATATCCTTTGCATTTATGCTAGGAAATCATCAAGGTTCGGGCCAGTTGCCCCATTGAGTCTCAGGTCTCAATTAATTGCGATGCTGGTGTTGAATTTAGACCTCTATATCGCAGGGACGAAGATCCACTCGACGGGGATGGTATAATGCTCGCAGCTAAGGAGACGTTAGCGCTGGACGACTTCAAGACTTGCACTGAAGAGTTCAAGAACGAAATACTGTAAGTATTGTTTTAAATTGAACATTATTATAATAATGTGAGTAATGTGTATACTACTACTCTTTCTATTGATCTTTCACCTGTTAATATGTTTTTTTGAACCAAGCCCGGCAAACCGCTATATGAATACAGCAAACATTTGTTTACTTTTGCTTGAGAATATAACAAATAGTGTTAATACGGATTATTGCTGAGTCACCAGCTCCAAGAACGCGAAAGTAGTGTTACTATAGTCTTCTCCGCCGAAGAAAAATCTACGGGTAGACATTGGTTTACTCGGTTTGCGTTAAGGTTAAGGTTAGAAACAAAAGTAAGTGTGACCTAACATTTTCATTTGTCAAAATTCAGTGCGATTTGACATAAAGATACGTGGACTTAGCGTCTCTGAATCTAATGGGTCGATCTTAATCTTTGCTAAAGAATTAATCTGAGTCTAAGACGAGCACTCGTCGAAGTGTGTACATTTTGGCGATGCACTACGACCGAGCACTGCTAACATAGATAATACATGTAATGTATTATCTGCTAGCATTACATGTATTGATAATCTCTGTAATGATAGATGTAATGTTTGAAATAAATAAATAAACTAAAAAACATAAAAGGTCGTTTCCTATGAAGTTACCGTTCTATAGTACTGACCATTCGCAATTAACCACATTGGCAATCTTCATTTCTCCAGAGAAAAATCACCAGCTCTTTTCTAGTTGCAGAAGAAGTGTGAGCAAATTGCACAGGTCTAATCAATTCTTGGTATTCTGATACTTCAATGAATATTATTGAGAACAGCGCAAAAACATGGTAACATTGACCCATTAGCTGGAATCTGTAAGATACCCAACTCCATACCAACTTACAGTAGAGGTTAGGGTGTTTGGTCTCATTAGAATGCTCTCAATTAAATAGATAGATCTTTTTGAGTTAGGGGGTATTAAAATATTGAATTTATACATGTTTCCTTGCAAAAGGTAATCGGTACCCAAGGTACGAGTATATGAGCCGGTAAAACTGTCACGGAAGTAGCACTGGGTTTGTTCACTAGGAGCTACCTCCGGACGCTATCGGAGTTGGTGCGGTCGCTGCGAGCTCGCTACGCCGGCTACAGCGGCGCGGCGCGGCAACTGGAGCGGCTGACGCTGACGCAGCTGGTGCGGTTCATCCGCGTCTGCCACGACAAGTGTCAGCGTGCGATCATCGAACCTGGGACCGCGGTCGGCGCGCTCGCTGCACAGGTTACCACCGTACACTAATAAAAGCTTGTTACCTATAAACTTGTACCTTTGTACCTCCATTGGCGCAGAAACTTAAAATGAGTCTTGGACCCCGCAACGAGAACACGCCACTTTCCCCTTTGCGGTCTCCTGCCGGTTAATAGCTTCGAGCTCGCACAGGTCAGCTTCGAGTCTATTGCTCCGATATTTTAGATGATGAGTGCTCGACCCAAGTATGTCAAAGTCAAAGTCAAAAGATACTTTATTCGATACAATCACAAGGATCACTTTGAAATGTCTTACATACTAGGTGAATTTAGATATAAATTCCTCCTAAACAAAGCCCGAAAAGAACTGTCAGGAAACTCGACCTGGTCCTAGCGCTTTTTTGCATGATCCATCTTATAACCAGCTTAATTATGAAAAACGAATATAAGAAAGTTTATACATTTCAAATGTGTCGGTTAACTGTCTGAGGTCGAGCGACATGAGGCCCTGTATTCTTATCAATTAATATAGTAATTTATGTATATTACTTTTGAAAAAAGCATATTACTTTTTTCAAAAGACTACCCTATATTATGTATAAGCTTTAAATTTGCACCCAAAATTAGTCTCAGCCTCCGAAAAGAGAACACGCCACTCTGGCCCTTGCAGTCTCAGGATTTTTTAAATAAGTTTCCTGTGTTGTTTTTTTTAATCTATTTTATTTGCATTAATCGAAGTATTCATTCATGCTATTGATGCATCTTTGACAGCGCAGTGTCAATTTATCGATGCCTTGGAGAAGCATTTTGTACTGCTCCCCGGGTACATATTGAATTTTTTTAACTTTTTCTAAAAAGTTGTCTAAATTCTGAAGAAAAGTAAATGTTTTTGGAAAGGAGAATTACAGGCCGTGCATTCATTTCGTTCGTCGTGTTCGCTCTGTAAACGTCGTTCATGTTGCTTGCTGTTTGCGCTGCACTGCTACCACGAAGAAGTGCCCTCGGCCGTGCCACTCGGCCGAGGGCACTCTCTTGCCACTGTATGCCCTTTACTCTTACTGTTGAAGTATAGTTGACAATCGTCAACCATAGCTACAGACATGAACAAACTATGAACAAAAACTAGGAACTAAAAGCTATGAACAGCAAAGTCGACATCATCATCTACCTGCCTTATCCCACTAAGTGAGGTCACACAACTGTTTCTTTTCTTGCACTCCCTCTATCCCTTAATGATGAATATAAGCAGTATTTCTTCTCCCTCAGAGCATAGGCGAGCCCGGAACTCAGATGACATTAAAAACCTTCCACTTCGCCGGCGTAGCCTCCATGAACATCACGCAAGGAGTACCGCGGGTGAAGGAAATCATCAACGCCTCCAAGGTCATATCAACACCGATCATCACGGCTGAGCTGACGGACCCGTATGACCAGGAGTTCGCTAGGAGGGTGAAGGGACGGATTGAGAAGACTACGTTAGGAGAGGTATGGGATTTAGAAGAACTGTTAGGTAAGCATAGGAGAAGTATGTAGAGTTGAAGTTGTAGCGGCATATTATTTTAACACTTGGTTGCCTGCTACCGGAAACTGCCAGGAAACTTAATTACATATCAATACCAATTTTATGCAAATCTGTCAAGCCGTTTAAACGCATGGAAGTAAAGTAACAAACTAACACGCACACACAAACATTCGCTTATTGTGTGATTAATAGAAAGTATAATAAGACGAAGCATGTTTTTTTTAGATAACGACGTACATAGACGAGCTCTATCTATCTAAGGAATGTTTTCTGCTGATCCGTCTTGACGCCGAGAGGATACGGCTGCTGTGTCTCGAGGTCAACGTGGAGTCTATCGTCTATTCGTGAGTATACTTTAAATAAATATAGGTACAAATTTCACACAGCACCATCTAGCTCCAAACTTAGCTAAGCTTGTACTGTAATACTTCTAGTCATGTAAATACATATAAGATTCTTTACAAATACAAATATATTTATTTGGAGCAAAAGTAACAAGGTAACATTAAAACATATGAAAACGAGACCGACCGCAAAAGTGTAAAACTGGCGCAGCCAGTAGCGCCGTCCCCTAATCAATTCCAAATTAAAACATTTTTATAAGGTTTTAAGTAAGTTTAAAATTATACATTTTTTAAAAAGTAAAATTAAGTATGCAGAATACATTTCAGTCATTAAATGTATCTAAAATGTAATTTAATGTTTCGCTGGTGTGTGTGTGTGGGTGTGTGTAGGATCAGGTATATTATGTTCTTTATAACATTCAGACTCAGAATAATAATAATGCAGGACATTTCACACAGCATTATCTGGTCCCAAAGTAAGCAAAGCTTGTGTTTTGGGTACCACATGACTGATAAACTACTTCTATACATTTTCTTAAATCTTCCTCTTTATCTTCCACTCTTTGCGCTCCAAGGCCAGAGTTTGCCAGTTTGGCTCGTCGCATCCAGATCGTGTCGACATCTTTCCCTGGGTCTGCCGCGTCGACTCCGACTATCGGACACCCACTAAGTGACAACGTTCTATATGCATTCGAGTCCGTTCCATTTCAAACGTGAAGTCCTCGTACCTGCATCCGCTATGCCCGTTCGATCGGATTTCGGTATTTCGGACAAGGTCTTTTGATCCCCAAAACTCTGCATTCTGCTCTCATATTTTGAGGTCTGATTTTTGTGATTTTGTCAAAGACCATGTCTGAGCACAGTTTGTCAGTATGAGTAAGATACAGGTGTCGATGAGTTTGCGCTTTAGTGATATCGGAAGGTTGCCCTTCATATGCTGCTTCATGGCCCTAAATATTATACATAGATAAGCAGTTATACAATTTATAAGCAGTTTGAAAGATATCCTCTATGTTAACGACATTCCTCCGGACTCCGAAAGTGGGTAAGCAATTGGGTTGAACATCTAATCGCTTGCCTACCATTACCTATCACTCACTAAGTATAACATAATTTGGTGTACCTATTTCATAGTTATATATCTCATGTTTTTTTTTTGTTTTATTGTATTATTATTAATTTTATGTTATGCTTTTATGTCACTTTTTATTTAATACTTACGACCTTTTTAGCTCATTTTTGTTTAGTCCGTGTTTAACCTCATTACCTACTCTGTTTAATTATACTCAGGCGAGTATACCTTGTTGTCACATAATTTAGCCGTACGCGCAAGTGTTTACGTTTCAATCCAGTTCAAAACCTGTAATATTGTTAGATTTAAGTTTTTTTTTGTGATCGTAATGTGTTTTGTGCGTTAAATAAATAAATAAAAATGAATAGATAAATAGAAAAACACCCAAACCCGAGACAAATATTTGCAGATCATACAAACTTTTGTCCCGCGGCGGAAATCAAACTGCGCCACAGACGTCGTCTATAAACATCTATGTTCCCACAAATGCTTGTCTTAGATGCATGGGGATCGAACCCACAACCTACTGAACCTACAGTGCAAAAGACAGGTTACCAACTATCAACTGAGCTGAATCAAAGCTTAAAGTTTTTATCTGTTCTTCATGTTCGAGTTGATACCAATTTGCTGCTGTAACACACATACTAAACAGAACATTTAAGCTCATTCTTTGTGCCTTAATTTTGAACACCTGAAACAAATCGAAGGGTGTTACTTATAAGTTTGACGTGTGTATTTGACAACCTCTGTGGCGTGGCCAAAGCCTGCCTGAGACGGCAGAAGGTTGCGGGTTCGTAAATAACACAAGCTTTTTAGAAGCACAAGATAAAAAAAATCGGGTTGTACTCCGGGCGTGCAGACAAAAGTGAAAACTTATTTTGGCGCGTTAGAGTTTAGAAATAAATCACTTCAAAATCAGTAATTATGGCGATTGCCAATCAAATACTGAACGAACACAGATGATGCAATATTTTTTGTTCAGAATGTAGATAATATATCAAAGAACCTAACTCAGTAAACTTCTCCATACAAAAGTAGACTAAACATGTGAATAAAGGTTTATAATCAAATGGGGCGAGCGCGGCAGCCGGCTGCATCGCGGCCCAGACGGTAACGGTGTCGCGAATCCAGAGGTTTTACCTCATCTAAAAATATGCGTAACGCGCTAAAAGAAGTTTTCACTTCAATAAATCAATAATAAATAATACGGGACATTTCATACAGCGTCATCTAGCCCCAAAGAAAGCACAGCTCGTGTTATGATGACTGATATACTACTTATATACTTTTTTTTTATAAATACATATATATTATACATAGAAACACCCAGACCCAAACAAGATACTTTAGGACCAGATGTGTGAAATGACCGGTATTATTTATTACCATTTTAATAAAACTGTGTGGACTGTGTATGTGTGTCTATGCTATGTCATCATAGCTCTCAAATTAACCATTGCTTGATGAATTAGTTTTGAGTTTTTGTTTGAAAGGTTAATTGATCGAGTGTGCTCTGTAGGGCGATTATGGAACTCTAATTACAATCAATGTCTATCAGTTTTCAAACGAATCATTGAAATTACGATAGACATTGATTGTAATTAGAGTTCCATAATCGCCCTACTGTTCAGCCAAAGATCATTAGGTCTTTTTAGTTGATGAAGGGATGATGAAGAAATTAAGCATATTATCTTACTTCAATGATATTGCAAGAACATGACAACCTTGACTTAATGCTGTAGCATCCGCATTGGGAATCCTTAGGATACCCAACTCCCCACCAACTTACAGCAGAGTTATCGGGAATTGCCCTAATGCATAGGTTATACTTACGTTTTAAAAACTAAAAAGAAAACCGACTTCATTGACTGAAATTTGAGCCCATAAAAATACAACCGAAATGAGAACCTACATTTTTGAAGCCGGTTAAAAATAGTTTTTATTTTACGCTTTTTAGTAGGTACTTTATCATTTTTCGAAATTCCTAAACACCACTGGAAAGTCACAGGAAAGCAAAATATAAATATTTCGTTTCATCCAAGTGGATGACATATTTTTTTCAGTTTTTTTGATGTAAAAACTTATATACTAAACCGATTTTTATGAAATTTATATAATTTATATCCTTTCACATGAAATCAGATTTTTTCAAATCGGTTCATAAATGACGAAGTTATGAGGTAACAAACATAAAAAAAAAGTATAAAAAAACTGTTGAATTGAGAACCTCCTCCTTTTTTGAAGTCGCTTAATAAATAGATGTTTCGTTTTAGTGTCGAGTGTTTTAAAAATTGTATGTATATATATTTGTGTCTACGTATGGTATCCTTAGATTCAAATGTGTCTGTCTATCTATTTGACGTTTTACGTAACAACAGAGGTTATTCTACAGGATATGCACATCAAAGCTACGAATAAAGCCAGGCAACATATCAATAGTGTCTGACTGGGCCATCAAAGTGAGCGCCGAGCCTGCCAAGAACGGCGGCTGGCTAAACATGAGTCTGCAACAGCTGGCGAGGCAGCTGCCAGCCGTCGTCGTCAAAGGATTGCCGCAGGTCTCCAGAGCTGTTATAGCCTGTGAGGACGCTGATCAGACACCTAGGTATGTTAAAGCAAATAGCTGGAAAAATATTCGCTATTAGATTCTGTCCCTGGTTTCGCACGCGTGTTACTTTCTTATAATGCTGCCTATATTCCAGCTCTGCGATTATGTTACTTTGATAATATCAAAATATTGATACTAACAGCTTTAATTACAAAAATAAAAAAGCCTTTATTTACTCAGTTAGTTACAGTTACACAAAGTTAGTTTTTAATTTAATTCTATTTAGTTTCTAGTCTTATTTAAGGTTTTAATTATATACTAAGTTTTGACGTGATAACGTCTTATAAATCGATGAAGGCCGGCTGCACGCACGAAAAATTGTCTTGTTCCGCCTGAGCGTGCAAGCGAGAGCGCGGAACAAGCGATAGAGAGCCACGATCGGCCTAAGCGTTCGGCTTGTGACGCACCTTCATAGGTTAAAAGTATGCAATTTTTATCAATGTTTTCTTATGACGTGATCACGTAAAATTATCGTCCGTAAACTGACTTTACAGACAACCATTTTTTTTTTTCTATTTTTGTCTTAGTTGAGGCTTTGAAAAGAGATCAACTGTTGATTTAAATGAATAAATGTGTTGTTTAAAATGTTAACGTGAAAATTCCGACCCGATGTAATCATTACTACTGCTACAAAAGTTGACCTTTGACATTCGTACATAATGGTATATAAACCATGTTATTTTTATATGTTTAAAATATAGATTGGTCTTGGCCGTAGGTACAAACTGTGCGTGGAAGGAGATGGGCTGAGAAACGTAATGGCTACCTACGGGATCAACGGCTCTAAAACAACTTCCAACAACATTCTAGAGGTAATGCCGACTTCAGATTGTACTTTTGAATCTCTGAATGCATAGAAGATTCTCTCACTCGGCTATTGGCATAAGTAGGTACTGAAATATCTTGGTGTATCAATAGTAGTGAATCTGATTCTAAAACTAATTAAATTAGACTATCGCAGTCCCTTTCAATTCAATGTAGTAAGAAAAGGAGAGCTATAAATTTTGTTAGATTTAGCTAAAATCCAATATACGGTTTCAAATATTACTTTTCAAAATTATTCAACACATATCATTCTCTCTCTCGGCTAGTAGCAGTAAGACTGAGATTCATAGACAAAAGAGTTACTTACTTAATTAGAAATAGTTACGACAACGATTAAAGTTATGCTCACGACTCCGAATGTCAAATCACAATTACTTTCTGAATTTATACAAACGAAAGCGCAAATTCACGCTTTGTCTCTGAATCAAATAACCAAATACTGAAACGCCAGTAAGTATTTGAGACCAACTCAAATGCTATGACCCTGTTATCATTCAAAATTTGCATTAGGAAAAGGGCGCAAACGTCATAAAGTTCAAATAAAGTTAAAGTAAAGTTTTAGTATTCGTACTTTAGCGTTTTTATTTCCCAGGTGTACCAAACGCTGGGCGTGGAGGCAGCCAAGTCGACGATAATCAGCGAGATCCAGGGCGTGATGGCCGGACACGGCATGAGTGTGGACCGCAGGCACGTGGAGCTGCTGGCGGGGCAGATGACGGCGCGAGGGGAGGTGCTCGGCATCACGCGCTACGGACTCGCGCGTATGAAGGAGTCCGTGTTAAATCTGGCCAGTGTGAGTCTCTCTCACAACCGGTGTACCTCTAGCATGGCTAGGATATTCTTGTTATCCTAGCTTGAAATACTAGCCTCTTATCCTGAGCATTCAAACACAAACAAGTCATGTTTATTTTGCTCAACTTTTGCAAGGATCTATATTCTCGTAAACCTGAAGAGCAATATTTATTTATTTTTTGGCCAGTGTTAGTTTCTCTCTCTGCCAGTAAATTCTCGCTTTGATCGAATTTTGATCTCTGGTCTAGGACTACTTGTATAAATAATTCAAATTATAATAACTGAATTTCATTTACAGTTTGAGAAAACAGCTGACCATCTTTTCGATGCAGCATACTATGGACAACAAGACTGCATTGAGGGTGTCTCAGAGTCCATCATATTGGGTGTTCCAGCGGCAATAGGAACTGGTGTGCTGCAGTTACTGCACCGGTCTGCGAGACCCAAGACTCTGCCAACCAGACCCTTGCTGTTTGACAACCCGCAATACCATGACAGCATATGGGACTAACTTCACCTATTTATTTATATATATATAGGATCAGTGTTTCTTTACACTGGAAATTTTACTTAAGGATTAAATGTATGTTTTGTTAGCAAACTGCTTTTTTTTTTATAGACTGCATACTCTTTAGGTCAAATCAATATTTTTGGGTTTTTTTAAGGGTAGGTGTAGGTGTAGCATCCTTTGTCTTATATTTTAGATTTTTTTTAAAAGGTCTTGGTACAATAACTTAACTTTTTTATAGTCTTGTAACTGTATCTTATGTTGGTTTGTTGCCAGAAAATAAACTGTCTATCTAGAACATGATTTATATTTCGCTTACAACATAAATAGTTACAGAAAGAATATCACTATGTCTGTATACACTGATGCTCAGTGGTGCTCAGCAGCCTCCTTCCTTCTGATCTCTGCCCATTTGCTGACATTCTCAGGGGAGTTTGCTAGAATGAAAAAATTAGAATAAAGACATTATCTTAGTGATATTAGGCAGTACAGTTGCATCATCAAAAACATAAGCATGAGTTATGTACATTTTAAATAAAATTTTAAGTGAAAAGAGTTAGTATATAGCGTAAATGAGTGTACTTGTATCTAACAATGACCAATAATTGAAGAAATCAAGTGAAATATTTATCTTGGCTATCTGATTTTGCTGTAGACTGCAGAGCATGTCAAGGACTGGCATAGATTCTGAAGATTGATCAAGTCTCATTCTATCCTATGTCAGGAAAAAATATCCTGATACTAGTGTCGGTAAACCAGAAGGTGCTCACCTAGTTTGTTGATCTTGTAGAACACGGGGGTAGACAAGACGATGGCAAATGCCCAATAGCGCCAGATCCATTGCTTCTGGAAGTAGAACTTGAGTGGGAATTGTGCCAGCTTAGCGCTGAACGTGTACGGGAACTTCATGGGACGACCGGGTGCTGGGGCGTCAGACATCTTGGCGGCTTTGCTGCTGGAAACCACAACGTATTATGTAATGTTTTTTATTTGTCTGTATTAGGAAAGAACGCCTCCGAGATATTGCTTCAGGAAGTAAAGAACGCAGAAACATTAATTCTATGTTTAATTGTTGGATTGCACACAATAATACCTGATTCAGAAGTAGATTGCAAGAAAATAAAATTCTAACCTTTTCAAAGTAAAGTAAGTACGATCGATTGACAGGACAGAGACAGATATATATTCGACAAACAGCTGTCATGTCAGTCAGTCTGTACTGTAAATTAGTGATGTGCGTGTATGTGTTTCGTTCGAATGCGCATGCTTCATGCTTATTCGTTTCTCGTCCAAAACACTAACCAGGCCAGACGTGTGTTTAAATCGTGTAAAATTATTGTGTGGACTGCCTTTCAACTTTAAC
This sequence comes from Lampropteryx suffumata, assembly GCA_948098915.1. Lineage (NCBI taxonomy): Eukaryota > Metazoa > Arthropoda > Insecta > Lepidoptera > Geometridae > Lampropteryx > Lampropteryx suffumata. The sequence goes on along the minus strand of OX402563.1, from coordinate 17,466,779 downwards.
CTCTGTGGCGTTACCCAATATAGTCTATTTTTAAAGTAAATTTATTCTGACTCATAGCCCCATTCTACGCCGTGTCAACCAGAAGACACCGCTCGCTTCGGTGTAATTACAAGGTACCCACATCTTATTTCTCATTACTCATTACGATACTACTGTATAGTATCGGGCCGGCACTAGACTATAACCAATACTTACAGACAAATCATGCATCGCACGCCAACATCAGGCAAATCAGCTATGTATTCTTCTCAACCTAACCTCAGCACTGAGAATGAAGATCATGATGTCGTGAGAAACTTTAATCTCAGAAAACGTAAAAACCCAGAACATGACCTTGTTATGGATCTCAAAGACTCTCTTATGCAGTCCTTCAAGGATTTGTTGAATGCTGAAGTTTCAGAGATGAAGCAACAAAATATGAAAATTCTTCAATCAAACGCCGAAATTATACAGCTTTTGCAGTCCAGTGCTGCTGATTTGAAGAAAGCTAATGAGAAAATAGCTACTCTTGAATATGAACATGATGTGACAAACAAGCGAGTTAACGAACTTGAATATCAACTACATGAGGTTCAAAAGCAACAAATTAAAAAAAATGTGGAAATAAGAAATGTCCCAAGACATGAAAATGAAAACATCAAGGACATATGCAAATCGTTGTATAACACTCTTAACCTCAAACCAGTAGATGATATTCTTCACATGTACAGAAAAGGCAAGAACAATAACTCTCCAATAGTAATTGAATTGAATAATGTTACCCAGAAGGATGAACTCCTAGCAGCAGTAAAAAAATATCACAGTGAAGATAAAAACCGTAAATTATGCTCGGAGCACCTAGGAGTAAAGGGAGACGGATCTAAGGTCTATGTGTCGGAAGCAATTACAACCCTGACCAAAAAAATCCATGGCGAAGCGAGAGGCCTTGTCAAAAATGGTCATTTCAAATACTGCTGGATATCTCGAGGCAACGTTCTGCTTCGAAAAGATGAAGGACAATTACCGATCTTAATCAAATCGTTGCACCAGGTTGCTGCACTGAGAGCAACACGTTCATCGTGACTAGATTGCATAATAAGTAAGGCACTTTCTTCTTTTTTCGTACAATTAATTAGTTTTTCTTTTTATACCATAGTTCTTTTTTGTTATTTAACTAGACTAGTTTATGTTTTTGGAGAGATTATGACTATTATTTTAAATAAAACTAACACTTATATATCCTATACCTCACTTTATATTTATAGTATATTTTACAATTTATGTTGTTTGAGCCACTTACATATCAGATATTCAGTGTTCAGTTCTATCATTCACAATCATGTCGACCTAGGAATTAAAATGCACTTGAATAAACTGATTGGTACGATCATCGCCTTCACTTACAGGCCAGGTACGAAAATTCTAGCAGCTTGCTTCTATAACTACTACAATGGTTAATGACCTTGAGGTGGTTACAACTGACGTTGATCATGAGATCAATGTTGGTGACTCGTATCTGGTTAATGATCCTGGTGAATTCGATGATATTACTAAATCTAAAATGTACCTCAAAGTTATTTCGCAGAATATTCGGAGTATTCACAAAAACTTCGAAGAGCTTAATGTTTTCCTTTCGCGTGGTGACTCTGATTACGATCTTATTATCTTGTCTGAGTGCTGGCTACAGAATCGTATATCTATACCTACAATAAATCAATACAATAACTTCCAAACTGCTAGACACATTAATCAGAATAGTGGAGTAATTGTATATATTCGGAACAATATTACAAATTTTACCGTTTATGAACCTAATGGCATAAGAGATGCTGACTGTCTTGTTGTGAATCTTGATAACAAAACCGCTTTTATTTGTGTATACAGATCTCCATCTTTTGGGTCTACTGATAATTTCCTCTTCTCCATCGATGAGTTACTAACAAAATTAAAATACATACCAAATATTTATATTCTAGGCGATTTGAACATAGACATTAGTAAAGGCAACTGTGATCCTAGGTCTGATGAGTATTTAGACTTGCTTGCAACCCATGGTCTTTTACCGAGCCACATTATACCTACACGAGAAGCTAAATGTATTGACCACTGTTTCGTGAAGTCAAAGACTAAGGTCCTTACTGCAATTTGTAACACATCTGTTACAGATCATAGCTGTGTTCATCTTGCGATACCATTTTTGCAACACCACAGATCTTTTAGAGAGCATAAAACTTTAAGTAGAGTAGATTATGAGAAATCTTATAAATTGCTGTCAGAAGTGGATTGGAATGATATTTATAAAGGTAGGGACGCAAACCAGGCTACTGAATTATTTCTCAACAAAGTATCTAACATCATCACGAATGCCTCCAAAACGTATACAGTCCCAAATAGAAAAACAACGCTCCAGCCATGGATCACACCTGGGCTGCTAAGATGTATGAGGTTTAGGGACACTCTTCATAGACGCCATAAAAAGTCTCCCAGAGATAGGAACTTAGAAATCACGTACAAGCGTTACAGAAATCACTGCAATAACATACTCCACAAAATGAAAAATGAATATGACAGATCGGACCTACAAAATAGTAAAAATGATATTAAAAAAACCTGGAATGTTATTAAAAGGGTTTGTAACCTTAAAAATCCTAAACAAGCACATATGTCAAGTGGGCTCTTGAGAATGAAAGAAACACCCCAGGCATCGATTGATCACATTAATGATTTCTTTGTAAACGTGGGTGGTAATCTTGCTGCATCTATTCTAAAAAACTGTAACATCACGGAACAAAACCTAACGCAAAACTTTAAACCCCATAATACCAATTTAAATTCACTTATGCTACTTGAAACAAACGTAATGGAAATCAATAATATAGTTGCGTCCCTAAAAAATACACCGGCTTCTGGTTGGGATGGAATATCGTCTGTTTTCATTAAAAGATTTATTAGTCTACTAAATTTGCCTATCACTCACATTTGTAACCTTTGTCTGTCTACGGGGGTATTCCCAAAATTACTTAAGCATTCGATAGTTATTCCAGTTTTCAAAGCAGGTGATGGAGACAGTATTAACAATTATCGTCCAATATCTCTTCTACCAACATTGGCTAAGATCCTGGAAAAAGTTATTAATCGTCGCCTTGTAAGCTTTTTGGAAAAGAACAACCTCCTGTCATGTAATCAGTATGGGTTTAGAGAAAAAATATCAACTGTACACGCAATCGAAAGCCTTGTATCTCATGTTGCTGATACTTTAGACAATAAAAAGAAATGTATTGGTGTTTTCCTTGATCTGGCCAAAGCTTTTGATACTGTTTCCGTCCCTCTATTAATACGTAAGATGGAATGCATAGGGGTTCGGGGTGTACCTCTGGATCTTTTAAGGGATTACATGTGCGATAGGTCACAGGCAGTAAGAGTGGGTGAGACATTAAGCAACAAACAACCGGTCACCTTTGGGGTACCCCAGGGATCCGTCTTGGGACCAACGTTATTCTTGATTTACATAAACAGTCTCTGTAGTTCTAAATTAAAAAATGCCAAAATAATAACATTTGCTGACGATACTGCTATTATTTTTAGAGGGTTGACATGGGAAGATGTCCGTCTTTCTACTGAAAATGGAATGCGCGTTGTCGTTGAGTGGCTTAATAATAACTTACTCACATTAAATTTTGATAAAACTAAATATATTTCTTTTTCTATTTACAATAACACTCAACCTAGTCCGGACTTTAGTCTGAAAGCTCATACTTGTATAAAAGACAACAAAAAAAGTTGCGAATGCTACACTCTTTCTTCTGCAAATAGTATTAAGTATCTAGGCATAATAATCGATAAAAACTTGAACTGGAAGTCACATATAGATATTTTAAAGTCACGTATTCGAAAATTAATACCAATTTTTAAGAAAATAAGACATTTGAGAGACGATTACACTAACAAAGTAGTTTATTTAACTTTATGCCAATCTATTATCTCATATGGTATTTCAGCTTGGGGTGGAGCAAAAAAGACTTCTTTAATCAAACTAGAACGTACACAACGCTCTATTATTAAAGTACTAAACTTCAAACCGTTTCGATATCCTACTACAAATCTTTATAATGAATTCCGGGTACTATCTGTACGTCAGTTATTTGTTAAGATCATAGTTTTAAAACAGCATTCTTATCCTTTTTCCTCAGTAACTTCTAAAAGAAGAGCGCATTTAATATATCAGGTTCCTGCATGCAAGACTACCTTTGCACAGAGCTTTTGGTATTTTCTTGCACCACTATTGTATAACCGTATTAACAAAGAGGTTATGCTCAATGATAAAAGTAAATATGTTTGTGCAAAGGTGTTAGTGGAGTTTTTACTGGGCTTCGATTATGATAAAACTGAACTTCTTCTGCAAATTATAAAATAACAAAGTAAAAGGTTTAAGCATGTTAAGTATATATTGCTTAATTAAAATGTATGTGGCTTGTTTAATTATTTATATGTAATAATGTATAAGTAATATATATGTATGTACTATAGTGGTGTGTATTTATATATAAATATAAATATAGAAATAGCATAATGATATATTATATACCAATCAACTACATACCTATTAATTTATCCTAGGGTTAAGTATATCTATATATTATATTTCATTTTTATTTTTTATATCCATTTATCTACATCCATAACCATTGTTTTTATCTAGGTACGAAATATGATTTTATAGTCATTTACGGATCTGTTTAATATATTATGTTTCTATCTTATTTACATCTCCTATTCATCTATATAATAAAACTGGAAGTGAAAGAGTAGGTTTAGTTTCTCTATTATATTAAAAATATAGGTAGTTGTACTTTATCAACATAATTTATTTGGATTTAATGAAAGTAAATATTAACTAATCAACTGAATTTTAAATCTTTGTTTAGTTTTAGTTTTCTAGATTTATCTGTTTTGCAAACGTATACTGCGATAACTTGTTTACGACATAACCGAGCGCCTAACTCGCTCGGGTTTGTGTTGTTGTTGCTCAACTGCACTTGATGCACACTAAATTGGACCGTATTTCTATAGGGCGAGAGTCATTACCTTGCCGTAACACAGTTTTAAACTAGCACGGGAGGTAAAGTTTCTTGTACTGTATGCCTACTACCAATTTTTTGTTTTTTTTTTGTTTTGTTTTTAAGTAGTGTCAAAATTTATTCAAAATTATAATTATAAGTAAGTTAAGCTAAAATTAGGTATACTGTACTACTGTAAGTTATTTCTGCCAAATAAAAGATTATTATTATTATTATTATTATTATTATTATAGTAGCGCGCCGCATCTATCCAGCAAATATATAGTGATAGACAATTTACACAGCATCATCTAGCCCCAAAGTAAGCAGAGCTTGTTTTATGGGAACCTGATGACTAAAATAAAACTTTTTTTGTAAAAACTAACATAATTTTTACTTATAGGTTCATAGAATAACACCCAGACATGAAATTTGCAGATCATACAAATATTTGGCCCGCAGTGGGAATCGAACCTGCAACCTATTCCGTCTCAGACGGGTCTTTGCCTACTGCCACAGATGTCGACAAACTACTAGGATGTTCACGCATCCAGTGGCAGCAGTGTGGTTGTCTTCAGTTATAAAATGAATGATATAAGCAAACTTTAACTAATTGCTGGTACTGAATGTGTATCAAGATAATTTTACTCCATGTATTTAGCACCACGCCAGATATGATGCCGACTTACCGTTGAACTCTTCTGTTCTGTGTAAACTGGATCCGAGTTCTATTACAAGTTATATTTTGTAGTAGAGGGAGTAATCTCAAATATCTGTATCGAAGAACTATTCAAAAAACCTCATAATATCTGTCAGCAGATGCGACTTTAAAGTGTGTTATAGCCTTCGGAGACCTTGACTCCATTCGCCTGGGATAAACAACCCAAGCTTGCAAAGTTTTAATTTCATAAACTTGAAGGAGCTACTAATACGTACAATCGTCTACAATTTTATAAAGCTAAAACAAATAGTCTGCGAGCAAGAGCTCTGATTAGAGGTGGACACATAGACAGACAGACGGAGATAGCATAACTATAAAGGTTCCTTACGGACTTCGGAACCCTAAATAGATTCTATTTTTGAAGTGAAAACTTCTTTACCATTGTTGTGATTTGAAAATCGATGAAACGAAAAAGCGACAGTAAAAAGAAACAGACATATAAATTCAAAGGATTTAACGTGGGAGAAAATGAGATAGGAAGCTTTATACAGTGTTTCTTATATTATTATTCGTCTCATTATCAAGGTTTCACTTCTACCACGTGTGAATTGCACACATGTTTTTTTTAATATAATATTTATATACAAATGTAGAGCTGTGGCACAAACTACAGACAACAAATTCGACAATATTAAGAGACCTATCACAAAAAGCTGACTTGAAAGATTAGGTGACTACTCGATGCTGTTTACCAGCCCGCGGCTTGTGTAAACTGTATATTACGTTATTTTTCGTAACAAATATTGATTTGTAACTTTTGTACATGTCTGTTGACGTTTTGTGTAATAGATTGTATAATAAATAAGTATAAACAAAAAATATTTAATAAAACAAAAAAATAATATATTATTTATAATAAATTTATCAAAATTTAATTATATAATATAATAATTTGTTTGACCTGTTTTGTTTATTTGTTGCTTCATTTGATTTTTTAAATGTCTCTAGTTTAGTGTATCTTTTTTTTTTAACAGATTTATACACGGAGCCTTTTTGATCCATGCTAAAAATAAAAATAAGTAAGTTAGTAAAGACACGTAAAAAAATAACGAGTCAACATTAGTTGTCCATTTTAAAATTGGAACTATCTATTGTGATTTGGCTCTATACGCACTAAACTACGCTCATTCCTATCGTTTGGCGCATAAAAAATCGACGCAAGTCTTACGTCTACGAGCGTTCGCGCAGTTCTGAGATCGAGCGGCCCACGCATCGCATTATATAATTTATTTTGTGCATTTCGCGCAGTTGTAATTACGTTTATTTATAGTTTTATATACTATTATTTAAAAAAATAGTGAATGAACTAACGTTTGTTCTGTTATCAATTTTACACGATAGTATTAATGTAATAAAGAGAAATTTACAGCTTATTCTGAAAATTTTGAGTAATTTTTGAATGGTTTTTTTTTAGATACTTTTTATTTATAAAAAGGGCTGCTATAAACTCAACCTTCATTATAAGATATGTTCTTATAAATTTTTAATTTCATTTTATAGAACAGACGTTCATTCCACGAGCATAAAAAAGTGCCTTCGCGCATTTTATTTGCAAACTTGCTTCGGAATTTTGGCTTTACATAAATAAATTTAAAAAAAACATGCGAAAAGCGAGGCCGCTATGAACTATTCTCCACCATGCAATAAGTAAAAATTGTCGAAGACTTTCAGTTTTTCTGAACAAGAACGCCAAAGATCAGCATTTAATTAAAAAATCACGATCGTAGCCTCTTAAGAAGTACTCGCCACATTGCAAGATGGTGCTTAACTAGCTAAATAGCACTAGAAATGAAAAAAAAAAAAAAACAAATAAACAGGTAGTTACATTTGTTTAAAACCCCCACATCTATTATTTAACAATATTTTTACGTTTATTTAAATTCTCTGCTCATCATACAAAAACATGGATTGATCGGATTTAACAATACATTTACGATTGTTTAAATTCTCTACTCAACTCATCATACCATAACATGGATTGATCGGTATACATATTTAAGAAAGATCGATTATTTTTTTTATCGATATAAAGAACATCAATCACTGGCTTCTGAAGTTGCCTTACTCAAAAAAATATTTCATATGAAAGACTTTATTTTATTATTGTACGTGTATTTTAGGTGCCTTTTAGTTGTAATCTTGTAAAAAAGCATTTATTTTAGGTTCTTAAGTAATACATCTAAAGTAACGAGTTTTCCCAAAAAATAAATAGCAACATTAGCAGTTACTGTCAACAAATAAACGTCAATCAAACCAACGTCAAAATCGACTAACTAATCGAATTTTGGAAAAATGTTCTAGCGCTTTGTGGTGGAGGGTGTCGTTTGTGAATATTTTTATTATAAAAAAGACAATAACAATATAATGTGTGACAATGGCTTCGGTGAAAGTGGCTGTAAGAGTTCGCCCGTTCAATCAAAGGTTAGTCAACATTTACTTGCGAAATTACCGTCTCAAAATGTATTCGAAGTTTTAGCGAACTTCAACGGTGGCTTTTGCTAGCTCATTTGGTCATTATCTGCATAAATGATGAACCCTGCCTCATTTGCATACCTATATTAACACTTTATTTTTTATGTTCTTATTGGAAACTTGTAAAGAATGGTTGAAAGACTTCGATTATGTGGGAGGGAACTGAACAAAAAGCCGTGATGTCACGTTAGCGACAATGACATTCACGGTTGAGCTGCATTTGGAGCAAAAACTGTACCTCGGGCATGCCGTTTTAGATGAAAGTTGTCGAAAAAATTTTAAAGAGATTGCCCCAGTTGGATATAATTACCCACCAAAACATCCACTTACATGCAGGCTGACTGGAATCCGTTTGTTTATATGTTTACATTTTTTATGTGAACTGTAAACATATACCTATGCTATAACATTTAGTGTTTATTTACAGACCATCTTTGTAAGATTATTTTTACTCATGCATATTACAGCACCTACATTATAATAATGGTCTTAAGAAAAACTAATAAGATGTACCTACCTATTACAATATTAAATTGTAACCATAAAGTAGGTAGGTTGATAAGTATCTTTATCAAAAACATTGTTTTTTATGTTAAGAAAATACTCTATTTTATGGGAAATATTGGACACACATTAAAATAATGTTCTATCTATACTATGTATCAATTAATATTAAACTTATAAAAATTAATAGTACCTCTTGGCAGTTTTCCACCTCAGCAGAAGCCAACAAAACTTTATCAATAATCATAAACAATGTATAAAAACAATAAACTCTGTAAGTAATAACAATGAATAGTCACAGGATTAAAGAGTATGTAAGCTTCATTGAACAGTAGCAAGCATTATCAGATAAAAATCTAAACAAAACACATAGTAGTGTACTCTCAACATACCTATTTAGTGAAACTCTGAGTCATACCTACTATCTTTAACAAATCTGCAAGGATTCGTAGCTGCATCTTTTTCTTTGCCCTTATCACACACTAAGTGGGGTCGGCCCATGTTTTATTCGTGCATTCATATCTTACCCATATGGTCTCTCACACAATCTCTCCATCTTTTCTTTGACCTACAACTACTTAACATTTCTTTAAACATTGGATTTAGTCACTTAATATTATGTCTATGAAGGCACTGACACTGTTTCGATTAATCTAGAGAATCTACATCAGGGTGAGGATCCGTGGGCTGCTTGTTACAACTCAAGCAGCAATGTGCTACAGCTACCTCTATTTGTTTGTTCATTCACATTAATATCTAACACTCTTTACATGACACATGACATTCATCTCCTCATAACATGCTCATACTACACAAATACATACATATTATAACATAAAAGTGATCCTTGTGATTGTATTGAATAAATCATCTTTTGACTTGACTTTGACTTGACATAGAAATATCCAGACCGGAGATCTTACAAACTTATGTCCTGTGGCAGGACTCGAACCCGCAACCTTCTGCGTCTCAGCAGGTTTTTGGCCCACTGCGCCACAGAGGTTATCAAATAGGGGTGATATTTGGATGAAAACCCCTTATGCAATTAAGCATCAAATCCAGTGTGGCGATTATGGAATTACTGATCCTATCAAAGTATTGTTACTAACAGCTTTCAGTTACTATTGATGAATTGGTATTATGGAAGGTTTATGTTGATACACTGTCATATGAACAGAAACCGATTGTACATAGTACTAATCCATCTTGTCAAAACTGGTTGCAGTTACAATTTTAAATAAATAAATATTGGTGGACAATGCACACAACACCATCTAGCCACAAACTAAGCATAGCTTGTACTATGGTGGCCAGATGACTGATAGAATATTTATATATTTTGAAAATACATACATATGATACTTTATAACACCCAGACATAGAACAAGCACAAATGTTTATACTGCGAGGGAATCAAACCCTCAACCGACAGTGTAGAAGGCAGAGCTACTACCAACTGAGCTGACAGGCCAGCTAGGCCTGACAGTACAATTAAATAAACAAATGAATTAATGCCAATTACTAATTGAAATTATTAGACATTGATTGTATCAAGAAACCCATAATAGCTGGTCATACACCATGATTTTTACCCAAAAATGCTAAGTATGTTTAAGTAAAAATGTTTTTGTTTTGTTACAGAGAAAAGGACATGAATGCAAAACTATGTGTTCAGATGGACCTGAAGAAAACAAGGCTACTGCCTGTAAAAGTAAGTTAATCATAATCACATAAGTATAAGCACCTTCTTTTTTTGCCGACAATTGTACACAACACACTAGGCATAGCTTATGTTGAAAGAACCGTAAGACTGAGAGAATATGATATACATTTAAATACATACAATACATTATATACCCACAACCTACAGCACAGAAGGCGGAGGTGTATCACCTCTGCCATCTGTGCTATGTAGGTTGTGGGTTTGATTCCCACCCTAGACATCCTGTTCTGTCTTTGTGTTATAAAGTATTGTTTGTATTTAAATGTACTCAACTGAACTGTAAATAATTGGGTACTATGGGAACCAGCATGGTGTATTACGGACGTTTGGTTTCTACCTCAGACCAAATAAATATAAGGACGGTGTTACGCGAACGACCAAAGTGAAGCTCCAAAACCGCGCTTCTCTATGTGAATACACGCACACACATACACCTAAACCATGCTTCTTGCTCTTAGTACATGTCATGTCGTAGTCTAGATACTGAACAAATATCGGACATCGTCCAAAAATAAATCATTATGGGTACCTTCTTGTGTGGGGAAAATGAGTAAAATTCCATAATCGCCCGGCTGGTGTCCGATAGTTACTTCAAAAATGAAATAGAAAGGTACCATTGCCTAATGGTTAGCGAAAAACTCATCATGTAGCAAAGCAATGTGTAGGTATTGCATAATAAATAATACATAACATCAAAAGCATTCTACAAGAGTTATGCTTTACCTCATTGCATGCTTCAGCACTGCGCAACTCCCTCCGTCATATGGAGCATGATTGACTCATAGCCCAGTCACTTAAACAAAAAAAGGGATCAACTTTGGAATGAGAGACCTTCATTTTGGTGTTCTAAATGTTGTCTATGTTTCATTTGCATCAAATGCACTAAGTAGGTATAATATGAATGTAAATAAATAAACAACCAAATAAACTATTCTCAAGTGAGACTAGACTTTAAAATCGCGTGCCTGCGCCGTAAGGTATTCAAGGTCAAAGGTCACAAAAATCTGTTTTCGCGATTATCTCCGTTTCTATAGCTATGTTATCTAAAACCTTAAAACGAGCAACTCTTGTTTAAATATACATACTTATATATAATCTGTATCTCGGAAACGGCTCCAACGATTTTCATGAAATTTAGTATGCAGGCGGTTTCGGGGACGATAAATCGATCTATCTAGGTTTCATATATATAAAACGTCGTTTTATCCGTGTTTTATACCGAGCAAGGCTCGGTCATCCAGGTACTATATAATGATGTTAATATTTGTTATTAAAATTGTAGTGCATACAATTTGCGACAAATTTTGTTTTAAAAAATGTTCATACGCCCAACTGTTTTTGAGATAGAGGGCAAAGAGCCGCGAGTCTGAAACACGCATGACATGTAGCTTGACCCGAGTTATACTGCTCTACTTTGACCATGAAACATATTATCATTGTGGTCAAAACGGTAGTACCAATACTATTATGGGTTCAATTTAGAATAGACTTACCACAAAATGTAATTTTACGTAATAGAATAACTCAATGCTAGAATCTTTCTTCCAGGTAAAACTGTATTTAACTTTCTGAACAGCAAGGTTCATTATCTTTTGCAGTTTTCATCTAAAAATATTTCACATCATAACATCGTAACAATGAGAAATCATCTGTATCGTAGATTAAAAGAATAGCTGATAACATTTCGTTAACCTTTTCTTAAGATAATAAAGTTTAAAATCGTATGGCATTACTATAATTTCTCCCAAGTCTTTTTATTTAATCAGGTGTATGTAGGTTATCAGTTATGAATAGATTCGATTTATTGTAGTCTCTGACTACGTATCTATTGTCAGGGTTAAGTATTGTGTCATTTCTGTACCCATGTTACGTACGTAAGTCCCATTTTCGCATAATACCTGTTTTTTATTATTAGCAACACATTTAACGCATAACTGGACTGAAGCGCGAATGAGAGATCGTAAACATTCTACCTGTCCATCACTTTTATTTTAATATGTAACACTAACCTAGAAATAAGACATACATTTGACTGGCCTGTCAGCTCAGTTGGTAGTAAATCTGCCTTCTGTATTGTTGGTTAAGGGTTCGATTCTCTCCCAGAACAAACATTTGTGTGATGAATAAAGTACCATAAGTATTAATTTAAAAATATATACCTACCTACGTGTTCTTTCAGATATCTGACAATATACAACTATGCTTAATTTGGGACTATAATTGAATATAGTCCAAATAGAGTTATAATGTGTCTGATTTTATAAATTAATTATTATTAGTATTACACACTTATTTATGATACTTCTTATCGTGTGTGTGTGTGTGTGTGTGTGTGTGTGTGTGTGTGTGTGTGTGTGTGCGCGAGAGAGAGAGAGAGAGAGAGAGAGTATAAAGTGTACTATGTTATACACCTTTAAACTCGCCCTGTTTTTAAAAGTAGTGACAAGTGACCATGTAATCGACTGAGTTCGTACCAACGCTCTTAGAATCGCAAAGCAGAATCAGTATTTCTTACTTCTTTCTCTCTTCTTGAATCTTACTTAATAATATTTCACTTTTAAGTCTAAATTCAGTCGCGGATCTTCACAACATTACACTAGAATCATAGAATCAACCTGGTTATCATATTATGGAAGTGTCTGTAGGTATCTGATTCCCATAGTACAAGTTATGTTTAGTTGGAGGCTAGGTGGTTATTTGATTGTCTACCAATATTTATTTATCAGAAACTACACCCAAATCGTACAAATGTTTGCAATTTTTTATCTCGTCTGCCTCCGGAACTTCACCTCTAAGAGTTTTTACTGAAGTTAACAAACCGAGTTATACAAATCGAAAGTATAATCAGCTAGTCTCGCCAAGAGGGTTGAGTAAATTTTCGCTCTGCACCAAAACCCCGCCACGTCCATCACGTGCCTAGCCCCAATTAGACGTGCGTGAAGATTCTGTTTCATAGCATTTCAATTACTCTGCTATTTGCCAAATATTTAAATTGATATTTTGTCGCGCTATTAATCATTACCATTCGTAATGATTAATCATTACGAATGGTATCATCATCAATCATCAAAAACAGGAAACTGTTTTTAATATAGAACACAATAGCGCGCTAGAACGAATCTATAACGTAATTAATATGCACGCTAGTGCATAGTCTGTAGTCTGTGTGCCATACTTTAAATCTAATAAAATTTTGATATTACTTACCTAGCTTAAACATATTTAAAATGGTTTTATTTGCAAAACATAACATGAAAGATTTCAATAACAATAATAGGTAATAATGCCGGATACTTCACTCAGCATCATCTGGCCCCAAAGTGAGCAGAGCTTGTGTTATGGGTACCACATGACTGATATACTACTTATATACTTTTTTTTTGTAAATACAAACATATTATATATAGAAATACCCAGAGCCGAATCAAATACTTGCAGATCATACGAACATTTGTCCCGCGGCAGGAATCGAACCTTCTGCGTCACAGCCGGACCTTAGCCCACTGCGCCATAGAGTTTTTGAAATTCATAAATACCCGTAGTAAAAATAAGTTATGCCTTCTAAAATCGAATACAGCGCTAATGCACAGTATCACCGAGTTTTTGAACGATGACCTGAGTCGCTTGTAAATAAATATTATAAATTAGCATGCCCAGTCAGGTAATATTGTACTGGAACGTCATATTATTAATATCACTATTCTATAACAACTATAACAATTTTATAAATCTACATTCTGACAAATGAATGAATTGAATTGTAGGTTATGGGCTCGAATCCCTCCTAGGTCAAACATTATGTTTTTTCTGTACTACTACTTCTCAGCTACTTTCGTATGAATCAATGTTCAACTCTGTTGACAAAGTTAATAGGCCTGAGGGCTACCATCATTATTTAACAACTTAACAAAAGCCGTGACAGATAACTTGAAAATGTAATTTGAAGCACGAAAGCCGTCATACAGAATACCTAAGGCAGGGCGCAAACGTGGACGCTTTTGTGTCTTGTGTCGGATACAAGCAACCGATGCATATTTAATATCTGTAGAACCAGTATGAAATCTTCCACTCCCTGCGCACACGTAAATATTTTTTGTGTCCAGTTGCTTCCACTTAACACATACTCATCAAAAAGAGTTCGGTTTCGGTAACTGGAAACAAAAAGTCGTCAGTTGAAGACACAAGCAACATTAACATATTTCCTTACAATTGTACTGACGGAAAACAAGCAACGAATTGTACCAGTGGCCAGTAGTAGCAACAGGCGACTGTGTCCGAACACCGCCACAAGACACAGCAACTACGGTTCCCTGTGATGGTGTGCCGTATCGCCAACAAAAAGTGTCTTCGTTTGCACAGCGCCTTAATCGCGCACAAACTGGCTAACTTCGTTGGTCTGATTTTATTATCGTTAGTTATATCATTAGTTATTTTGAAACAGTGTAGTGAAAGGATTAAAGTGCGCCTTAGGGACTCCTTTCGTGCTCTGTTTTTGATCTGATAAGAACAATCTAAGTTAACTACTACGCGCGTTGTTTCGGTGTCTGGACGTTATAAAGTATCATGAGTATGTATTTAATTTAAACGAATATTCTGTCAGTCATCACGATTGATAGTGCCGTGTAGAATTATCTACCAGTATTGATATATTGTTAGTATGTACTAAGCTAGTAAACAAGCATGCGGCCAACCTGCTGGTAAAATAGTGCAGTCGTGTAAAAAGAAAACACCTAGGCTCTCTGACCGCACCGCTTTTCTGTAATTGAGGCCAACCGCTTAGAAAGTAAAATGCAAATGCTTTAAATCTTTTTATAGCTCAGTTCACGGCTTCACTTCAAGGCCCGATTAAAACAATAGCTTCGTTTTTAAGACTCGGAAAGTCACTGGGAAATAAATAACTAGGAATACGCGTCGGGCTTCGCATGAGATGTCATGCAAACCGTGATGTCATGCAACCGACAATGGTACTACAAGCTTTAGCCCTAGGCTTTGCACGCGTGGTACCTTTATAAAAAATAGCCATAGTCCTTTCCCAAGATACAACCAATACCTTCATACTTATCAAATTTTTTAAAGATCCGTTCATCCGTCTCTGAAACCCCCTTTGTAACAACAAGAGCATCTGTGTGTGGCGCACTATTTATATATAATAAAAGATAAATAGTGACACAAAAGAATTAGTGATCCAAAGAATTAGTGACACGACTAGAGAACGTAACAGGCATGGATATAATCATAGCACTCGTATTTGGCGACGCCAAGTCAATGCAATCACTACCTGGAATCAGCCAAATCCAAAAAAAGAAAACGTATCCTTAATGACATACGTAACTGAAAATGTTTTCTGAAGCACGAAAGCACTGTGATGAAAGTCCTAAAACTCTTAAACATGTGGAAATCCCCGCAACTTAATTTGCGTAGTGCTATTTTCATAAAAAAACAACAAAGATCACATGTTGTTTGGAAATTCCCGATATAATGCGCGGCTACACTTCACACTACAATATCAGACCCTCCACATTTCTACGACCAACGCGGTTTAGACTGTGCGGTGTGTATTCGAGTCATTTAGGATTAGATTTTCATACATACTAGCGTCCGCCCGCGTCTTCCTACGAGTGGTACTTACAGCCTATATGCTATTTCATGTCAAAGACTACATCTACATATTACTAAGTTTCATCCAAATCCGTTCAGCTTTTATTGCATGATTTACCCACAAAAAAACATAGATACATCCACACAAACTTTCACATTTATAATATTAGTAGAATAGGATTATTATGATATAGATACTAACTTCTGCCCGCGGCTTCTCACGTGTAGTTAGTACCTACATAAAATGTATATCTAGAAAAATCTTGGTTTATCCCGCTCGCTCCCGATACTGTATCTCCTAGACCGCTGCACCGATTTCGATGAATTTTGGTATAGAGATATAAGTCTTTATATACAGCGAATTCAGGAACTAGTATTTTAAACCTGAACGAGGAGATTCCGACCATGAAAATTAACAGTTGTGGGGGTACAAATCCTAAGAATTAATATTTTCAGATTTCCATACAAAAACATTCAAGAAATAAAATTGACAACCCTTATTTTGTCAACAATTTTTCTAAGTGCGTTACCTACCAACATACCTACCTAGTTTCGCGTGAGATCAAATTTTCTGCTAAGCTAGGCTAGATACCTAGGTTGGTGTATGTAAGTATCTTTTGACGTAGGTACCTACATTACATACTGACTGCGGTATTCACACAAGCCATGTTGTTTCGTTTGTAGCACAAAACTAAGTAGATATTTATTTAGTAACTACCTACTAATCCAGCGGCTAATCTAGTTACCTATTCGTCTCTAGAAAAACAATGTTTTTAACTTTATGGTAAAAGAAGCAACTACTTATGAAGATTACATACCGTTTAATGTCTTGTTCTAGGCGGATCCATGAAATTTTGAAAATTGACAATAACAAACACCACATTACACGATTAGTAGTTACCTATTCTAGGTACTACCTCCTAGGTATCCAACACAAAGCCCTTATGATTGAGTAAAAAAATCACATGGTTACTCACAATGGTCACAAGAATGGTTCAATGTGCGTTCATGGTTTGGCGCGGCACCAACACTCAAAATCATATCGTGTCGCGTCGGTCGTATTCCTCATTACTGTAGGGTAGGACAGAACTTCATGATGATCACTCGAAACAGAATGACGAAACTCTTTACAGGAACTAGGAAGTTGACCGCTCGACAACAAATCACTGAGCAAAAATCAATTCAAAGCAAAATAAAATCCTTTGAAATTTCCGACAATTTTTTAGGGTTCATTTTTTATGTGAAAATTAAAACCTATCACAATGATGACAATCAATGTTGGTAAATACTACTTTGGTTCTTGGTGAAGTTATTTTGTTTAGTTTATTCTGTAGTCATGTCACTGCTTATTTCTTGGTCACTGAATCCTTTAACCACTCTGGTTCTGTCACCATCAATCACTAGGCTCTTTTTAAGGCTACTTACAGAAAAAAAACCAGTGACAAAAGAAATTAATGCAGCACAGAGTGACCAAGATAAAACCAATGACATCATTAATAAATAAATTAATGAATAAAATAAATAAATTCTTAACCGGAACAACGACAAAAAATACCTATTATAAAAATACTTACGGAACCTATTTCTGAAAAACAATAAATGTCGGCTTATTACAAAGGTAGACTATTTTTGGAATTAGCTGAGATTTATTATTTATTATGTGGATTGAACTCTTCTGATTGGTTGTCGGTTTTGTTTGACAACTTCTTTGAGACGGATAAAAAACCGCGAAGTCACAGAGTCGTCGCACAATGAGATGGATAGATAAAACTATGAATTGAATTTCTATGAAGATCTACCTACCTATGTAATCTCTCTACTTACGGAAAATTTTGGTTAGATACCCAATGCTTTAAATTTTTTATGAAGATCCGAATCAAGTTGTTTTAATAACGAGTTGTGAACATGTTATCGTCATCATCATCATAAACAATTCCTGTTTATTTGCAAATTTTTCAGATTTATTGTTGTTAACACATTTGACAGAAGAACAAACAAGATTCTTTTAAAAATACCAGCTGAACTCAACTAAAAAACAAAAATTGTCTTTCCTCTCAGAGGCATCACAATGTAGGCAACTTTAATGTTTGTGTTGTTGCGTGAAATCATACTTCATTTTGAGGTCACGCTCAATAAACAGCTGATTTTAAGGATGTTACCATTTGTAGTAAGTGCAGTTTTGAAGCAAACTTTGCTGTTCATTTCTTCAATGAAAAACATTGAACTTATAAAAGTGGTATAACATATGTTGTTCTCGAAAGTATCGAGAATCGGCCCACCTCGGCATAACATACTAGTTCCAGACCACCCTGTAGACTACACCTATACCAAGATTAAAAAACGACAAATAAACTTACAAACATGTAAACTTCAACACATCCTTTCGCATTTATAGTATCGGTGTGATTTTCAAGATGATGATGAGAATGATTTTCATTTAATTTGCAGAATAGCAAAGAGCAGAATGAGGCGCGCGGGGAGAAGTCGAAAGACTTCACGTTCGACCACTCGTACTGGTCGTACGACGGCGAGGATGCCAACTACGCGTCGCAAGAGCAGGTCAGTCCAGGTCCAAGGTCCAGGTCAACAGGGACTGGTTCTCTGCAACACAAGGCACGACTTACTTAAAGCTACAGGAATAGGATTGGAAGTGGCGATATTCTAGTTAAAGACCATCTGATAAATTGAAACGAAGAAATGCTAGGATAGTACTAATAGTGTAGTGTATTGGTACTCTCTAGTGACGCCTTTTTCTTTTTATTTATAGTCCAGTCTATGTAAAGGTTGCCAGGCTGAGATCACGATAGCGATACGGTCTTTAATTGTAAGGTAATTGTTTTTGAAATTTTCCACCAATAAAGAGTTGATCTACATAGATCCATGATAGATCTATAAACTTCTAAAAGATTACTAGAACTCCTAAATTTTGATACGTAACGTAAAAACGTAAAAAAAACTTATTAACCGGCCTTAAAAAAAAGAGGAGGTTCTCGATTCGGCAGTTTTTTTTATATTCGATAGTCTATTTTATTTTTAGTTTATAAAATGTAATTAAACAATCTCCTCAGGTGTTCTCAGACCTTGGGTTGGACGTGATAGACAGCGCGTTTGAGGGGTACAACGCATGCGTGTTCGCGTATGGACAGACCGGCAGTGGAAAGACCTTCACTATGATGGGCTCCAATGTAAGTATTACCTTCTTCTTGTCCGTATCCTACGCTGTGAAGTCGCCACATTTTTTTTTCTTCCAATACGATAGCAGGTCAAACTGATATCGTCATGCACTGAATCCCTCCATCTTTTCTTAGGCTTACCTTTACTTCTATGTTCATCTTCATGTATATCGTTATATGATATTCATCCTTCCTAAGACCATGCTAATCTATGTATTTACATAAAAAATAAATATTGGTAAGTATTTTGCCAGTGTGTATTATTATTATTGAACGAATTATATTGACTATTTCTTTGACATTGTGAATAAGTATTTATTATCTATTTATATTTCTAATAATTGTTTAGACTGACTTTAATTAATGTAATTGGTTGATCCGTGTTAATTAAAGTGTAATAAATAAATTAATTAATTAATTAAATCTAAATCTGACCCTGAATTTTTCAATATTGTAAAAAGCCTATTATTACATACTAGCGACCCGCCCCGGCTTCGCACGGGTGCAATGCTGATACGAAATATACTTCAGAATGGTTCAACCAGCGTTTGCAAAAAATGTGTTTATTTACGACATCACATTAGAAACCTCTAAAATTATCTGTGTTTTTCTACTATATTATGCATGTATTATACATATAAACCTTCCTCTTGTAATTCTATCTATTAAAAAAACCGCATCAAAATCCGTTGCGTAGTTTTAAAGATCTAAGCATACATAGGGACAGGCAGAAGGCGGTAAGCTACTTTGTTTTATACTATGTAGTGAAGAGTTACTATAAGATTGACGAGGCTTTGGCTGATAAATTTATGTTCTGTGAAAATCACATTCTGTATAAGATCTGTATAAGATGTATATTGTTATGACATATCTAAGCAACATGCAACATGTGAAAAGAGGAAATAAATGAGTTGTTAATTATTAATTAATAGCCTCTTGGTTCATGCGTATTTAGAAGCTTTCCTTAGACAAAATTCAATATATAAGATGCTCGTTTACAATGTAAATATATTTTAGCGTGATAAGAACTATGATAAGAATGTCAATAGATTGGCCCCAATATGAGTTGATGAGCTAAGATTATATTATAGGCTACATTGCACTAATACTTTAACCGGTGTATACTGATGGTTATGTGTGCAAATTAGTTCGTAGCTAGTGGTTAGTCCTATGAGCTAAGTAAAATCATAGAAATAATTGGTTCAACTGAATGCCCGGTTATGTTTTTATTATTGTGGTGAACAGTCTAATAGTATTTTTTATCGAATTTTATTTATTATTATATTTTTGGACACTTTATGGCAGTTCAGGGCTATAAATGTTTTGCTTATCGTGTAAATGTTGTTTAACTAGCAAAGGATGAACCAGGAGACATCTTATAGGCATACTAGCTTCTGCCCGCGGTTTCGCACGCATAGTACATACAGTAGCATATATCCGTTCCTAAGATACAATCTATATCCATACCAAATTTGATAGATGCAAAAAAATGTTTCTTGATCCGATCGCTACCAAACTTCACAGAATCACCCGCTAGGCCAATCTGAATATTTCCTAAAAATTTCATTGAAATCGGTCTTGCCGTTATGTGATGATATCTCGATATCAATTGCTACAAGTTGCAATTACCGTAAATGGCTTGATGTTGCCGTGGAATAATAATAATAAAATCAATAATGCCAGACACTTCACACAGCATCACCTAGCCCCAAAGCTGAACATACTATTTGTGACCAGGATGACCGAGCTTTGCTCGGTATTAAACATGAATAAATTTATGATTTCTAAAAAGTAAAACTAGCTGGATCGATTTATCGCCCCCGAAACCCCCTGCATACAAAATTTCATGAAAATCGTTGTAGCCGATTTCAAGATTCAGATTATATTCTTATTAGTTACCTTTTAGATTCCTAAAATTAAACTATTTCAATAGTCCGTGTAAGAGCGTTCCTTTACTTTTTGTGCATCTTCCAGGACAACCAAGGCCTGATCCCCCGGATCTGCCGTCAGCTGTTCTCCCGCGTAGCTGCCGGTAAGGAATCCGGCGCCTCCTACCGGACCGAGGTCAGCTACCTGGAGATCTACAACGAGAAGGTGAAGGACCTGCTGGCTAAGGACGCCGGCCACACGCTGAAGGTTCGCGAGCATCCGAAGCTGGGGCCGTATGTGCAGGATCTGTCGAAGCATCTGGTGTCCGATTATGATGATATACAGGTAAAATCTGTTAAACCAATATCTTTCCTTATAGAACTTTACTACTGGTAAAAGGATATAAGACATTAAACAGATGGACAAATATTTAGTACTATTCCGCTAATCTATTCCTAATGAGTTAAACACGATGCAGTCCCATGCACCTCCCGCTTTTGAAAAGCTAGTTAGTAAAAAGTTTAGCGCACACAATCAACACATGCAACCTCAAAAAGAATTCCGACTCGTGTTTCGCCCTTTTGGTCCACGTTCGTAACTATGATTTCATAACTAGTTATGTATCAGAATTTTTTCACTGTTTCATAAGACATATACAGACATTTATTTGCTTCTTAGCACACAACACACAGAATACAAGAAAAAAATAAAATAAAATAAAAAAGGCACATGGTACTAATAATGCTTACATATATGTACCTACTATTATAATAATAATAAATAATCCCCCGGACATTTCACACAGCATCATCTGGCCCCAAAGTAAGCAGAGCTTGTGTTATGGGTACCAGATGACTGATATACTACTTATAAACTTTTTTTTTTTTGTAAATACATACATATTATACATAGAAACACCCAGACCCAAGACAAATACTTGCAGATCATACAAACATTTGTCTCGCGGCGGGAATCGAACCCGCAACCTTCTGCGTCTCAGCCGAACCTTAAGTTAACTGCACCACAGAGGTCGTATATACCGGGAATTATGTAAAAATTAGTGCAATTATGCTTACGTATAATTGTAATTGTTAGGTGTATGTGTATGCTACAGCAGCAAATTGGCCCCGACTCAGCATGATGCCTACTGTTTTCGCAGTAGACGCTGTTATTCTGCCGAGATCATAGCCGTCACAAGACCCTGTGACCATCATAACAGTTATCATAACCATAACCAGTTATTAAACAAGACTTGTTTAATAAGACGTCATGTATGGTCTCCTGGTATGGTAGTCGCACTTCTGGCGCTTCGGCGGCACGCTCGCTCGCCTTGCGCGTTGTTTTCTATACTCTAACATAATCTAACTAACTGGTTTCTATCTGATTTAACTTTTTCTCCTGACTCTACGAAAGAAAGATTAGAATCACAATATTCATTATTCTACAAAAACTACCTGGAGAACATACATGGACCTAAAAGGTTCTAAAAATGGAAAAAAAGTCTTATTTAATAACTGGTTATGAAACAGTGAAAAAAAGTCCTGATACATAACTGTAGTTATGAAATCTTAGTTACGAATGTGGACGGAAGCGTTTTGCCACTTCACGAGGCATCTTCAGGAATACTTGACCACTTTGACGAAAAAACACTCTGCTCTGCAGACTTGTTGCTTTGCCGATCGTTGGCCTGACCAACGTCAGGCCGTTAACGTCAATTTTACATACAGGAATATTTTTTAAGATATTTTATGTGTTTTCGTGTTCCACTATTGAGCAACAGCTTAGCTTATCGAATCTATCGATCGAATGTTTTTGACCGAGATAACAGAATAGGTATACAGAAACATAATAAACATATTTTTTACGGCAAAAAATCAAACGCATTTATAAATTTTCGCAATCAGAGTTTGTGTTATTAATGTTCACACAATGGTTATTT
This sequence comes from Lampropteryx suffumata, assembly GCA_948098915.1. Lineage (NCBI taxonomy): Eukaryota > Metazoa > Arthropoda > Insecta > Lepidoptera > Geometridae > Lampropteryx > Lampropteryx suffumata. The sequence continues at coordinate 17,443,744 of OX402563.1, read as the reverse complement.
TTTGCATACTTTTAATTATTTCCGACGCTTCGGTTATTATACCGAATATATTATTTAATTATACCCAATACCGAACATTGGGTATAATTAAAAGGTATATAAATCTGATAATACCCGTTTTATTACTGATATCATAATAGAAACTCAATCGGAGCCGAAACATTGACAGACTGGAGTAGAACGTTAACCTTTGTAAGTTAGTTAACTCATTCGCGTCCAGGGAGTAGGTAAATACCTCACGCTCAGTATTCCTTCACGCTTGCTTCCTTCAAAATAAATTAGTTCCCGGTTAAATTATTGTTATTATGTTATGTTTTATATACAATTATTGACTCTGGTGGATTTCGAATATAAGCTTTGTGTTTCTTTGCGATTCGAGAAAAAAAATCCGTATTATTATTTTATATAAAAGACAACATTTTATATAAAACTAGCTGTCCCGTTCGTGACTTCGTCCGCGCGTTTGAAAAAGAAAAAATATATCTAATTGTACCGACTGCAGCGCCATCTGCCAGGCTGATTTGTGAATCTTTTATTTAAAAAAAAAAAAAATCTAAACCATCCAGGGCGCCACCCAAACGCATACAAAAAAATCATTGAAATCGGTCCAGCCGTGTAGGAGGAGTTCAGTGATATACACACGTACAATAGAATTATATATATGAAAATAACAAATAACGAACGTCAAGATACGACTTTGTGAAATTATACTGTAAACAATATTTTTATTGACACTCGACATTGGCATAATTGTCTTAATGACACTTGTCATTAACAAAAAAGAAGTGCAATCTGATATTTCTCTCCGTAATTCAAAGAGCAAATATAAAATGTGCCAGATTCTTCGTCTGTCATTTGATGGAATAACATTACCCGTTTTATTGCATGTTTTATTGAGTAATCTTGGCGGAATTTTAATGAATAAATTGTGACTACAGGACGGGTATGGATAATTGAATTATATGTGTATTGTGGTGCAATGGGATTTGAACGACGAGTAATCCCAAGAAAATTCTAGACGTCATTCCGCGTGACGTCTAGAATTGACAATTGACCATCGACTAAGACTCTAATAACAAACATCTGACTATAAACTATAAACACTTGACATTGGCAGAATTGACATTAGTATGTCACAGGCCATTAACAAAGAAGAAGACGAATAAAATGTGCCATTGACGAAATTGTAGATCCTTCCACAAAGGCCACTACCCAAGAGTTGAATTTCCGCAGTCGCGAACGCCAACAGAGAGTGTATGATGTCTAGGCCCTCATGATATTAGCAATAGTTACTGTAATAAGTTAACAGATTATTTTGTCTATTGACCTAGCTAAGTATAAGAAAATATTGTTAGCGCTATTAGATTGAGACACAGGTTCTTCTAGTTCAGGCATATTGTAAACAGTTACTTGTACATGTACTTACATGAGTATTATAGTATTTTTGGTTAATTCGCCTTAAACTGTTTAAAAAAAAAGAGACACATACCTACGCTTAAACTATTTACTTTTAAATTAATAAACAAAACAAAATAAAGCAATGATAAATATATTAAAACTTAATAATAAAAAGCATAGGTTCGAAAAACACGTCCGCACAAGACAAAGTCTCGGCAAGAAATGGCGCGCGCCGCCTGCGATCCGCTTTATATATCCAGTCGGATGCTGTCACTGTCCTTGTCGATGTTGTTTAATAGTATAAAATAAAACATTTATAATAAAACTAGCTGTTAAACGCGACTTCGGCCGCGTATGCTTAGAACCTTTATTTTTATTTTTGGAAGGAATGCATTCTGTGCATCTAAAGAACATCTCATAAGTTTAATCCCCTATTTTACCCCCTTCGGGGATGATTTGTAAAAACGTTGAGACACGTATTTCTTACCAAAACCCTAAATATGAATTTTCAGACCCCTAACTTAAGAAAATATGAGTTGCCCAAACAAACTTTCATCCCCTATTATATCCCCTTCATTGTTTTTTGAGACAAAAAGTAGCCCATGTTCTTCCCCCGAATGCAATACATCTTACCAAATATCATCAAGATCCGTTCAGCCGTTTAGCCGTGAAAACGTAATAAACAGACAGACAGAGACACTTGCATTTATAATATTAGTATGGGTTAGTATGGATAATAAAACCATAATGAACAAAGATTTGATTACTATTAGTATTATAACAGTTGGGTTGTGAGATGAAAGAGTTTTTCCCCAGGAATGCATGCACCGCGGGAACTTACACCGCACCACGGCGAGCACGCAGATGAACGACGTGTCGTCTCGCTCGCACGCCATATTCACCATCACGTTCGTGCAGGCCAGCTATCTGCGCCACAACAACATGCCGTGCGAGACTGTCTCCAAGGTGCATCTCGTTGATTTGGCCGGAAGGTACTTAAGCTACTTACACTCCAGACAAAAAGCAAATGTTACAAATATATCAATCATCATCATCATCATCATCATCATCATCATCATCATCATCAGCCCTTAGAAGTCCACTGCCGAACCTAGGCCTCCCCAATAGATTTCCAGGAAGAAGGATTTTGAGCCCTCTCCATCCACCGATTTCCCGCGATCTTTACAATATCATCAGTCCATCGGGTGGGAGGTCGTCCTACGCTTCGTTTTCCTGTCCTTGCTCGCCATTCGAGAACTTTTATTCCCCAACGGTTTTCAGTTCTTAGAGCTATAACAATATTGCTGGATATTTCACATAGCATTTAGCACAAGAGTAAGCAGAGCTTGTGTTATTGGAACCATACGACTGACTGATTATTACTAGAAACTTTTTTGTGAGCCAAATATCTGCTGATCATACAAACATTTGTCCCGCAGCAAGAATCGCAACTTTCTACGTCTCATGCGGAACTTCACCCACTGCGTAAAAGTAAAAGTAAATACAGTAGAGCAATTAGATGAGATTTCCACTTTATGTTAGTTTACCCGTGGGCACGCAATGCAGATTAAGAAAATAAAATAGTCCGCATGGCGGTGACATGTTACGCCGCCTTTCACATCACTCTTCTCGGGGGCGAAAAGTGGCTTGCGGGGACAGGTTCTTTGCTACGCAAAATGACTCTAGCAAGTAGAAATCCATAGTATATATAACGGATACACCGTTAAATATACAATTTTATATATATTTTTCATCGCGCCACCACCGCGAAACGGACAAAAAGCATTCATGCTTTTTTTCAGAAAGCGGATAAATGCGTAGATTTAATCGCAATCGGTCGGCTTTGATCTAGTTTTAGCTTTTGAGAGTACAGCGTAGATTGGATGCCTTGGCTTTGTAATGTTATTTTTTTTAACGTATTATGTCTTACTGCTGGGAATGATCTCCTCCAAAGCCTTCAATTCTTCCCAGTCTTTGGCACCACTAGCAGAGGTTTCGAGATTACCAAGCCAAGACGTTGCGTTGTCGCTTTCAAATAATAAAATATGAAAAATACTTCTTTTTTTTTCAGTGAAAGAGCTGACGCGACAGGTGCGACTGGACAGAGATTGGTCGAAGGAGCGCATATCAACAAATCACTGGTCACTTTGGGGTCTGTCATCTCTGCTTTAGCGGAGTCCAGCCAACTGCCTGTTGAGAGTAAGTCTAACTAAGATAAAGATAAATTTATTTGGTTCAACATAATGTAGTTGTAGGTCTTAAATATATTAAATGATTCAATTATGTTCTACCTTAAAATTTGGCATTCAAATATTTTAAATTATGTTTGTATTAGCTACGAAAATGTTTTATAAAATTAAATGGTCATAGTTTCAGACCGTCAACTAAAAAGTCATTAATATTGTAATAGCACTTACTTACTAATAATTGTTTTAATTTAACTTTAAATATAATTTCGCTAACATTTAAAAAGGACTTCGGTATCTTATTATATATTTTAGGCGCCATACAGACTAAGCTTTTGTGTAACAGTGCAGTTTTGCAACTTTGTATACAGATTATGTTGTTATCTCGTCTGTAACGCACCGCAACGTCAGCAACTTTTAAAAACAAACAGATGACGGTTTTTTTCATACAAATAATGCAACTTCAAAAATGTATAGTGACGGGAGTGCATGAATTTTATGCTTAATAAATAATGGTTTGCAACTGTCAGTCATAGTCTAGAGCCTACTATTTGTGTATCTCATAGGCATATTAGTTAACGTGTTTAAATGTATTGCTATCTTTGTTGTCTATAGAAGATATGACCGACAGTTTTGAAACACCATCATAAAATGGAAAGTTGAAGGAAAGAGAAGGAGAGAATGGGTGTGATTTCCACAAGACGTTTTTCTTCACCTTTTGAGAGCACACTGGCATTGCATTGCGCACATACATATTTCGAAAACAAATATCCATTGGTGTACGATCTAAGTATTAAAAGGCTATTACAGCACTCTTCACCGGTGCTACTTTTTCTCTTGTTCTATACTACCGTTATAATGTCGGGTGTCGGTATTAACATCAAAACATCGTTACCAACAGCTTTCAGTTACTATTGATAATAATAATGTCGGACATTTCAAACAACATCATCTAGCCCCAAAGCAATCAGAGCTTGCGTTATGGGTACCACATAACTGATATACTACTTAAAAACTTGTTTTTTTTTTGTAAAAATAGGCATTATATTATACATAGAAACAACCAGACCTAAGACAAATACTTGTCTATTCATTATGGCACACATGCTGCCATAATGAATGGAAACCAACGTACGTAATACCAATCCATCTTGTCAAAACTTGTTCCAGTTTCAATCAAACCAATAATTGAAACAATACCTATTGCCTATCGAAACTGATAGATATTGATTGTATCTAGAATTCCATAATAGCAACACTTATATTGTTTTGCTTGCAGGTAGAATGCAGAAGGATAAGAAAAAGGTGTTCATCCCGTACCGCGACTCTGTCCTCACATGGCTACTGAAAGATTCACTTGGTGGCAACTCTAAGACTATCATGATCGCGGCTGTAAGTAACTTAACGACTTGGCCGTGTCACTTAATTGTGACGTGACAACATTATTGTCAAAACCTTTTCTGATATGCATGACAATTACAGTGTGCAATTCACCATGATAGACTCATAGATAAATAGATACTAAACCTAAAGAATTTAAATATAAATATAATACTAAACTACTAAATGTACTTATATACAAATCGTCTTATACAAAATAGGCGCTGTCATGTAATGTCACCTGGCATAGAAGATAGTTACTCGATTTATTGTGATACTTGTTTGTATTTTCAGTAAAGTAAAAATTATTTTATAACCCGCGGCTTCGCACGCATTGTACTTATATAAAAACTTTCTCCTTCTCAAACATAAGATTTCATCAAGACAGCTGTTTAGCCGTGAAAAGGTAACAAGCAGACAGAGACACATTTGAATTTATAATATTTGTAATTTGTTTGTCTCTAGATATCACCGGCGGACTGCAACTACGGCGAAACTCTATCAACGCTCCGCTACGCCAACCGAGCCAAGAACATCATCAACAAACCGACCATCAACGAGGATCCTAACGTCAAACTCATCCGCGAGCTCAGAGAGGAGATTGATAAACTGCGGAAACAAATTGATCATAACACGGTATGTGACGATTACCCTATATTCTATCTTGTCGTTCGTCATTTGTTATTTTATATTAAATGGAGCCATTCATATCACATTATCTCAAAGAAAAACAAAACTTTTATTCCAATTATTCACACCGAGTCTAACTCTATTTAAATAAAAACACCGAAATAACTAATAAAACCGGAAATAACTCGAGTAAAATAAATAATATAAGATCGCAATTTTTGCTTCTCAAGACGGCCTAAAATAATCCTTTATTATAAATATTAACGTGTATTTATCGCGTTTATTTACCTATTTTTCCCGACGTTTCGACAGGTTTACACTCTGTCATCCCGTGACCACGACAGAGTGTAAACCTGTCGAAACGTCGGGAAAAATAGGTAAATAAACGCGATAAATACCCGTAAGTATTTATAATAATGTGTTCTGATCGCGTAAGTTTAAAAAACTTTAAAATAATCCTATTCTGTCACATACTAGCGCTTGTTTATGTATTCTCTGTTCTGTCATTCTAATGTCAAAGAAAGATTCTAATGAAAAGACATAGCAACAGATTTAAACAAATCGTATAGCTAATATCTGTTTATTGGTTTATCTGTTTTCTGTTTATCTGTTTATCTGTTTATTTATTATTTATATATTAAGTATAAAGCCGAAAGTTTGTGAGTGTGTGAGTGTGTATGTTTGTTACTTCTTCACGTCTAAACGGTTAGAGCGATTTTAATAAAATTTGGTATGGAGTTAGCTGACATCCTGGATTAACACACAGGCTACGTTTTACTGCGGGAAAATATCTTTTTTTTGTTTGTTACCGCGGGTAACACCGCAGAGCACAGCTAGTCTGTTTATAAAATAGACCCCTTTATGTCTTAAGATGACTACTGGCTCATTCCAAAAGTTGAAGTGGTATGCCTTTGCTGAGGTCTCTCGCAGGCTCATATTTTCATAGAACTCCCATAAACGTTGAGAATTCTAATATTTGATCAGGTCTATCTGTTCATTCATAAAATTTGATTCTCTTACTCTCGGCGTTCTAGGCCGATGTGTGTTCGGTCTCCTAATGTATTTCGTATGAGCCAGTGACTATCTCTACTCAAAGAAAGAAAACATTTAATTAATAAAGTCACAAGGACCATTTTGAATCGTGCTAACGGACAGACCTAAGACGTCTTCTGACAGAATTTATTAATAGGCAGCTAAAAGCCCTCTGTCATAGTCTTACAACTTTTAAAAAGCCGTGTCTAACAGCTTTACGTGCTCTCCTAAGCACAGAAGCACTCAGATATAAATCCGTATTCCGTAAAATTCAATATTATAAAACAGTGTTTGGTATACTTCTACTAAATCGGAATAAAATTAATAGTTTGAATAATGATTTTTGTTGATTTCTTGTATTCCAGGATCCTGTAGAAACTGATACAAGCGTGTTGGCAACTCTCCAACGCAAAGAGGCTCAAGAGAAGCATCTCACCGAGAAATGGACGGAGAAGTGGCGCGAAACTCAGCAGATACTGCAGGAACAGAAGGCGTTGGGTCTGAGGAAGAGTGGGCTGGGAGTTGTGTTGGATTCAGATATGCCCCATCTAGTGGGAATTGACGACAACTTGCTCTCTACGGGAGTAACGCTCTACCATCTCAAGGTATGTCCTAAGAGCTCGAACATCCAATGGATTATAAGTGACATGTGTATGTGTGTATCTGTTGATGAAGGCAAATAAGCAGTGTTTGATCAATTCGAAATTTGGGATCCTGCTTTTCAATGTTTCAATGATTAGTTAAATGATGTTTCAAGCACATAGTAACCTTGACCTGTTGCTGCAGCATCACCTGGCTTTGACAGAGTACCCAACTCCTCAGCAACTTATAGCAGAGGTAACGTGTTTGGCTTCATCGGAATGGTCTCGATGAATAGTTTGTATGTGTATATAAATATATATAAGCACATAACACCATCTGGCCCAAGCGTAGCTTGTATTACGGTGGCCAGATGACTGATAGAATACTTGTATGTGTATATAAATATATATAAGCACATAATACCATCTGGCCCAAGCGTAGCTTGTATTACGGTGGCCAGATGACTGATAGAATACTTGTATATTTTTAAATACATCCAATACTTTATAACACCCACATAGAACAAACACATATGTACGTCACGCAAATGTTTGTCCTAGGTGGGAAACAGCCCTCAACCTATAAAAGGCAAAGCTACTATCAATTGAGTTGACAGGCCAGTCGGATAGATGCTTTATTTGCAGTTATTAATTTATAGCTTCTTTATTCTGTTTCCTCCTTAGTACCACTATTCTATTGTCTAGTGGACCAAATGGTAGTAATACAGTCGATCTTATCTGAATGTATTGTCCACAGGAAGGTGAGACAGTGATAGGTACGGAGGAGCTATCTCCGACGCCGGACATAGTGCTGAGTGGAGCCGGCGTGTTGCCGTTACATTGTCGCGTGTCGCTCCACGCCGGCGTGGCCACGCTCCAGCCCACGCCCGCCGCGCAGTGCTGGCTCAACACTGTGCCCATCGACAAGCCGGCCAAGCTCAGCCAAGGTACCACAGCCAGGATAAACATCTCCGAAAGCTTTAAGAGACTATTGATATTGTGGTTGATTTATGGGATTTCTGGGATTTCTGGCGAACGGACCAGCTTTTAACGTCAGTCTGAGAATCCACAGATCGGAAATTGTGCACGGAAATTTTTGAGTTTCTCTTATAGCTATCGGAGACCTTGGGGTCTAGACATATATGAAATGAAATGAAATTAATTTATTTGCTCGAAGTATGGTAAATATATGGTTCTTACATAATAATTGTCTCACACACTTCGTCGTTGACCGACATGCAAACATCAACATGGCAACCATGAGATTAATGAGATTATACATTATACATTATACATAAAATTAAAATTAAAATGTCAACGTCAATATTATATAAGTAAGCAGATTAATCTATTTTAATAGCCATAATATAACTGTTTTTATGCGCCAGTGCAGTCTTGCGGAATGGCATTATGAGTTTAGTAGGATCCCTAGAACTGAATTTAGAGTTTACCTTATCTATATATTTGTCAAAGATATATACGTCACGCTGCTTAGTCTTCTTTCACACTTTTGCGCCATTGAGTTCCAACGTACCACTCGAACGGTAGCTAGAATTTATATATATTACTAGCAGCTGTTACAAAGTGTTGCAAATAAACATCCACAAAACCTTTCGCGTTCATAATAGTAATAGTTTTTTGTTTTATTTGTACAGGTTGCATCTTACTGCTCGGTCGCACGAATATGTTCCGGTACAACGACCCGGCCGAGGCGGCCAAGCTGAGACAGGAAGGCAGCACCAACATGAACCTGTCGCGGCTGTCGCTGCTCTCCTGGTCCACCACAGATCTCTGCGCCAGCACTGAGAACCTCAATACCAGCACTCTGTCGTTAGTATACTAGCTGCTATCATATCATAATGCTATGACTGGCCAGTCAGCTCAGTTGGTTGTAGCTCTGCCTTCTGCGTCTTAGGTTGAGGGTTCGTGTCCCTCCCAGGGCAAACATTTGAGTGAGGAACATGGGTATTGGTTCTGTCGTTATTAAGTATCATATGTATATATTCAAAAAATATCTTGTATTTATTTATTTAATCAGCACGGTTAATCACCAGTTACACTAATTGATAATTCAATTTTCCAAACAGTCAAACATATTAATAATAACAATTAATTAAGAAAACGAACAAAAAACTAATTATAAAAATATGAAGTAGCAAAATGTACCTATATATATATAAATAGTAATTAATAATTGAATACAATTTTGCATGCTCATTCATCATCATATATGTCATCTGTATGGCGATTATGGAACTTTAGACACAATCAATGTTTATTAGTTTCGATTAGCAATCGGCATTATTTCAATTATTCATGTTTTTAGATTTTTCTTGAACTGGGGTTAGGGGGAACCGGCACCTAGATTCACTAGCATGTAAGAAGACGATTCAAAGCGGTCCTTGTGATATTATTGAATAAATAAATATTGAATTTTGAATTTAGTTTGATTATAATTAGAACCAGTTTTGACACGATGGATAGATTACGTGCGTTACGTACGTTCGGTTTCTATCTCAGACCAAATATAAATATATATAGACAGAGTGTCGTACATCTAACATAAATAAACATTAACATATTCCGTAATGTTATTTTGTACAACATTATTGAACGCACTTGACCTAAAGCCCGAAGGTTTTGAACGAAGTTTATTGAAAACGCCGTGACATGTACTAAGAGCAAGGAGCACGATTTCGGTGTATGTGTGTGCGTGGGTGTGGGTATTTACACACAGAAGCATTGTTTTGAACCTTAGTTTTAATTGATCGCGGCCCTCCGTCTTTATATGTATTCTGAAGTTTCTATTATATGACATAATAATATGACATGACAGCATGTATGACAATCAACATCAACGTTCCATCATACCAATTCATCAATAGTAACTGAAAACGGTTAGTATCATAGTTTTGATAGTATCAGAATTCCATGATCGCCCGGCTGGTCACCATAATACAATTTTTAGTTTGTGGCTAGATGGTATCTGGTTTTTGGAAGCATTGTGTGCCATATAAAGGGTCATAAACTAGAAATTATTGGGAAGAGATTACGTCAATTAACGACAAAAATTGTTAAAAAACGTTCCGATTTGACGTCATCTTTCCTAATAGCACTCTCACACTTTTCCAAGTATTATAATGCCAGTGTACAGCTCCACTAGTCTCGTATGAATCATGTTTTTAATTTGTACAGAGACCTAGAAAGCGAGATCCGTTGCGAGCGGATAGAGGCGCAGAGAGTCGAGTTAGAGCGAGAGAGACAACAGTTCCTACTGCAGCAGGAAGAGAGACAGAGGCGGTGGCACGCTGAGAGAGAAGAGTTATTACAGGCACAGAGGAAACTTGATGAGGTTAGTCCAATCAAAGTCTAAACTTACAAACATCATCATTTTTAATATTAGTTAGGCATAAGTAACGACTTAGCCACTGGATAAGATGTTTATCTTACTGAACTTTTAGGCAGTAATCTACTTCGCAGGCTGTTCCAGTTTTCAGTGCCTTAATGACATCTACGAGTATTACGTCCGTAATTGTATACTGCTTAATTTTTCTATTAGAAGTTCTAGTAGAGAAGGTGGACTTTAGAACTTTGGTATCTGTTTAGGGAGCTTTGCCGTATAAGAGAAGTTTTGTGGTAACTTGGTTAGTTGTCATTTGTCCAGGGTTTGTAGTCCATTCTATCATTCCTATTGAATATACGATAAATGGCGTGATTGTTTCATGCACCAATTTATTTGACATGATGCTGTTCATCGCTATTTTGTATACGAAATTATATAAAGGTAAGATAAAATCGATTACCTACCTGTATTATGTACTATGTATTGATTGTAAATATTTGTCTCAATAAGAGTGCACTATATCGTTTCAAAATCAAAACACGTATTTTTTGAGAAAATTGAACTGAAACGTTATAGTTATACGTTAATTTAGAAAGTGTCCATTCATGACAAACCGTCCCATTCATGCTGAGTTCTCCCCGGTGAAGAGAACAGCATTAAATAACTCCTGAAGCTCCTTAAGTACGAGGTTCTTCACGCTTTCAGAAGCTCAGTCGTAACACTATCCTCATCTAGGACTTTTCCATATTTAAGCTGTTTTAGGGCCAACTCGATCTCATCCAAGCTAATCTCGGGCAAGTCCTCCGTGAAGTGGCTCTGGGATCTTTTCTGACAGTTTTTGGACGAGGTGCGTGTGAGACGTAGAGCTAGCTATAGAAATCGGAGATCCTCTCAGAAGTATAAGATTTCTAGAAGCCTCGAAGCGACTACAGAACCCGTTTGTGTAGTCAACCTTGTCAAGTGGCTTTAACCGAGTGGCTGGACGATAACTTTCGACCTCCGATTCTGCTCGATTGCTTTTTCAATATGAAGCGTGTTGGAAACTCGGAGGTCCCGTCGAACCTTCGTGATTTTTCTATTTAGAGCCCGGTCTTCTGATAAGGTTGAGGGGGGGTTTTGGCGTCGTTTGCATATAAGCTCCAGAGTTCCCCTCGAAAGTTTTGATTTTTTTCCTTTGCGCCTCATTTCGCAGAATTTAGTGCCCTCGTCTCTAAGAGTCTTCACCAGCTGGTTGAATTACTGGTCAACGCTGTCAGTGGTTTCTTAGGCAGCGAATCGCTTTTCCAGTTTTCTCTGGATCTTTAGATATCTTTAGATGTTATGGCGGCTTGAAGTAGATTCGGTCGAAATCTGGACTTCATCAAGCGGATTCTTTCGCACTTAAAGTCGATGTTCAGAGTTCCTCGTACGAGCCGGTGATCGGTCCCGGTTATAAACCTTGCGATTGCGACCATTGAGACATCTCTGAATATGCACCTCTTATCGATATTTTTTTTTATCTTACTGTCGGGGCTTTGCCACATCCACTTTCCTTGAGGCTAGTAGGGTAGGATGGTAGGATGTTGTTAAGGAAAGGTCGTTTGTCGGCAGGAGCTTTTATCTACCTACCACGCGAGCAATTAGTTTGTAATATTAGGAGGATTGTGTGGTGGTGTGTTCAGTGACGGAAGGTAGTTTGTGTTTAGGAACGGGAGAGCATGGAGAAGGAGTACGCGGCGGCGTGTCGCCGGCTGTCGGGGGACTGGCGCGCGTTGGAGCGGGGCTGGACGCATCGGCGCCGAGCGCTGCGCTCGCGGCAACGGGAGCTGGCGGCGCGAGCGCGGCGAGTGCGGGCACTCAGCGACACGCATGCGCACGCAGTGAGTACTTACCTATACTGTACGCACCGGCGCCGAGCGCTGCACTCGCGGCAACGGGAGCTGGCGGCGCGAGCGCGGCGAGTGCGGGCACTCAGCGACACGCATGCGCACGCAGTGAGTACTTACCTATACTGTACGCACCGGCGCCGAGCGCTGCACTCGCGGCAACGGGAGCTGGCGGCGCGAGCGCGGCGAGTGCGGGCACTCAGCGACACGCATGCGCACGCAGTGAGTACTTACCTATACTGTACGCACCGGCGCCGAGCGCTGCACTCGCGGCAACGGGAGCTGGCGGCGCGAGCGCGGCGAGTGCGGGCACTCAGCGACACGCATGCGCACGCAGTGAGTACTTACCTATACTGTACGCACCGGCGCCGAGCGCTGCACTCGCGGCAACGGGAGCTGGCGGCGCGAGCGCGGCGAGTGCGGGAACTCAGCGACACGCATGCGCACGCAGTGAGTACTTACCTATACTGTACGCACCGGCGCCGAGCGCTGCACTCGCGGCAACGGGAGCTGGCGGCGCGAGCGCGGCGAGTGCGGGCACTCAGCGACACGCATGCGCACGCAGTGAGTACTTACCTATACTGTACGCACCGGCGCCGAGCGCTGCACTCGCGGCAACGGGAGCTGGCGGCGCGAGCGCGGCGAGTGCGGGCACTCAGCGACACGCATGCGCACGCAGTGAGTACTTACCTATACTGTACGCACCGGCGCCGAGCGCTGCACTCGCGGCAACGGGAGCTAGCGGCTTTTTAGTGGAATGTAAATGTATTTTGTATATATATATTATATGGGTAGGCCAAATAAACGCACTGCTCCAATGAGACAGCGAGGTATCGAAGTACATGAAAACATCATCGATGTATACAATTTTTAGATTTTCGTTGATTTATCAGCTCGACCGATTTTGATAAAATTTATATAGGACCACCTGTCGGTTCAGCCGTTTTTGAGTAATCGGTGAACATACATAAAAAAAAAAGATTCCGACGAATTGAGAACCTCCTCCTTTTTGATAAAGTCGGTTAATAAAAAGAAAATGACTTAAATGACAGCATCATCTAGCCCCAAAGGAACAGTAAGCTGTGCTTGTGTTGTATTAACCACATGACTGAAATACTGATTATATACTAAATACATACATAATATACATAGAAAAACACCCAGACCCAAGATAAATACTTGCAGACCATAAGAACAAAAGCCATAAAAATTATCCCTCCGAGACAAACCCGCAATCGAACCCGCAATCTACTGTGTTTCAGGAGGGCCGGATATTTCTGCTGGCGTGAATTGGAAAGAAAAGAAAGACGCCTTCAGTTAACTTCTCTAAGACAATCAAAACTGATTTCTTTTCTCATACAGTATTGCGTGAATTGAACCTCCTGTAAAACGCCTTCAGATATCTTCTCTAAGACAATCAACACTGATTTATTTTCTCATTCAAAAGTATTGCGTGAATTGAACCTCCTGAAAAACGCCTTCAGATATCTTCTCTAAGACAATCAACACTGATTTCTTTTCTCATACAGTATTGCGTGAATTGAACCTCCTGTAAAACGCCTTCAGATATCTTCTCTAAGACAATCAACACTGATTTCTTTTCTCATTCAAAAGTATTGCGTGAATTAGACCTCCTGAAAAACTCAATTTCCTCATATACTCATGTTCTGATCATTATAAAACTGTAACACGGTTAGCGTGTTGACATTACTTAATCACCCGTTGTGTCAACAAGCAATCTTCGGTGTCATTATCCTCGCGTTAGAATACTATGAGTTCTTATTCTCACTCCTATTGCGAACGACTTTCGTTCGAGTTAGTTTATAAAAACACATTGACGCACAAGGCTTTTGTAATTTAAATAGCTCAAATGTCCATTGAACTTATGTCCAAGAACTAGGGACACGATGACCAACGAGTTATAACGTTAAAGGTATTTATGGAAATGTTACCAACTCTGTTTATTTTTGTTTTTTTCCGAAATTGCGTTAGTCAATCAAAACTAAACTACAAATGTTTGACTGGCCTCACAGCTGAATTGATAATAACTCAACCTCTTGTGCTGTGGTTTGTGGGTTTGATTCTCGACCAGGATAAACATTTGTGTGATGAACATAGACATTTCCATCGTGTCTGGGTGTAAGTATCTTAAGTATTTACAAGTATAAAAGCATTCTATCAGTCATTCAGTTCCTATAGCATAAGCTATGCTTAGTTTCAGGCTAGATGGAGCTGTGAATTGTCCACCAATATTATATTATAAAGCATTTCTCACAAGAATCACTGAACAATATCACATAATTTCGCATGAGATCCGCTCGTCTAGAACCCGTAGTACTAAAAAACTCAACAATGCAATATTTTTTTACCCTTTCTCATTGTATAGACCACTTTACTTTGTATTTGAGTGGTTGTGGACGTGTTTGTATTAGTTAGATCGTAAGTAATTGTAATCTCTAACTTGGATCTTGTTAAAGATTCGATTACGCGTAACGAGTGGCATGACTGAAAAAATATACTACTCCGAGAGAGTCGAAGTGGACGAGTAGGTGTTTATGCACTCGTCAAAGTGTTCATACTACCGAGCAATTGGCCCAGGGAAGTCTCGCCACTGTACACGTTACGTGTAATCTCCAATTTAGATGCAGCACCTGATCAAATGATGCAACACCCTCTCAGGGGACAATGTGACTTGCAGTAATGTATGTTAGACTTAAGCTAAATATACATACATTAATAAGTGTAAGCTCAGAGTCGCGCAACGAGCTATGGAGAGAGCTATGTTGGGTGTTTCACTACGTGATAAAATCCGCAACGAGGAAATCCGTAGAAGAACCAAAGTCACCGACATAGCACTCAAAATTTGCAAGTTGAAGTGGCAATGGGCAGGCCATATAGCTCGCAGAACTGATAACCGTTGGGGACTAAAAGTTCTCGAATGGCGACCAAGGACAGGAAAACGAAGCGTAGGACGACCCCCCACCCGATGGACTGATGACATTGTAAAGATCTCAGGAAGTCGGTGGATGGAGAGGGCTCAAAATCGTTCTTCCTGGAAATCAATTGGGGAGGCCTATGTCCAGCAGTGGACTTCCTAAAGGCTGGTATGATGATGAATAAGTGTAATTAAATAAAGTCAATAATAATAGTGAAAAAAAATGCAGGATTAGAAAAGCAGTATCTTTTTTCTATTGCTCTATTGACTGGCCTGTCAGCTCAGTTGGTAGTAACACTGCCTTCTGCGCTGTAGGTTGAGAGTTCAATTCCTTCTAATAATAGTACATTTGTGTGATGAACACAGATGTTTGTTCTGTGTCAGGGAGTTATAAAGTATCATAAGTATTAAATATTTAAGTATTCTGTCAGTCACCTGGTCACTTTAATACAAGCTATGCTTAGATTGGGGCTAGATGATGTTGTGTGCATTATCCATCAATATTTTTGTATTTTATTGTAATAAAATAAATAAATAACAATATACCCAATATTTATTTATTTTACTTTCTATGTGTCAGCAGCCAACTCTGGATCATTGTAATGTCACTTCCAGAGTTGGCTGCTGACACATACAAAGATAGTGTAAATGATTGGTCAAAATTGTTGATGTTTTTTCTTTAATTTAGAGACTCAAGTATACTGTGTAAGCAGTCATCCTCAATCCTTTAGGGCGAGTATCCATATAAGTAAAGAGAAGATATGAGTAAAATCGCTCAAAAAGCCGATCATGAATATTTTGAAACCATGACAAGGATAACAAGCATGACGTCACTATTACGCAATATTGAGACGAGCATATAGATTGATTTTACACATCTCTTCGCTTCGTTTTAGTAGATACCCGCCATTAATCTACAATAGCTGGTTACTCCTATAAAAATATAGAAAACCAGCTGTATTGGTTGTAGAAATCGCTGGTACGCACCGTATGCATCGCTCGGTACAATTCGATGTGTTTGTTTCAATCGCTGCTTGTTCTGCCTGTTATTAGCTTTGTTTTAAGTTGCCATTCCCTGCCCTGTCGTAGGCTGAGAACGAGGAGGGGCATGTGACCGCGCTGAGGACGCAACTCGACGGCAAGAAGGCGGAGCTGGAACAGTATCTCAAGGGAAGTGTCAGGGAACTGATCGCGCAGGGGTGTAAACTGGACGAGGTAGGGTGGCTTTTGGTTTTTTTTATTTATATTTTCATTTAACAACGGTTTCTTACATAATTGTTGATCATCAGTCGCTTACTAGCTTTTAGTGAGACTAGTGAATGTAGTAGTTGCCTGACCCTTATATGAGTGTTATTTTTTCTCTTTCTCTCTCTCTCGTACTCCAGTAGGTTTATCAGGCTCTCTTTTATTTATTTAATGTTTTTAAGCACAAAATACACTTTACAAACAAATAAAAAATACATTTATTTATACAGTACAGTTTTGATCTGGTTTGGAAATGTTGAGCCCACACCAAAACAATATTAACAGTGTTAAGCGAACAAAATGTATACACAAAATATGTTTGAAGACCAAATTACACAAATACAAAGAAGTAAGAAATAACCCAATAAAGTTGTTACCGTCTGAGATATTGAATATGCAAATAGACAAATTGAATTGATAACCTTTAACTTAAGAATATGCAGAAATGCAGTTTTAATTTTGCTTTGAGATATTATAGCATCGGAAACCTGCGCGACTTTTGGTTTTTGATACTGATAAAGTTCTTGAACCATACTCTAAAATAATAAACCATACTTAGAATCTAATGTACTCCAAGATGATTTATACAGCGTCAAAGTAAAAATATTTTTATTCAATACACAAGTATTACTTTAAAACGTCTTACGTACTAGATGAATTTAGGTGCCAATTCCTCCTAACCCAGTCCGAGAAGAACTGGCAAGAAACTCGTCCTGGTCTTAGCGCTTTTTTGTATTATTCGTCTTATAACTATCTTAGCTTCGAAATAGGAATACAAGATAACAGTAGTTTATACATTTCAAATCGTGTCAATTTCATTAAATTTATCTATGCACTTTAACTGCCACACCAAGAGTTTTTAATTCTTTTAATTAGTCTAGATTTGACAAAGAAAATTTATACTAAAGTACCATTAATAACTCAATGAGTTAATGGCATAATGAGTATGGCAGTTCGTTCTGAAATACGGGTCGGAAATCTCTATAGTTTCACCTCAGTACAGTTCCAGAATATAACCTACTTGCAGAGTCAAACGCCCAGTCCGGACACGCCTTCCGAGTCGAGCGCAGAATGTCTGATGCAACTCCTCATGCACTGCGAACCCAATACGGCGTCCAACATCCAGGATACTGTTACCAGGCATGTAAGTGTATTAGAAACAAAGGCTTTTGAGCTCAGTTGGTAGTAGCTCTGCCTTCTGTGCTGTAGGTTTGGGGTTCATTAACCCAGGATAAACATTATGTGTAATGAACATACTCGTCGATGATTGTTCTGCGTGTATTACAAAGTAACCTAAGTGTATTTATAAGTATTATTTGCTGCTGCCCGTGGCTTCGCACGCATGGTAGCTAGACGTCAACGAACTCTGTGGCGCTGTGGGCTGGCCCGGCCCGGCTGAGATGCAGATGGTTGAGGGTTTGTATAATCTGCAAGTATTTGTCTCGGGTCTGGGTGTTTCTATGTATAATATGTATGTATTTACAAAAAAAGTATATAAGTAGTATATCAGTCATGTGGTACCTATAACACAAGCTCTGCCTACTTTGGGGCCAGATGATGCTGCGTGAAATGTTCGGCATTATTTATTTATTTTATTTATTCGCTTTACAAAATCTACAGCTCCTAAAATAGTATACACAAAACTTAAATTTATAACTGACAGTTAATAACGGATTTACACTATAGTTATTACTATTATTTATTATGTCAAATTTGATCAAGATCAGAAGGTAACAGTCAGAGACACTATCGAAATTATAATATTACTATAGACATCACTCATCTGTGGGGCGATTATGGAATTCTGATACTATCAAAACTTTGATACTAACCGATTTCAGTTACTATTGAAGAATTGGTATTACGGAAGGTTGATGTTGATTGTCATACATGCCGTCATATTAATAAAAACCTCAGATCAAATAAATATGAAGACGGAGCGCCGCAACCAACAAAAATAATGTCTCAAAACCGTGCGCATATGTGTAAATAACCACACCCACGCATACACATACACCGTATTCGTGCTCCTTGCTTTTATATAATTTAAATAAATGGTGTAATTTCAAGTGATTCTGTGACACTTTTTTACCACTAAATATGTTTTTTTTGTTATATGTTTTATAGACCACGACATGACATACTTAATAGTACAAGTATGTATGCATATATTAAGAGCAATGCGCACGGTTTGGGTGGATGTGTGTGCATGGGTGCGAGTATTTACACAGAGAAGCATGGTTTTGAGACTTCACTTTAGTTATTCATGACTGTCTCCGTCTATATATTTATTTGGTCTGAGATAGAGATAGAACGTACGTAATAGTAATCCATCTTGTCAAAACTGGTTCCAATTACAATCAAACTTATGATTGAAATTATGCCGATTGCTAATCGAAACTAATATACATTGATAATGTTAAAAGTTCCATAATCGCCATACTGGTCAGCGGGGCGATTATGGACTTCTGATACTATCAAAACCTTGATACTAATCACTTTCAGTTACTATTGATGAATTAGTATTACGGAAGGTTGATGTTGATTGTCATACATGCTGTCATATGAATATAATCCTCAGATTAAAATAATATGAAGACGGAGCGCCCTAATCAACTAAAATAAAGTCTCAAAACCGTGCTCCTGTGTGTAGATACCCGCACCCATGCACACACATACACCAAAATCGTGCTTCTTGCTTTTATATATGTATTGAATAAATGGTGTTATTTTTTTGTAATATGTTTTATTGACCACGACATGACATAATACTTAAAAGTATGTAAACATATACTAAGAGCAATGAGCACGGTTTGGGTAGATGTGTGTGCGTGGATGCGTGTATTTACACAAAGGAGCATGGTTTTGAGACTTCGCTTTAGTTATTCATGGCAGTCTCCGTCTATATATTTATTTGGTCTGAGATAGATATAGAACGTACGTAATAGTAATCCATCTTGTCAAAACTGGTTCCAATTACAATCAAACTTATGATTGAAATTATGCCGATTGCTAATCGAAACTAGTAGACATTGATTCTGTCAAAAGTGCCATAATCGCCATACTGGTCACCAATACAAGCTTTTATTAGTTTGGGGCTAGATGATGCTGTGTGAAATGCTTCAAATGTTTGTGCTTTGGATAATCGAACCCAGAATCTACAGCGCTAAAAGAGTTACTACCAGAGCAGTGCAATTAAAATTACGAGTAATCTTCACTTGTGACGTGATAATAATTTTACTGTTTGTTTCACAGAAAAAGGAATTAGAAGAGCTAGAAGATGAGTTACAAGGACGCGTGAAGTCCGTCGCTTCGCACCGCGTTAAGATTGAGAAACTACAAGCGGAATTGGCATTACTCGGGACACAGGACCTGGGGCTCAAACACGCGCTGGCTTCGGATCTTAGCCCCGGGATACTGAAAGGTACGTCAAGTCTAGTATTTTTTTGTATATGGTTCTGTTTAGTGTGTTTGCTAAGTTGTACAAATAATCCTACCTTGTGGTAGCAAGAATCTATCTTAGTGGGTACCAACACAGAGCCAGATATTCTGCCTCCAAGCAGTAGTGTGCAAGCGTTACTGTGTTTAGTCTCGAAGGGCACTGGAGTCAATGACATTACTGAACAAAATTATTTGTCTCCTGGTATTGTAAGCGTCATAGGTTACGGTAATCACATATCAACAGGTGGGCTGCATGCTTGTTTGCTGGCTCAGTTGTATAAATGTCTATGGATATGGCAACTGATTTTATCGACGTTTTAAGGTATTGTAGGGTATGTGGCATGTTCGATTTCTGCCTGGGTGAAATTGGATACAAGTGAATATACAATAGACAGGTGTTGTTGGTCTTGGCTCTTCGAAAATTGTAAGGTCACAAAGACGAGCTCTATAGCGCAGTGGGCCAAGGCCCGCCTGAGACGCAGAAGGCTACGGGTTTGATTCCCGCCACGGCACAAATGTTTGTATGATCTGCAAGTGTTTGTCTTGAGCCCGTGTTTTCTATGGTAATATGGTAAAAAGTATATAAGTAGTATATCAGTCATGTGGTACCCATAACACAAGTTCTGCTTACTTTGAGCTAGATGATGCTGTGTGAAATGTCCGGCATTATTTATTTATTAAAGAGTTTGGATTGCTTTGTAACTCTATCACCAGAGTTGGCTATATACTTTTACGAAAGTAGAAGTTGTAGCATAGAATAGAAACCTTTTTTGGTATCGGTTCCTTGTTGGTACTCCTTTTGTCCATTATTCTAGAATCTTTCCTTCCTTCCAGAGTGCGACGGCGAGGTAACTCCCGAGGGTGTGAAGAGAAGCAAGTCGGATCTGGTGCTGCGAAGCTCTCCTCGCGAGGACACCGTGGAACCGCTCTCTGCAGACGAGCGCGAGGAGTTCCGGAATAAGAGGATGAAGTAAGTTGTATCCTTGGATTTACCGTTGTCTAAGTAGCTAGAGCTATGAAGAGATATAATTGGTGATCAGGAAGATCAAAATTTAAAAGCACTTTTTAATAAATAAATACATAATCCCGGACATTTCACACAGCAGGCCCCAAAGTAAGCAGAGCTTGTGTTATGGGTACCACATGACTGATATACTACTTATATACTTTTTTTTTTTTGTAAATACATACATATTATACATAGAAACACCCAGACCCGAGACAAATACTTGCAGATCAAACATTTGTTCCGCGGCGGGATTCGAACCCTCAACCTTCTGCGTCTCAGCCGGGCCGGGCCAGCCCACAGCGCCACAGTGTTCGTTGACGTCTAGCTACCATGCGTGCGAAGCCACGGGCAGCAGTTACAGTTACTTTGTAATACACGCAGAACAATCATCGACGAGTATGTTCATTACACATAATGTTTATCCTGGGTTAATGACCCCAAACCTACAGCACAGTGAAGTGCCTGGGAATTCCTTCCATTTGCTTTTGCAATAAAAACTTTTTAAATTTTAGTTTAAATGTATTCTTAGTTTGAACATTGCGGATAGGGGGAGGAATATTGTTCCAGCACTTCGTTGCCGAATACCTGAAACTACCCCTAAAAGCAGCAGTCTTGTGATTGTGATAGAGAAGTGCAGATCTAA
Source organism: Lampropteryx suffumata (assembly GCA_948098915.1). Lineage (NCBI taxonomy): Eukaryota > Metazoa > Arthropoda > Insecta > Lepidoptera > Geometridae > Lampropteryx > Lampropteryx suffumata. Next base: position 17,422,056 of record OX402563.1, on the reverse strand, counting down.
CTGACCGTAATCTATCACCAGAGACGAAGTTAAGTTTTGAATGCAGATACCCAGGCTTTTTAAACTTAACAACATCAAAGAGCAGTCCTCCCAGGTGCAGTAGCCTGCGTGATTCAATATTCAACAAGGACATTTTATTCAGGAACGGTGTTATGTGACTACGAGGCGGGATATTGAAACAAAAGCGAAAACAAGCATTCTGCACTCTTTGTACTGCTCGCAAGTAAACGAGGACCATAAACAATATCCCCATAATTAAGTTTAGAAATGATTAGAGATTCACAAATAGCGATACGAGATGCCTCAGTCAATTGATTCCTAACTTTGTAAAGTATCTTTAGGCGGTAAAAACAAGTTTTTACCAAATTAATAACATGATTTTCAAACCTGAGATGACTGTCAATGGTAATTCCGAGATTCCTAGCTTCTTCCACTCTACCCACCTTAGTGTCGCAGATCGTAACGTCAGGGTCACCAGTTAGTTTGTCTTGTCGATTTGGTTTTTGGTACCCAAAACCATATACTGTGACTTTGTTGGGTTTAACACGAGAGCATTGCGCGAAGACCAGTCTGCAATGGCGTTCAGATCCTGGTTCAACCGTTGAACAGCTTGTGCTAAATGGTCGGGTGTCTCTGATACATAGATCTACACGTCATCTGCATAGCAGTGGTAGTTAGAATAAGAGATAACCCTGGACAAATCTGCACAATAAATTATAAAGAGTAAAGGTCCAAATATAGAGCCTTGCGGGACACCACGAACAATAGGCATTGGTTGTGATAATAAAGTCGATCCATCATTTTTTGTCAATTTTACGGTCTGTAATCGAGAACTAAGATAGCTATGGAACCACATAATAGATAATTGACTTAAACCATAGTAAGAATGTTTGGCGAGAAGAAGTGGTATGTTGAGGCAGTCAAAAGCACGTGAATAATCAAGGAGGGTTATTAATGTGCAGCGCCCTCTATCCTGCTCCGCCAGAACATTATCTGTGACATCCAGAAGGGAAGTCACAGTTCCACGTCCTTTACGAAATCCAGACTGCAGAGAGGGCTGAATGTTGTTTGATTCCACATACCTAGTTAGTTGGTCACTGATAACTTTCTCAAGGAGCTTCGACAGGAAGGGCAGAATACTTATTCGCCGAAGATCCTTAAGCTCAACCGGAGAACTAATTTTCGGTATAGGTGTAACGATAGAAGTTTTCCATTTACTTGGAACCGCACCTGTTGTAATGGATTTATTTATGATTGCTGTAATGGCGTCCAAGGTACAAGGAAGCGAGAACATTATCATTTCCCTACTAATACCATCATCACCTAAAGCGTTCGACGTTATTGACATTATAATTTTAGACACATCAGTCGGCGTGATGGGTTTTAGTTTTAATGTCTCGGTCGTGTACTTATTATCTTTGTAAAACGAAAGATCTGAAGGCAATATTGTATTATTTCCAGGAATATTTAAAAAATGTGCATTAATTTTATTAGGGTCATCAAAACATACAGGCAACGACTTTTCGTCAGTCGAGTCAATTAGTATTTTATTCCTAAGATTCTTCCAAAATGTTTTACTGTTTTTGATTTGCGAATTTACAACACTATTCTAGTAAGCACGTTTCTCAGCAGCTATACTAGTTAATACTAATTTCTTCAAATCCTTATAATATTTTTCTTCTTGGTCTAGGCCCATATGCGATACGCCTCATGAGCCTTGTTACGTTCATTAATCATTATCTTACAAACATCAGTAACCCAGGGTAATGAATGCTTATTTGTAACATAAATCATTTTAATAGGCACATGCTTATCAAAAAGAGCAATAATTAAGGAATTAAATTTTTCGACCATCATATCTACAGTTGGCAGGGAAGATATCAAATCCCAGTTAATAGAGTATAATTCTTCGTTAAATGCGTCAAGATTAATGTTATTGAAAGGGCGAAAGGAGAAAGATCTAGGTACAGGCTTAGGCTTACTTATAGATAAAGTCACATTTACCATAGCATGCCCGTATTCGCCGGTTATATTATGAACGGAGACGTCGTGCACGGGTGCATTTGTACAAAAAACATCTATAAGCTTTTCACTGTGTGAAGTAAAATGCGTAGGCTGAGTAACATGTTGCGATAAGTTCATGTAGGTGAGAAATTGATTAAATTTAATTGTGTTGCTGTCCGTTATAGCAAGCATATTTATATTGATGTCATCCAATCATACAACACAGCGTAATCATAATTAGAAAAGTAATTTAGGGAGTCCGTGAGCGCATCAATAAATGTGTCAACATTGACCCATTCGGGTCTGTAAGCGGTGCCTATAACTACGCGGAGACCACCTATACGCGTTGATATCCAAAACTGTTCGATTAGGTCATTTGGTCTCATCAAAAATCGTACACTTATTCCACATTTAATATAAAAACCTAAACCACCCCCCGCTACCCCTCGCATGTGCAGCGGACGGGGCGCAAGGCGCAGTCTGTACCCCGGCACAGCTGGCCCTTCCGTATCCAGGTTTCATTTATCGCAACAATGTCCGCACAATAACGCAGCATAGCAATTATAAAACTATCGTGCCCTGTGTTCAATGATCCCACATTATAAAGCGCCAAACTTAGCAACTTTTTCTTAAGACCCATAATCACGGGTAAACATTATTATAAATACTTACGGGTATTTATCGCGTTTATTTACCTATTTTTCCCGACGTTTCGACAGGTTTACACTCTGTCGTGGTCACGGGATGACTCAAAAATAGGTAAATAAACGCGATAAATACCCGTAAGTATTTATAATAATGTGTTCTGATCGCGTAAGTTTAAAAAACTTTATCACGGGTTAAATCAATAGAACAATAGATGGTTGATGTAAGCAAAAGTACATTTTGTGTGTAGTGTATAGTTGTAAATATAGCCGTGTTATTTGTGTAATGAGACAGGTATACGAGCGCGATGCGCGTGTATGCGTGTCTGTATGTATTGTATTGCATCCCGCACTGCTCCCCGCACTGCTCGCTTAATACCGCATCATACACAAGGTTAGCCCAAAATGACTTTAAAAAACAATACAAAACAAGACTCATAAAAAACAACAAAACACAAGAGATAATAAAAATATGATTCCTCCAATTCCTTTTCCAATTTCTCCTAACCCGTCTGAGAAGAATTATAAATAAATTAATCTAGCCCCAAATTAAGCATAGCTTATTGGTGACTAGATGACTGATAGAATACTTATGTATTTTTAAATACATGCTTCGGTTTAAAGAAATTTATTATCTCTAAATTATTTACAATTCACTTAAGCTAAATGGGGGTATACAAAAAACAAATTCTTTACTCATTCCAACACTTTTATTCTATTTGAGATTACGGAGTTCTCCCTTACTGGTGGCATTGAACATTGACAGCAAAATTGTAAACAAGTAATTTAAAATTTATTTTAGAAGTATTTATTTGTAGTATCCATTTTTGTCAGCCTTTTATGGTGATAATGTTTTTGACTGCTTTTATCTTGTACATCATTCTAAAATGGTGTAATAAACAGTTTTTTTGCAAGGTTTGTGCGTTGAAAAAGTAGTATTTTTATTTTTCGCACTTTTTATTTTATGTTTAGTAATCCCATTAGCATCAAATCGGATCTTCCGACGGTCAAATGTCATTTGTACTCTTGCCCCTTTACATACAAAATAATTATCTTTAAATAAAGATTAATTGATTTTTCCAACCGTCCTAAGCTGATTCTGATTGGTGTTGATCATCACCACCTCTTTACCTCTTTAATTTCAGCCTTAGCTTAAGCCTCGACCCGCTAGCCTCTCCGAACAACACGCTGCCAACAGACGATACGTTCCACACGGCCACGTCGAGTCCGAAGGCCTTCCCGCCCAACCCTCGCCCTGCCACCGAGGTCTCCAGGTCCACCAGTGGGGGTGGGGATACTACTCCCATACAACCCAAGTTCAGACTGGGACCCGCGCCGCCGGGTGATGATAGTGATGATATGTCCAGCACTGAGGATTATCACAAGGTATTTTAAAAATACTAAACAGTAGATATGTATGTTCACTGTATAACTAACGTGCCTGTGTGTGTGCCTGTGACTGCGCACGTGTGATAACGTTACCTTTTACTGAATACAATCTATCTCTTTACCAATTTTCATCAAAATTTGTTTAATTTAGTTTAGTCGTGAAAATAACAAACAAACACTTTTTAATTATAAATTAAAAAGTGTTGTTATTTTGTATCTTAGTGTGGATATGTTACTAGCTATTGTGGTTATGTTACTAGCTATTGTCCGCAACTACCCGCTTGGTAAAAAGTAGCCTATATGTTATTTGCGGTTCAAATCTATTACGATGACTTAAAAAACAAACATACACACAAACTGTATTGACAGGATTTTCCCATAACAATATACAGTATGTTACAACGCTGTGGAAGTGACCGAAGTAAGCTGTCTACAAAGTTCAAGTATCATATTGAATATTGTTTCTAAATACTTTGTGTGACTATTAAATATTTATTTAATGTGTGTGCGCAGCCGCGGATAGTGGAAGGTCAATCTTCCAGCTCCGTGGAACGATCGCCCGAAGAGATTAAGCAGAAAACCAAGTACAAAAGGAGAATACCAGGTAATTTGAACTTTATAATTCAATATGGCGTTCCCCAAGGAAACGTACTTGGTCCGCTACTTTTTATAATATACATAAATGATCTCCCATTAATTATCAATAAAATAAATCAACATATGACACTATTTGCCGATGACAGCTCTATCACAATCAAATGTAATGAATATCAAAATTATGAATCTGACATTAATCAATCACTAACCTCTATTATTAATTGGCTTGATGACAATAACTTAAAAATAAACCTTAAAAAAACGACGATAATGCATTTTAATCAATTAAAAAAAAAGCCCAACATTAATTAAATAATTCAAAATAATATAATAGAAAACACTGACTCCATAAAATTTCTAGGTTTACAAATAGATGACAAATTAAAATGGAAAACCCATATTGAATACATAACCAAGAGGATTAGTAGTTCGGCATACGCGCTATTCAGATTATCCCTAACCCTTAATATTGACACACTAATTGTAGCATACTACGGCTTGGTTGAATCGATACTGAGATACGGAATAATTTTTTGGGGGAATTCTACGGATAAAGACATTATCTTTAAAGCGCAAAAACGTTGTATGCGAGCCATGTTCAGAATACATTATGACTGATAGCTGTAGACCTCTATTCACAAAGCACAAAATATTAACACTTCCGTCGCTATATATTATAGAAGTAGCTCTTTTTGTAAGAAATAACCTGTTTCCGCGTATGTCAGACAAAGCGCCAAGAAACAGACGTGAAGAGAGGCTTTGTTTATTTCCATCAAAAACTGCATTACTACATAAGAGCATAGTATCGACGACGACGATCAATGGCACCGAAAACTTACAACAAAATACCAAAGAGCTACCAGCAACTTAATGATTGTGAATTTAAAAACAAGTTTAAGAAACTATTAATTGAAAAATGTTATTATAAGATTGACGATTTTTTAAATGATAAATTTTAATTTTCTAATCAAAACGTATTGAGTTGTTATTATAGAATTAATTATTGGACTTGACATTACTTCCTTCGAATATCTTTATTATTATTTTAGTTACTATTGCATGCCATCTCTCACAATTTGTACACCGCAATCGGTAAAACATGTTGATACACACCTGTTTGTGAAATCTTATATCTACACATGTTTATGCAAATAAATGATCTTTATCTCTTTATCTTTATCTTTATTGTTATATTTAAAAGCATTGTTTTAGGTTTTTGTAATTGCAAGTTTTTGCAAAGACCAAAGAGGTTATCATCCTGATTTATCATCGACATATTAATACGTGTGTAACAATCTCAGTGTCCAAAATATAAATAATTAATTAATCATCTAGCCCCATAGTAAGCAGAGCTTATGTTATACATAGCACATGACTGATATATTACTTATGTACTCTTTTTTAAATACATACTTATTATATATAGACACACCCAGACCCAAAACAAATATTTGCAAATTATACAAACATTTGTCCCAAGGCGGGAATCGATCCCTCAGCCTTCTTCGTTTCAGCCAGGCATTTATCCACTGCGCCACATAGGTCGTCAACTGCTTTCTGCGAAAGGTAATTTGACGAACGTACGTAACTCCTTGAAGCATAAGGCCTCGCTCACACAAGCTCTGTTAAGATTAAGTCTACATGGGTTGTAAGTGTCACGTGCAAGGTTAGGTATAGTTAGGGTGCAGGCTACATGGGTTGTAAGTTGTAAGTAGTAAGTGAGGCGTGAGGCGTGTTGGTTGGTTGCAGGCGAGGGTCGCACGCCGCCAGGTGCGACTCGGCGCCAGGTGACGGAGACGGAAGCCCTGCGCGCCATGCAGCGGCTGTGCGCGCGCATCGCGCATCAGAAGCTGCTCGTCATCTCCTCGCTAGAGAACGACTGCTCCAAGGACGAGCTGGATAACCAAATCGCTGTAACTACTCCTCTCTGTACAACTGTGTCAGTTTGCCACAAGTAGCTATCAGGTTCTGGATCGCGTTACTCGTCTGTCGTTTCTCCTCACTCGCTAGGTAATAATTATACTTCTAATAGAGACAGATTCTTGAACAATAATTACCTACATCATTTGATAGATATTTCATTTAGATGTGACTTTGTGGAAATTCATTACAAAACATTAAATGGATGGACGAATACTTCCTATTCCACCAATCTATTCCTTCTTGAAAAATAAATATGACACGTGTTTTGTCTCTCCACGAGGCATCTTCAGGAACACTTGACTCGCTCCTCACTTTAAGGAAAAAACACTCTGCTTTGCCGACTTGTTGCTTCGCCGATCTTTAGACTGAGACATTCAACATTCATCGGTCAGGTCAGGTGTTTCTGACGATGCCTCATGGAAATGCGAAACATGTGGCGAAGCAACAAGTCTGCAGAGCCGTATTTTTTCGTCATAGTGGGGAGCGAGTTAAGTGTTTCTGAAGATGCCTCGTGGAGAGGCGAAACACGAGTTATTTTTATTTTTCAGGCATGAATAGATTGGTAGAATAGTATGTATTTGTATATCTGTGTAATGTTTTTTTTTACATCGTTTGTGACAACCTTTAACACATAGACCGAGATTCTGTTATCCCTACAGAGATTGGTGTTTGTTGTTACCGTGCGATGAACACTCAATTGAACGCGCGCTACAATGGAGGTTTTTTCTCTGGGGTTAAAAATAATGTCGTTTTCCATATCCTATGTATTACAGATGATATTTTTATATTCTATACATTATCTACTCTATTGGACACATGTTAAGATCAAGTGAGCGAGAAACGACGCGATCCTCGAAAACTTACGCGTCAGTTCAATACCTACTTGTGGCAAATCAACACAAATCATTGGCTATTCTGGTAAAAAGGTGTCAAGGCTTTAGTGACTCGGAAAGTTTCATTTATTTGTAATATAAATAACTTACCAAGCAACCAGGTATGCATCTCGAGTACCTGGGAACACTCCTCAAAAGATTCCTGTGTGATTCTGAACTAAACTAAAACGATTGCTGTCTTTTTCTTATTACATTGAAACGAAACGGACCGCGTTTGTCTAATTAAATTTTAGAAAATGAAACAACTACCTATCTATCTCCAGGTGTTGCAAGATCTCCAGAAGAAGTACGTCCGCCTGGAGATGGCGCTGCAATACTCATTCTTCGACAACCAGCAGCCGGCCAGACGTCCCGTCATGGTCACCCCCATCCAGGAGACTCCGTCGCTGACGCTGTCGGAGAGCGACATGCACGTCGCCACCGACCCCGACATCCACCCCCACCCCCACCCCGAGTCGCCACAACCCAACCACTCCATTGTGGACCCATTGCTGCACAGGTTAGCTTGACTTCTTGTGTCTCTAGTTATTTTAAACTAGTGGTGATAGGATTAATGTGCGCCTCAGAAGCTTACGTGCACTTAACATATGTTTTCGCATTCGTTTTCTCTACGTACCGGTTTCTTCACCGGTTTCATCGAAGTCAAAATATATTTTATTCAATACAATCACAAGGATCACTTTCAAACGTCTTATGTTTCTGAGGGCAGAGCAACATGAACTTTTACCGTTTGAGAGTACTGGTATACCATACTTACACACGCGCAGATACATTTTTCAAACAGAAAATACCATTAATCCTGTTTCGAACTACAGGGCTCATGGAGCACCAGTGTTCTCATAGCTTACTTAGCGCAATCATGAGATCCCTATAGAAGAGACCCCATCACAAAAAGAACACAAAAGTGCTCGTCACCCATTGTCCTTCATAGTATGTCTGAACTCGTCACTTTGTTGATTGTACGAGTGTCTTTTGCCATCTGCACTGTAGGTGGTTGGTTCGATCCCTACTCAGGACAAACATTTGTGTGATGAACAGTTGTTTATTCTGTGTGTTATAAAGTATCATTAGTATATATTTGCAAAAACATAAGTATTCTATCAGTATCTGGCTTCCATAGTAAAAGCTATGCTTAGTTTGGGCCTAGATGGTGCTGGAGAATCATTGTCCAGCAATATTTATCTACACTAATAATATAAAGAGGAAAGATTTGTATTTTTGTATGTAACGAATAAACTTAAAAACTACTGGACCGATTAGAAAAATTCTTTTACCGTTGGAAAGCTACACTATCCACGGGTGACATAGGCTACTTTTTATCCCGGGAAAATTGATGGAAAATTGTCCCGGGAAAAATCTTCAACGCGGGCGAAGCTGCGCGCGCAGGATAGATAGTAATAAATAAATAATGCCGGATATTTTTTTTTATAATACCACACAGCATGATCTGGTCCCAATGTTAGCAGAGCATGTGTTATGGAAACTACATGACTGATATTTTTAATTCCTAATAATTTTGATAATTTATTCAAAACACCAAACAGAATTATTTATAGTTAGTTTCCTAAATTAACGAACAGGTGAGATTCGAACCCGCAACTGCCCTAAGTCAACGCACTTAACCAACCCAGCTGTAGTTAACCCAATAATCTCGGGTTCCTAATACAGAAGAATATTTTCAGGTTAAAAGAACAAGAGATGGAAGGTTCCGACAACGTGTCGACGTCGAACGACGAGCTGCCTTCAGAGCACTCCGAGACCTGGGACGACCCTTTGAGAAAAAGACCAGTAGACCATCAGACAGACTCCAATAGAATCATTGAAGTGCCTTTACCTGTAAGTGGCTAGAAGCTAGGCACAGAAACGTGATTTTATGTATATGTTGAATAATGTAGTCTGATTAATATTCTGTGAAGTTTAATTGTGATTGACGTGTTTAAGAACATTTCAGTCATCATGTAAAGAGGTGTTGATTTAAACTGCCGAAAATTCTAATATTTATTAGAATACTAGCGACCCGCCCCGGCTTCGCACGGGCGCAATGCTGATACTAAATATACTATAAAATGTCATAATACAGAATGAGATAGACATAAATGTATACCATCGCAGACTTTTCTGTAGACCTTTTTAAGGTGTACAATACTGTAGTACATTATTTTGATCATTCTCGTAGGGTTCAGCCAGCGTTTGCAATGTAAGCGAATAAAATGAGTTTATTTACGACATCACATTAGAAACCTCTAAAATTATCAGTGTTTCTCTACTATATTATGTGTATTTTATACATATAAACCTTCCTCTTAAATCACTCTTTCTATTTAAAACCGCATCAAAATCCGTTGAGATCTAAGCATACATAGGGAAAGACAGACAGCGGGAAGCGACTTTGTTTTATACTATGTAGTGATTTAGTACTATTTACCAATATTTAGTACTATTCCGCCAATCTATTCCCAATGAATTAGACACGATGTAGACGCATGCACCTCTCTCCCCCTCGCAATTGAAAAGCCCGGAATTCCAAATAGTATTTTGTGCATTGTCCACCAATATTTATGATTTATTTATTTATTTATGTCTATGCTAGTCTAAGTTAGTACTTCCTATTGTTATAACATACTGACTGGCCGAATAGCTCAGTTGGTAGTAGCTCTGCCTTCAACGCTGTATGTTGTGGGTTCGATTCCTCTACAGAACGATCTTTTGCGTGGGGAACATAGGTGTTAGTTCTGTCAGGGTGTTATAAAGTCACATTATTATGTATATGTTTACGAGTATATAAGTATTCTATAGGTCATCTGTAGGGCGATTATGGAACTCTTGATACGGATCGCTGCGATTTCTATCGGCTTCTATCGCTAGTTACAATGTGAAGTTGGTGTCAAACTATAACTAGACCAATTTACAAAGTACGATTGTGTTTAGCGTACTAAGCATTTAAATACATTGTATATGATTGATTGAAATAATGCCTATTGCTAATCGAAATTGATAGACATTGATGCCGATTGCTAATCGAAACTGATAGACACTTTCAAATTAAAAGAAAGAAAGAAAGAAAGAGAGAGTTTATTTGCAACGGTACACTAGGAAACGAGCGACAAACAGACATTAAAATCATGAAATAAACATTTAAAAAAGCACCTTTAGAGTTACAATATTAGGAAAAACATTCAATGTTGTGTCTCTCAATCCATAGGATGACGTCACAAAATGTTGTCCGATTCAGCATGTCGTGTTCAGTAGTGCTACTGAACACAACGCTGATCTTCCGTGGAAACCAAGAGGATGCGTCACGGCTTTGAACAAGCCCCAGATAGTATTACTAATTTATAATATCAGTATGGATTTGGGTCTATCTAAACAGAATAAGAATTTATTAATAACAATTTTAACATTGTGTCCGAAATTCTTAAACCTAAAAACATAATAATAATATAAAAGAGTAGTATGTATGTCAAATAATAACAAATAATCACACTTTTCTTAATTTAAAGTCATCAACTGTATAGAAGCACCCCTCCAGCAAAAGCTTTATCAATGCAGACTTAATGTAGTGGGACTTTCTATGATTTTCATAGCCACAGGAAGAGAACAATATTTAACATGTCTTGAATTATTTATTATTTTTCAGGACCCCACAGCTGCTCTTGGGCTGACACATCCAGTAGATTTCAGTAAGTTGAATGCTAATTAAAAACTTATGAATTTCAGAAGATAGTCCTCTTAAAATTCGTTTATATACTTTTTCAGTTACTTTGAACCACCAACAGTTATGAACATAAAAATCCTCACAAACTTTCTCTTTTATAATAGGGTATAAAAGCCCCTATCACATCACGCTAAGGCTAAGCATAATGGGTGCTGCGATTATGTAATTCTGATACAATCAAAACATTGATACTAACAGCTTTCAGTTATTATTGATGAATTGGTATAAAGTTTGATATTGTTTATAACACATGAAGTCATGTGAATATTAATTGAACGTACGTAATTCCAATCTAACTTGTCGAAACTAGTTACTATCAGACTAATGATTACCATTATCATTAGGTGATCCCTGGGAATGATTAGAGAACTATCCCTGGTGCTCGAGACTAGACATTTTTTTATCAAGAACTTCATTAAAGCTACACATGTACTTATTACTCTCATTTTCTAAACTTTCATGAGTTGCACTATACATTCTGAGAAACACGGATTTTCCTCACGATCTATTTTATCGCGGATCAAACTCATCCTGACGAAGATCCTCTAGATGAATAGAAACAGTGTCGATGTCGGTGCCTTTCATCGACTAAATAATGCAGTAAAAGCAGTATTTCACATATAGTATTATTGTCGTACAGATGACGTAGTCAGCATCCCTGGCTGGGTGACGAGAGGAGCCGGCGCGTCCACACACCACGAGTACGAGGTGCGGATATGTCTGGGAGAGCAGACGCGCTGGTTGCTCTTGCGTCGGTATCGACGGTTCCGCGAGCTCTATCTCACCATGCGTCGAGCTTACGGACCTAAGGTAATTAACTTATATATATTGACACCAAAAAAACGAGTAAAAGTCAAAAAATTTTATTTATTACAATCCTTGTGATTGTTGTGTCACTTTGATCTCGACTTATATACTATGTAAATTTGGGTGTTAATTTCTCCTAACCACAGTTTGAGAAGAACTGGGAAGAAACTCGTCTTGGTCCTAGCGCTTTTATGTATGGTCCATCTTATAACTAGCTTAAAGCTACGAGCTATGCTTACGAGGATATATAAGAGGTTGGGAAAATGGCGGGAGATATTAAAGAATGTTGACCTGAAATAAGCAGAACCAAAACAGATCGATTGTTTCGCGATTTCGGCGTGCTTAGATTATGTATAGATCGGTCCAAAACAATTACGAGTCCATATCGCATTCAGTCTGTTATTGACGATAACGTCAAAAACAGACTGAATGCGATGTGGATGAAATGGCGACAAATCAGAGAAACTATGGAAAATTCACAAGATAATCAGTCATAATATGTATGAGAATGTTGTGCAACCTAAGCGACGGACGAAAGAAGAGTGCATGCGACGAGATGCGAATGTTAAGTTGGATGTGTGGAGTGATGAGAATGCACGATAAGGAATGCATATCAAAATCAATTAAATCAAAATGAGGAGCATAAACAAAGATATACAAAAACACATGATAAGAACGAACGCAAGAACATTACGCAGAAGTTAGATAAACTGTGTCGCGAATATTAACGCCCACCGAAAATAAGTAAACAAAATATATCAGATGAAGTTTGAAAGTAGCGCACTGACGGAATAAATAAGCAATAATAGGTAAGCATGCATGGCATGTCATGTGGAGGAAAGAAAGTACAAGAAGAGTGATGGATTTGAATGTGGAGAGATAAAGAAGCTGGCCTAAGAAAAGATGAAACAAGTTGATAAAGGTAAGAAAGGAGTTACTACTGAAATAACGTCCGAAGCGACGTGTTTGATTTGTCGATTAAAAACGTAACAAAGCATGAAGCATATTATAACAGATTATTTAGTTGACTAAAATGCTCGAAATTAATCTGCTCCAACTCGACTATCTGCAAACGTAACAAAATTCAAGTCAAGTCAAGTCAAAAAATACTTTATTCAATACACACACATTACATGGATCACTTTGAAACACTTTGAAATTGGCAAGGACAATACAATTTTTTTTTAAATAAGACGAGTTTCTTGCCGGATTCTTCTTGAACTGGGGTTAGGAGGAACCGGCACCTAGATTCACTAGCATGTAAGAAGACGATTCAAAGTGGTCCTTGTCTATTGAATAAACAATGTTTTGATTTGATTTGACAAAGGATAGGAGAAAACTAGTTTTGTTGACCCAACTTGTTGAATAAGAGCGGGTAAATGGAGTTGTATTATGTATATCCAAGTTATATCGATTGATTTATACGAATGTGGTAGTAGTAGTCGAAATCGCGTGACAAGCGTGTTTGTCGTCGCAGGTAGCGTCGATCCCGTTCCCGCCGCGCCAGCTGTGGTCGTCGGCGGGCGTGGCGCGGGCGCGACGCGGCGCGCTGGAGGCGTTCCTGCGCCGCCTGCTCACCGTGTGCTCGGCCGACGCACGCTGCGTGCTGCATCGTGCGCCTCTCACGCACCACTCGCTCGTCAGCTTCTCGCCCTTCTTCCGCAAGGTAACGCGTCAGCTAGGTGACAGGACGTTGCTCACCGTGTGCTCGGCCGACGCACGCTGCGTGCTGCATCGTGCGCCTCTCACGCACCACTCGCTCGTCAGCTTCTCGCCCTTCTTCCGCAAGGTAACGCGTCAGCTAGGTGACAGGACGTTGCTCACCGTGTGCTCGGCCGACGCACGCTGCGTGCTGCATCGTGCGCCTCTCACGCACCACTCGCTCGTCAGCTTCTCGCCCTTCTTCCGCAAGGTAACGCGTCAGCTAGGTGACAGGACGTTGCTCACCGTGTGCTCGGCCGACGCACGCTGCGTGCTGCATCGTGCGCCTCTCACGCACCACTCGCTCGTCAGCTTCTCGCCCTTCTTCCGCAAGGTAACGCGTCAGCTAGGTGACAGGACGTTGCTCACCGTGTGCTCGGCCGACGCACGCTGCGTGCTGCATCGTGCGCCTCTCACGCACCACTCGCTCGTCAGCTTCTCGCCCTTCTTCCGCAAGGTAACGCGTCAGCTAGGTGACAGGACGTTGCTCACCGTGTGCTCGGCCGACGCACGCTGCGTGCTGCATCGTGCGCCTCTCACGCACCACTCGCTCGTCAGCTTCTCGCCCTTCTTCCGCAAGGTAACGCGTCAGCTAGGTGACAGGACGTTGCTCACCGTGTGCTCGGCCGACGCACGCTGCGTGCTGCATCGTGCGCCTCTCACGCACCACTCGCTCGTCAGCTTCTCGCCCTTCTTCCGCAAGGTAACGCGTCAGCTAGGTGACAGGACGTTGCTCACCGTGTGCTCGGCCGACGCACGCTGCGTGCTGCATCGTGCGCCTCTCACGCACCACTCGCTCGTCAGCTTCTCGCCCTTCTTCCGCAAGGTAACGCGTCAGCTAGGTGACAGGACGTTGCTCACCGTGTGCTCGGCCGACGCACGCTGCGTGCTGCATCGTGCGCCTCTCACGCACCACTCGCTCGTCAGCTTCTCGCCCTTCTTCCGCAAGGTAACGCGTCAGCTAGGTGACAGGACGTTGCTCACCGTGTGCTCGGCCGACGCACGCTGCGTGCTGCATCGTGCGCCTCTCACGCACCACTCGCTCGTCAGCTTCTCGCCCTTCTTCCGCAAGGTAACGCGTCAGCTAGGTGACAGGACGTTGCTCACCGTGTGCTCGGCCGACGCACGCTGCGTCCTGCATCGTGCGCCTCTCACGCACCACTCGCTCGTCAGCTTCTCGCCCTTCTTCCGCAAGGTAACGCGTCAGCTAGGTGACAGGACGTTGCTCACCGTGTGCTCGGCCGACGCACGCTGCGTGCTGCATCGTGCGCCTCTCACGCACCACTCGCTCGTCAGCTTCTCGCCCTTCTTCCGCAAGGTAACGCGTCAGCTAGGTGACAGGACGTTGCTCACCGTGTGCTCGGCCGACGCACGCTGCGTGCTGCATCGTGCGCCTCTCACGCACCACTCGCTCGTCAGCTTCTCGCCCTTCTTCCGCAAGGTAACGCGTCAGCTAGGTGACAGGACGTTGCTCACCGTGTGCTCGGCCGACGCACGCTGCGTGCTGCATCGTGCGCCTCTCACGCACCACTCGCTCGTCAGCTTCTCGCCCTTCTTCCGCAAGGTAACGCGTCAGCTAGGACACGACGTTCACAACGGTTGACGTTGACGTTGAAAGCACGTTCCTGCGGCGCCTGCTCACCGTGCTCGCGGGTCAGCAATCTACATGAGAGCGAGGTGACTCGTTAGTTAATGTTGTGATACAATGCGCTTTACCAACACGCAGACATATTAAGGAGACTCCCGATTTGCGTTTTTTATCAGAAATAAGCAATAACTAATCTTCCTAATATTTCGATCAACGAGGAAACTGCCTCCAAACAGCGGTAAAACAAGGTTCATTATTTCCATACAAAAGTAAATTTCCTGCCGACACCGTCCTGATACATGTCGATCTAAAGAACATCGATCGCTTCAATGATGCTCTATTATCGTTTATAGAGGGTGAGTGTTTGTTCAGGGCGTGTTCGAGAGCGGCAAGTGCGGCACGGGATGATGTCGCGCGGAGCTCGCCACGGGTGGCGTGGGGCGCGCCTGCGGCGTGGCGCTGGGGTCGGCGCTGGCGCACGGCGCCGCGGCCGCGCTGGCGCTGGCGCACGCGCTGGCCCTGCTGCTGCTGCTGCTCTACTACACCTGCACTTCTCGACCCAGGAGAAGTAGGTAGGGGAACCGAGATACATTACGCTAACGAAGTCTCCTATCTCGGGGCTCCCGCACCTAACTGCGAATGAGGATCGCATCGCATCGCATCGCGGTTCGGTGCGGGAGCCCTTCCGTGGATGATGTCGTCGTCTCGTCGGAAAACGGGACGTTATCTGCGATATTGATTGGCTTTCTGAGCGTTTGCTTCGTGGATGTCGTTTTGTTGATAACCCGGCGATTGGTTTTCGGTTTCGTTTGGATAGGTTTTGAAGTTGATTTTTAGTATAGAATTCGGCGAGCGAGCGAAATTGAGATTTTAATTTATAAAAGTTAGAAATTGCAAAGATATCAAACATCAAAAAAAAATTACAACTTTTTCATTGAGACCGTTCCGTTGAAGCCAACCACGATAACTCTGCTGCGAGTTGGTGAGGAGTTGGCTCTCTTGCAAATCCCAGATGATGCTGCAGCATCGGGTTGAACTTATCGTGTTCTTTCAATATTATTGAAGTACCAGGATTCCAAATAGCGAATCGAGAAAGATGCTCATTTCCCGTCATCGACTAAAAAAGTGCTGATGACTTCTATATATGTTATTATAATCATACGCATGGCGATATACCAAAGCGCAACAACTTCCGCGCCGATTTCTATGCTCTCATTAAATAAATAAAACGTCAGAATCTCTTCAATCGCGTGTTATTGATAAACCTCTAACGGCGGGTTTTAATAAAATCATATCCACGAATCATTTTAATGTATAAAGTTGTTCCGTATTCGAATACAGGGAATCGTAGTGTTAAATCGGAACAACTTGCCCCGACCTTTTACCCTCAAAGGGTAAACTTACCCTGATTTAGGGTAATCTCATCATAACCTCGGTAAAATCATCTTTCTAGGGTAAAATCTATAGAAAAATGTTATGGGTTAATTTACCCTTGAAAAGGGTAATGTTACCCCAAAAAAGGGGGAATAGCAGCAGAGTCGAGACCAGGGGTGCCTTCGTATAAAGTAACGCTAGCTAAAGTGGGATGTCCTTACTAGATGCCGACTGACATGGTTTGTTGGTAATGTTGATCGTAGATCAAGTTACAAGATTAAAGTTTAAATAAATAAATAAATAATAAATACATATCCATAGACAATGCACACAACAATATCTAGCCTAGCATACCGGGTGGCTAATATGATTACTTATATATTTTTAAATACATACAATATTATATAACACATAAAACAAACACCAAACGTATGTTCATCAAACAAATATGTCTCGGGTCTGGGTATTTTTATCTATAATAAAGTATCCCTCATGTGGTACTCAAAACACAAGCTCTGCTTACTTTGGGGCCAGATGATGCTGTGTGGAATGTCCAGTATTATTTATTTATTTATATTTGCTCCGAGACCTTAATAGGCCCTCTATAATAGAAGGTACATGTCAATAACATATTAAATAATGTGGCATCGATGAACACAATATGCAGAGGTTATAAGTGTTGCCAGTATACTTGATCTACAATCAACTCAGCATTTACGACATGGCAAGACAAATTATTTTCCAACAATATTTATTTCAACGGGCAACACAGCCCTAAAATCACACTCAGCTACTTTCATATACTTTAAGGTGATAATCACATTTCTAAGTCCTATAGGACGCGTTTTTTTAAGTTTTCATTATTATTATTGACGTTTAGATATGTTTTTCCAGTTTTCTATAAGTTGTGACGTGTCTGTATATTTTGAGAAATGATTACTAGAGTTATCTTGGCGCTTATTGTTTGGACCGTGTTTTCTTAGAAATAACCTTGATATATATACTATATAATATGTCCTTATGAAAGCACATTATTTTGTCTTTTTGAGTACACAAGATCTTGAAATTATATTTTGTTAGAATTGTTTATTACTTCAGACTTCAAGAAAAAATATATTGTTATTTTTAAAGTGTGATTTTAAAAGTACATGGTTTCCATTTTACGTGTTCAATGAGTTTTGTGTTATTCAATTCTAAGCTACGGTCTTAACAAAGAGTGAGCCTAGAAGGTCTTCCCTTAGTTTTGCGTATTATGTCATTTGAGGACATTCTCCGTTTATTTCTCAAATAGATATCCAGCTTATTGATTTCAATTAGTTTTAAGATTGCTTTCATATTACATAAATTAGTAATTTGAATAAATACAAAATTGATGTAATTTTTAAATGACTCAGTAAAATACTGCATTAATCTAATTAGCTTTCTATATCTTTGATGTATGTCTATTTGAGAAATAAAATGTAACAAGCACCCGTTACACGAGAAGTATATTTTTGCATGTGGCGAGTTCCATAAACGTTTGAGCTCAATGAGCTAGTAGATATAAGCATAGTGATAGTGATACTAATATGAGGACTAACAGTGATGTGAATCTACTAGATGTTAGGTAGGAACGGACTACTTGAAATTTTAATAAAATTAAAAAATTATATTTATCACTTTATTGATCACTTGCAGTGATAAAATAAACTTAGCTAGATGTATAACTATAACTGAATTTACAGATGAAATATATAAAATTAAACATTATTATCGCTCGAGAATGCCAGTATATGTCCATCTGTAGAGACATTGATTATGAATGAATAAAATTATATAAAGTGTAGCTTCCATCAAACCTCTTCGTGTAATTTTACTAATAATTAAGAGAATACAGATGATAATTAAAATAAGAGTTGAAAAGACTACATCTAGCTATTTTAATATCAAAATGTATTCTAGAACATGATACATGATAGCCAAGCTAGGAGCAGAATTAATGACATCTTGAAATGCCAATGCGCAATGTGTGGTAATATCAACTTTATACCAATGGTTGTAAGGTGAATTCGTCTTCATTTTAGAGTTATCTCTGCTCTTGGCATGCGCTATATTAAAATAATATCAAGTTTCACATCATTTTAGCCGTAGAATAGGTCAACCTTGTGATAGTAGGTTCTTTAAAGTTCAAAATGGCGAATCTGTTTTAATTAATGTTCTTTTCCCAAACTTTTAACAAATAATTGTAAAATGATGTATACAAGTACTTATTTTTGAATATTTGGGGCGAGCATTCACCAGTGCAAGAGGATATTAGAGATTCTGTTGATTAATTTTTAAACGTTTACTCAAATTTTTATCCTTTTCTTTCAATACTGTAAATGAACGAGATCGCGGTAGTGCCGTTTAGGTCGATTTGGAAAATACAACAGTTTTTACACTGACCAACCAAAGATGGATTAAATTTTTTGGCACATAATTCTACAGTCTCCTCTTCGCTTTAATGGGTACTGGCCTTAAAGTTATTGATAAATTGTCATATAGTTTTGTAAAGAAAACATTGAATACTTTCCTAGTTCTTTATACAAATGCAACATACTATACAATCCAATGAAATCTCAACACTATTTTTGTAAATTTCTTCCAAAGGATTTTTAGAATACCCATATATTTTACGTTCTCTATTAACACTTGTGCCTTCCCTGCTTTACTTGGCACGCTTAGATTGTATTCATTGTTAATATTTATAATTATATTTAACAAATGTTTCTACCTTCTTTCGTATATTAAGTGTTTGTGGCATAATTTAGAAATGGTTTCAGTTCACCACACGTTGATTCTTTTACAATCGGTCACAAAGCTCTTCTAACACAGAGCAACGATACCTTTTTCCTAAAGTCCCGGAAATAAGATCAGTATAGTTTGAAAAATACTGAAATATAGAATGAATTCGATAAAATTAAAATGTCTTTGTATATGTTATAACAAAAATATAAATGTTTTTTTTTAATGAAAGACGAGTAGAAACTTCGTTTTAAATTCTGACCTTATTAATTTATCTTTTTAATATGTTATATAATGAAATACTTATGAATTTAAGAGAAATATCTTTATGAAACCCAAAAAAGACAAACTTGTAAATAGGTTGTGATTACAAATTATAATTTCATTATTTTTAGCAATTTCAAAATATTAAGTTGTATATTTTTAATCTCACTAGTAGCCCGGATTGTTTGGGTGTTTAATGTTTATGTTTATTTTATTTAGCACAAACGTTAGATATTATTTAGTTTTTCACAAAAAAATCCAAGAAAATATATTATTTTATGTTTTATGCATTTATTTAAGTTTATTCACGACGGTACAGCTTCTGTGCGCTTTACAAGTAACATTAAAGCCTCACGCATGCTTACCAGTTCGTGCACTTTATTACAGTACGCGCCACGTCAATATGCATTTGTGTTCAGTCATCTTTTGCATTTTCACGGCACTAACCAAGTGGCGAGTACTGTAGCATTGAAATACTATACTAGATGGCGCCACTTGTATTTAGTGTTTCAATAAAACTGCATATTTTCACGTTATTTTAAATTGTTTTTGTGTAAATTTATACTATTATAAGGGTCAATCCTCATTTGTCAGTGCTAAACCATAGACTATACTTAATAATTCTCTTTGCTATACAACACAACAGGAAGTCCATTAACTAGAATAGACTTGTTACATTTTCCTTTCCTTCTATGATAATGATAATCTTTGTCTATCTGACATCTTTTGTCATTTTGGGCCTAGATGTTGTGTGAATTGGGAATCGATCCTTACTAATATTATAAACGCGAAAGTTTGTATGTATGTTTGTTACTCTTTAACGCAAAAACTACTGAATGGATTTTAATGAAACTTTACAATAAATATAGCTTATACATCAGAATGACACATAGGCTACAATTTATAAAGATATTGTGTGAATTGTCCAAAATATAACGATCAGTGTCTAAGTAGGAAAAAAATTTGCCATCTGCAAGTTATTTCTGGAGTGCGCTGCAAAAACCGTTAGAATTACACGATGTACTAATCCTGCACAGACGAAGTCGCGGGCACCAGCTAGTATTTAATAATACTTAGATATGATTTAGTACAGACCAGTGAGGATTAACGGAATTAACTGATTATCTATGGCCTAAGAGCCACCCCTTAGTAAATCAATGGCCTTGTAGTTAGACCCCGAGAGAGTAGACCTAACCTAATTTATATTGTTGATGTTAGAGTGGGATGGCGGATATTATAATCTAATTGTTTAGTACAAAATGAAATGTCATTTATTACATGCGAATGTCAGCAGTACAGTTATCTATTATTGTAATGGCACATAAGGTATCCTAAATAAAATCCCGAGATACATCTCGTCGAATATACCACAATGTGTCAGTACAACTGTTGTACACTGCAATTAAATTCATATAAAATAGATATTATTAATTAATTGTATTTAGTATGATGAATTTACCGCGTATAGTAAATTATTTAATGTATCTTAAGTGTAATCTTATAAAAAATGTCCATTAAATATTGTTAAACATCACATTATAGATAGGTCTCAATGTTTTTATAGACCCAAGTTCACCAATAAATGAACAAACAGACTAGCAGCTGCATAATTGATTGGACTTGAAAATTCATGGTTTATGTATGGTAACAATTAATGTATTGCATTTGATTACTATATAATGTAATCTCTATGCAAATGGCAATAGGAGTGTCAGAATGGAAATACAAAACCATGGGTTGGAATGTGATCCAGTTTTATTTAATCTTGAACCAATTGCGACTTGTCTAGATGTTCTTTTTACTTTGGTTCTAAAATGAATTCCAACGTTGTAGACGATGAACTGTTGGTATAGTGTAGCGAAAAGTTAACAATGTGAGAGAATAATTATAAAAATGTTAGCCGGCATAATGTTTGTAACAAAGTATGGAATAGTTTTGTTAAGAATTAAATGCGGATTGTTTTTTATTCATGTTTTATTTCAACTTAATTATTGAATATTTTAGCTGTGGCTTATTTCAAATAGCAAACATACCTTCTATTTTATAATCTTATAACTAGCTAGTGTTCTGTTGCATGTATGGTTTTGTCCTTTTCATTATAATATCAATGAACAGAGATAATGAATACTACATAATTAAACACTAAATATGTGTGATTTTGGGATAATCATAACCCTTATTATAGCCGCATTGATTAATGGTTTCTTTAGTCGATCCTGGTTCTTAGTATAGATTTGACAAAGAAACTCTATAGTATAGGTCCTATGCAAAATCCCTCAAAGGCTTTGAAATATTATAAATGCAAAAGTAACTCTTGTCTGTCTGCCGGTCACGTTTTCACGCCTAAACATCTTTTTGTTTTACAGTGGTGGATACATAATTAAAGACACCCCCTAATTGATCACAATAAACATGATTTTGGCACTACCATTAGCCAAAGCAGGTATTAAATTTAATGTAATTGTTACTAAATCATACATGACGCTGTATTCTTAAAAATGGGGGACACTGCTCACTATCCGAATCTAATACAATTACAAACTTTTTTAACGTACCTGTAGCTGGCCAGCTAATTAAAGACAGTGAACGCTGTGTTCTGAATTAAAAAAAAGAAAAAGAACTACATTCGGTTTTTCATTGTTTTGTCGCGTATTTGCATGAAACGTCGTCGACATTATTTTTTTACTTTTTGTATTCAAATTAATACGTTTTATACCAATCGATATGGGAAAAAACAAGAGCTGCAATTAGAGATGGGCGCTTACCCGGTAAAAACCCGAACTCTGGGTTTTTACCCATTTATACCCATTTTTACCTTCCCATTTCGAATTATACCGGGTAAAAATTCAATGCATCTTTTTTTTTGAAGTTCCACTAATTATATATGCTTTTACTTGTTAGTTTTTATTCCTGTTTATTTATTTGGGGCTGTGTAAAAATGTCCGCCACTATTTATTTATTATTTTATTTGTTTATTTAGTATTAAGTCAAATAATAAACCATAATAAGTAAAATAATAACATAAGAAACCCATAATAAGTAAAAATATATTAATAAAATCTACAGAAAGCTTTCGAATTAGTAAAAAACCGGCCAAATGCGAGTCGGACTCCGAGGGTTCCGTACAAACCTATAGGTATATAAGTAAAATTTCACCCATCACGACAATCGAGTCATAGTTGGATGATGTAACTAAAAATTTACAGTTTTCGCAATTTTTCCTTTATCTGTGATATAAGACGTTGCGTCGTACCAAATTTCAAGATTCTGAGTTCACGGGAAGTACCCTGTAGGTTTGGATTCCCTTGCGAGTTGCGAGTTTGAATATATGCGACTTAAATTGCTGTTTCTCTTGATTGCGTTGACATAGAAGTTTGATTTTGTTACAGCTTAAAGGTATTATAGACTTGAGTATTTTATATGAATTTCAATTTAATACCTCTACGCGTTCATGAGAAAAAGGGTAGTAAGTTTAAAATTATTAAAAATATTTTTATTATATGATGTAACTAAAAATGTACGGTTATCGCAATTTATCCTTTATCTGTGCTATAGGACGTTGCTTCGTACCAAATTTCAAGATTCTGAGTTCACGGGAAGTACTTAACCTGTAGGTTTTGATTCCTTTGCGAGTGTCAAAAATTTGCGGCATAAACGGCTGTATCTTTTGATTGCGGTGGCTTGGAAGTTTGATTTTTTCACAGCTTTAACAGTAGACTTGAGTAGATATTTGATATAATTTCAGCTTGATACCTCTATGCGTTCCTGAGAAAATGTTTCTTGACAGACAGACGGACGGACGGACAACAAAGTGATCCTATAAGGGTTCCGTTTTTTCCTTTCGAGGTACGGAACCCTAAAAACAGCAATCATCAAATAGTTCCTCTCAATTGTGCAGCTCATACTTTGAACTTGTTAACTCATGACATCATAAAATGGGAAATTGTAAAAGCAGTTACTGAATTAGCAACAGATGTTATAAAAACAATAAAAAAAAAGTCAAGTCTTGAGTTCATTACTGAACAAAATTGTAAAAGAAAAGAAAAGCGGATAAACATTAAAGTTGCCAGTAAAGACACGGTGGGGTAGTCATGTAGCCGCCCTAAAAAGTCAAAAAAATACAAAAACAGCTCTAATGGCCCTAGCCGTACATGAAGCCACGGTACTATTGCCTTCAGAAACAAAGTCTATACTTCTTAATGTCAATTTTTGGACAATGATAGAAGATTGCCTTGCAATTTTGGAACCGGTTACAGGACCTATATTCAAACTTGAATCAAATGAATGTAATATCCATAACATATTCACCACATTCAAAGATATCAAATCAAAGATGGAATTAATTTTGCTCAATATTAACATATTAAATGATGAACACAAACAATCGATCCTGTATGCAGTTGAAAAAAGTTGAAAATTCTCATGGCGTAGGTTTTTCCTACGTAGTATTAAGGCTGCCCTTCTTACTACGCATTTTTAAAAGTAATTTGGTTTTTTATTTTAATTGTAAAATATATGTCGAATTTTTACCCGGTATTAATAAAAAATACCCGTTATAAATGGGTATTTTTGAATTTTTACCTATTTTACCCTCCTGAATTTTTACCCACCCGCCCATCTCTAGTTGCAATTCTTCCACTAGAAAGATAATAGCATAGCAAAGGTTGGTCATACAGAAAAATATCAAACCATTTGAGCTGTGCTAAGGACATGGTTATGAATGCTATAAAGCATTTCAAGAAGTTCAATACGACCGAAAATGTACCCAGAAAACTGAGACCTAGAAATACTACCCCGCGGAAAGACTCTAGGATGGTGTTGTTGGCAAAAAAGGAACCGTTCAAAGGATCAGAACTGATACGCTCGTAAATATATGGGGCTGGAGGGTCGACGGGTGTGTCTGCAAGGACAATTAGACAGAGACTATGTGAGGCAAACTTGTACGGAAGAGTGTCTCGGAAGGTGCCACTTTTGACAAAGCTAAAGGTTAGCGTTTGCTAAAAAAATATGAACACTGGACTGAACGAGTGGAAAAATGTGCTTTTTTCGGATGAAACAAAAATTAATATGATTAATTCTGACGGAAAACAATATGTAAGACGCCCCACGAAAAAAGAAATGGATCCGAAGTACACCAAGAAAGTAGTGAAACATGGAGGGGGAAATATCAAAGTGTGGGGCTGTTTTTCAGGACTTGGTGTCGGACCTATAAGGAAGATAGACGGCAATATGGATAATTACCAGTACAAAAATATTTTAGATGAAACCATGCTACCCTATGCTGAGCAAAATTTACCGGTCTTTTGGACTTTTCAACAGGATAATGATCCGAAACACACCGCAAAAGTAGTTAAAGATTTCTTAAGGAACCAGTTTGTAACAATTTTAGATTGGCCCCCGTACAGTCTGGATTTAAATCCAATCGAAAACTTGTGGTACCAGGTGATGAAGACAGTGGCGGCAAAGCGTACATCAAACGTCGATCAACTTTACACAGCTTTTACTGAAGCGTGGGAACAAATTCCGGTACAAGTTTGTACAAAATTGATCGCTTCCATGGCTAAGAGATGTCGTGCTGTTATTGCTGCAAAAGGACATGCGACCAAGTATTGATACGCATTAGAATGCTCTATAAAAATGTGTTAGAAATCTTACGTACCAAGATAATTTCAATGATAACTAATTTTTTTTAAAATTCTTGTTACGAAATAAAGTGTCTTTAATGACCTATATGGCCAGATCTTACTAATCTTATCTTTTATTTACACTGCTTACATTTAAGTTTTACCGAATAAAAGGCAAGTTTTGTTGTAAATATTTCGTTTTAGCAATACACACTAACACAAATAAAAATTAATTGGCAGCAAGTTACAATGGCAGTCTGATAAAATATATACAGGAGGAATAGCTTAGTTATTTCAATATGCTTCCAGTTTCTTTAATTATGTGACCACCACTGTATACATATATGTACATAGGACCTTGGGGAAGGACATAGGCTACTTTTTAGGTAGGTACTACATGTGCGAAGCAGCGGGCAGCAGCTAGTTAGACTATTAGGCTAAGATTCTGAAAATGAACTAAGAATGACTTTACCCTTATATTTGTCAAAATTTGTTTTATCTGGATAAACAGCAACATGAACATGAAGTCTCTGGATCTTATAAATTAAAATCTTAGGATTTATGATGATTGCTATGATTTTTGCATGGCACTAACTTTTCAGTTTATATATCAATTTAAAACAGAATAAATCTAATATAAATGCTTAGTGTGTCTATAAAACACCCTGTATCCCAACTATTACACAATCAAAAACTTAATTAATCACCTCAGAGCATTATCAAGATTGAAATTAGCATAACACCTAAACTCATTTGCCAAATTATTCCTATGATGTGGTTGGAACTCGCACTGTCTCAAATCAAGCAAACTTTCCACTTTATCTTTCATTGTAGCTCCTGTGCACACTACAATTTTACTCTTCGCCATTAGTTTTATAGTCTGAGCAGTTTTAGTGATGCACTCTTCGGAGAGGAATGGTGGGTCAGCTACCACTAGGCTGTATGAGTTCAAGGCTTCAGGTGGAATTTTATCAGGAGTGTTGTAGTCATAGAAGATGAAGTCTGGTTTGTGGACTTCAAATCGTCTGTCATATTCTAGTAAGGTTACTGGAAAGAAATGAAAATAGTACATACAATATTAATGCTATTTGGAAAATATTCCTGAATATTTACTCAGCAACTTTCTGAAGATAATAAGCAGTTTGTCTTAAATTTTAGAGACTTTGTGAAAAGGACAAACATATTCACTAACAAAGTGTTAACTCATTACTCATTAAGTACCTATAATATTCAAATTACAAGGAGTATCATAGTATTTGAATACTAACCTGTTGCTCGATGTCCTATTTGCCTTTTCACAGGAACAAAGAGTGTGGGACAGGATATCAGTGCTACTGTCTCTCCATCAGCTATGGAACTATCTATCACTTTCACTAATGCCTGCACTGTGGCCTCGTCATACCAGAACTGGCTTAGTTGCTGAAATCAATGAAATGATAATTTCAAATAAAATAGAATATATATACCCTTTATTCACTGAGCCATAGAAATAAACTTAATAGGCATGTTTATAATCTGTTAATGTAACTTATTGCATCCACTACATTTTGATTATGACAATGACACCAGCATGACAGAACAGTTAATTTTGGCTCAGGTTGTTCTTCAACAAAGGCTTACTTGCAATTTAATTGAAGCATATTCATACAATAATGTAGGAAATGTGCATGAAACAATCAAGGCACCTTTGTAGTTATAATAAAACTTATTGAGATTACTACTAGATAGATGCATAGATTTCTTTTAGAACAGAAATACTAACTTAAGTATAACATAGGTACCCAATTCTCATCAAACAAGATGTTTTCCTTCAGCTTATCATCAGCCTCTAGTTTCTCCAATATTTCCTGTCTCTTCGCCTGTTCTGCGTAGAATTCCTGGAGGGCTGAAAACGTCTCAGCTGAGAGTGTTGGGACGTCGTCATCTTCATCCATTTCACTCTATATGAAATCGTAAATAAAAATAAGTAACTATACGTAACTAACAACAAGATTAGAATTTCGATTTTAGATTAGATTAAGAAACAGATTAGGGAGAAAACGATGAACTTAGTTTTAGAAAGATAAAATAACCCTGAGCTTTTATAACCGGTTAGGATATAAATAGATTAAAACGTTAATTTTATTAGTACGGTAACACTACACGGAGGGAGTTCGTACGAAAGTATTCCTGAACATAAATCAATGAAAATGTACTTACTGGACTTTATAATGATGTAACTAATCTAAAAAGATTCCTGCACCACCGGTAAGTGATTAAACCCTATTTTTTGCAGTTAAAAGCTGTAAACAAGCAAGATGTCGTTGCTATACTTTTGTATTATTTATCACGGGATAACGGATAACCTCAAATCAAAACAGTGTTAGCAACCTGAAGCGAGCTGACTATCGTACCAGGGGTGTAGAATTATCGTATTTGTCACTGTCATGGACCGAAATTATCGTATCTATCAGAATAATGTCTATTATAAATAAATAAATCATATTAGACATGATATTGATATGTATTCAAGTACCTAGTAGTTTATCTCTTTTAAACCACCGATTTCAACTCAACAGAACACTTTTAAAACCAAATGTTTTATTGCATGGTACCAGACCTGAACCGATTCCCTTTCTATTTAAAGTTCAGTAAACGCGCGAAATTCGAATTCGCTCGGAAGTTCTGTATGAAACACGCCAATATTTCGTATTTATAAAGTAGAAATGAATATGGATTATGGAAGAGTAATGAGAAATGAAATGAAAGAATTTTCTTTACATACTAATATAATATACATTATTAACATAAACAGATAATATTTATTTTAATATAATATTTAAAACATATATTAATGTAATTTATCAATATACATATTCATAAATATGAATTTTTCGTTATATCACTTAAAAATCGTTTGGCATTAAATCACTATTTAATTCCTCTACATTCGTGTCACCATAAAATATTCTGAACCGTTCTGGCAGTGCTTTCTGTTGATTTTGTTTTTAAGAGTAACGCTTTGTTCATGCAACTGTATTCACTTTGTAAATAAAAACATGCTACTGCGCTTTAGTTTAGGCTATCAGCGTATGAGTAAAATAAATTAAATCTTCAAATTTTGCATCATGATGGAAATTATCGTACAATCTGCGTACGATAATACTGTGCTATCGTACATCGTACGTAGGTACAAAATTATCGTATTTGTACGATAATTATCGTACGGTTCCGAACACTGAATCAAAACACATTATGTAAATGGGGGGTGGGGAGAGGGGAACCTCATAAATCGTTTTGACATTGACGTTTTCTATATGTCAAGCTAAATTATAATGTTGCCAAACTAATAGTCTACCAAAGATGAGCTAACTGTTTCACATGTATTTCATATTTTTGTATATTATTCTGTACACTTCTGTAAATAAATGTAAGTAGATTTTGTCTACGAAAGTATTTACCTTGTTTGTTTTCAGAAAAAAAAATGGACACGCAAAATCTACAGGTATTACCTATTCACAAGCATCCGGAATATTTAAAAGGATGCTGCGATCTCATAAACGACGAATGGCCAAGAAGTGAAACAGCCAGAATGATGTCATTACAAACATCTCGCGATGGACTTCCTTCAAACTTCGTATTAGTTAACGAAAGCAAAAACTTACTAGGACATTGCAAGCTCACTCCAATACCGAGCTTACCTGAAAGTTGTTTTGTGGAGACGGTAGTTATAAATAAAGCAATGCGGGGTAAGAAGCTTGGAAGTTTTCTAATGAGACACATAGAAGATTACTGCCGAATCGTATTAGAACTGAAAATGATTCACCTATCAACAAAGGGACAAGAGAACTTTTACGCTCAACTGGGTTACGAAGTCTGCGCTCCAGTATGTATCTACGGTAGTGGCGTGCCAAGTAGTTCTCGGACTTTGCTTAGTAATAAGACAGCGAGTACAGCAACGTCTACAGCCACTGCCCAAAACGAACCGCAAACATGCCCACCGCCACCACCGATGCCGCCAAGCAGCAATTTGATTAGCAATAGTACAATGAAAAGTACTAAAACATTTATGTTTAAATATCTATAGGAGGTTCATAATCATAACATAAAGAATAAGGAGTTTATTGTTTTTAAGATCAGTTTTAATTCGACCATTTAGTTAAAATGAATTAAACGTAAAATCAACTTTTGCACATTTCAATAACATGTATTTAAAACTTTGCTTTCTCTATGAAGTCCATAGCTCGCTGCCTGATGGTTTCCACTTGCACTTCGTCACCTATCTTTTCTTCAACTTCGATCCATTTTTTGTACAGAATCTTCATTTTGCGTGCCGGAAGTTTCAATGACGTCATACGCTCCAATACTTGCCTGTTAAAAAAAAACTTCGTAAATGGTAGTTTTTCTGTAACATTGTAGTGGTTTAAACAAAATTCTAATAAAGTATTTCAGAAAGAAGCCTTTATTTATCAAGGCGCACTTTAATCCTTTCAGCACACTGGTCTGAAATAACTAGTGACACAATAAGAAGAAGAATTAAGTAAGTAAATTCTAAGTGCGAGTAGTTATTGAAAATAGCGATAGATTTTGGTATTCTTATACGTCATTTCAGACTCGACTATACTTTTTGTCCATGTAAAGTATTAATTAACTGGGGATGCCGATGAATAAATTTATCTATTTCTTACACTTGTAGTGATTCCGCTGCTTTATCTTCTAAAACTATCTTAGTAAAGAAGCGACAGCACATTTTAGTTTAGAAATAAAACAGAATCTCTACCAAAGTCTTGTATAGCAAAAGAAATACAGAGTATAAATATTATATATATATATATATATAACTTATTTCTAAACGATTCCTAAAGAGGTTTGTCAACATCTTACTAACTCCCCCATGTGTCTGCCTTGAAGCAACGATCTTATGTACTTATGTAATTTGTAGTACCTCCATTATTTTTTGTTTTACATTTGTAATTCATACTTATCTCACCTAGCCTGTGCGATATCCTGATCCTTGAGTAACATATCGAGGTAGGTGGAGCACACGTCGACCCGTTGCGGGTAGACGGCGAGCACTTGTTCGAAGAGCGTCTCCGCGCGCTCGCGGCCGCCGTGACGTCGCTCCAGGAGCGCGAACTGAACCAGCACCGACACATCTGTGGAGACGACTCATCGTTAACCTGAGTTATTAAATAGTTTGCATAAACATCTGTGGAGATAATGAATGAATAATAATAATAATAATAATAATAATAATAATAATAATAATAATAATAATAATAAATAATCCCGGACATTTCACACAGCATTATCTGGCCCCAAAGTAAGCAGAGCTTGTGTTATGGGTACCACATGACTGATACACTACTTATATACTTTTTTTTTTTTGTAAATACATACATAATTATACATAGAAACACCCAGACCCGAGACAAATACTTGCAGATCATACAAACATTTGTCCCGCGGCGGGAATCGAACCCGCAACCTTCTGCGTCTCAGCCGGATGTTAGCCCACTGCGCCACAGAGGTCGTCAAATGAATGAATGAATGAATGAATAAATGAAAACACTTTATTGTACACCTTAAAACTAGCACATAAACAATTTGACAACTAAGAACACCTAAAAACATATGTACAATGGGCGGTCTTATCGCTAAGGGAACGATTTCTTCCAGACAACCTTGGTATGGAGAGGAGCCTAACTTGAATGGAAGATTGGTCAGGGTGCACTAAATTATGAGGCTGAGACTGTGCCGTATGCGCTCCAACTTCACTATTTATACTCTCAGACCGGATTGCCACGCCCCCCGTATGAATCAGCGCCACCCGTTGTAAACAAACGTAATAGCGGTGATCTTGGAAAACTTGTAAACTAAGTTCGTTCAACAGTGTAAAATCTACTGAATTATGTCTAGTTATTTCTAAAGTTTCTAGTAAAGACGTGTTAAAAATCTTACTGGCGTGCAGTTTTCAGCTTCTAAATCCTCGCTGTTAGAAAAAGGACTCAAATACAATTTACAGCTCGTTATATCTAAAAAACCGTTGGAGTCCATTCGGGAGAGCAGTAGCAGAGAGCAGTAGATTCGGAAATGGCAATTTTCAGATCTAAAAAAGATGAGGCCGTTAAACACCAAGTTGCATCACAAATAAAGCAATCCTTCAGTTCTTCCACCACGTTGCCAATGCTATCAGAAGCCCGAATCTATAAAACTTTGCAAGACAAAATTGTCCAAAACGATTTAGTGGTTTCTAAAGCTGATAAGTGCAATACAGTAGTTATTTTAGACAGAACTACTTATATTCAGAAGGTTTATGATGTTATACAAGGTAATGATTTCGAACAATTAGGTTCTGACCCTACTAAGACTTTTACATCAGAGTTAAAGAATATTACAAAAAACACATCTTATGTATCGCCAGACTCGATGAAGTATATTGTTCCGATGAACCCTAGGTCCCCTGTGTTGTACGGTTTGCTCAAAATACATAAAGTGTTATAATAGTGTTAGAGTCTCACTTTTTCTCAGAGTGATGAGTGATGACGTAAAATTTGATACACAAACACCAGTTTTCGAGATTTCACCATCTTTCTCGATGATTGCAATAGCTCACATACGAGCAGGTGGGTGTGCATAACTTACGTTCTTTCTTCTCCAACACAGCAATCGCCTTCTGCATTACTTGCCGCGCCTTCTCCAACAGCCCCATCTTATAGCACGCCGCAGCCACGTCTACGTAAGCACCACTCTGCCTCTTGTACTTCCGCTGCATGAGCTCAGCTAGAGAGGACAGTTCCTGATGCTTCCCCGTCTCTACGTAGATGTCTAGAAGTGCTGTGTGCACCTTGTAAGGCTCGTTCAATTGCAATGCGTCTTCTAGGGTCTTTTGTTGGGACTCCTGTAATATATACAATTTTAATTATTGTCACTGCTCCTTACATTTTTCCTTGCGTCGTCTTAACATCATCTAGTGTGAAGTTCCTAAGGATGGACATTCCGCAACAGCCAACCAGCGTCGAGTTCAATAATACGCCACGCGTCGCGTTACCTGCCTTGCGCCAACTTCATCGCAGTGATGACAATACAATTTCGTATACCCTCAACTAAGAATAGAATAGAATGGAATATATCTTTATTGTACGCGATTGTACGGGTTGGTACCATCTGACGGCCAAGTATACCACCGCGCGCTTTTATTGATCAAATCAAATAGCGCACGCTACCCCGAATTTCTGTTAAGACTCTTCCGTCCCTTTTCATGAAATCACACCCAGACTGCGAGGAAAAATTTTACACATCAAAAACATACAAACATAAATATTTTCACAACTTTATTATTTATATTACTTGGATACCTTAAAGGTACTAACCTTAGTGCCGAATCTATGTTCTAGATTAAGTAGCGCGAGCCACACATTCAGCTTCTCCAGTTCTTCGCGGAAGGGGATGGCGCTCAAGGCTTTGCGAGCCACCGCGCGCGCTTTGTCTAACTCCGTCGACTGAAAAACACCAAAAATTCTCATTAACTTTGCTAATAACAGAAAATATTACGTCATATAACTGACATAACTGACAAAATGGCATGGATATATTTATATATATATAGTACCCTGATGACCGAGCTTTACATATATACAAGAATGGCTCATTTAAAGGTATTTATTACGACCTCTGCGGCGCAGTGGACTAAGAGCCGGCTGGATATAAGTAGGATATATAGGTCATGCAGTATCCATAACACAAGCTCTGCTTACTTTGGGGTCAGATGACGCTGTGTTAAATGTCTGGCATTATTTATTTATTACTGATACGCTAAAGAAGAACAACGACAAAAATAATAGTTTCGCTATCAAACTTATACATATTATGATCTTTCGATATATATATATATTTGTGAATGTTCTCAAAAGTGGTTAGAATGACCTGCAGATGGAAGGCCATATAAGCTATCCAGAGTTGACTGCAAGCCGGTGCGGCGAGTAGGGCGCGTTCGAACTGGTCCACGGACCGCGGCGCCGACTCCTCGCCCGCCGCCTTCTCCAGGGTCCTCACTCGCTCCTCTTCATCACGCAGCTTCGCGACCTTCTCCGCTACCGATAGCTTCTTACGCTTCTTCTTAGGCTGTTCTGTTGTCTATGTTCAATAAAAATAAGGATTGTTACAATTAATCTTGATGAATTCTGTGGCGCAGTGGACGTGAACATTTTTTTTACACTACAATGGTGGCAAACGAGCTTACGGCCCGCCTAATGGTAAGCGGTCACCGAATACTATGGACGCCTGCAACACCATGCGCGTTGCCGACCTTTAAGAAACCTATTCACTCCCCTCTTGAACTACCCCATCCTGTATTCGCCCGGGAGAACTTTGGCAGGGGGAGCTCAATCCTCATCCGGAGAGAAACCTGCCTGAGATGCAGAAGGTTTAATTAAAAGCGGGTTCAATTCCCGCCGCGAGTCAAATGTTTCTATAATCTGCAATTATTTGTCTTGGTTACGTATAATATATGTATATTTATTTACAAAAATAGGTATATAAGTAATATATTATATGATAATACACATAACACAAGGTCCGCTTACTTTAGGGCCAGATGATCATAATATATGTTATCTTGCGTCAAGATGTTAGAAAGCGGCGAGCAGTAGCTAATATTCCGTAATAATAATGTTGACTGGCTTCTGAGCTCAGTTGGTAGTAGCTCTGTTTTCCGCCCTGTAGGTTGTAGGTTCAAGTCCCGCCCAGGACAAACATATATAATAATATTATTGTGAGGTTCACAGCTGTGCTGTATGCCGCAACATGAATGACACACACGGGCCTGAGTCAAGCGAGCTTCAGATGAGGTGATTTTATGGTCTGCGTGTTTCTATGTATACAAAAAACAAGTATATAATTAGTATATCAGGCATGTGGTTCCCATAACACAAGCTCTGCTTACTTTGGGACAAGATGATGCAGTGTGAAATGTCCGGCATTATTTATTTTAAGGTCACAGATCACAGACGAACCTTTAATTGGTTAAATCTGTTGCTATTTTTATTCTTTGACACTAGACTAGACAGTGCGTTTTTAGACCTGTCAGCTCTGCGCTATAGGTTGAGGGTTCGATTCCCTCCCAGGATAAATATTTGTGAGATGAACATAGGTGTTTGTTCTGTGTTTGGGTGTTATGCAATATATTAATACGTGAAGCAAAAAAAATGGACCCCTTACGAAAATTATGCGGACGGAGGAGTATGAAATTTCGCACACTTATAGTTTAAAAAGAGAAGGAGTGCAGAATGGCATGTTTTTTTTAAATATGCATAAAAAAATACATTAATTAATAATAGTCATATGGTCACTCTAGTACAAGCTATGCTTAGTTTGTTTATTATTTATTTATTTACTTATTATATACAACTTGGCTAAGACTTACCTCTTCATCACTGCTCGACTCCTCAGGCACGCTGGCAACACCGTTAGACGTCACGGCGCCGAAGAAGAAGTCCTTAATACTAGGCACTTCTAAAGCTGGTTCTAGACTATCTACAACTTTAATATCTACAAGATTATTTTTCAAAACGATCTTTTCTTTAACATCGTTTTTTTTTTCTATCGTTTTCTTTTTGACTTCTGTTTTAACTTCTTTTTCAGCTAGTTTGTTCTGCTTCTTAGCTATTTTCTTCTCAAGTTTCCTCTTCTTCTGCTCCTCTTTGTAATTCTCATTTTTCTCATAACCTAGTTCTTTTAATTTAACTAAAATCTCGTCTTTAGCTTCTGAGAGTTTGTTAATTCTTTCTTGCGTTGTTAGTTTTTCGTTCTGCATAGCCGTATGGTATTTCTTATTCTTAGCATTGAGACCTCTTTCTTCTAGATGTGTTATTTTCTCGACTACTACTTCTAATCTTCTGTTTCTAGCGTCTACAGCTTTAGAGAAGGCAACAAGTCTTTTCTTAAAGTCTTTTATAGTAGTGCAGTCAGACATGTCAAGGAGACCTTGTTCATGAGGAGTTAAGAATTCCTCTTCATGATAATCCGTCTCAATTTCATCGCTTTCTGATTCGGCTTCTGGAACTTTCTTCTTGCCTTCTGGAGCTTCTTGGTACGAGTTGATGTATTCATCTGGATTTGAGGTTTCAGAGTTTCTTTTTTTCTTTTTCTTTGTTATAACATCTGTTGATTCAGTTTCTTCATTTGAGTGTTTTTTCTTGTGTTTTTTCTCTGTCTGCTCGTCGCTTTTCTGTTTCTTGTGTGGCGTTTCGCTTTCGCTGTTGTTCTGTTTACGTTTAACTTTTTGGCGGTTTTCCTGCAATAATATAACAGTTGAAAATATATATATATTATAGTGGGAATCTGCCAAATATTATGTTTGCATAGAAAAAAAATACTTTATTCACCGCTATTTAGTGGATCTGCTCGTTAATTGAATTAATAATAGTTATAAAAGATATATGGTATGTATTTGCAATAGTTTCCATCCTACTTCCTCGTTTGTAATTGTTGTTTGTGATAGTAATTGTAAGTTTTATAATTTATCATCTTCTCCTAAAGTTGGCGTTGTTTTAACTTGCAGTTTACACTAATATACGCAAAGTAAGCTAATTAAAGCATTACCTGTTATTAAAACTTTTTCAGAATTCCTAACAAAACTATGATTTGAGCGCCGTGTCAAGGTTATTTGATCAGGGAGTCGCCTTACCGCTGTTTTGTATGACCCTTACTAATGTTACGGACGCCGAGTCGAGATGTAGCGGATTCTTGGAGTGCTGGGATTATTTGAGTTTTGAGAAAAATCTCTTGTGTTATCATGTACTGATACTGATGTTGTACTTACGTCAGGTGTGAACGGCGCTGTTATCAGACTTCCAGACATTTTCTTCGTTTCGAGTTTCACGCTCAATATCGTACAATTTACCTGTTAAATGAAAAGAGAGTCATATATCAACATAAAGTGTTTATACAAAAAACCAGCTTCCGCTGGCGTCGTACCTACATAAAAATGATAAAACATAATATATATTTAAAACATTATTTTGCTTATGGTATGTTTATCTTTTACCGGACTTTTCACACAGAATCATCTGTCCCCAAAGCAAGCAGAGCTTGTAACATACTGATATACGTCTCTGTCATAGACGTGCATGACATTGACAGAGACGTACATGGCTTGCTGGCATAGGACGGTCTCACGAATCTCAAATAGTTTTTATTTCTTACTTTTATAAATTGATTAATTACTTACTATATGTACTAACAATATTACTACGCGAATATTATGTGTATAAGGTATTTCTTACTAGCTCACGAATCTATTTTCTTCTTATACCTACTGATTATTACGTAGTTAATTTTATAAATTATTTACTACTCTATATTATGTGTGTTTATGCCATTTCTTTCTTTTAATTAGGTACAGTTGTGTTCTCACTCTCTGTTCGTGGAGTCACTTCTACACAGGCCTAGTCTGAAAACCAGCGTTGCCCTACGCCTGATGGCGCAGGGTAACACTAAGCTGAGACTGGTCCTTTTTGATATCTACTGCACAGACCTTCTTGCACCTACCCTGCTTCTTAACTACTTAGTGTGTTTGTTATAACTTGTGTACATATTTTATTTTTCTTTTAGTGTTAGTAGTTAAGTTTACTATTTAATGTTGTACCTTATATTGTGTCTGTGTAATGTTGTGTCAAATAAAGTTTTCATCTATCTATCTATCTATCTATCATATACTTTGTTCTGTAAATAATAACTCAGATACCAATGTAAACTCACAATTTGTCCCAGATGGAAGGCATCGGCTATGTTCTGCGAAGAGTCTTGTGTTATGAATATGCGCGGTATGTACGCCACGACGTTGTTGAAGAAAGATATCAGCAGGTAATCATGTCCTATATACTGTAAACAAAAACTACAATTAGAAAATTATATTATCAACCCGCTGGGTAGTCTTTCAATGTAGGTATCTCAGTCTTGTGGCAAGTCTTTAGTCTTTGTGGAAGCAATGTAGATCATCGCTAGCGCTTTTTTGGTCTGCCTAGCCGTCAATTTCCACCTCAAAGGATACAGGACACAAGTGCATAAGAGTAATGTGATAACTCCCATTTCAGCTTTATGTATCACATACATACACAAGTATAAGTATAAGTATAATAATAATAATCCCGGACATTTCACACAGCATCATCTGGCCCCAAAGTAAGCAGAGCTTGTGTTATGGGTACCACATGACTGGTATACTACTTATATACTTTTTTTTGTAAATACATACATATTATACATAGAAACACTCAGACCCGAGACAAATACTTATCAGATCATACAAACATTTGACCCGCGGCGGGAATCGAACCCGCAACCTTTTGCGTCTCAGCCGGACTTAAGCCCACTGCGCCACAGAGGTCGTCGTATATTATGCTATTTTAGGTCACAAACAACTTAGTTTCATCGAAATCCGTTAAGCCGTTACGGTGTGATTTGGTCACAAACAAACATACAAAGATGCACTCAAATTTGCGCATTTTGAATATTAGTAAATAAATAACGCCGGACATTTCACACAGCATCATCTGGCCCCAAAGTAAGCAGAGCTTACTTAGCAGAGCTATGGGTACCACATGACTGATATACTACTTATATGCACATGTTATACATAGAAACATCCAGACTCGAGACAAATATTTACACATCATACAAACATTTGTCCCGAGTCGAGAATCGAAACCGCAAACTTTTGCGTTTCAGCCGGACCTTGGGCCACTGCCTAATATAAGTATTATAAGTCATCTGGATCTCATATAACCAATTCTAAGCAAATTGTAAATCGTCCACTAATAAAAATCTTAACAAGCATACGACCCACCTGTGAAAAATTAATGGCCCCTTGAAATTTTACAGGTATCAACAGCGTTGCCGAATAGAAAACTCTAGTGTCCAGCTTATTATAATATAAATGACTATACTATTAATAAGAATACATGGCCTCATGTTGCTCTGACCTCACCTGACCTGACCTGACAGTTAACCGACAGATTTGCAATGTATAAACTACTATAATCTTGTATTAGTTTTCATAGTTAAGCTAGTTATAAGAAGGATCATCAAAAGCGCCAGGAGCGCAAGGACCAGGAGTTTCTTGCCAGTTATTCTCGGACTTGGATTAGGAGGAAATGGCATCTCAATTCACCTAGTATGTAAGACATTTCTTCTTTCTTTTCTTCGTTAATGGCCTGTGACATACTAATGTCAAGTGTTTATTGTTTATGGTCAGTTTGTTTGTTATAAGTCTTAGTCGATGGTCAATTGTCAATTCTATACGACACGCGGAATGGCGTCTAGAATTTTCTTGACTCGTCGTCGTTCAAATTACACTGCACCACAATACACATGCAATCCAATTATTACCCGTCCCGCAGCCACAATTTATTCATTAAAATTCCGCCAAGATTACTGAATAGAACATGCAATAGAACGAGTAAAAATATTAAATTAGCAGAGCCATGCTGCTCCATGAAACGACAGACGAAGAATCCAAGTCGTTTCAAAGTGATCCTTCAGATTGTATTGAAAAGAGTATCTTTTGACTTTGACATACAAAAAAGCGCTAGGACCAGGACGAGTTTCTTGCCAGTTCTTCTGAAGCTTGGGTTAGGAGGAATTGGCACCTAAATTCACATAGTATGTAAGATGTTCTAAAGTGATCCTTGTATTGAATAAAAATATGCGATCTCTGGTCACGGTTATACTATCTGGTGGACTGTAGGCTTTTTTACTAGTTTATTACTTATATATTATCAGACTCACCCTAATAACTCCTGTATAAGCTGTCCCGACTTGAGCTTCATCATAGCTGGTGAGCGGCGTCAGCTCCGGAGCCAGGAGTGAAGGCTTCAGGGTCAGGATCAGCTGGTGTTTGGAGGGATCCACCGCTAGCACCCTCGCTTGGACTTTTTGACCGACCTGAAGGTTTTGAGTTCATAGTTATGTTATGGCTGGACTATCCGCTCAGTTGGTAGATCTGCCTTCTGCGCTCTACGTTGGGAGTTCCATATCATCCCAGGGCAAACATTTGTGCGATGAACATAATAGTTTTTGTTCAGTTATAAAGTATCTATTTAAAAATATACAGGAAGGTACTAAATAAATATTATTGTTTATATCTAGCCCCAACATAAGCAGAGCTTGTGTTATGGCTACCATATGACTGATAAACCATTTACTTAAATGATTTGTAAATACATACATATTATGCATAGAAAAACACACAAATACACTTCGAGATCCGAGACAAATATTGCAGATTATACAAACATTTGTCATTATTATAAATATTTACAGGTATTTATCTCGTTTTTACCTATTTTTCCCGACGTTTCGACAGGTTTACACTCTGTCGTGGTCACGGGATGACTGATATTTTTATTATAATGTGTTCTGATCGCGTAAGTTTAAAAAACATTGGTCACTCGCTGACAAATGTTTGTATAATCTGGAATAATGATATTCTTATTTAATAATCTGCAATCGAACCCGCGTCTCAGGCGGGCCTTCGCCGACTGCGCCACAGAGGTCGTCCAATTATATCAGTCATCTGGTCGTCACCATAATACAAGCTATGCTTAGTTTGGGGCTAGATAGTGTTATGTACACTGTCCAATAATATTTATTAATCGTTAGTAGTCTGATGACGAGGTAAACTAATCAGACAACCCATTATGTGTTTTAAAGCCGGAACCCATCCAAGTATTGACGGCGCAGAATGTGGCTTATCTTCGTTATTGTGTTATGACTATGAGTAACGAAGCCTACTATTTAGAACATAACTGTGTGAAAGGATTGCTCAGAGGCATTTTTCGTGCACTTGGGACAAATCTTTGAACGTTTTAGGTTCTACAACATACCGGTTTCCTCACGAGGTTGTCAAAGTTTGACAGTACGGTATAATGCAGATAGATTTTTTTATCAGAAAAATTGGTTAATTAATATTGGTGCACGAACGGATTCCATTTTTTTTTAATTCAGTTATTGACGTGACAACGTCTAATACATCGATGAACGCCGGCTGCACGCACGAAAAAAGATTATTGTAACGTTACGATCGTAGCGAGAGCGCGTCGCGTTGTACTATGGTCCATAAACCGACTTTACAGACAACCAATTTTTTTTTTATTATTATTAGATATTTTTCATCTTTATTAATCCGTTTTTATTGCTATTATTGGGAATAGTACTGTGGTGACAGTTTATGTAAGCGTACGCGAGTAAATCCCGTTTGGCAATTCATCATGTTTAATATATAATTAAAACATTTCCCACAAGGGGGCATACGTCGTAGAAACTAAATAAATATTGGTGGACAATGCACACAACACTATCTAGCCCCAAACTAAAAATAGTTTGTATTATGGTGGTGGGACGATTATGGACTTCTGATACTATCAAAACTTTGATACTAATCACTTTCAGTTACTATTGATGAATTAGTATTACGGAAGGTTGATGTTGATTGTCAGACATGCTGTCATATGAATAAAATCCTCAGATCAAATAAATATGAAGACGGAAAGCCGCAATCAAACAAAATAAAGTCTCAAAACCGTGCTCCTGTGTGTAAATATCCGCACCCACGCACACACATACACCGAAATGGTGCTTCTTGCTTTTATATATGAAATAAATGGTGTTATTTCAAGTGATTCTGTGACACTTTTTTGCCACGGAATATGTATTTTTCTTGTAATAATGTTTTATTGACCACAACATGACATAATACTTAATGGTATAAGTATGTATGCATATACTAAGAGCAATGAGCTCTCGGTTTGGGTAGATGTGTGTGCGTGGGTGCGTGTATTTACACAGAGGAGCATGGTTTCGAGACTTCACTTTAGTTATTCATGGCAGTCTCCGCCTATATATTTATTTGGTTTAAGATAGATATAGAACGTACGTAATAGTAATCCATCTTGTCAAAACTGGTTCCAATTACAATCAAACTAATGATTGAAATTATGCCGATTGCTAATCGAAACTAATAGACATTGATTGTGTCAAAAGTTCCATAATCGCCGTACAGATGACTGATGACTTATATTATTTTTAAATACAGACTTATGATACTTTATGCCACCCAGACACAGAACGAACACCTATTATCACCACCCCGCAGAAGGCAGTGCTACTAACAAGTGAGCTGACAGGCAAGTCAACTATATTGTTATTTGTACCTTTGGACCTTTTTATATTAATACAAGTAATTCAAAAGATTGGTTATGGACTCTTCAGTAACAGCACATACAAAAGTTACGTCAACACTTTGTACATTTTCTGTGTATAATATGTATGTTAAGTATATATATCAGTCATGTGGTACCCATAACTCAATCTCTGCTTACTTTGGGGCTAGATGACGCTGTGTTAAATGTCCAGCATTATTTATTTTAATTCCTAATAGGTACCTTGTATTTTTTGTGAGTGAGATTCGAGACGCGCGCTTTCTTGGGATCGATGAACACGCCCGTCTCCGACAAGTGAGTGTGCGGCACGTACCCTGGCACAAAACAACAGAATCACAACATATCCTATATTACAGATAAACTCATCTATGTCATATGAATTGAATGGCCAAGCAAGACGTTTAAACTATTTTTCTTATCGAGTGATTGTTTTTTTCGAACTAGTGGAGTGAAAGGACTGAGGCTTCTTTCTTACAATGTTTTTGACGTGATAACGTCCAATAAATCGATGAACGCCGTCGGCTGCACGCACGAAAAATTGTCACGTTCCGCGAGAGCGCGGAACAAGTGAGAGGCACGATCGGCCTAAGGATTGTGGAAGACAACCATTTTTTTAACTTTTATTTTGTTTTACGATATGCCGGTTCCCTCACGATGTTTTCCTACGCCGTTTGAGAGTACTAGTATAGCGCACGTATATTGAAATGTTATTATTCATACTATCGATAATACTTTCTAAAAACCTATTCGCTTTGCTCGTCAGTTAAAGTCTCTGCTTCTTTTACTTTTACATTTAAGCGAAGCAGCCCGCTTAGCTCTGTATGTCTCTCAGCTAACAGAGAGACCGTGGCATTAAGCAACTGAACTTGTTCGCTTCGCTCGTTATATAAAGTCTTTACTTCTCTTACCTTTAACCCAGTTCACGCTTAGCTCGCCATGCCTCTCAGCTAATAGAGTGACCGCGGTATCTACCAACTGGACCTGTTCGCTTCGCTCGTCAGCTAAAGGCTCTACTTCTCTTACCTTAAATCCGTTTCGCGCTTAGCTCGCCATGCCTCTCGGCTTGTTAGCCGAGAGGCATGTCACGCGGTCACTCTGTTGAGTGACCGCGGCATTTACCAACTGGACCTGTTCGTTTCGCTCGTCAGCTAACATCTCTCTAACCTTTAACTCGTCCCACGCTTAGCTCGGCATGTCTCTCAGCTAACAGAGTGACGGTGGCATTGACCAGCTGTCCAGATGCCAGCTGTTCTATGCAGAAGTAAGGTTCGCTGAGGATATGTGGCTGGT
Organism: Lampropteryx suffumata; assembly: GCA_948098915.1. Classification (NCBI taxonomy): domain Eukaryota; kingdom Metazoa; phylum Arthropoda; class Insecta; order Lepidoptera; family Geometridae; genus Lampropteryx; species Lampropteryx suffumata. The sequence goes on along the minus strand of OX402563.1, from coordinate 17,379,281 downwards.
CGGTGACAGAGTATACGTAGTCCGACATGTTGTAACATAACACGCGTACTCTGTGCTTGCTACCTGTTCAACAAATTATTTATTTAATAAACTAACTTCTGCCCGCGGCTTCACATGAGTAGTATCTACATAAACAGTAGTTAGTCCTTCGAAGAGATACAACATCTCTTTACCAAATTTTAGGAAGATTTGTTTCGGTACGACTGTCATCCCCAAGCTTGATAGACACTTTCTCAGATTTCTAGTTACTTTATTAGCTAATGTTTTTATAATACAGATTATAGATTATACATAGGCATGCATTATACATAGGTTTTCGCCTTGCGCATTCCGAAGTAGCAGCTCTTCTTGTCTTTTTACTGTTTTGTTTATTGCTCTATATATTCCGTCCCACATACTTTCTTCTGTGACAAGCAAAACTCTATCCAATTCTCAGTCTGAGCTTCGCTCGCTTTAGACATCCTCTAGTTTAAAGGTGTACAAAAAAGAAGTTTAATTTTTATTAATTCATTAGAACTAACCCAGTGGATATGACTTGACAACAACTTCCTCATCATCCAGGTCCTCATCCACCTGGATCCTCTTCAGACTCAGCAAGCCACGGTCTCCACCTCCCAACTTGAAGTGGACTGACCGACCAATTATCTTTAACACCTGGAACAGAACACATTGTGAATCAAGGCGGTTGTTCGTCTTTTTGATTTGTCACTGGCTGAATACTGTGTGTATGTCTATAGCAATGCATATCCATATATATAACGATATAGATAAAATAAATAATGCCGGATATTTCACACAACATCATCTGGCCCTAATGTAAGCAGAGCTTGTGTTATGGGTACCACATGACTGATAGACTTTTTGTAAAGACATACACATATTATACATAGAAGCACTCAGACATCAGACAAATACTTGCAGATCATACAAACATTTGTCGAACACAGAACCTTCTGCTTCTCAGCCGGGCTTGATCCACTGCGCCACAGTGGTCGTCAAACACAGAGATGCATGCATGGATGTGTTGAATATAATAGTTTAATTCATTTAAGTAATACAGGTACAATACATGGTTTCTTTATAACATCCAGACAGTGTACAACCATCTACATTCATAAAATGCATTTTACCCAGTGGTAGGACTCTTTTCATCAACAGTCCGTCCCCGCACCAGATACTCTGCTTCCAAACATTACTGAGTTTAGGTTGGAAGAGCACCGGACCAAGTGACATTACTGCAGGAATAAACAAAATACTTATGTTACGGTAACGATTCTAGTGCCTTTAATATATTCACCTGTGCTTGTTCAACAATATCTCCGTCCTTGAGCCGCTGTTCCGTCTCCAAATCAGGGAAGGTGGTTTCAAAGATATGCTTCATGCTCAGGAATGGCGTGTTCCGCGTCGGTAAAACGTATAGCACGCGGCCTCTGATCTATGAAAATTATAGTAAATTTTCAAAACATTCGTTAGTTGTACTATACAACTTGATAAACACGGGCTTTACTCATGGTTCGCACATAAACTCGAACGGCGACTCACGGACGGCGGCTCAAACTCAACCTGATGAAGATTCTCTAGATGAATCGAAACAGTGTCGGTGCCTCCATCGACAAAATAATACGTCAGTAAACCCCGTGTTTGTCAAAATGTATTATGGTTAATCAATGGAAAATTATAGTTTTTAAACATAAAATCCATTTGTGCATGACCTGATTAAAACCCATGACCATGCTCTCTGTTTATTCGTTAATTTCACTATATTGTTAATCCATGGAAAAATATTCTATAAAAAATATAGTTAACCTAGGAAAGATAGTTATTCTATGGAAAATTATAGAAAGTAATTAATGACGATAGTTCATCAATAGCAATATAGTTAATTAATGGAAAATCATAGTTATTAAATGAAAATTTTTTAGCTATTCTATGGAAAATAATATATCAACAATGGAAAATAATAATTAATCCATGGAAAATGAAAGTTAATCTATGGAAATAAGTTAATTAGTTTATGGAAACAAATGAAGTACCTTTTGTCCAAGCGTCGGCTTCTTTCCCTTGACCTTGTCGACGTGTTGTCGCTGGACGTAGCACGCAGTATCGCCGAATATCATCCCTTCAATACCATTCTCCAGTGGCTATAGAAAATACATTTATCATAGTGAAAATTACATTACATTTTGTAAACATACTAGGGATGTTTATATACATGAACTCCGTTTGGAAGCTGCAGTGTTAGTATCGTTTTCATGTTAGTTAATAAATATTTATACTAATCAATTATCTTTACTTATATTATAAATGTGAAAGTAACTCAATCTGTCTATTTGTTACGTTTTCACGCGTAAACCACTGAACTGATTTTGATGAGTTTTGGTATAGAGATAGATGGGACTTTGGAGAAGGACATAGGCTACTTTTTATGTAAGTACCACGCGTGCAAAGCCGCGGGCAGTTGTACCATATAATTTTACAAATTTAACATCATTTAAACAAATTGATTCACATTTAAATAATAGTCAATTTTATGTAATAAGTCGTTAAAGTCAGTAATATCACTATTTTGGTACCTATGTGACACAAAAAAAATGCTTTGTCAAACATCCATAATTACAATTTTTTTTAAATTTCTTTATTTTATTCAAGTCCATACGAGAATACAGATATAAAAAGAACTTAAAAACTACTGCTTAACCCTTTCGTACATTAAACATAGCGGTTCTGTAAGCCATTAAGAAAGGCATTCCATTTGCGTACGACGGGATAGGTTGACTATCCCGTCAATTAGGGTAAATAATTAATTATTTACAACACAGGGTTATAATTATTTAATTACAATCAAATAATTATTTACAATAAATTATAATTAATTATGTTAAGTAATTAAGTATGTAATTAATTAATTACAATGAATTGTCATTAATTATGCGTCAAAAGAACAACCTTTATGAGAAATAATGAGTTAAAAACTATACAATTAAGTTCATATTTTAGCTATCTATAGATTGTTTTAAATGGTCCTTATATAGATCAACTCTTTCACATGTATTTTATATCATTGTAAATATTATTCTGTACATTTATGTAAATAAAATTAGTTCTTATAATGATTATAGATCATGTTGTTACTATTTAACAATTAATTACGGTCCACGTGTTTAATAAGGTATTGTCAGATGATAAAAATAAGATTCGTGATTTTCATGTCAAATTAATTCATCTATGTACGTAAACCGTCCACAATAAATTAATTCATCTATGTACCTAAACCATCCACAATAAATTAATTCATCTGTGTACCTAAACCATCCACAATAAATTAATTCATCTATGTACCTAAACCATCCACAATAAATTATTTCATCTATGTACCTAAACCATCCACAATAAATTAATTCATCTATGTACCTAAACCATCCACAATAAATTAATTCATCTATGTACCTAAACCATCCACAATAAATTAATTCATCTATGTACCTAAACCATCCACATTAAATTAATTCATCTATGTACCTAAACCATCCACAATAAATTAATTCATCTATGTACCTAAACCATCCACAATAAATTCATCAACTGAGTAAAAGATTATTTTAATTAATACTTCATCAACAATGTGATTTCAACATATCAAATATCACTCATAACGTAGCCAAACTAGAAGTTCCTTACGGACTTCCAGCGCTTCTGTACTTCAGCGGGCACTTTAAACAATTGTTCTAGCTTTAAAAGCCCTAAAGTCATGACAAAGGCTTTTAAGCCTATATAAACTCAGTCGTCAGAGTTGCCTACTAACTCACACAACCGGGGTTGCAGTACTGACCGTTTCCACAGAGAATTCAACGTTAGTCCCAGGCAGCAAGGGTCCGGCCGGCTTCTTCTTCAGCAGTACCCCCTGGATAGCCCCCAAGGTCGCAGACACAGTCACCACGCTGTTACTGCTCGAGGGTGTCACAGACTTCACTGCACACCATGTCACCATGCCTACATCTGTGGAATGATATTCAATAAGCTCATTTACTTAGTAACTAACTCTTTGCAGTTAACTGATCAACAGATCACCTTAATACTGATGCTGTGCTGATGATGCACCCATAACTTGGATGAAACGTCAGTGGCCTTCCAATAATTTAAAAATAATAATCTAATAGCTCGAAGATACAATTAACGATTTACTTTTCACTTCTATCGGGAGTCCCCAAAGACTGCCCCGCATTTTTTAACATAAATTACTTATGACATTATACAATCAGTACAGTAAAATTACGCGCGAATTGATTTGTCCTACGGCGGGAATCAAATTTATTAGACTTTAGTGCTTTAGTTTAGTACATATAATGGTGATTGTAGTGGCATTTACATTTGAGCGCTACCATCCTTCGGGGGAATGTAATCTGTCGATCCCAGCGTTTGAAAATTTTTTATGCCATGTCGAAGCCACTAAGCAGCCTCTCAACTCTTTCAGAGCCGATCATTGACTCATACAAAGTAGTTGGACTTCAAATTACAACTTGCATATAGTACCACAGCAATATACCTAATTCTAACTCCGGATTGACATCCTTCTTCGGCAGGAAAGTTGTAGTGTTGGGTACTCCTATATCCATCACATATCCATGGTCTTCTATTGATACTACAGCAGCTTGGTATAAGGAACCTAGAAACAATTAAACCACAATCACCAGTAAGTTGAGGTGAGGTACCCAGGCAAAGAAAGGGTTTTCTTGATGTTTTGCAAAAGTTTGGGTTTTTTTTCTTGTAGTGAGCACCTTTGCTTTCGCTTTGGAGAGTTATCAGGTTGTGTACTTAAGGCTGTATAAATCATCAAAATTTAAAGACCTATTTTATTAAAAAAATCCAACACAGATCAACACTTCACATACATGTACAAACATAGTTTCGTTTATTATTTAAACAACCCGCCCCCCCTTTGCAATGCTGATACTAAATATACTACAAATGTGTTTTACGACATCACATTAGAAACCTCTACAATTATCAGTGTTTCTCTACTATACTATGCATGTATTATACATCTAAACCTTTTAAAAAAACTGCATCAAAATCCGTTGCATAGTTTTAAAGATCTAAGCATACATAGCGACAGACAGACAGCGGGAAGCGACTTTGTTTTATACTATGTAGTGAAAATGAAAATGAAAATGAAAAAATATTTTATTACAGCAAAAACAGAGTAAATCCTTATGATTATAACAGTACCTAGTCTAATAGTAGAACAATGGAAACACTCCATGTTTTGCAGAGGACTTATTCCACTTATTGAAATATATGTTGGCTTCCTCACTAGGCAAAGCCTGTATCGAGGAAACCTGTATCCCAGTTATACATATCTTAGCATAATAACACTTCAGACAGACATATTAAGTACATAGTGATGGGCATTATTCCAAATATAAAGTTTGGACATACCGACTACCCCATTAAATATTTTCAAAGATCTGATGACTACGTGTTTACAGGATTACGTTCATTATTTATCAGAAATTCGTACCTACCTTTAACAACATCCGTCAATGGTTTCCCTCCATTCACATGCTGTGGCATTGTAGACAGCATGAGGCTCTTTTCTTTGTATTCCAGAACTTTCACTGCTATGTACTGGCCTGGCCTGAACATTTTTGACAGCTCGCTAACTCTATCTGCCTAAAATTAAATTAATCGTCAACAGTTGGTGCTTTATAATTATTTAATTAATAGTTCCATATACATGATTTTCCTATATTACATTGCAAGCTGGGTCATTGAAGGCAGTGCTCATAAAATAATGCATTAAAGCTTAGTTACAAATCAGAAACACCACCAATTGAAGGAATTTTGGTATATCAATGTGTGTGACATTATTAAGATATTTATAACACCATCAGCAAGCAGCACATATCAATTTGATGTGTCTCTAGTGAACCCTATCTATTATTGATACTTAAAAGTCTAACCAACACACTCTGTCACTAAAGATTACAAAGGAACAACTTAAATAACTATTAATGTCTCTGAGTAGGCAGTTACTGTGTTAAAAGTCTAGGAATCTCTAATATTAACATAATAATTCACATAAGGAAATTACCTTGTCATTGACATAAGCTTCAAGCTGCTTAGTATAAGACTCGCTGATGTGACATGCTATCACGCTGCCCATCAGCCTGCACGGCAACATCACTATCAGTTTTGTTTCATACACATAGCGCACTCGGCCCAATACTAAGACCCCTTCTTTTATTGTCTAAAACAATTTTTTTTTACAATTTAAAAACATTGGAGTGCATTTTGTCATATTGTTTAAATAAAGCGACAATCTGGTGATGGTAGGTAATTGATTACTGGTAATTACTTACTTTGTAACTCAGACCCACAGTGCAGTTTTTTGTGGATTGGTCTATTTCTCGAGTAACATCATCTGACAAGTAGCCATCGTCGCCCTCAGATTTCTTTTTTAATTTGTTTTTTTTCTTGTCGCTTTTCTCAGGTGCTCCTAAAAACTTTTTAAGAAAATAAATAAAAAAAATTAGAAATAATACACTGATATTCGGAATTTAAGGAGTTCTTTATAGTCTAATGATTACTTACGTTCGCACTTTGCTTAAATAAAGTTGTGGGCTTTTTTCCACCACGAGGAAAGTATTCCTCATTATCTGCCATGTTTCTAAATTTTAACTATTTATACACAAACATTACACACCACACCAATCACTCACTACCACCACCACATCTGTTTAACTTTATTACGCATGACTTTTTGAGGTTATTTTTACGTTTCGTTATTTCTAAACATTTGACATGACAACTCCGATCATTCATCAAACTACATTTTTTTATAGTGGTTAATCAAGCAACATTGTTATAGGAATGGTAGTAATAGTAAGTACATGCATTTATTGATTTACATGTTTAACTGATTAATTTTTTATGCAATTCAGCCATCGTAATAAATAAGTTATATAATTATATTCATAGCTTCAGATTCATACCATTTTGGTAATTTTACTTTTTCTACCAAAATGGTAGTATTTCATTTCATTATCAATAGGCTCAAATCAAAATGCAACCAAATTTAGTTGGTTGTCTAGACTTGTAAAATAATCTTCTCTCTCTTTTAGTCTTACAGAAAACAGTCCGTAAAAATGTGAGAAGATAAAAAATATGTGTCAAACAAAATAAGATTGTTTGTTTAGTCGCATTCTATTTTAATATTCAAACTCATTCATTCTCATTACTTTGCTTTTTTTTGTTACATCACGCGCACGTACATACCGGTAAGTTATTAATTTATTATAATTAATTAGGTAGGACTACTTGCGCCAAATTATGTTCGAATTGCTCTTCATTGCTGTAACTGTATCAACTAGAATTTTATTCTAAAGAGTTTAATAAAGAATTTCATAAAAGATGCCGGGTCAGTAGTTTCAATTAATCCAATATGTTTGTAAGGGTAGATAAGATACTTTGAAGTGGTTTCCAGATAAATAATCTCTTTGCCTTATGCAGTGTTAAGTAGGTAAGCATTGCGTTTACCATTCTGCTATAAGGTCGCAATTCATGTAGACTATCCAACAAAAAGTTAGTTGTAAAACTGGTTTAGATTTTTTTTCCATAATACTCTGCCCGATCCGATTTATTGTCTTAATAAGTACCTAGTATCAAGATCGTCCTGAGTAGGTATAACTTAGAATATCGGATTTCTATGTTCTGAAAAATAAGCATGCTGTACCTACTTACCCATGTCACATAATTTTTCAGGAAATATGAAGATTGTGATTTTCGGTTGCACTGGTATGACTGGCCTTTGTGCTATGGAGGCAGCAGTCAAAAAAGGTACCTATGGTTGATTACCTATTAAGATTAATCAGGGCTTTGGTATTAAGAACAATTCAAATGTTTGTGGTTGCCTTATGTAGTTTTTTGATAATACCACTGAATACTTTCTGGTGAAAAATACAAATAGCTGCACCAAATTTAATGATATCATTTAAAATGTAATGAAACATAACAGGCCTCTCCGTTCGCGCCTTCGTCCGTGACCCGGCTAAAGTTCCCAGCCACCTGAAAGACAAGGTCGAAATCTTTGAAGGCAATGTCTTGGAGCCAGACTCTGTACATGATGCTGTTGAAGGAACTGATGGTGTGGTGATTGCCCTCGGCACTGGAAACTGTCTGGATCCTACTTCAGACATTTCAGAAGGGACCAAGAACATCATTGATGCAATGAGAGCTAAGAATGTTACTGTTGTCTCGGCTTGCATCTCTGCATTCCTGTTCTGGTCTCCGGATAAGGTGCCCCCTAGGTTTAATGACTTAACAAAGGACCACAAGAGGATGTATGAGGCTTTGAAGGACAGTTCCCTGAATTATATTGCAGTTTTCCCTCCACATATTGCCGGTAAGTCACGAATACTCAAATCTGGATACCTATATAATGGCACACATTAGATTGTGTTACTTTGGTAACGGGTAATGGAAACATGGTTAGAAGAAAGCGCATAGCTGACAATCAGCATATTCATCAGAGTTAGGACATTCAGCTCAGTTGATATAGCTCTGCCTTCTGCGCTGTAGGTTGAGGGTTTGATTTCCTGCCAGGACAAACATTTGTGTGATCAGCATAGGTGTTTGTTCTCTGTCTGGATGGTAAATCGAAGTATTCTATAAGCCTTCATCATAACCCCATGCTTAGTTAGGGGCTAGTTGGTGTTGTGTGCATTGTCCATCAATATTTATTATATTAAATACGTTTACTCCCACCTGTTCTGTTGAGTAGTTCTGTTGGCAGAACTATTGGGGTTTTTTTTTACCATTAGTTCTGGTACTTATAAGACTATGCTTTACATCTGGCTCCGACAGACGAACTATATTCTTCTGGCGTTTCGGCGGCCACTGCCGCGGCACGCTCGCCTTGCGCTTTGTTTTCTATACTCTAACATAACCTAACCAACTGGTTTCGATCTGAATTTCATGTCACAAGTTTCGTCAACAGAAGTACTGGGAATTATTTTCCCATTTGTTCTGTGAACAGAAGTAATGGTAAAAAAATCCCAATAGTTCTGCCAACAGAACTATTCAACAGAACAGGTGGGAGTAGACTATTGAATAGGCCGAGAAATGGAAATGCCAAAAAGTCTTTTGTACCCTTTTTTTCGTGGATCTCACACATAGGTGCGAAACCTTGTCAGATTTAACGTGTTGAATAAGGCGGCCGGCGACATCGGCAGCGTTATATTGCATTTATTGCCTCAAAAACCAACACGCTAGGTGCAAATTAAATTATACATTATAGGTATTTTTAGTTATAAAAGTTATAACGCAACACTGTTGTTTATGTGTGAGCAGGTTTTCAATCAAATGTTAACGACCTCTTTGGGCGCAGGCCTGCCTGACACGCACAAAGTTTTATTCCTAAAACGGGACAAATGTTGTATGGTCTGCAAGTATTTGTCTGTTACGAAAGTAAATAAATAGACATAGGTACGCCACTTATATTTACAGGCCTTTTCAGTGAGCGTTGACTGACGAAGAAACATTGTCGCGGTACGCGCTTACACAAGCTTATGAGCGCAAGCTGCGGGAATGGGTCTTTGTCGGAATCCATGTTGCTATGAGTAAGCGCGTGTAGCGTACACGGCCTTTTGTAAGTGCCTGTCTAGTTATGAGAGTTTTACGCGCGAATGCACTTGCGCGTAAACATTCGCGCGTTCTCCAGATACTAGAGCTATATACAATACATTCCGTCCAGATTGCTGCCGCGCGTTTCCTAATTGCGTTTCCTAGTTGAGATACTTCAGACGCCATCGCTCCGTCTAGTGATACGCGCGAGTCCGTGGCGAGTGTACCTACGTATTTCGTGTAAAATGGAGCTTGATTAACTTCGATGCGGAACTTTTTATTGACGAAGTTGCAAAATGAGTAGTCATGGGATATGGAATCTTTAGATTATTCTAATAGAGTCATAAAAGTACTTGTAATTGGAAAGAAATAGTCGAAACTTTTTGTAAAGCTTACGACTTTCTCTTTGTTTACGACGTTTCTATCGACGGTATGCAAGCCACAACACAACTGCTTTATCTGGCTCAATGTTTATAACTGTCCCTGGCTGTCCCTCCCAAACATATCGCACGTAGAAGCGCACGTAAATCGCGGCATCTGGACGCAATACAAATTTAAGTGCGCGAGGGTACTCCCGCGTAAAACGCTCCACCTGGACAAGCTCTGCTCACGCGCGTAAGCTCATTAGCTAATTACGCAGAGCTTATAAGCGGATAACAGAAACATTTTTATGTTTCCAGCCGACCCTAGCCGTGATATTATCGTCACAGTGGATCCTGAAGACTCCCCCGGCAGAACCATCTCCAAGTGGGACCTGGGATCCTTCCTGGTAGACTCGCTCAGTGAGTCCAAATACTACAAGTCTGTTATTGGAATCGCCAACGTACCTAAACAGTGAACCTAGTGTTTTGTAACAGATTCTTATTTTGTTTTAAGGGTTATTTATAAAGGTTAATAAGTTATAGTTTTTACGCGGTCAAGGAGAATAGTTTTGAGTAGGGTTGCCATATATGGCTAGGGTCTCGTCGGGACATTCTAGGATATACTTAGTGAACAAAACACGCTGTTATATTATTATAATCATTTATTTTACTACCATACGAATAAAATACATAACATAACGTTGAATTTAATGTTCTAATTACTTGATTGGCTATACTTCTCAGAAGATTTTGCTTTTTTCAACAATTCTTTGTGATTTTTAACATATTTGTAAAACTCTGTGCAAGTCATTAACTTGACACTGTAAAATAGACTCCACAGTCCCTGGCAGAAGACGATTTCGTTCATCATTCCACTGGGCCGACATTAACGAAAAAAATCGTTAATGTCGTTTCCACAGTGGCGTTGTGGGAAGGGATTGCAAACAAATACTCGCATAATTTCAACAACTGGCATTTTCTTTCAGGATTTTCAGTTTCCTTAAAAAAATGAATCCATTTCTCTTCGACCGTATTTATCGAGTTCCAGTATTCGAGGCAAGTTTAGCTTCTACGAAGCTCTTGAGATACGTATATTGCTCAAAGAGATTGTCGCTCAGAGTCTCCACACCATTAACGTGAAGGTATAAAATAGTTCCTTAGATTTTTTCCCATTCTGGAATTTGAGATAGCGTCATCCAATCGAACACTTCATATTTATCAAAAGAAGCAGACCACTTTTTCAGGTACTCAGAAGCTGTGTCATAAAATACTGCTGTCTCTTCTTCAAACTTTGAAATCAAAGTTGTTATTTCAGTTGGAGGATTATCATTTTTTATTTTTATTTATTTCCATTTTAGTTTGCAAGCCAATAAATTTGGCAGATTTCCTGTCACTCATTGCTTTTTGCGTTTCATTTAATATTTTATTGATTTCAATAATCGACACTTTGTTCTTTTCAACGTTTTTTATATTTTTACCAAACAAACTTAGGTTGGAATGCAAAAACATAAAATAAATTTCACTGACCGGATTCCTAAAGAAGTCTTGAATAATTTTAGGTGGCTTTTCTTCCGACTCAAAAAAGTTTTTCAGCGGCATCCAATGTTTCAGGATTCTTTCAACCGCAGGCGACAGCCATCTCGTTCTAGAGTGTGACAAAAGAGTTTGATAATTTATATCAACATACGAACAGAACTCTTTCAACTTCTCCGTCCTAACGGTGTATATCGAAAAATAATTAAATATTTTAAGGACGATAACTTCGATATCCACAGACAAGATTCCAGTAGCGCTTGAAACAGTATTGTGCAGAATATGGGCCGGACATCCAATTCCTTCTATAGATTTTTGCAGGTCTTCTTTTATTTTATGAAAAACGTTGCGTTGACCCCGACGTTAGAGCCCTCCAAAGTTAATGTTGGTGTTGTCCCCACAAAAAGCTATTAGCTTGCCTAATGGAATCTGCAATTGCCTCAAAGTGTCGAGACAATATATAGAAATAGTTTCCGATGTTTCATTTTTTAAGGAATCAAACTTCAACAGCTTCTGCTGGATACCTTCTAATTCAGTGAAATATTGAACAACTAAAGGAAACATCTTTTCAGCTTTGTGATTGGACGCGTCAGTGCTTATTCCGTAACAAGAAACTTCTTCTTGCATTTTTTTTGTATTTCAGACATAGAATGCGGAGCGAGAATATTTTTTACAATCGCTGTAGCTTTGGTTATCGCTGTGGACTGTTTTGATGCGATTTTAGAATCGGAATACATTGTGACATTCAGTTTTACAGTACAGTCAAGTGAAACTAAATGATTGTTGATGTTTAACGATTTTATAGGCAGTCGTTAGTTCCGCTGTCGCAATCAACAATTCTTCTTGTGTATCTTCTTTTACGATAAACTTAGAAATAGGCATCGAGGTCGATACAACAGCGAACCTCTTTTTGTGATTACTCGTAGAAATGTGGTGCTTTATGTCAGCCTTCCCTCCGTGACTAACAGATATAAAACTATTACAAATAGCACAGAACGCTTCTTCACTTGTACGTCCTTTCTTGATAAAACTCCACTCTTTTCTATAATCGTCCGAAAAATGGCACTTCCTCATTTTCACCGCGACATTTTATGAAATGAACGTAACGGAGTTTTTATACTTAATTACGCACTGCACTGCACGTTCATAATAAGACAATATTGTAATTTGATGACAATAGGTACGATGATCGATCAACGCACGAAAGCACGCAACGTTGTAACTAGTCTATGCACGAGACGCAACTATCTAACAGCCTACTCTGTCGCCTGCGCTGGGCTCCCCTGCCCCGTGACCCCGCCTCCGCTGTCCGCCCGCGCCTTTGCAAGTTTTCGCCATAACTTACCGTGCGACACGGCACGGGCGCAGCGCGCGAAATATAAATCGGCACATTTAGTGTTTTGTCGGGACGTCGGGACAGTGAGCTTAAAGACGGTGACAGTCCCGATATATCGGGACGGATGGCAACCCTAGTTATGAGCAACGCACAAGTTAAAAAAAATTGCTGTATAGTTTTTACATTCCATGTTATCTGCTAGTATACATTTCGTTATCAAAGAAAAGGTGCTTCCATGTGATGCGCTATCTATTTATCTGTCTGATATTGAGCTCTTTGATAATCCTCCTCGATATTAACAATAAGCTGAATTTACCATTGTGAAATAACACCGCTAAATGTAACTAGGTAGTTTAAGATACATTATATTGAAAATACCTCTATAAAATAAACAACCGATTAGACAAATCTATATTGAATAGAATAAAATATATTTAACGTTTTTACATTTTTTTTGTAAATTTTCAATCCTTACTTATTCCATTCTGTTTGACTAGTATCCAGTCTAGCAAAGGATGTTCGTCCATAGTTACTTCAAAGAAGTTCATTGGAGTCTGCGGTTTCTTAATCTCAAACCTGCCAAATCCAATACGGCTAACTTTCTGAGAAATCAGAGTAAGTGAACTGGGGTAGAAGTCTTGGGAGATATCCACGTCACTCGTTAAAGTTCTAGGGCTCCAAGGATAATTAACTTTTAAGCCATCCTGATCCAAGTTTGATAGCAATCCAGTGCTTGTGAAAGTCTCCAATGTCCAGGAGGTGTACGTAGGAGATGAACCACTGTATCGCCGTTTCAGGGGCTGTACGTAACGACTACCCGACGGCGGAGACAACACGTCTCCGAGTACAGTCACTGTGACGGTACTATCAGACTTTACCTCTGTATTGTGCGGTACGGACGATGAGGTCATAGATTTAGGTACTACACTCGCCGACCTCCACGAGCTAACTTCCGAGTTAAACCTCCTGTTCGTACAAGATGATAGCGGCGTGCCTGACGCCATCGGAGTCTTCCAAGTTTCAGTACTCCAAGGAGTACTGATCATGCTCAGGGTATCGTCGGTTAGTACTGATGATGAAGTGGTGCTAAGGGTCTGGTAAGCTATAGCGGCCGTCAGTGACGCTGACTCGGTACTCTTGCCATTTGATGAATACTGAACATCTTTAAGCGCACTTAATTTCGCCAATGGTTTCTTTTTATTCCTGACCGTTCTGCGCTCTTCGGGAATCCTCCTCAATACCATTTTACAGGGAATGTTCATGGAGTTAGCCAAACCTTGACACCATTCATTTTGAGTTGAGGCATATCAGTTATGGCTAGCCCTGTACTTCCAGGAACTGGTATTTAAATAATAGATAGCTAATACACACAATCCACATCCACATGGAGTATGGGTCCTCCGTAGTACTACCTACACAGCGTGTAGTTTAGACATGGCTGCAAATGGGTAGCAGGCGTTGGCCAACTCTATAAGCCATCGATACTCTTCAATAGAGCTGACAAGAGTCTCGAAGTATTTCATGGGATTCATTTTCAAGGTGGCGAGGCTAGGACCACCTATCGACATAGACAATTAAAACATAGTAGATATTTTGTATTGGAATAAATAAGATATTTCTAAAATGTTTTTGCGACTTTTGGCTGAAGTATTGTATTTTGACAAGGAATGACAGCTTTCAACTTTCAAATTAAAATGTGAAAACTATTTTAATAAATTAATTTCATGTTCAAAAAGGTTAAGAAACACAATTTTTTTTTATTTGTTTTAATCTTTCATGGAATATCAAACCTTCTTTGAATAGGAAGTCAACCTCTTTGATAAAAAAATACTGGCAGTTTTTTTCAGTACTAATGTTTTTAAACTAAAAACACTATTTTGTCCATTTTAACGGCATTTCATAGATGCGGTATTATTTATTAACAAGGATGCGGGTACAAGCCTGCGTTTCGCGTTCGCCACGCACATGACTTCAATAAGATTTTCAAGTCAAGTATTAGTAGCAGCATCACTAACTAGCATAAATGAGGCTCAAATGTTTTCTTGCCACCGTCGCGTACTGGTGTCATACTCAACGATGAATGACAACTTTAGTGTAAGTTTCTGTAACTGTATTACCAATAGAATAGGGTTATCGTATCTTGGTCTCTGTATTGTATCGTATACTAGCATATTTATATTATTCAACAGTACCTACGTTTGTAACCATTAGGCTCATTTATTCCGTCATACCCACAAAGGTGCACCACACTTATATTCCTACACACACATTTACAAAACACACTTTAACATACACAAACATATACACACATACCACAATACACATTCATATGTAGGTACCTAGAGGCAAACATAACTCGCACTACATTTATTCGGGATGTATTCTTTTACGCATCTGTTTAGGGAAAACTACGTATAACAATGGATAACACGGCTAAAAAACGATTAATTCTCGGACTTTTAAATGTACGATCCCTTAATACGGGTAGGGATGAGCTGGAAGCGTTCGTGGCGACCCATAAACCTGACATTCTAGCCCTAAATGAAACATGGATCAAAGACGATTTAATAGCTCCGGTCCTACCCGGCTATACGCTTAAACTCAAACCGCGTAATAAAACGGGTGGAGGAGTAGGGTTCTATATAAAAAAGGGCATACGCGCTAGTTCGGGGCCATCCTGAATCAGAATTAGAACAGCTATGGCTTGAGTTAACACTTCCAGGCGCTCGAATGGCGATAGGCACTGCATACAGGCCTGAGAACGTTAAAGTAAGTAAGTAAGTAAGTACGTTTTTACACTGTGATTATATCTGTGTACTGACAGATTTTAATATAAATTTGTTTCCCAGTGCTCGCGAACTGTCTAATTTCTGTACACAGCAGAATCTAGTCCAGCTAGTTGGCGAAGCTACCAGAGTAACAGATACAACTGAAAGTCTCATTGATCTGGTCATTACAAACATACCCGAAAGATGTGGAAAAGTAACTGTACTACCGAATAAGAACTTAAGTGACCATGCCATGATTCTAACCGATTTTAACATCAAAAAAAATAAACCTTCACCGCTCTATGTAGAGGCTCGATCTATAGCCGATATAAGTCCTGAGCGGTTTGACTATGATCTGAAGTCCATAAGGTGGAAATATCTGTACACTAAAGACGTTCAATGCATGGTGCAGGAATTTAATGATAGATTAAATTGCCTATTTGATATCCATGCCCCTCTGAAACGGAAAAAAGATGCTAGAATATCCTAAGCCTTGGATAACTGATATAGTGAGACTCATGATGCGCCTGAGAGATAGAGCGCTTGTTAAATCAAATGCTAAAAAAACGCAGTCGCCCCTTATTTATTACAAAAGCTTAAAAAACTTAGTCACAGGAGCATTGCATAGAGTAAAGACAGCATTCTTTGCGCATTACATAAATAAAAATATAAGAAAGCCAAAAAGAATGTGGAATTATTAAAAAAAAAACAAAACGTTTAATAATACTGTAGCTTCTATACCTGATCATTTGATGGACCCTAACTTAATTAATAATCATTTTTTAAACATACCTGGCAATGGTCAGGTGGACTATGATCTATATTCTTTCTTTAAATCTATTAAAAAAACAAGTAGTATTTTTACATTGCATACAGTATCAGAAGACATTGTAAGTAAAATTATTTTGGGTATCGATACTAATTCATCCGGGTATGACAATTTGAACGCGGAAATGTTAAGGCTCACTCTACCAGAAACATTACCGTTAATTACTAACATTATAAATAGCTCTATCACATCGAATGAGTTTCCAAACGCTTGGAAACGAGCTTTAGTTAGGCTAATACCGAAATCGAACGCAGTGGAAGAACTAAAACAGCTACGTTCAATTAGTATTCTACCTGTTCTTTCTAAAGTTTTAGAGAAAGTGGATGCTCTCCCAAATGGAAAAATATCTGGCCCAGAAAAATATAATTCCGAAATACCAATCAGGCTTCCGAAAAAGTCATGGTACAGAGACGGCTCTTTTACGGGTCACCGATGACTTAATTACTGCCTCGGACTCAGGACAGTGTACTGTGCTGGTTCTGCTAGATTTTTCCCGCGCATTTGATTGTATAAACCATGATATGCTCTTAGCTAAACTAGCTTACTATGGCTTCTCTACGGACTGCTGCAACTAGTATAAGTCTTATCTCTCCGACAGAGATCAATATGTAGGGCTGGAAAATCACGATGGAACAAAAGTCCACAGGGTTACATTTTGAGTCCGGTCCTCTTCTCAATTTTCAATGCGGATATCCCTAATCATATTGAAGTATGTAACTACCATCTGTATGCAGATGATACTCAGATTTACCATAGTTTTGCCCCAGAATACACTACGGAGGCTCTGATTCAAGTTAATAAAGATCTGAATAATATTTTCACTTGGGCTACAAGTAATTCTCTTGTTCTTAATCCCTCCAAGTCTAAAATGATGTTTTTCGGTACAAAATTACAAATTCAATAGGCCCTAAACAAAAACCCAAAGCTAACAATTAACGATATTGTTATCCCTATCGAACAAGCTAGAAATTTGGGTCTTATCATTGATGGCGAATTAAGATTTAATAAACATGTTAATGAGAAAATAAGGAATGCCTTCTACAAACTTAAAGTCCTCTATACTATTAAAAGTTACATATCAGTGGACGTGAGATCGCTGCTATGTGACCTACTTATTCTCTCTCAATTTAATGATTGCAGTGCAGTGTATGGGCCCAGGCTATGGGCTAAGACAGAGAGCTCCATCCAACGTGTGCAGAATGCATGCATTAGATTTTAATCTGACATTCCTCGAAGAGAGCACATCAGTCCATACCTGGTAGAGAAGGGTATACTTAACCAGGCGAATGAAGACCAGGCGAGAAACTCACTTAGCATGCACTACCCAAATAATTCTCTGGAATAAGAAACCTGTATATTTATCTGAGAAACTAACATGGTTCAAAGACATACATCTCATAAATATAAGAAACCTGTATATTTATCTGAGAAACTAACATGGTTCAAAGACATACATCTCATAAATACCCGTTCAAAACTTAACGACACTCTAGTTATACC
Organism: Lampropteryx suffumata; assembly: GCA_948098915.1. NCBI lineage: Eukaryota > Metazoa > Arthropoda > Insecta > Lepidoptera > Geometridae > Lampropteryx > Lampropteryx suffumata. Next base: position 17,361,332 of record OX402563.1, on the reverse strand, counting down.
CAAACACAAAACGGCAGGGTTTAAGGGTTGTTTCAACTACCAGGCTTCTAAAATTTGGAATGATCTACCACCTCCTTTACAGAAAAAAATCTGCCCAATATCATTTAAACAAAAACTAAAAAACATCTTGCTATTGAGGCAAAAACACAATGTAGAAACAGCCCATAAACACTGTGGTAAATAAAGAACTCATAAAATGTAGCAACATACTATAATGCGAAATGACAACATCACACACCCCCACGCACTCACACACACACGGACACGCACTCACACGCAACACAGACACACACCCTAATTAAATGTAATTTAATACATTTGATTACACACATAATACACACATAAATGCACCTTTTTAAATCTGTAACCCCGTTTGCTCTTAACTCTGTGAAGAACTATCCGAATAGGGCAAATTGAAAAACAGCGCTGTGTAGGTAGGTATACCTATCTAATATCTATTACCCACCTATTAGCAGCAGATGCGGTATTTGCACCCATTGACCTTAGTAAGCCTAGCGTTTTTAAGATATTTAGAATATTAATTTTCACTCAAAACTCAGTTTATCTCGTGATCATGGCGCATGCAACTGTGCCGAAATATCGAGAAGCAGAAAAACTAAACATATCATATAGGTACTCATACTCATATATCATGGTAAATATCCTGTTTTGAGTGAAAATTATGTGCAAAACCATGATAGTTTTAAAAGTTATTTAGAATATTTACCAATTTTGTGCCTATTTGCCGGACAGGTGAAGTCCGGCATCGGATTGCACCGCGTCGCATATTTAAGTTTTGCGCTGATTGCGGCGAAATAGCTGGCACTGCATTTACATTGCGCAATGTCACAATTTCGAGCTTCAACTCGGAAGTTGCGCCTGGATGCTGGAGACTGCCTTCAGCTGTGTTATCTGTTTAAGGACACACGTAACGTGGTTCCATGTCAGCGGAGGAAGAGAGGTGAGGTCTTGACAAACAAACGTCGGGACGTCATCGGGATCGGTCTCCAGGAACACCTTGAAGATATCCTCGATGTCCTTTTTGCCACGCCCTTTGCCTGGTTATCAGGCGGATGGTGGTCGCCGCTGTATCGTGTAGTAGGTACCTTTTTAGCGTCTGCGATCTGGGATTCAGTGTAGCTGGAAGTCAGGATTTGGGTCAAGACTGACCTGGTCCATAACATCCAGCTTGCATTGTATAAATGCAAGAACAGTGTCAATTACAATCACACTAGCCATTTTACGTCGTGTTGACTCACGCGAATAATCTAGGTCTACATTGAGATAGCCACTACGAAGAGACCGATCAAGCTGATGGAAACGATGCGACTCAAATTAACAAGCTGTTTTAGATTGCATAGCGGCTGGCACCGAGCCGGGTTTGCTTCAAGTTTTCTCTGTTGTAGGTAGTAGGTAACGGGTATTTATCGCGTAGGTACTTATTACCATTTTAATTATTCCCGATGTTTCGGTTATGTGGCAATAACAGTGTTCGCGGTCTTACTGGGTGCTTAGGGAATTACCACGGACCACCCTCTGCTGACTTAAAGACGAGCTAGCAACAGAGAAGGAAAACCGACAAGGCAACCAAACCGACACCGCATGTACTGACTCGTCTTTCCTGCGGCTCGTGGGACCTGGGCAGGCCTGCGTTATCCAGCATCCCAGGCAGAGTGACGTCAGTGGACAGGAAACTTCACCCAGCTCAGCTTGCTGGAGTGGATCCATGAACGAATGTTTTCAATTACAAATACCTAACTGCTCTCTAACTTGACTGACGCCATCTAATTCTAAATCATCTTCAACAGATGAACTAAGGCCAATAATGATGAGTACCTATGTAAAGTTTCTCGCACTTCAGTCCGCGTTTATATTGCGACACACCACACAAACACTGGCACCTAAGTTTACATTGATGCACGACATTGCCGTCCGCACACAGCGAGACGGACTCAAGAATGGCTACAGGGCGAAAATATACTCGTTTTACCATGGCCAGCTCAATCGCCTCATAGACCATTCTCTTTTGACCTACGTTCATTGGAAATAACCTTCTAATCGTGTGCGTGAAGTTCAATACAGTAAATATGTGCTGAATCCACCAGGTGCTCGTCTATCGCTGATTTGTGAACCTGGTGGTTTTTAAGTGCTGCAATCTGTTCCTTTATAATCGACTATTGTACGCTTCGTTGCCCAATGTAGGTACGACCACAGCTGCAGTCTACCTTATACACATCAGGTAACTTGCAAAAGTACGACATCCTTCGGCGTTCGCAATATTATAGCCAGCTTATTGAGAGGAAGGAAACCATTTCATGGAATACTTTCTTAGTATTATTCCAATATGACATTTACTTTCACTTAAGGAAGGAATGTAAGCTGCCTGCTAACTTCAGTTTGCTTGCCTCTGCTAGTGCGTCTAGGTAGTTTCCTGATCCCACCTACATATCCATTGCGTTTAAGAACCTCCTGAACATCAGCTCCACATAAAGATGTTCAGGGTCACAGAGATCATTTATGCTCTGTTAGTCAAAGAATTAAATGACTGCAAGAGGATGGTGGCGTGAAGCAGCATTCATATACGTGTCAGTGTGCGTCGTTTCCAACCTATACAAAGTGTGCTAAATAACCATCTGACTTTCCCATAACTTTGACACTCAGAAAAGCTAGCGTCCTTCTTTCCTACATCCCATGTGTTAACCGGATTTTAGGGTGAATGGAGTTTAGTTGTTTAGTGATCCACTTACTGTTTTCCTCCTTTCACAACAATATGTTATAAAAAGTTTAAAAAAAACGAGTGTTTAATTTCTGTTATTTTATTATAGTTAGGGTGGTTACTTATTATTTACTAGCTGACCTGGCCACGTATCGTTGTGGCTTAATAGTTCTAATACGTTGAACCAATATTATACTGAACTTTTATAAGATGTTCAAGTTAACATACACTGCCATCTGTTAGAAACTTATTGAACTTATTGTGAGAAAACATGAATTGGCATAAAATTGGTTGTATAGATCCGGAGTTTATCCCGGAACATCGTAGCCCGAGATTTTTATATATAAAGATTACAAAATGGTAGGAGTATCAAACTTGAATCAACTAACAATATTGGATTATGTACTTTACATACTAAACTAAAATACAATACTTACTTTAAATTACTACCTAGTAATCATTATTTACACTTCTATACTAGTACATTATTTACACTACTATATTTACATTGGAGAGATTGACTAAATCTATTACTTTTTCTAACATAAAAACTTATAAGACACTTTTGGGACACCTGACTCTGACTAAACAAAATCTATTCATTCTCTTGACTGAGATTTTGCATGAAAGTTAAACTAGATGGCGCTACTAAATGTTTGACGCATCATGCCAAACACATTTCTTTCTCCTCTTCCTTTAATTTATCAGTCCTCTGATTCCGTTTATCGTACTTCTCTTTTAAAAGGTCTAAATCCAGCATCAGTCTGCCCAGTTCTCCAGTTCTGAAAGCTTTCACCATGGTTTTGGCAACATCGACTAGGTCAGGTACGTCCCGGACTCGGCCATCGAAGTCGCGAGTCTTTCGAATGCGGTTGTACTTAATTGCGCCTGCAATTAAAACCTGAAAAAGATGAAATAGTTTACAATTGATTCATCGGCGGTCGGCGTCGGCACAACTGGTTATTTTCTTCCACTTTCCTATCACATTAAAATCCATAGCCCTTCCTGTAACATCGCTTTCGTCCCTCCGCATGATATCCCAATACGACGCTATCCTATTACTCTTCATCTGACGACCTCTTTGGTGCAGTGGGCCAAGGCCCGGCTGCGGCGCAGAACGTTGCGGGTTCGATTCCCGCCGCGTAACAAATGTTTGTATGATCTTCAAATGTTTGTGTCGGGTCTAGGTGTTTCTATGTATAATATGTGTGTATTTATAAAAAAAAAGTATATAAGTAGTACATCAGTCATTGGTGGCAATTCGGTTGGTTCCTTTCTGAAATTAGGAATTGTCTAATATATATTTTAGTTAGTAATATGTTAGTAAGCATTTGTAAAACCTATTTGGTTGGTACCATCTAACTCAATAAGGAACACTTAATTAAATTAGATTAAATTAAATTAGGATAAGTTGGTAACAGCAGAATACCAAAGTTTCATTTGTCAGTCTAAACCTAATTTTAGCTAAAATTAGTTAGGTTGGTGCCAACCGAATTGAGGCCATTGACGCTGTGTAAAACGTCTAGGATGATTTATTTATTTTATTTATCTTATCCATCAATAGCATTACTTTCAAACTCCCTTGCTCCAATATACTCATTGAATAGTTCACATTTGATTGTCTATTGAATTTTATTATAAATAAAATAAGAGTGTCTATCTGTCCTTTTATGATTTCGCCGGTGAATGAATCTTGATGAGTTTGATAAGAAGATTATATAGAAGGGCATAGACTACTTTTTATGGTAGGTAACACGCAAACCTATTTAATTATCCTATTATAAAAAAAATACCTTGTTAATATCATCGCATGGTTCATGGAGCCCCATGTATTCCACATACTGGAATTTGCTGTGCTTGTTGAGCCAGAACAGCAGGTAGTCTGCGATGGCCTCCTCTCCCACAAGGTGGTCCTGAAGTGAGGCGCAGAGAGCTAGCTTCAGGCCCATCTCCACATTTGTCACAGATGGCTCTAGGATACCTGTAAAGAATGTCAATTATAAGATACTAGCTTCTAGCTGTGGCTTCGGATGTATGGTACCTATACCTACATTAAAAGTAGCATTATGTTCTTTCGCAAGAGTTTAGAGTTATTTATTTCAGAACAAAAAAGCTTAAAGTAAACATTATTTGTCAGATTATCACAAATAACGTATAGGCTGTCATCAAACAAGTCTATATGTTGGAACTCATGTATTTTAAAATGAAAATTAAGCGTTCTTATGTGTGTGTGTTACGTGATAGTGTTGGGCAAAAAACGGGTGTTGACGCGCCAACGGCGGCCACAGCGCACATAATTATTTGGTGCATACAGTGGTATGCTAGCTATATAATAACTAACTATATAATAGACTTAAGGTTATCTATGACCCTCGGTTTCCGCACGAGACATTCACGCCCTTCATCATTGACTCACTCTCTTGGGCCTCAGCTGCTGACACGGACGGACGTACACTCCTATCGCTGCTTGGTGTGTCTGACATCATTTGTACGTTGTGACAATACACGTCTTAACTTAATGGAGGTGTTTGATTTACATCCCTACCCAACAATCCTCCAAATATCTTTTGTGTAGAACAGATTGGTAGAATATTTTTCTATCTATTATTATTGTTTCTAAAAAACTGGCAGCTTAAAGCTTATGTATAATAAATAAATATTGGTGGACAATTCACACATCACCATTTAGCCCCTAGATAGAATGAATATAAGTATACTTTTAAATACATAAGTACATACAACCTCTGTGGCGCAGTAGGCTAAGGTCCGGCTGAGACGCAGAAGGTTGAGGGTTAAATTCCCGCCGCGGGACAAATGTTTGTATTATCTGCAAGTATTTGTCTCTGGTCTGGGTGTTTCTATGTATGATATATGGTATGCTAAGGTATTTACAAAAAAAACAATAGTTATAAAAGTAGTATATTAGTCATGTGGTACCCATAACACAAGCTCTGCTTACTTTGGGGCCAGATGCTGTGTGAAATGTCCGGGGTTATTTATTTATTTATTATAACACCCAAACACAAAATAAACATCTATATTCATCATACTAAAGTTTGTCTTGGGGTGGTGTCAAACCCAGAAACTACAGCTAAAAATGCAGACCTATTGAGCTTTGAAGTCAGTCAAAAAAGTAAGAACTGAAAAAATCTTGCCTGGAGTATCAAACATGAAGATTGCTGGATCAGTATTAATTTTCATCTTAGTCATAAGACTTCTCGTGACTCCGGCCACGGCCCCCACTGGCAATGCATGACTTTTTTTCATGTTTATCGACCGCAACATGTTGATCAACGAGGACTTTCCAACATTTGGCACTCCAATAATCATCACATTGTAATCTGCCTCCTCACTCCGATTGAACCGATTGGAATCCTTTATTAAATCAACCATCCGTGGACCGAGAGACTTTAGACCGCGGTCAAGTTGGTCCTTGCAGTTTGTAAACACTACATTCTCAACAGCCTGCTCCGCTTTCAACTGGTCTTTTATTCGGGGTATTAATGACTGTACGGTCAAGTCTTTCTTGTTTAAAACTAATATGTGAGGCTTGGCGCCTGTAAGTGTGCTGGTGAAAATAGGATTTCGTCCCGAAAAGGGCACTCTTGCGTCGTGAACTTCTATAACGCAATCTACCATCTTTAGTTTTCTCTGCATCTGCTTCAAGCCCTTGTTCATGTGACCAGGGAACCAGCGGAGCAGGTCCTTGGTTATGAAAGGGAATTTCTTGCGAAAACTGTAAGCAGCGGCGTCAAATTTCGTTGCCATTTTGAAGGTTATATTTTTGTTTTGGTATGGTTGTGGTTAACTTCACACTTCACAAACAGAATGAACTTCACACACCACAGTCCATCCAATAGAGTAATGAAAGAACGAATATGTTTTGACAACTGAGTAAACATACTATTTCTTAGATTAAAAACGGGATACACAAGCATTCCATTTCCATTCCATTTACTCAGACAGAATCGATCGATTGGAAAAATGGACAAACTAAATAATTTAACGATCTGCCTGCTCACAAGCATCAGCTGTTCGGTTCGATTCAAAGAGTACCTATGCAATATCCTATAAGAAGAGTCGGGACACCATAGATTAATATAGACTAACACTTACGTCAATGTCAATCCTTAGGTACACTTATATGGGCAACCAACATAAGGTTGGAGGATTGTCAGCGAGTAAATTAGGTGGAGAGAGTTTTGTGTTTTTTCCATATATTTTGGCTATTTTCTTTATTATTTCCACCATTCTGATTAATCTAAGTGCTGTGTGGTAGATTATTAGTTTAGATAAATTAATTTGTTATTGGTACTATAAAATCTTTATTTGAGGCTACACCCTCAAGTATGGATTTTGAACCGCCGCCGATACCCCCGGCACCCCCCGACCCTCTTGATCATGCCCCATCGTCGGTTACAGGCTCAAAACGTCGTTTTAATCCGGAAATTTCTAATACTACAGCCCCAGTTAAAAAGTCTAACAAGTCTCCAGACATGGAGGTGCCTTCAATACAAACTGTTTACAACCACCCGTCAATTATCATTGGTGCCATTCAAACGTATACAGCTTTGGACAGTGGACCGTACGTGGTTCACGTTTCCCGTTCAGAACCAGAACCATCTGCAGGTACCACAATCAGACCAATTAAATTTGGTCAGTTCTTGTCTACCCACAAATTCCAAAATATTATCGCTGATGGCGTAAAACGCGTAGGACGCAACAAAATATCTGTTGAGTTTGTAAGTGCAGAAGACGCAAACAACTTTATTGGATCCCCAATATTACCAATGTGTAAGTATTTAGCAAACATACCTACTTTAATGTTACAAGAATGGGCCTAGTTAGGCAAGTCCCCACAAATTTATCAATGGAAGAATTCGCAGATGCTCTTGTTAGACCTGCAGGTTGTGGAATTGTAATAGAGGCTCGTCGCCTCAGTAGAAAAAATGTAGAAGAGCGCAAGGTCACCTGGGTTTCAGACTGTGGTGGTTACTTTCCAAGGTCAATCCCTTCCTTCTAAAGTATTTTTGTTTTATACATCGCTACCGGTTGAACTTTACCAGTACCCGACAATTCAGTGTCACACCTGTTGCAGGTATGGTCACACTAAAGTCCAATGCAGATCAATGCAATTTATGCCTACTCAGTGATGGTTCCCCCACCCGAAGAGCACGGCCTAGTCAAAATCTGAAAACTACTGTCGACCTTTCATTATGCTCTTCTACTTTTTTTCCTTTTATATCATGGAAGATCCTACCTCTTTCGTATGGAAGTGACCACTTTCCTATCCTACTTTCTTTGTCTAATGTGTCAAATAATGTCTCACCTTTTTGTAATCCATGTCCCTCTCTAAAATATAAGCTATCTGGTGCTGATTGGCTGGCCTATTCATCCTCCCTTGACCAAAAACTAGAATATTTTTCTATATCTACAGTTGATAATCCCCTTTCTGCGTATAATACCTTTTTAGATAATATTACTGCATGTGCTGATCTCCACGTTCCTATCAAAAAACCTACTAGAGATTTCAAAATCTCTACTCCATGGTGGGATTCTGAGTGTTCCTCGGCCGTATCAGAGCGAAGAGAAGCTGAACACAATTATAACTCATCCATGACTGAAAGAAATTTCTTGAAATACCAAAAATCTTCTGTAATGTTTAGAAGACTAATTTCTAAATAGAAAAAACAAGGTTGGATTACTTTTTGTGAAACATTATCTCCCGCTACTCCCTCATCTCTGGTCTGGAAACAGATAAGACGATTCAGAGGATCATACAATATTGATAACATCGCGGCCAATGATCCATCATCTTGGCTAGAGGCCTTCTCGAATAAACTTGCACCCCCATCTGTCCCTTCTGTAAATTCCTTCCCCTCTTTTCCTTGTGTCCTTCCTTCTCATAATTGCTATGATGGCCCTTTCACATTTCATGAAATAACTCTTGTCCTCGATGGACTGACTGACTCAGCTCCTGGCATTGACGGAATACCTTATTCATTTATAACAAAGTCTTCTGAATAAACCCATAAAATATATTTGGAACTCGTAAACTCATTTTTTGAAAAAGGGATGGTTCCCGATCTGTGGAAAACTCAAATAATAATACCAATCTTAAAGCCTGGTAAAGATTCCTCCGACCCTAATAGTCGTAGGCCAATAGCACTGTCATCTGTTATGGCTAAAATCATGGAACATCTTATAAAAAATAGAGTGGTTAGTTGAGAGTGAAGCTATTCTTGTGAAATCCCAATTCGGGTTTAGGAAGGGCATGAGTACTTCCGACAATCTCAGCCTCCTAATAACAGATATTCACATTGCATTTAAAGAGAAAAAATCCCTAGCAGGAGTTTTTCTCGACATAGCGTCAGCTTACGATAACGTGCTGCTCCCAATCCTCAGTAATAAGCTTATTCAGCTAACAATCCCTGAGAAGTTGATTCGTTTTATTTTTAATTTGTTAATGGAGAGATCTGTTGTTATTAAGTCTCAACATGGCCTGCTATCTCCCAGAACAGTCTGGAAAGGTTTACCCCAGGGTTCCGTACTGAGCCCATTACTTTATAGCCTGTATACCTATGATCTTGAACTATCTGTGAATTCTTTCTGCAAGGTTTTGCAGTATGCTGACGATTTAGCCCTCTATTTTCCGTTTGAGTCTTCAGAAGAGGCAAACAACCGTCTTAATTCTGCACTATCATACCTTGAAAACTGGCTTCTTGAACACGGTATGTCCCTTTCTGCTTCCAAAAGCTCATTAGGAGTTTTTACTAAAAAGAGATTCATTCCATCTATTCAATTATTTGTTGGCCAGGAAGTTATTCCTCAGTCAAACAGTGTAAAATATTTAGGCATTAACTTAGATTCTAGAATGTCAGGTGTAACGCACTTTAATCGGATAGCTCAAAAATGTGAAAAGAATATTAATATTCTTCGTTCGCTTTCTGGAGTTTGGTGGGGATCTCATCCCTATTCCCAAAAGCTCTTATATAACGCTATTATAATGTGGTTTAGATAAATTAGATAAGATTCAATCAAAATGTTTACGCATAATTCTTGGAGCTATGAAATCGTCCCCCATAAATGCTATGCAAGTAGAATGTAATTTAATTTTAATTTAAAATTTAATTCCTTTAAATTTGCGTAGACAATTTCTTTCTGATAGGTTCTTTTACAAATTAGTTCAAAATTCAAACCACCCTCTTCTCCCAAAATTATATCAACTACGTGACTTATTGGATTCCAGTAACCCATGTAAGTATCCCTGTCTACTTCGCAGCTTCTTGAAATTTTCTCACCTCCCACACCCTGTTACTCAGTTTCCAATGAACCCTCTATATCTAACTGCCTATGAAGCTTTAGTTTTAAACCGAATATTATGTTATCTTTTAGAATAGACAAGGAATCCCCCCATGCTCGTGAGAAGTTTTACGAACAAATTAACTACAAATTTAATGGATGGTACTCAATTTTTACCGATGCATCTAAACTTTCGTCTGATAGTATTGTAGGTGCTGCAGTAAGGATTCCTTTTTCCAACATAACCTTAAGTTTTAAATGCCCTTCTTCCACATCAGTGTTTACAGGTGAAGATATAGCTCTTCTAGAAGCTATAAAATTTGTAAAATCCCATCATTTGAATAACTCTATCATATTTTCTGACTCTAAAAGCTGCCTCCAATCTATACTCTCCAATCCTTTTCGCTCTATCTCGCGCTTTCCTTCGATTCTTAAAATTAAGGAGCTGTTGTATGAATGTCATAATACTGGCATCAATATAACCCTCTCTTAGATACCGAGCCATTCTGGGATTCCTGGCAATGAAGCAGCAGATTGTTGTGCAAAGATTGCCGCCCAGATAGGCACCCGAGAGCACATGAAAACTTATTCGCATGACCTTTGTTTGCTCCCTATATCAGACCTCCAAGAGTCTTGGACCAATGCCTGGAACACCTCCAAAACCATTAAAGGCAAACATTATGCAGACATCCAACCGGATATACCCCGTGTCCCGTGGTTTTTTAAATTTCGTTATGCAAATAAAGTCACCACTTCAACTGTTTGTCGTCTTAGACTAGGACATGCATGCACTCCTGTCTTTTTAGCCAAACTAAGGATCAGGGATCACTCAATGTGTGAGTGTGGTCTAGATGAAGGAAACGTGAACCACATATTCTTCGACTGCCCAAAGTTGCGACGTTCTTTATATTATCTTCTTCCACCTGAAATCCCCCGTCCTACTTCTTTAAAAAATATATTATCCTTTACCTTCTCCCCTAAAGTTATTTATAGTTTGTGTAAATTTATTACCGTAAATAAAATAAAATTGTAATTGTATATTCTTAATTAGCTGTTCTTTAGTGTGTATATTTTTATGTTTATTTATCATAGTTGTATATGTAATGTTTATATTGTGCTGTACATAGTTTTGTGTTTTAGAAAAATCAGTTTGGTTACTAAAAGGTTTTGGTCGACTCTCCCTTGAAGGTTACCGACCATATTTTTCATTTACCAACATCTCCATCCTTCTTTATGACACTAACATGACACGGACACTGGCAGAATTGTGACAAATAAAGTCGCAGACGCCAACAAAATAAAAAGAAGAAGAAGAACCAAACATAAACGAAATAGGGCTGTTCAGCGATTGTGGTAAATGAAACTCCAGAAGTTTCATTTAACACCACAAAAACAAAGTGCTAGGCTCAGTATAGATTTGGGTTCAATAATAAAACGTCATTAAAATAACCAAACATATTTATAAAAAAAAAAACTAAGTACGTCCTCTTCCTGATTATCATAATAATACCTGTAATAAAAAACGATCAAATAAGAAATTACATTTTTACTTATTAAAATTGACCCATTCGCTTGCGGCTTCTCAAACCTTTGATGCTTCTTTTTACCATGGCTAGGCTGTTTAACTGTGTTCTTTTTTTGGAAGGTTTTATCATCAAAATGCTTTCTGCAAACAAATTTTAATTCATTAAGTTTTTCAATTGATAAGTCCTCATTGCCTGCCATCTTCATCCATTTTTACACCTAAAAATTATAGCATCAAAAAAATATCGATGTTTGTAAAATGTTTCGATGCACCCCTCTATTACTGAGATTACTGTTACTATAATAATATTTTGTTCCAAAATGATGTAGGTACTACTAGGTGCCTATAAATTGATATATTAGTTTAAGTTCTACTCATCGCCCCTCAACTAGGGGAAATCTGGCCATAAAAAACCGATTATTACCATATTTTCTTGGTGAACGAAATCCATATACCTACTTACCTCGCATTACACGCCATACACCTCTAAATTTTGCTGGAAAACAGGAATTTATAAGAAACACACTCATGTTTATCATGCTAGCAGCCTTTTAAGAGTGAACAAGTCGATTATCTTTCCATACAAACGTCGAAGGGTGATCACACCACCGTCTGATGATGAACAACCAAAACTAAAAGTGATATAAATTTGTCTTGTCATAATCTATGCTTGTATCAATACAGAATTGTAAAAATAACAAGGGTTTGAAAGATACAAGACTCAAAAAAAATCGGAGAATCCTTGAGCCAAAAGGTCTATTCATTATTTTTACGCAATAGTTAGAAATCATAGATTAATCTGAACATATGACTTGAAATTATAATCACGCTATCTCCTTACTGCTCATCTCTATCCTTGGTGCACGTCTACCCTTTTCTCACACTAAGCTAGGTGAAATAGCATTCATTTTAGCTGCGCTCACTAACGAGCTTGTGCCGCTGACTTGTGTATCCTTAAACACAACACAAACCAAATAGATATTTTTTAGGAACTACCAATGTTATTTCATAAATAATAATAATATTAGGTAGGTACCTACCTATGTACCGTAAACTGCTGCAATTTTGCACGGAATTTGAAGTTTTTTATGAATATATCTTAAAATATGTATAATCTGTGCTATTTTTTAATTAAAAGAGCACAATTTTGAGCATAATGTTGCATGCTCTAAGGTACTTAATGGCTAAACTTCTCTTCGTGGGTTGCCGTATAAGCTGTCAAAGTTTTAGGCAGAGTTGTGGCCAAAAACTTCAACTTTGCCTAGAAAAAAAAAACATTTTAATTTTATAAGCATTTTATGAGTATACCTAGGTGTCGAGAAAACTTTGGGTTATATGAAATAACACGTAATGACTACTTTTCTAGCACGTAGGCAAAGTTGGGCTTCCTTACAAAAAAAATCCATACAAACAGTGAAACAGAGTTAGGGTTGTGCTAAAATTGAAGTTAGCTACTTAAACTTATTTTAAAAAAGTTTACGGATGTTTCTAAGAATAGGTACCTAGATGAATTGGAATACTACTACTACCTACTAAAATACTTACATTGCACTTATAACTTAAAACTGCTAATCAAAAATACGATACACACATATATTTTTTTATAATAAAATACAAAATAGTACTATAAACCTAACCTAATAAACCTATAGGTACTGTAAACCTGCTATAAATATTTACTTTGAATTAAAATTAAACACTTTGACTATATTATCTAATACCTTTAAACGAGCAATTCAATTTTTCAATTTTCAATTACATTTTTTTCAATTTCAATTTTCAATTTCAGTTTAAAAAAAGTATGCAGAGGGTCTCGGGGGCGATAAATCGAACTATCAAAGTTTCATTTTTAGAAAACGTCGTTTTATGCATGTTTTATACCGAGCTAATCTAATCACTAATCATTGTATCTTCATTAAAGATCTGCAGAAGTAATGCGAAATTCAAATTTCAATTCAATTTACAAAAATAGTTTAATGCCAATAATTTACTATTAACTGTAGATAAAACGAATATTGGAAACTTTTTTTTAGGACATAAACATAATAATGACGAGTTAGTTAGGCATACAATTGATCAGTGCTGCCAATAAAAAAATCTCGATTCCCCGCGTCATTGTTACCATTTCCCCGAAATTACCCGATTCTTATTGATTAATTACCCACAAGTTCCCCGAAATGATATTTTATGAATAAAAACAAAATTTGTTTATTATAATAGCTTCCTTATAACAAAACCAGCTGCTGCCCGTGTGGTATCTTTTATTTTAATATACCTACCATTTATTTCAATGTATTATATTTATATATTACTAGCTGACCCGTGCCCACTTAGTTGGGCGGTTACAACTTCACAAAAAATATTAAAGTACTCTCTCTATTAAAAAAAGACAGCTATCCATATAAGTGTAATATATTACAGAGATTAACAAAGTTACGGATAAATATTTATAGATAGCGGCCGCGGCGCTAGCGGCCTCCCGCGCCTTCGCCAGCCTCGTTCCCGTTCCCGTTCCCGTTGTTTTTCCGGAATTAAAAATAGCCTATATCCTAATCCAAGTTACTAACTATATTCATTTTAAGTTTCATCCAAATCGGTCCAGCGGTTCTTGAGTTATAAGTGGTGTAACTAACACGACTTTCTTTTATATATATAGATTATTTTGATATAATATCTTACATGTTTACAATAATTTATTAATATTAATTTTATGTTTTATAATTTATATTTCCCGAACCTAGCGACCCGCCCCGGCTTCGCACAGGTACAATACTGTAGTACATTATTTTGATATATCTCGTAGGGTTCAGGGCCAGCGTTTGCAATGTACCTAAGCGCAAAAAATGTGTTTATTTACAACATCACATTAGAAACCTCTAAAATAATCAGTGTTTCTCTTCTATATTATTCCCTTCATATATATACCTTCCTCTTGAATTATTCTATCTATCTAAATGTCCAAATATGCGTAGTTTTAAAGATCTAAGCATACATAGGGACAGACAGACAGCGGGAAGCGACTTTGTTTCATACTATGTAGTGAAGGCTGCTGACAAAAATAGTACAGAGAGTTAACTCTACTGGTAAAAATAAAATAAAGACGACGACCTCTGTGACGCAGTGGGCCAAGGCCCGGCTGAAACGCAAAAGGTTGCGGGTTCGATTCCCGCCGCGAGACAAATGTTTGTATGATATGTAAGTATTTGTCTCGGGTCTGGGTGTTTCTATGTATAATATGTATGTATTAAAAAAAAAAAGTATATAAGTAGTATATCAGTCACTAGCTGACCCGGCCACGCGTTGCTGTAGCTCAGTTGTTCTAATACGTTGAATCCATACACGCTAACCTCTAAAATTATCAATGTTTCTCTACTATATTATGTAAGTATTATACATATAAACCTTCCTCTTGAATCACTCTATCTATTAAAAAAAACCGCATCAAAATCCGTTGCATAGTTTTGAAGATCTAAACATACCTACCTAAGGACAGACAGACAGCGGGAAGCGACTTTGTTTTATACTATGTAATGATAATGATATTTCCGCATACAATGTAATTTGTCAATGGAACTAACAACTATTTCCTATTTCCTTTCCTTTTAGTTGGCCGGCACTTTAGATTTTGGTCCCAAAATGCATGACCTCCTTTAGGTCAAAGATCTGAGTTCTAAATATATTTTAGTTTTAAAAACTAAAACACTACTTTTAACTAACGCGGAAATTAAAAGTAGGTGTAGGTTCTACTTAGGTAGGTACCTACCTACCAAAAAAAATATGAAATATACTTAGGTAGGTAAGTACCTACCTAAGTAAGTATATTTCATATTTTTAAAATATAAAAGTACTGAGAGAAGCACATAGTCTGGATTATCTTTACGTAAGTGAGGGTCGATTGATAATATTGAATTGGATTTAAAACAAGCTAATGTATCATACATTAATGCTGAAAATGCAACTTGTTGCACCTGTTTTTTAACAGCAGCTGCACTTTTTAACCACTTCCATTTTTTATAAATTTGGGTAGCCACTGCGTATTTTCGCGAAATCGACGAATTAAACATAAACAATCGAATCGACAACCATAAACAATGAATGATGTAGAAATGGATGCGTTCAGAATATACAAATTTTGTTATAGTGTCGCTGTCGAGCTTTACTACCTGCCAAATCCTAACGTGTTTTTTTTAGTTTAAGTATTACCCGAAGTACAATAGTATAATGCTCATAGAAAAAAACAGTCTAGATTCCCCGAAATTACCCGATTTTGGACATTTCCCGCTCTCTCCCCGCGCTAACCCTCCATTCCCCGCAAATCGGGGATTTTACCCGCGATTGGCAGCGTTGCAATTGATAAACACTTTTTGGCTACTCTTGACAACATCAAATTTCTAGGCATAGACATTGACAGTAAATTCATTTGGAATAAACATATTGACACTCTCGTTGGGAGATTAAGGTCAGCAGTTTACGCAATAAAGACATTAAAAGACGACTTAGTGACCTAAGAGCTGCAAAAATGGTATATCATGCGTATTTTCATTCCATTATGGTGTATGGAATTTTAGTTTGGGGAAATATTGTAATATTATTATTAAGTATTTTAGTACCTGACTTTTCAATGTGTACCTACTGTACGTATCTTAGTGGAATAAATAACTATTATATTGTATTGTTTCATCTCAGCATAAAATCAAAAACACGGTACCAAGGGTTTTTTTAACTCATTCACTGCCACCACGATTTTCTTGAAGTTTATCGAGATGCCACCGTATAAAACCGCGGACACGCTAGGCGTGCTCGCGGCATTGCTTAGAAAAACAGATTTTAGTAAGTAAATTTATTATAACGTAATTCAAGGTTCTCAAACTTTTTTTACTAAAATTCCCATGCATAAATGAATAAAGTTTTATTGTGAACTGTAACATTGGCATTGTTAACAGTGCAAGTACATTTTTTTTAATAATATATTGAGTGACAATCATATTTAAACATATTTTCAGTCTTATATGAGTGAATTCATCTAAATTATTAAACCGATAAAAAGCTTTGAACTGCAGAAAGTTTGTTTACGTTATTTATCTCGTATTATCGTAATGTTGGTTGATTGGCCTTACCTAATTACATAAGTATGAATTAAATTCAAAATATTCAAATGAAATAAATTGATTTCTTATCTTTTTTTCAGAAAAGTTAAATTTGTACCGGAAACGGAAGATATTAATGATGACAAAATTTTTAGCGAGACAAACGAACATCAATTGATTTTTATATAATAGAGATAATTTTACTGTACGTGTGTATGTCACTGTGTGTGTATGTATAATTATATAAAGATATACATCGGATAGGTACGTTTTTTTTTCATTGATGGCGTATGGAGTTGTATAAGCGACTTCATATAAGTAGTATATCAGTCATGTGGTACCCATAACACAAGCTCTGCTTACTTTGGGGCCAGATGGTGCTGTGTGAAATGTCCGGCATTATTTATTTATTTATTATTTATTCATACATGACACAGTACTGTCTACGGTAAAAACAACGGTTCGATAAATTATGACATTCCGTTTTGTCATCAAATACTGGTTAAAAATCTCATATCGCATGCTTATAACTCTGAAATTAGCGAAGCATTTAAAAGAATAAAAAAGTTTGGGAACCTAAGGGTAGCTTCAGTAAGTGAACACACCTAGCGTGTTCTCGGCACTACAAAATACCTATTTTTCGTAAAAAAATCTAACTAGTTTTTTTAGGGAACCGCTTCAATATGCCATAGCCTATCCTTTAAAAATGATGCACTAAAAATTTGAACAGAAAATCTGGCCTAGTTTTGGAAATATAACCGAAACATTCAAAACACGCCTGGCGTGTTCTTGGCGTAGAGACTTAGATTAGCCTGAACACGCGAGGCGTGTCAGTGGCAGTGAATGTGTTAAAAAACATCATGGCGGTCAGGGTCGGGCTTTCATAATAACGCACAAAGAGAAACAGGGCAGTTGTAACTTGAAAAAATTGGATTTCCTGCAAGTAAAAATAACGAAAAACGAATTATTTCCGACTGTTGCAAATAATAATACTGTTGCATTTCGTAAGAGGTATAACCAAGGAGCGCAAAGAACGAATCACTGCGGATTTGGTACCTATAGTGCCCATAACCAGGAGAGCTTTCTGGTTAAATTTACCGGAATCCTCCCGGGGAAACTTGCATTATGGGTACCAAATCTGCAATGATCCGTTCTTTCTTAGGACAGAATATTGGTGGCAATTCGGTTGGTTCATTTCTAAAATTAGGAATTGTCTAAAATATATTTAGATAGTCATTGCTTTTGTAAAACTTATTCGGTTAGTACCATCTAACTAAATTAGGATCGCTTAATTAAGTTAGATAAAATTAAATTAGGATCAGTTTGTAGCAGCAGAATACCAAAGGTTAATTTGACAGTTCAAACCCAAATTTTAGCTAAGTAATTGCTACTTAAAACTGATTTATTGCGGTTATGACTAGTAAACATTCTGTCGATTTATGAAACAGTCTTAAACATCAATACAATACCGTGATTTTAAATAGCTTAATTATCACATTTACCAATTCTAGGTACAATGTAATATTCTTTACATTTTTATCTATAATCTTGTAAAAGTTTCGAGTTGATATCTTGTATGGGCATGGAGGTACAAACAAAATAAAAATATAATCTTTAACCGCGTTTTTCTCGAAAGTAGCTTGGACCTAGATAATGCACTTTAAATAAGGACGGCAGCCTAGCCCTAGGCAATGTTGCATCGTTTATCTTAGAGGAACCCTTTGCAACATTGCCTATTAAATTCCTAGACGTAAATAAGCAATTTTGTTAAAAATAACAGCAGAACATATTTTCTTATCTCGTAAGTAATCAAAAGGTTGGAATACTCGGTATTCTATGTATTGAATTGTGTTGCTACGGTAATGACAGGATTTACCTGATTATTGTAAGCAGTAAATAGATGACATTTAAAAATCTATTCGGATTTTTATCAATTAGGCAAAGTTGCAGCAGTTTACGGTATGTTTATTTCAAAAAGGGCCGTAAGTACCTACAACTTTTGTATAACTCAAATAGAATTATACAACACCTATGTAGTAAGTTATTGAGAGTTCTAGCCCACTTTCAGTGGTCTAGTAACGCCCATTAAACACTCGTATCTACTTATAACATTTTATTAAAATTTCGAAAGCTGAACATTTAATGTACATGCAGGTACTTATGTAGGCAGGTATAATTTTATAACTTTAATCTTTGTAATTAGGTAATCTCTAGCATAGTTTTATATGTTTATCCTACTATTAAGTATTGGATCAAACTCTCATTTTATCATGGTAGGTAAACATGATATTAAATTAAAAGTTAAAAGTAAATTCTCGTACCTTGTACCTAAACCTTGATAAATAATGATAATGATAAGTACCTACTAACATATTGGTATCAGTCAGAATGCATTTAGTCTGAACACCTACTAATTTGACTACAACAACGTTACTTAGAAGCTAAACTCAGCAAAATCTTGTATGTTGTAGTCGCGTGATAAAATGATGTTAAGTAGGTAGGTACCTAATGTTTTAAAGTAGGTACCTATCCTAGAAATTATTTTTGTAAGGAAACTATTTTCATGGTTAGAAACATATGAATTACTTACCTACTTACTAGTAGCTTACGTTCTGTTAAATAATTTGTCACAGGTGCAGTTGCCAAAAAATTAAGTCACTTAATTAAGTTACGATAAACTTTATTTCAGTTATTTTGAAACAAGTTTAAATCTGTGTTAATTTACCAAAACATTAAGAGAACGTATAGGTTGGGGAAAAAGTTTCTTCGCATTTTTTAAGAAAATTCAAAACATTTTTTAATATAGTTTATTTACATTTAACTAAAGTATGTAGGTACCATTTTGTTCGATATCTTTTTGCCATCTTGTACCTAGTGACATGATCTCACTGCTATAAACATTTTGGGACTTCTGATCAAAATACCGCGACTAGTGGTTTTGGCAGTCCTCTCGTGATGTTAACCTGACACTGCCTAAAGAATTCTGAAGAGACCGAAACAGGTGGAAATCTGAAGGAGCAAGGTCAGGACTATACGGCGGATGCATTAACACCTCCCAGCTAAACTCTCTTAATTTTTGCTGAGTGGCTAAAGATGTGTGAGGTCTAGCGTTATCATGATGAAAAACCACACCCCTTCTGTTGATTAATTCCGGCCGCTTTCTCTCAACTTCTTGCTTTAATCTCATCAGTAGAGTTCAGAATCGATGGTCCTGCCTGGTGGTAACAGCTCATAATGAATAATGCCCTTCCAATCCCACCACACACACAGCATCACCTTGTTGCGAGTTAACCCGGGTTTCGCCACAGTCTGTGAAGCCTGACCGGCCTTTGACCACGACCTTTTTCGCACGTTCTTGTCGTACGTGATCCACTTTTCATCACCAGTTATCAACTTCTTCGAAAAGCCGTAATAAAGAATCACAAATGAGTACACGGTTCATTAGGTTTCTTTCAGTGAGCTCGTGAGGTACCCAAATATCGAGCATTTTTGTGCACCCAGTTTTTTTCAAATGCGCCAAAACTGGTCAATTCCCAGTTCTTCAGCTACGTCGTAACTACTGATATGCCGATCTTGCTCCACTTTTTCAAAAATGACATCCATTTTATCCGTAATAGGGCGACCAGAGCGACGTGCATCTTTGACATCAAAATTTCCGGATTGAAAACGCTTAAACCAAATTTGTGCTACTCTCACAGACACTGCACTAGGTCCATAAACATCGCAAATTTGTAGTTTTTTGTAGTAAAATTTTAAAATCTACCGAATTTCTTCATTAGATTCACTCATCTTGACAGTACGAAAAACAAATAAAAATCACACTTTTTCCAAATTTGAACTTGGAATTATGTTCTTTAAAATTTAAACTTTTAATGATACCAAAACCAGCCAGATACAAATAGTATAGCCAAAGAGATCTTATTACAAGTTCATACATACTATAATGCGAAAAGACTTTTTCCCCAACCTAATATATTGACTATCTACTTATCATAAACCATTTTTTCCTAGAACATTGGTACCTATCTTGTCAACAACAGTTTTTGACTGCAACATTTGATTTGATCCTATTTCAAACAGATGTCAGTCGATAAATTATTGATGTACCGTGAAATCCTCCAACTTTGGCCACATTTTGTAGAAAATAAAAAGGAAAATGTATTAATTTTATGACGTAAACGTCTTTTATACACTTATTACTATTAGTCAAGCATAAAGAATCTGTTAAAAATAACTGATTTTGTGTCTTAGAAGTAACTTGAGAGACTGGCCAAAGTTAATTCGACTTTTTGTCAACATTGTCCACAGTTTATATCTTCTGAATTATCAGCCTTATTTGCATATTGTTAAAAGCCATGGTAAAAATCTGGCCAAAGAAGGCAACAAAATAAAGTAAAATACCAAAAGAGGCCATTTTCGCTATTTATCACAGTGGCCAATGTTAACTGGTAATTTTTGCTAATATCCATACAACTGATTTTAGTTACTAGGGTTGTCACAAAAAACGATAAAGAAATTAAAACACTGATGTTACACTATTAATTGTTTTATTAAAAATTAGGAATCAACTAAATGCGCGTTCATAACGACTAGAAAACTTAAGTATGTACCTAAATAAAATTTATATTATTTAAATAAAATTTTCATCAGTCATAACAAACAATGATGGTATAAAAATTCTAATTTTCCTCTTCATTAAGTAGTTCTATTTTTGTGATATTATTCGACTTAACCTATATTTAAATTTAAAACTGGTTTGCAGCTGCTCGTGCCTATAACTTTTTTTTCCACTAATTCAACTGCTAGTTTAAGCATTTCTTGGCTATAGTTTTTATATTCACGGGACCCAATACGCCGACGTCTTTTTCTTTCTCTCTGTCTGGATTTCGCTTTTCCTTTGATCCTGAAATAAATAACATAACTCATTGCTACATTATAGTCAGCTATATATTTGAATAAGTAGATTTTTTATACTACTTGTCAATCGCACAAAACAATCTTATTTAATATAATATTGATTATCATGAGATGGACAAGTCAATCTGTTTTATTTAAAACATAAAAGATTTTTATATTGATTTGGTCACTATAAGATGTTGTTAGGTTAGCTAATTACGTAATAACTTAAGACAGAAGTTCCCTTAAGTAGGGACTGACTAAATTAACCGACTTCGTATTACATGGATCTCACTACTTTTTACGGTAGAAAAACTGAATTTCGAGACTTGGTTTTTTTTACAAGTTTTTTTTTTGATGGCTGTATATTACACTTTTCTATTTTGCAATATAAAGTTAATTATAATAAGTATGTACCTACCAAACTTTTTGGAGCAAAAATCTTAATAGGATAAATTATCATGAATGAATTATCATTTTTTTTAACGATACAACGATAACCAAAATAGTTGCAATAACCCCTTACCGAGGTAAAAGCAAGTAATTGTTGTAGTTATGATTTACGTTACAATTTAACGCTAAACTTTTTTGTTTATGTAAAATTCAAAATACCTATTTTCTTATCATTGACTTTATACCATCGCAGGATGGTTGAATTTACCGGAAACATTCCTCAGTTATATTGAGGGGCAAATGCAACTTTTTCATAGAAGTTAGTGGTGGGACATGACCAAATGGCGAGTTTGTCGATAATCTTAGAAAATTCCTAATGACTTCCTAATGACTAATGTAACTTATTCTTATTGACCTCACCAATCGACTACATAATATATCTCGTCTTACTTTCCTAGGTTTCCTAGGTTCCTAGGTACTAGGAAGTCGAAGCTTTAACTATTTGATGATTAGTGGGTAGTGAAAGAAAATAGGTAAATTTTTGACGCAAAAGAGTATCAAGTAGTAGTAAGTAGTAGCACGCAAGTAGTATCAATATAATCAATATAACTATTAATTCTTAAGTCTCATATTTAAGAACAACTTCAGAAATTTGCTAAGTACTATTTTTTTTATTTTCACTGATTACTCGAAAACGGCTGAATCGATTTGGAAAATTATTTTTTTGTTTGAAAGTCTACTTTACAGGTGATCCCATATCAATTTTATCAAAATCGGTTGAGCTGAAAAATCAACGAAAATATAAAAATTGTATGCATCGATGATGTTTTCATGTACTTCGATACCTCGCTGTTTCATTGGAGCGGTGCGTTTATTTGGCCTACCCATATTATATATATACAAAAAACATCTACTTTCCACTAAAAATGTATTATAGGCTCAAATTTCATTTAATAAAGTCGGTTTCTTTTTAGTTTTTAAAACGTAATTATGTATAGTGACAACTATGAATCATTTTTTTAATACCAATTACGTTCTAAAGATTTGCTTGAAACTTCTTTGAAAAATTAAACTGAGTTATGTTACTTACAAGTAAACACAATAATCAAATATTGTTAACTTCTAAGAAAAATTAATAAAACAATGTTCATTACGCAACTGCCAATTTATTTTTGTCTAGAAAGCCAGCAGCTTTTGTTTACCTATTTGTAAATATTATCCAAGCCTCCTAAGGCTAACTCATTTACATTATAGTATTATTACTTATAATATTAAAATATAGTACTATTACAATAGTATTTAGTAAATATTTCTTCTTCTAAATATAAGATCCAACTTTTTTCTCTATTTCTATTGAAAACCGCTAAAGGGCTAAAGCTCCAGGCATTTTATCTCCTCAAGTACCATATAGTCTTGCGATAATAATAGACCTTGGGATCCTATATTTCTCACCAGCAGTGTAGCTATTAAATTTTTTTCGTACGCACGGGTTCAACATCTTCAATAAGCTGTTTTTGGGTATACTGTTTCTCTATTCTAGTTCCGCACCATCTAAACAAAAACATGACCTGCTTAAAGCAAATTTAATAAAAGCGATGGCCTCAGATGATTATGTAGGTTACTCAGTACGTACATATTTGTATACTATGGGATAGCTGGACCTAACCTAACCTAACCTAAAAGTAATGTAGGTACCGTAAACAAGAAATATGAACACTTAGGGCCACTATACATAAGTAATAATAATCTTGGAACTACGAGGTCCTACAAACATCTAAGCTCTGAGCTAATACTATCATAATTCTGATAAATATTTGCCAATAATAATATAAAATGCTATTGCTTTATCTTACTAAAACATCGACATGAGCCCAGCACTAGCTTCATTCAATTTCATACAAATTTGATGGGGTAATTGCAACTTACCTAAAAGTTACAATAGCTCCTCAACTAAATTTCGAGGGGCTAATGTAACAGTCTATATTACATCGTAAACGCGGTATTTCTATCAAATAAATCATAAAAATAGGACTTACCGTATTCTAAATCTGCTCTCCACTAAAGATAAAGCTTGAAATGAGTTTTTTTAATTTTTTTAGTTCTAAACTACGTCCTTGATCATTTTGTAAACATCGCCATAAAAATGGCGAATACTAAAAGTTACTGTACATATTACAGTTTACATGTTATTAGCTCTATCTATTATTTTCTTTGAGGAGTATTTGGTTCTCTGTCGTTTTATAGATGTTACTATTTGAAGAAATAACGACAAAAGAAGTTATTTCAATCAGTTGCATTTTCCCGGTAGTTACAATAGCCTCCCTGGACCTTATGTCATTTAGTGGTAAGTACATTATTGCTGACAAGTTAATTTATTGAGGTATAAATTAGTGGAAAATCGGAAAAACCCCACATTTTTGTGCGATTACTGTACCGCTTTAAAGATACTCCTCGTGAAGGTAGCTGTCACTCCGCGCCCTCCAACTGCCCAGACTTTATCTCTACCGCCCTTCGTCACCGCCAAGCAGCCTTCTGTGACGTATCCACCACCAAGCAGATCTATCTACATATGTTGATCGATTAGCCGTCGACCGACGCCACTCCAATTTTCACCACTCCGTTGCCACCGACATCAAAACTACAAAATGTTCGTAAGTTTTTATTAGTTATTTTAGTATCCTACTATCTACATACTACCTTACCTACTTAAAATGTATCTAGGTAAATGTATTAGGATTATTATTTACCTACTAGTAATTACCTACTGTCATCCTATACCTACTGTTAATCTAAATCTACTTACTCAGAAACGTGATTTACTGTACTGTTTAATTCAAATTCAAATTCAAAATTCAAATATTTTTATTTCGGACAACTTAGATCCATAGCACATAATAATATGACAAAAGAGAGTTAGTAATATAATGATATAAAAGATACAAAGTAAAAAAAAGGAGCTGACGCTGGTTCACAGAGCGTTCACCAGAGTAACGAGCAGTTTTCTGGGATCACCCTGCATATCAATTTTGCCCACATCGGCGACGAGTACCTATCCGGTATAGTTTTCAGGATGCTGTTGTGACTGTCTCGAACTCTACGGATCAGGGATGCAGATTTCTTGCGAATAAGTGCTTCAAAGCCATCAGTTTGGTATTCAGCAAACATCCCTGAAGCACTGCAGAAGCGAGGCAGCCCCAACATCATCCTGAAAATACTATTGTACTGGATGCGTATGGTGGCCAGCGACTTTTTGGTATACTTGAACCACAGGCTTTCCGTGTACATATTCTGACAGTAGGCTTTAAACAGAGTAATTTTTACTTGTTCAGTACAACGGGAAAACCTGCGGGCCAGCATATTACCCCTTACTGCTAGTGACCTAAGTTCCCTTTCAATATCAGCATCGTCTTTAAGGTCGTCGGCAATGAAATGTCCCAGATACTTAAACTGAGTTACTCGTTTAACGTTCATGCCATTCAGGGTTACATTATAGGTGTTGTTATCGGGACCTTTTCCGACGGCCTTATAGACCATGTATTCCGTTTTCTTCACATTATAGACAAGTCCATGGTCTGCAGCATAACGTTCACAGATTAACATCTCTTGCAGACCACCCGCCGTTGGGCAGAGCAGCACCATATCATCTGCGTAGCTAATATTATTAATACTAACGCCATCTATTCGACATCCAATATGCATGCTGCTCAGCTCAGCGATGAGATCGTTAACATACATGTTAAAGAGCATGGGTGACGATAACCCCCCCTGCCTGACCCCACTCTCTAACACATACGCTTCAGACAATGAGTTAGCCCACTTTACAGAATTAGTTTGGTTTACATATCAATATCTAAAAATATTTAGTATTTCAGTTGATGCACCCCTGTCTCTCAACTTTCTCCATAGCACATCATATGACACTAGGTCAAATGCTTTAGAGAGGTCAAGAAAACAGGCGTGAACCGACGTCTTACGATGAGTATAATACTGAACGGTATGCTTAAGACTTACGATTGCGCTCTCAGTAGAAAGCCTGGGTCGAAATCCAAACTGGGCGTCATGTAAGTATGAGAATTCCTCTAGGTAAGTGGTAAGCAAACAGCAAACAGTACTTTAGCAATAGTTGTAGCTAGCGAGATAGGACGGTAATTTCCCTTAGCCGAGATGTCACCTGTTCTGTCCTTCACAATGGGCACTACTACGGTTTTAATTAAGTCATGAGGCAAATAGGAGTGACTTATGCACATTGAGAAGAACAGAGCCAGGACCCTCGGTAAATGTACACCTGCATGTCTTAGATGCTCCACACTGATGCCATCATGTCCAGGAGATTTTCCACCGCTCATTCTACCGATAGCTTTTCGAATATGCTTTGCGGTAAAGTACATCAGCTGCGCTTCTCCTTGACATGCTGACTCTGTAGAGGCGGGGAGAACAGACGAGGGGCCTAGTGGAGATTATACCTTAAAATGTTCCTTGAACAATTCACAAATGTGCTCCGGCTTACTTTTCCCATCCACACTCACCGGGAGGGCAGGTTTAATATCACATTTTCCTGTATTTTTCCAAAATTTCCCAAAATTTTTAGATGCCCTTTGCTTAGCTATGATGTCCATTTTTAGTTGCTCTTGATTGTTTTGGCACCAATTCAAACGACTTTTAAAATTTTTTTGAGACTCATCAATTTCTTTAAAGATGTTGCCAGATGCTGGTCTATTGTACAAAACCCATTGTTTGAAATTAAGCCTGGCCACCCAGTGAGCATCAGATACATGTTTATTCCAAGCACATAGATGTCTAGCTTTATTCTGCTTATTAGAACGCCGCTCATTCGTTCTGATTGCTGCATCACATAAAACATGTACAATATTGCCGTATAGTTTGTTGAGCACCAGTTTGTGATCTTTCGAACCGCATGGCCCGCGAGCACACTTTAAGAACTCAGTAGGGAAATCAATTTCGCGTAGTCCCTCGTGACATAGTTCATGGTATTTCGCTATTTGGACTTCGTCTCTTTCTCCCCATATCACTCGGTTCTTTTGCAAGTCACGTACTATGCGTTTCGGTCTTACAAAGCTTAAATCACACCTGATAACTAACGGCAAATGATCAGATATAAAAACATCCTCCAAAACGTTAACCTCGGAGACTGTTTTCCAAGGCGATGCGGACACTACACAGTGGTCTAACCATCGCCAGCAGCCGTGGACCTCACTGATGTACGTGTATACATTAGTTGATAAGCCTAATTTTTCTATATCCGCACAAGTCCAACATTGGTCAGAACAGAAGCTAGAGAGTTCATTGTGGAACAACTCTCGTGGGTGAGCATTAAAATCTCCTAATATATATGCAAGCTACATCCTCACTAGCGACAATTGCACTAACTTCACCTAATACCTCAGCGAAAATAGGCAGGTTGTCCGTCGAGTCCGTGGGCATGTAAACAGAGAATATAATAATAGTAGCCACTCATAGACGCTCTAATAGCCACAAGTCGGTTAGAACTGCATTTCACTAGACAAACGCTATCAAAAATTCCCCTTCTCCAGAGAATGGCTACTCCCCCATGTGGCCTCCCCTTCAACATGCCGTACATGCCTTCAACAACATACAGACGTGTCTACCAGTACCAGTTTAATATTTTAAGTTACATTAGTTCTCATGTAAGTGACTCCAGTCTTTTTGAGAATAAATATCTTTGAACTGAAATCCTACGATCTAGTACTCAAATAAGTAAGTAGGTATTCGATCCTACTCTAATATTTTACCTTTATTTATTTTCAGATCTAACTACGATAGCGAGTACAAATCCTCAGTCTCTATGACACCGCAGCCAACCAAAACATCTCCGACTACAAAAGCTAAGGCACAGAAGCGAATGATCTCGTCCGCCAGTGCTCCCGCAGTCGCTGCAGCCCTACCAGGACCAACACTCAACTCACACTCAACTCGGTTGCCTTCACCTGAAGAAGAGTTTCCTTGGTAAATATTTGACAAGCTTTTAGATAACAGAGTTGATTGTTAGTTTTGCATCGAGCCGTCACGCATCGTCTCACCGCTAGTGAGTTGACTCGGTGACAAAACTTACAATCAACTCTCAATCACCACTTTTTTTTTATTTTTTTTTGCTTTTACTTAGTTTTGCCTTATCACATCTCTTGCTAATATTTTGTTATTATTTAGTTTTAAATAACAAACTATTTACCTACGGGAGACAGAGGATAAGTATGGAATGATTTTACAATTACAAATACAATTTAGCATTTTTTGTTCATAGGGTCAAGAAATCGCACAAGGACATTTTCGCAATTCTGAAGGCGGAGGAGAAGACCAGTAGTTCCTCCTGCACCAAGGGTCGTGGCAGCTCGGTGTCAACGTCATCGTATACGTCGCGCGTCTCCGACGGGACCAAACGACGGGACGGGACGACGGGCAAAGCCGTAGCACTTTAAATATAGTCGATGGCGACTATTTCTGTGACCTCAAACTTTATCGCATTGAGAATGTAGAAAGCACTAGACCAGAAGAACGTTATAAAAAAGCTCTAAGCTCCATCAAGCTCCGGCTGGATGCAAATAGTCTAGAGTAAGAAGCCTTACAAACATTAATAGCAACCATTTTTATAAAATTTTAATCATCGGAGCCTACATTTTATTCAAACCACAATAATTTTAAATACATTTATGTTATAAACGTACGTAAGTAAGTACTTATTAAAAAATAAAAAATATATTTTTATTTTCTACACTGGTAGGTAGGTACAGGTATAGGCATACAAACATTAACTTGGTACTATTACTACTACTACTTTCGAATGAGTAAGTAGCCATATCTGATGACGGAGTTTAGGTCGCTTGAAGGCCTCTGTCGTGGTCTATCTATTATTGAAAAGCAGGGACCTAGGTACTTTAAAGCACTTAGGTACTTACAAGTATTTACTCGTAAATCTAATTACTTATATAGATAAATAGTTATTAATTAGGATTATTATTATTAGGTTAGGATAATTTTACATAAAGTTAATAGATGCTTAAGTAGATAAGTTGGTTTCCCAACAGCATACCTACATAGAAGATTAAGATTATTTCGTTGGATAAAAGCTTGTTAGGTATTTAACAAAATGCCATTCTGTAAAATATGCAACATATAAGTAAGTGCTAGGTGTTGGATAGGACATTTACATAGTAATAAACACAGACATAATGTTTCGTGTCAACCACACATTGATGGAGTTGAAATTGTAGCATCTGCGTTTCGATGTCGCATTATTTTCTACAGAATAGCTGCGCAGGATGCATATCAAAACAACATAGATGTATTTTTAAACTCTATTCGAAACAAACTAAAGCTCGTTTTGGATGAGTGCTTACAAAAACATATCTGTGTAAAAGTGAATATCGAGTTATTCTCCAAATTTTTGATGTTCAAAAACTATGAAAAGAAATAAAATCATTCAACACGAGAAATATTCCTGTCTATAAGTAGTAATTATAATTTTGAGTCTGTGTTTTCATCATTATCTACGAACAAAAATTGATAAATTTGAAGACCGTGATTCCGGGTGGGCTTTTTTAAATTGCGATGTGAATAAATATCAACCACTTAGCGGTTCTAGGTACTTTTATCGAGCTGGTCAATAAATGCAGGTCAATAAAACTTAAAAAAGCTTGTATTAACATTCGAAACTCTGATGAATACTGTTTTTTATGGAGTGTAATGGCAACTCTATATCTTGCTAAAAACATCAAGACAGAGTTATCTACATCATACTCACATATCCGAGATGTATTGAACATCGAATATATATCCTTTCCAATGACATTTTGTCTCATATACCTACCTAACTATTTTAACGAAAAAAAATATCCAAATCTAAATTTTATTATTTACGGTTTGGAAAAAACAAAACAGTGGTTGGTCCACTTTACAAATCAGACAACACAGTTGACAAACAAACTATCCACATGCTTTACATAGAAACAACACACTATTGCCTCATAAAAAACTTGTCATCAAATAACAAAACACAATGCAAAAATATACTTTTGTGACACATCCCTACTGTTTTTTCTCAACAGCTGATGATGTAGAAAATCATACATGCAACGGGGTTATCACCGTCCTCCCAGAAAAAGGTTCTGTTATTTAATTTAAAAACTATGATCGTAAACAATATATAGGTAGTTACATTGCCTGAACCAATTAACCAATCCATATTTATAGCTTACCAAGCACTTAGCACTTACAATGTTGGTTTCCCACTAATGCTTACGCATGGTCGCCGGCCCAGACGGCTGATGTAGCAAAACCTACCACAGTAATATAAACCAGAGATTGTCATTGACCACTTCATGTATCGTTTGTACAATATTAAATAATTTTAATTCAGTTATTTTTTATATTTTTTAAAAACGTTCCATCGTTTTCCCTGAACAAATCTGGCGCAGCCTTGTGGATTTTCCACGACTTTCCCGGATTTTCTACGCTCGTGAAAACCCCAAAATCGGTATCGCGAAAACTGAAATCCGTATGAAAACCGACTACATGCAGACGTGGAAATAAACGAACCAAATAAATTACAACTCTCGAACGGTAAAAGCATGTGAAAGAAGTGAAGTGAAGTGCGGTTTCAGGAGGACATGGGACGAGCAGTATAACTTACCAGAGGATAAGATTCGAATCGTACGCCTTAAAAGTTCCTCTACCTTGGAACACGCCTTAAGCATAGTAACCGAGGAGGTTAATTTCAAGTTCCAATACGATGCTAAAATAAATTATTAAAACAAACACATAGTTCATCAAACTATCAAAATACACAGATTACACAGATACCTTTAACTGTCGGTCAAGGTTTTAGACCAGCGCTCAACTCTGTGCCAAATAATTTTAAATTCGGTATTCCACAAAATCCGAATGGATTCCGTCCAAACTTTATGCAACAATTGAGGTACGCGCCGCCCACGCAAAGTTTTAGATACGGGACACAGCCCCAGCGTGCTTTCGGCCAGCCTATTACGTAACGCGCCCCATTCCAACACGGCGGTTATAAATTTGGTATTCCGCCACACCAAGGATATAAATTTGGCATACCCCAACAGCAAGGTTATAAGTTCGGTATTAGGAACCAACCTTTCAACTAAAATAAATTTGGTGCACCGAAACAGCAGGTACAGGATCCTAGGTTACAAGAGTCCGGCGTTACAATGCGCACAGCGCCGATAAGACAAAATGAGGTAGCGAATGATTTATATTTTATAAATGATCCTCCACTTTGCGAAGACTACGAGTATAACCCCGACCCCGACTATACAAACGTGTATGACTATGATTTTAATGTGAACGAGAATGTAGAGTGCCCTTCTAATGAGTGCTATTACATGGTTAATCACGATGAGACAAAATTCCGTACAGCCGGAAAACATCCGTTCGGAAACCATAAGTCCAATTTTTCAAGAGAAAGCCTCGAAGGACGCGGTGAGGTAATTAGTTTAAATTATTGCAACTCTGACGCCTTGTCATGGGTTAGAATTAACGCATTAGGAGATAACGACGATATTTCAATGAAGGTTAATTTGGATAAGAAAGAACAAAAGTTAGAACGTCATTAAAGATTTAACTGAGGAAATTACACGATTGAGTAAATAACTTAACAGCACCTCTCGCGCCTCTTCGCCACGTGAGTGAACGCCACCTATGATAGTAATCTCATCCGGTTCAGAGAATAGTAATACATCAATAGCTGGTAACGGTAGACGATCACTGTACTCAATTCCATCCTTGGGTGGTACCACTGCATCTGCATCTGAAGGAAGAAACGACAGCATAGGCACGGTCCATTCAGCTCGTGATCTAGATACAGATGGTATGCTTATTCTTCAAGAAGCCGTAGATAGTAAGCCAAACCATAGCTGTCATAGCTGGAACAGAGACGAGTTATCGGTTAAAGATTTATCTAGGAACAAACAAAAAGTATTAGAGATCCACTTACCTTTAAATAACCCAGACCTTATTAAAAGGTTCCTGAAAGGATATATTAGGCCTAAAGTAAAGTATTTCTTTTATTTTGAAGACCCTTTACATCGCAAACAGTTTTCAGAAGCCTCCATATTTCTATTTCAGAAAGGAACTGTGAAATTTTACGAGTGTACCAAGAGAGTAATTTATGTAGATAGTGAAGCTGAGCAGCGAGACATTGTACTTAAATAACATGTAGGAAAAAATAGTCACAGGAGAAATAAAGAAACGCTAGTACATTTAAGACGTACCTTTTATTGGAATAATATGGACCAGACGGTGGCCAGCATCTTAAATGCGTGCGAACTCTGAAAAAACATAAGGTATGACTGTAAACCATTAAAACCTGAATTACAACTATCACAGACTCAAATGAAACCATTCCAAGAGTTATTCATGGACACTTTCTCAATTCATGGAAAACATTATCTCACAATAGTTGACGCCTTCAGCAAGCTAGGTCAAGCATTTGAGATCAGCACTAAGTCTACTCCTAAAACAGTTCGGGCTCTGATAAAATACTTCTCCTTGTATGGAACTCATAGTAAAATCAGTTCAGCCCCTGGTACTGAATTCAACAACACTCTCATGAAAGAAATGTTATCATTTTATAAGACCGATCTTCATATTGGTACCTACTCCTCATAATCTATGGGAATAGTTGAAAGATTCCACTCTACTATTATAGAGATATATCGAATCGCCAAATATGAACAAAAGATAACTGACGCTGCATCATTCATTAGTTATGCAGTAATGTCATATAACCATGCGATCCACTCTACCACAGGTCTCACTCCATTTGAAGTAGTTTTCGGCCATACCGAATCTAATAGCGCGTTTTATGTGGATTTTAATAAACAGTTTACTCAACGATTGGTAAAAAAACACGTGAGAAGAACTAAACATTTATATGAGTACTTAACAGATAAAATAATCGATATAAAGAAAGCCGTAATAGAGAAACACGTTTCTCGAAATATTTTTCATAGATATAGATATAGGCGATACAGTATTAATTAAATGAGTCAATACTAGACGCAGCAAAGATAAACCGCAATTTCAGAAAGCTCTGGTTACCGGAGCTATAGAAAGGAACGTTGTACCAGTTATAACACATAACCGGAGTACTAAAGTTCCCATTAAAGCGCCCTCCACAGGTTAATTCTTCTGGTGGTCCAAGTGATCCGAAGCCAGGCCCTTCATCTGCAGCCGATTGACAAGAACCTAGGACTGCTACCTGTTTAGATATAAGGTTTCTTCACCAAGAACTACAGTTAAATATAGGTAGCTATGTCAGACTTCAAGTACAAAGCTGTTTCGACATCAAAGCTTTTGACATAGACTTTATCGAAGTACAGTCACAAACAGATTACATTATGAATATAACTATAGAAAAGTATAAACAATTGATTCCATCGGTAAGAGCGGAGAGATCGGTAAGCGTGGTTTTCTAAACCCTATCGGTTCATTGATCAAGACGATCACAGGTAATCTTGACAATGACGACGCTGTGATGTACGAAAAGTTAATTCATGAAGTAAAGACAAAACATGACGCGATAAACAAAAAAATTACAATCGTTACTGAAATGATACGTTTACAAAAATAGCAAACTCTACTAAAAACAAATTCATTCAGATTAAAGAGAGTATTGAAAATATTAAACGAAGTTTAAATGAATCAAAGTTGTAATAAAACTAGTAATAAAATTATTTATATCTATAACGTTTTTATACATAACTTTCAGACACTCTACATAAGGCTGAATGAGATTGAAACGGCTATTGCTTTTGCTAAAATTAAATCGTTATATCAATCAATCGTAGACACAGATGAATTAGTATTATTATTAAAGGAAATAGAGAAAACTAATAGAGCAGTGTATAGAGATGAAAGCGTACATAAAACAAAATCAGATAAAAATCATTATGCATATTCCGATGATTAGAAATGAGGAATTTAACTACATTAAATTGATTCCCTTACGTATCCATGATACAATCAATGACCTTATCTCTCTTATCCTGCCCAAGTATCCTTATGTACTTGTGAAAGGGTTGAAAGTAACGCCGCTCTCCCAGCCTTGCCGCGAAGTAGATGAATCCCGTTTTTATGTTTCGAGAACGACGCATTACCGCTAATCGAAGACGATTGTATTACCGAGCTTATAAAATTTTCTACAAATATCTCGAGTTGTCATCCGGTTCCTGTTACAATCAATGATGTAAAAGTAGAACTTATACAGCCAAATCGTTGGATCATCTACGTGAAAACCGAAACATTACTTACAAGGTACTGAGAAAACGAGATTACACAAGAACCCATAAGTGGAACTCATCTGTTAACTTTAGATGATGATTGATTGATATGATATAAAACTAAGATTAGAATCTTTTGTATTAGGGAAAAGACTCGAGATAATCCTCATCCTTCGGATAATCTCGAACTTACGGAGAGAGGAGTTACATTGCCTGAACCAATTAACCGATCCATATTTATAGCTAACTAAGCACTTACAATGTTTGCTTTCCACTAATGCTTACGCATGGT
The DNA here is from genome assembly GCA_948098915.1 of Lampropteryx suffumata. Classification (NCBI taxonomy): domain Eukaryota; kingdom Metazoa; phylum Arthropoda; class Insecta; order Lepidoptera; family Geometridae; genus Lampropteryx; species Lampropteryx suffumata. Next base: position 17,326,843 of record OX402563.1, on the reverse strand, counting down.
CGCCGGCCCAGACGGCTGATGTAGCAAAACCTACCACAGTAAGATAAACAAGAGATTGTCATTCTGTCTTTGACCACTTCATATATCGTTTGAAATATTATATAATTTTAATTCAATTGTTTTTACATTTTTTAAAAACGTTTCATCGCTTTCCCCGAACAAGTCTAGGTACCTTTTGTTATTTATGCAGATTTTGAAACTTTGTTGGAAGACGTAAGATTGACGTTGGAATTAGACGTATTTTACAGAATGACATTTTGTTAAATACCCAACAAACTTTTATCCAACGAAATAATCTATGCTGTTGGGAAACCAATTTATCTAATTAAGCACCTACCTACTTTATATAAATTATCCTAACCTAATAATAATAATCCTAAATAATAACTATTTATTCAGATAAGTAATTAGATTTACGAGTAAATACTTGTCAGTACCTAAGTGCTTTGAAGTACCTCATCATCATCATCATATCAGCCTTTATGAAATCCACTGCAGAACATAAACCTCCCCAATTGATTTCCAGGAAGAACGATTTTGAGCTCTCTCTATCCACCGACTTCCTGCGATCTTTACAATGTCGTCAGTCCATCGGGTGGGGGGTCGTCCTACGCTTCGTTTTCCTGTCCTTGCCTTGGTCGCAATTCGAGAACTTTTGCTCCCCAACGGTTATCACTTCTGCGAGCTATACCTAGGCCATAGGTAGGCCCATTGCCACTTTGAACTTGCAAATTTTGAGCGCTATGTCGGTGACTTTGGTTCTTTTACGGATTTCCTCGTTGCGGATTTTATCACGTAGTGAAACTCGACGAGACAAACTTCAGCAATAATTGTATGTACAACCGACACAATGATCGCATTTGGTCCAGGGAGAATCCCTTACGTATCCGCGAGACTAATAATCAAGTGCGTTTTTCGTTCGACTGTTGGTGTGGGATTGCAAAAATCGGTTCTTCTTAGTACATTTTTACGAAGGGCATTTGAATACGGAAAGGTATTTAAAAATACTTGAGATTTTGAGAACTGAGATAAATAATCTTCCGGTTGCAGAACGACAAAACCTTACTTTTCATTAAGATGGGGCTCCGGCTCATAACAGTCACAGAACAAGGGACTATCTCAATGAACATTTTCATCCCTGGATCGGGACAAATGAACAAATAAGATGGCCGCCGAGATCCCAGATCTAACCCCGTTAGATTTTTTTTATGGGGTTATGTAAATAAAATATTTTACAAGCACCAGTATGAAAGTGTTCACGAGCTACAAGCAGATCTTAGACGTATTATTCTAAATATCCACCACAACAAGATCAAAAAATCAGGGACTGGGAGCGAAATAATCAAAAGAGTACGACTTTGTATTCAACAGGAAGGGACTCATTTTGTGCATTTGATAAATTTATTAATTTTGTTTTAAAATGTTAAAATTCATGGTCTTCCTTTTATTTGTGACACTATGTTATTTAACAAAAAATAATCTATATGATAGAGCCTTTCGATCGGTATGATAAAACTACAGGGTCATTATTTTTCTCGTGTAACGGAAGTCGAACGCCGTAGTCGTAACGGGTTCGACTTCCGGTTCCACCATGTAATTATTAAAATATCTATGAATGCAGTTTAAATTGGGTTTTAAATTCAAATAATGTCTTCTTTCAATAGAAATACATTTATTTACAGAAATAATTACAGAAATGTACAAAATAATATAAAATACACGTGAAACAGTTGAGCTATCTAAGGACCGTTTAAAACGATCTATAGATAGCTCAACTGATCCAGATCACTGCCAGAGGGCAGTAGGAGCCAGCTCTAATGACCCAAGAGCCAACGTATCTACCAGACGCTGAGAAATAATTTTGAAAACGCGGTGGGCTCCTGTTCCCCACGAGCCCAGGATCTCATATATGCTCAAAGGCTCAAATATGTAGGCCTTATCCAAACCAGCATATTTGCGGTTTTTGAGGTCCTCGGCACATTCAGCCGCCGCACCGGCCCTAACGGAAGTCCCCGACAGATGGGATGCGGCCAGGGTACGCAAGTAGCATCCCACACAAATAGCCTACCCGTCTCCCAAGGGACAGGAGTCATACCATCAGGCCTCTTACCATCATCACGTATCAGACCGTTGGGTAGAAGAACAGCTGGTACGTTGACGCTAGTGAGTGCCCGACGAATGATATCGTTAAGACTGGCGTGGCGGGCAATCCTACCGGCGGCACTATGACACGATAACCCATGGAGACCAAGCTGGTCGACCGCTGTACCACACTGGCACTGATGAGGGGCGCAGCACCTCGCACCCAACCGCAGACAAATTGCAATTCGTAATGTTGTAGGATCTAATAATGTTCCAATGTTAGATGATGGTAGTGCTTGTAACTAATGTCCTGACTCCCATTTCGAAATGGCTAGGAGACGGGTGCGATCTACGGAGCTTGAGCATGTTTCTAACAGATGATCCCATGTAAGCTCATATAGAGGCCCGTCCTATTGCCGTTTGGCCGAAAGGTCTCTCGGGGGGAGCAGAATTAGGGCAAGCACTTTTCCAAGCGTTTCTTCCTTCGTCTAGATATGAAATTTTATGAGTGATGCCAGAACTAGCCGGAAAAGACGGAATCAGATTTTTTTCAACCAAATTACTAGTACTACTGTAGACAGAAGACAAGAACGCCGGTAGGGCAACACTTGAAATTTAGCGAATACATAAGCCAATTTCACAGGAAGGGAGATCTGCAGCCATCTGCCTTGTCATCCAAATTAATGATGACGACCTCTGTGGCGCAGTGGGCTTAGGTCCGGCTGAGACGCAAAAGGTTGCGGGTTCGATTCTCGCCGCGGGACGAATGTTTGTATGATCTGCAAGTATTTGTCTCGGGTCTGGGTGTTTCTATGTATAATATGAATGTATTTACAAAAAAAAGTATATAAGTAGTATATCAGTCATGTGGTACCCATAACACAAGCTCTGCTTACTTTGGGACCGGATGATGCTGTGTGAAATGTCCGGTATTATTATTATTATTATTATTATTAATAATATTCAAAACCGACGATAAAGTGTCCTTTATTATGTTGCCTAAGCCTTCCAGCAGCTCGCTGTGTTTCCACAGTTGACAACATCTTAAGGCGTAAGTAATTTTGGAACAAAAAGACAAAACTTGTAAATTGTAAAAGCCGTATGACTATTAATTTTAAACAACCTGTCCGAGGTTTCTTGAATTTTCTCATCTCGAGTCGTCAACAATTGGTGAACCGAGGAGGCGAAGTGAACATTTATCGACCTGTAATATTTGAGGCCAAACTGTTGAATTTTGAAACAATTGAATTTTTATCCAAACAAGTATCCGAAACGTAAAGCTCGCATTTTAAATAATTGAGCTCTAAACCAATTTGCCGAAATTCATCACTGATGAGCTTTAGATCACCAAAAACAGTGTCCACATCTCCACCTAAAGTTCCGTCATCCAAGTCATCCAAACATTGAGTTTAGATTGGAGACGTTGAATAATCGGATGGATGGTAAGGCTGAAAATGGCTGGACCAAGGGGGTCGCCTTGCTGACATCCAACATAATAACAACATAGAATGTTCCATCTACAATATTCAAGGTACTTTCCCTCCATGTGGCTCCATATCCGTGGGACGCCCTATATAAACACAGTGTGCTGTTATAAGTATAATCTAGTCACAGTTATGAAAACGTTTCTACAAATTGAACAGTTCTTGTTTATTGACAGAGCACACTTGGCACAAGCCACTGCGTGACCGCAAGATAAAAAGCAGGTGTTTAATTGTTCTACCAAACAGATTTTGCAATTAGCTGATGTTTTGAATGTCAAGTATGATATGTCACTGGTTAAAGATTGTTCTCGAACTTCATACACTTAAGTGAGTACAGTAATCACATAATCATCTCCTTTGACAAATAAAACATATAGACAGAAATGAAACCAGTGTGCATGCTCTGCCCATGGTTGATCTCCGGGAGACCAGTCCTTAAGTCTTCCATCACAGTAAAAACAAATAACTTTATCACCTTTTCCTGTGTAAATGAATCCAGCATCAGCCATCTCCCTCGGCTTTTGTGTAAGCCTCTAGCCATGTATCAAAACTTTTCAAGCGTTTGGTTTCATTACAAAATGATCGATATGCAGGATTTAGTGACTGCATTATTTTTGAATTTGTTTATCACCAAACAAAAATTTTATTATATTATATATAAACAATTTTATTATATTATATATAATAAAATTATATATAATATATATATAATAATAAAATTGTTAATAAACTCTTTCCATTATATTGGAACACATATTTCGAAATTCTTGCCACGTCATATCTGTATTGACATGCTCATATGTCTCCTAACTTTATCATTTTGTTTAAATACAACTATATTATATTAGCATTATCTCTTATTAGCTGTTTAGGTATTTTGCTATAAGTTTGATTTAAATAAAAACAGTCAGTTAATTTATGTCTACCCATTGCAAAATAATCACGCATGTTATTTTGATTTTCACACGCTACGTCATCAAAAATAATTATAGAATTACGTTTTGCTGCCTCTGGTTTTAAAACGTCTTCATTTTCATGATATTTGGAAAATGTTACACATGGAACCAATTTAAAACTTGCTCCAAATATGTGTACTTTGGTTGATATAGCGTTTTAGAATACACATTCACATTTTGAAATTGTAAACCGTTTTCATGAAGGAGTAACCCCAATCACTAAATTAGTTTTTCCACAGTTCGATGGTCCACATATTATACAACGTATGGTGTTTGGTAGAAGTTTACCATTGCGAAAACTATGTTTTTCAGAATCGATGCTTATATTATCAAACTGTAAGGATACTGGTTGTTTGATGAACTTCATCACTGACTGTTTTTTATAGAATGATGCACAATATTCATTTCCACAGCTTTTTATTTGGGAGTCAATCTCTACGTTTCGTTCCTCACTTCGTTCGTCTCTCTCTCCTTTTATTGACAAACGAACTTCACAGTGGTCCAGAATGCTCAATAACTCACTACTTCCGACATTCTCTTTAGTCTTTTCACCGACACGATCTTGTATTCGCATTGCAATGACTCCATCGAATCTTCATCTTTTACGTCGAGTTCCAGATATTTCACGACACCATAGTATACATAGTAATGCTAACCTCGCTGGTCAAGTAGCATCTGTATCTTGACTACATAAATGTTTTACATGAGACTAATTTATTTGCGTCCTCTCTATTTTCAAAATTAATAATCACTCTGTACGGACTCTTGTTTTTTATTTCCGTCGCATAAGTTATTCCTTTAGCTTTCAGTAACATAGCAAGCCCAATCTGTTTTGGCAGCATATTATATGACGAGATGCATACTTAAAAGCAGTTAATATTCGATTTACCTTTCACAACCGACGCTTGAGATTTTCTAGCCGCACGACGAATCGACTTTTTTTCTACGAGAGTAAATTCTTCATTATCATCACATTCAAACCCATCACTTCTATTGTTGCTCCTCGCTCGTTTAACCGGCCGTCGTGACTCCTTCATCAAAAATTGCCTGCACTATTATTTCTTCTTCACTCATAGAACTGTTTCTTCCGGACCGAGGCCTAGGGTCGACCTCGGTCGCGTCCATTTTTTGGACCGCGCGCAACTACACCAATTTATTATTTACTGTATAGTCCGTAATTAATTACAGTTGTTTATCCCAAAATTGGGTCGTAAGTTGGGTCGTTGCCAATAAGTTGTTTTTTTTTGGAAGGTAGAGTTAATTGTTATGTTCTGCAAAGTAGGGTTTACATAAATATGTTACTCTAAAACGATACATTGATCGTATACAGTGTTTTGATACTTGAATATTGCGTCAGCGTTGGTCGAATTACCCCAAAATAATATGGCGTAACGTATATTTGAGGCAATCAACCCGTGATAAGTTACAAGAAGCGTCTCTGTACTAACTACGTGAGACAGCTTGTATAACATATAGACTAAACTATTTTTTTTTACATAGATGTTTAATGTGTGGTTTTCAATTAAGTTTTTTGTCAATGTGAAGTCCTAAAACTTTTGTCAATTTCATCGATTTTATTTTGATTATATTGAATGTCAAGGTTAATATGTGCAGCAGTATCGCGTTGTCTAAATGTATATAGTTTGGTTTTATATATATTAATTTTTAAGTTATTGTAATCCAGCCATGATATAATAGATGTTAAAGTTGAGTTTATGTCTTTTCCTAGGTCTCTGTATTATTGCATGATATAGCAACTGTGCTAATCTGCAAATAGTGTCATTGGTTGAATGGTTGCCTTAGGCAAGTCGTTCATATAAATAATGAAAAGTAGAGGTCCTAATACGCTACCTTGTGGTACACCATGTTGCACAATACGTTCTTTAGATATCGTAACGGTGCTATCATCTGCAAATAGTGTCATTGGTTGAATGGTTGCCTAAGGCAAGTCGTTGATATAAATAATGAAAAGTAGAAGTCCTAATACGCTACCTTGTGGTACACCATGTTGCACAATACGTTCTTTAGATACATATGTTTCCTCAAGTTTTGTTCTTAAGTTAATATTTCTTATCTCTGTCATCTGTTTCCTGTTTTTAAGGTAAGATCTAATAAGTTGTAGAGATATCCCTCTAACGCCGTTCATTTCAAGCTTATTAAGTAGTATATCATGTTTTACATAGTCAAAGGCTTGGGTCATATCACAAAATATAGAGCACACCGGTTTTCTTTTGTCTATGTTACTTGCAACACGGTTAAGAAAGTCATAGATGGCCATATTGATGGTCTTATTTCCGCGAAAACCTTTTTGTTCTTTACAGAAAATATTCTTAATTTCGAAAAATTTATTGATTTCTAATAATGGAAGTTTTTAACGCATCTGGAAATATCCCCGAGCTTATGCTCAAATTGATAATATGACTAATGGGTTCACATATATCACGCGCAACAGACTTAATTATTTTTGTACAGATTTCGTCATATCCTACACTATTCGTATTTTTGAGTGATAATATTATTTTCAAGATGTCCGAGGAAAGGTTTGGTTTAGTAAATATTGACTCTCTCTGAGAATTAACTAATGAGTAAAGGTTTTTATTAGTAGGCTTGATTGGTACAATCTTGTCAATAAAGTGGTTATTAAATGTATTTACAATGTCATGAGGATTCGTAATTATTTTATTTTCTAATACTATTTTACTAATAGGGTCTTTTAGGAATTTCCTTTTGTTGCTATTTATAACATTCCAATATGCTTTTGATTTATTTTTCGATTATTTAATGTTAAAGTTATTTTGTGCCTTTTGAGTGGATTTTAAGATTTTTTTAGAACACAGGTATATTTGCGGTTATTGTTACTATTGAGTTTAGATGGATCTTTTCTAAATTTCCAAAGAAGTTTTTTTTTTTTTTTTTGGGAGCATAGTTTATACCACGTGAAAATCATCGTATTGGCTCAGAGGTTTTAATAGATATCAATTTAAAAAGAAAAAACAGGTCGTAGAACAATTTAAAAGTATCAATAAACGAGTCATATGCAGCGTTTCATTTCACAGTATACCTACTTCAGAAAAAGATATGTCATTTATTATTTTACAGAACTTAGTTATATTGTCAGCTGAAAGGTCCCGTCTCTTGATTCTCCAGTATTTTAGAATATTTTTGTTACTGACAGGACAGCTAATTATCTGGGCTGTATGGTCAGATAAACCAAGATCGAGGATTTCGGTAGAGCATGCTTTTTTAATGTTATGCGCAAAGTTATCTATACATGTATTACTAGCCAGTCTTGTGGGCTGTTTTAGAGCAAGTTTTAAACAAAAATTTAGAAGCAAACATTCGAAGTCCAAAGTTAGGTTATTTCTTTTCAAGATGTCTACATTAAAGTCACCAGCAACTAACATGTGTTCATAATTTCTTTAATTAATTCTTTTAAAATAATTTCAAATCGATTCATAAATATGTCAAAATTATTAGGGTTCGGTACTCTATATATACACAAAATAACACTATTACAGTCTTTCAACTCTACAGCACAACATTCAAATTTCCCTGGCACTGAATAATCTGATATATGTTTTAGGTGTAGTTTTCGATTTCGTTGTAAAAAGACGATACCCCTGTGTCACTTTCACCAGATCATAGGCCGAGCTTCGTGTTCATAAAATATAAAAAAAAAAAAAATTTTGATGTTTAATTAACCTTTAAATCCCTACACTACAATAATCATTTTTATATTCATATTATAAATATGAAAGTAACTCTGAGTCTGTCTGTCTGTATGTTTGTTTCGTTTCTACGCCTAAACCGCTGAACCGATTTTGATGAATTCTATTATAGAGATAGATGGGACGTTGGAAAAGGAAATAAGCTACTTTTTATGTAGGTGCGTGGTTTTTTCCCGTGCGATTCAAGTCAAGTCAAGTCAAAAGATAATTTATTCAATACAATCACAAGGATCACTTTGAAACGTCTTACATACTAGGTGAATTTAGTTGCCAATTCATCCTAACCCAAGCCCGAGAAGAATTGGCAAGAATATCGTCTTGGTCCTAGCGCTTTTTATATGATCCATCTTATAACTACCTTAACTACGAAATACTAATACAAGAGAGTTTATACATTTCAAGTGTGTCGGTTAACTGTCTGACGGCAGAGCGACATGAGGCCATGCATTCTTATCAATAATATAGTCATTTATATTATAATAAGCTTTCTTCAAAAGACTACCTTTTATGTATGCTTTAAATTTCTTAATAGTTAGTTTAGTAGCATTTTCAGAAAGCTTATTATAGAAGCGCACCATGTTCCCCATAAAGGACTTATTTACTTTTTCTAGTCGAAACCTAGGGATGTATAATTTATGTCTATTCCTAGTGTTGATTCTATGAAGATCTGTATTTTGCTGAATCCCATCTCTATTTTTATGTGTGTATAACAAATTTTCATATATATATTGTAAAGCTATTGTGAGAATATTAATTTCTTTGAATATTTCTCTCAAAGATTCTCGTGGTTTAATTCTATAAATTGCACGTATTTTGAATAACAAATAATTTACCAATATCAACTGCTTTCCTCCAGAGAATGGTGCCGTATGACATAACACTATGGAAGTAACTGAAATAAACTAGTCTAGCTGTAGCTTCATCAGTAAGCCGCCGTATTGCACGAACTGCATATGCAGCGGAACTAAGCCTATCAGCAAGTGTTTCAATTTGTGGTCTCCACTGTAGTTTTGCATCAATATTAAGACCTAGGAAGATCGGGGAATCTACAAGATTCATTGCCTCTCCATTCATTTTAATGTTGGTCGGGCTATGATTAACATTTGGCAAAGTGAATTTGACACATTTAGTTTTTTAAAAAAGGCCTAGTATCGAACCCTGAGGTACCCCTATATCAATAATTGATCCTGAAGACCTCTCACCAGCCACGTTTACTTTCTGGACTCTATTGGATAAATAAGACTGTATGAGGTCAATCGCCCGGTTTTTAATGCCATAATATTTTAACTTTGTGATTAGGGTTGCATGACTCACACAGTCAAAGGCCTTAGATAGATAATGCTTTTACAATAGCCTCGTTAACATAGCTAAAACTAAACTCATTCTTACATTTTGCAACACTAGATTCTAATAAAACGGAAGCTCTGGAGGCTGAAGAGTTTAACGATTTGGTCACAATTTTTGGTATATCTGAGAAAAATCTATCAAATGCATTCGCAACATCCTGTTCCTTTGTCAAAATTGTACCATTTATATTTAATTTGAACTGTATAATATTGCGAGCCCTTGATTTACTAATTTCATTATTAATTAATTTCAATGTTGCTTTTATTATATTTGTTGAATTTAATATTATTTTTCCGTGTAATCGCATACTTTGTTTGCCAGTGATGACATATGGAACTGAGACTTGGTCGCTAACTATTGGCCTCATACACAAGCTCAGCGTCGCGCAACGTGCTATGGAGAGAGCTATGTTGGGTGTTTCACTACGTGATAAAATACGCAACGAGGAAATCCGTAGAAGAACCAAAGTCACCGACATAGCACTCAAAATTTGCAAGTTGAAGTGGCAATGGGCAGGCCATATAGCTCGCAGAACTGATACCCGTGAGGATGTAAAAGTGCTCGAATGGCGACCAAGGACAAGAAAACGAAGCGTAGGACGACCACCCACTCGATGGACTGAGGAGATTGTAAAGGAAGTCGGTGGATGGAGAGGGCTCAAAATCAGTTCAGTCTCCCATCTCCCATCGCCTATTTTCCACCTCCTAATGGTGGGGATAAATGGTAGGGGTTAGGTTCGTATCGTCTGGATTGTAAAACGTCTGTGTGAGCAAAATGTCTGGGTGAAAAAAAGTCTAAGTATATACAACGTCTAGGTGGCAAAATGTATTATTTTAAAATGCCATGGTTGTAAATGGTTCTTGGTTTGCTTGGGCTGACGTTCGCAACAGCAAAGCCACGGATACACGAACTAAGAAGAAAGCCTTTAATCAAGCCGCCAAGTCCTTCAAGAAGGTTGTACGGAAGTCTCGCTCGTCTCGAATTGGCCGAATGGGTGCCAAGCTTGCGACACATCCAGCTGGCAGCAAACATTCCGGTCCTTGGCCAAGTCAGTGGAAGCGAACCTCGGCCGCCCTTCTCTCCCTCCACTACTAAAACCGGATGGAGACAACAATGCAATCGAGAAAGCGAATCTCTTTGATGCTCAATGTGCTGAAGCTTCACGTCTTAGACACCTCTAAAAAAAAACCACCTAGCTTTCTTCGATGCGAAACGATAATGCAAGAACTTCACATCCATCAAAAATAAGTGCTGAAAACGTTACGGAGTCTTGACATGAACAAAGCTAGTGGTCTGGATGGAATTTGGCTGTAGTGTTGTAAACTTTTGCCCATGAGTTTTCTCCCATACTCACAAGGCTTTTTCGCCTATCTTTGAAAACTGGAATAGTCCTAAATCCTGCTAATGTGCAACTTGTGCCCAAGAAAGGCAGTCGCGCTGACCCTTCAAATTACCGCCCAATTTCGGTCACCTCCCTCATATGTAGATGTATGCATCGTGTCCTGAATACGAACGTCTTTACATACCGTCGGTCCAATACTCAACTCGCCAAACTGAAAATTTAAGACTTTTCAGGAGAGCGAAAACAAAGTTCAAATCGCTGCTGTAAATCAGGATTTATAGATAGGTTTCAAATCGTAATAATTTAATAGCTTTAGGTAGATGTCTTTAGGAAAGTTTTTATCAAATTGCTAGAATATGAATAATATCGAAGTTATTGCAGATTGGCGAGTTTATCATGGTTAGTTTTAATAGGTAATATATCGATGTACTGAGGTAAAATATCCAATGTGGTAACTAGACGAGTATACTGTGGTGTAACACAACAAGAAAATGCATTAATTAATAGTAAACTGGCTAAAATGTAGAAGCTACAAACAAATTACTGTCATCTGTCATGATAAGACCGCCCATTGTACTACCGTGTAGCTAAACATTGTTTCTTATAACAGTCTAATGTATTTGTGGTGTGCAATAAAGTATTTTCTATTCTATTCTATTCTATCTTTTGCTAATTTAAGCTAAAGGAACTTATTGATAGGGATAATAATTAAATAAAAAACACCTAAACTTTCTTACATCATAAATTTTTCTAAACTTGTATTTTTTAAAACCTAAACTTACGTAAGAAAATCAACAGCAGGTTACATTCATTTAAAGATAAAGATAAAGATAAAGATTATTTATTTGCATAAACATGTGTAGATAGGATGATAAATTAATAGTATGTCACAACATGTTTTACCGATTTCGGTGTGCAAACCGAGAGAATGGCATGCTCTAGTGTAAACAGTGAATCAAATAACATATGAAATATTAGTATAATGTCAAGCAATAAAATTAAACAATACAATTACATAGGAAATTAAAATTTGTCATTTATAAATTCGTTAGTATTATAATAGCATTTTTCAATTAGTAATTTTTTTAATTTATTTTTAAACTCATTACCACAAAGTTTCTGGTAGCTTTTTGGTATTTTATTATAAATTATTGGTGCCATACAGACTATACTTTTATGTAACAATGCAGTTTTGGATCCAAATAAACAAAGATTATCCTCACGTCTGTTTCGTTTTACATTGTTGGACATTAGTGGAAACAGGTGGGGATTATTTCTCACAAACAATGCTACCTCAAGTATATACAAGGACGGAAGCGTAAGAATTTTGTGTTTCAAGAAGAATGGTCTGCAACTATCTGTCACACGTATTTTAAACATAGCTCGTAGACAACGTTTTTGCGTTTTAAAAACAGTTTCTTTATCTGTCGAATTCCCCCAGAAAATAATTCCGTACCTGAGTACTGATTCTACTAGGCCGTAATACGCTATTATTAGTGTTTCTATATTTACAGTTATTGATAGTCGAAATAAGGCATATGCCGAGCTGCTTATTTTCTTACTTATATACGCAACATGGCTTTTCCAATTAATTTTTCGGTCAATTTGTAGGCCTAGGAATCGTGCAGAATCTGCTTGTTGTATTTTATTATTTCGAAATAATAGATCAATGTCAGATGGATTATTATTTCTTTGATTAAAATGCATTATAAGGGTTTTTTTTAGGTTTATTTTTAAATTATTATTATCAAGCCATGTAATTATCGATGTGAATGATTGATTTATATTAGATTTATAATTATTTATGTCATTGCATTTTACAGTCACAGAACTGTCATCGGCAAACAATGTCATTGGGTGATTAAGTTTATTTGTTAGGTCATTTATATATATGATAAATAGAAGTGGCCCAAGTACGCTTCCTTGAGGAACACCATAATAAATATCTCGTGCAGTGGATTTATAAGTAACCTCATACTTTGTTTTATAGTTTAATCTTGTGATTTTTGTCACTTGTTTCCGATTCGATAGGTATGACCACATTAAATCTAAAACATTGCCTCTTATCCCATATGCTTCTAGTTTACTGCATAGAATACTGTGGTCTACATAATCAAATGCTTGAGTCATATCACAGAATATGGTGCAAACGGGATTTCGGTTGTCAACTTGACAAACAACGTTCTTATAAAAATCGTATATTGCCATATTAATGGTTTTATTTCTGCGAAAACCTTTTTGCTCAATACATAAGATATTATTTTTTTCCAAATAGTCATTAATTTCACCATTAAAATACTTCTCGAATATTTTTGAAAAAATTGATATGAGAGCAATAGGCCTGTAGAATTCCATACGTTCTTTGTTTTCCTTTTTAAAAAGTGGTTTCACTAAAGTCATCTTTAGACCTTGAGGAAAGACACCTGTTTGTATGGTGAGATTAATCAAGTAACTGATATGAGTGCATATGTATTCTTTGACATCTTTTATTATTTTTGTTGTTACTCCATCAGATCCCGTACTATTTGTGTTTTTAAGGCTATTTATAATTTTAATAACATGGTGTGGTAAACATGGTGACATAAACATTGATTTCTCACGATGAAGTATATTTGCCGTTACTTTATTTCCTGGGTAATGGTTTAACCTTGTCAATAAAATAATTATTAAATAAATTTGCAATATCTGTGGGATCTGTTATATATTCATTATCGTCATTTTTAATTTTGAGTATAGGCTCTTTAGGAGTGTTATATTTAGTTTTATTGATTACTTCCCAAGTTGTTTTAGATTTATTGATAGAGGTTTTTATTTTATATATATTTTGAGATCGTTTTGTAAGGGAAATTATTTTCTTAAGCCGTTTATTGTATAAATTATATTTAAATTTATTTTCATTATTAGACTTTGTTCTGTAATTCCAAAGCAAATGTCTTTTTCGTTTGCTACATAAACTTATGCCGCGCGATATCCATTTTGGTTTTCTTATTATTTTTATAGTAGTTTTCTCTTTTGGGAAACAGAGGTTATAAAACAGTTTAAATTGCTCGATAAAATGCGAATATGCCATAGAAGAGTCGTCAGTGGTGTATATTTCAGAAAAGGATAATTCTTTTAAACACATTTTAAATTTTTGAATATTTTCTGGACTATAATATCTGATATACTTATGCCAAAATTTGAATTTAAATTTTTTTTTCACTGGTATTCTTTTAATCTGAGCTGTGTGGTCTGATAGGCCTAATTCGAACACTTCCGTCTTACACTTCCTTTTATAGTCATAAGCAAAGTTATCAATACATGTTTTACTTGTTAAACGTGTCGGTTGCTTTATTGCTAATTTTAAGTTAAAGTTTAATAATAAGTATTCAAAACCTCTAGTCACATTATTGCTTATTAACATATTTATATTAAAGTCCCCTGCTACAACTATATTATTACAATTTAATTTGGATATATAAGTCAAAGTTTTATCTAATTTATTAAAAAATATGTTCAAATTACTTTTATGGGGAATTCTATACACACAAATAATGAATATTTTATAATCCATTAGTTCAATAGCGCAGCATTCAAATGACTTAACCAACGAAAGTTTTTTCACTTCTTGTATTTCTCTCCATTTGAGAGTTTTTTTTACTAATATGCATGCTCCGCCTCTACATTTATCACTCCTGCTGAAACATGACGCTAGGCTGTAATTTTGTAAATCCAAAAATTGTTCGCTTCCTTCTTTTATGAAGTGTTCTGTTATACACAATACATCAACATCAATATTTTGTTCCGTCAGCTCATTTAAATTAATCATCAGAGAGTCAGCTTTGTTAACCAACCCTGCAATATTTTGATGGAAAACCTGTATAGATTTAGTCTCGAAAAAACACCGAGTCTTGACCTTCGACTTCTGTGTCTTTGTCTACATCGTTTGACTGTTGTTTCGTGCTTTTGAGGATATAGTTTTGCAATTTATTTATATAGATATTTAGGTTTTTAACTAAGACACGCATGCCATGGTTATTGATCTTGCTTGTGTATTTATTAAACATGGTAAAGTCATACTTCAGTTTTTTGTTTGAGTCAAATATATAAGCGTGCTTGTGAGTTAATGTATCTAGGTAGAGGATATTATTAAAGTTTTCTACTCTCCAGTTGAATACATTCATTAAACAAGAAGACAAATTACAACATTTGTATGCTTCACTTTTTGTAATGTAGCTCTAATATTAGCAATGGTTGTATAGTAGACGTAAGTTCTGATAAATTCTTCTTCTCCAATTAAAATTATGCAAAAATCATTCATAGTGAAATCAGCTACTTTCATCTCAATGTCAGTTAGTAAGTTCTTTGTAACACTGTTAGGCTTAATATAATGGCACAGTTTCGAGTAGTTGTCTAAGCTATCTTGTGCAATCGACAATATATTATTGCATTTATTTGTACTAAGTATGCAAATCTTTTTTGGTTGTTTTTGCGGAAGTTTTTGTGTCGTTTGTTCCACATTTGACTTTATCATTTCATCGTCTTGTTTCGATCTTTGTTTAGTTATTATCTTTTTTGGTAAATCAATTGGCGTATGTCGTAGATTTGCCCTCTTTGGCGTTTGTTTTCTTTTGGAGGGGCTAATTGTGACATTTTTAAGCAAATCATTCGATTTACTAAGTTCTTGAATGCATCGTTTTTGCTCGCTGTTTTGTAGTGACAACGTTTCTATTTCTATGTGCGCACTTTTAAGCTCAGTTTCAAGTGCTTCAATTTTATCTTTGAGTTTCTGAACATCAAGTGACAATGTGTCATCCTCCGATATCTCTGGTAAGCTGTATGTAGTCTCATTATTTTGAGTTTGTGTATACTCATCGTCATCACTATGACTTGGTGGACTGTTTGATTTGGTTCTGTTTCTCCTAAATGTTATATTTTCCAGGAAGTTCATTTCTCGGAAGTTCTAGGCACTTTCAATAGATAACGGTAATTTGTATAGTTATTTTTTTTGTTAAAAAAAAAATAAAAATTAAAAAAAAATCGCTCATCTGTTAGCGAGGATTGAACTCGCGGTCCAATCTTGCCAAACCATGCAACACTTTACACGGCCACCGTACGCATTAGATACTAGGATGAAATTAGCGATACGATGCTAGACTATGATTCATACATCAGCTGTTGTCGTTGCTAGTTAAGTCCAAAGTTCACTTTTTTATTGTAAACACAATACCGTCAACTGTCGTTTTTGTGCATATTCACATTCAATGTTTATTCACTTATGGCGGCTGTACACACTCGACGAGGGCCTCTCGCCGAGAGCCTCGGCCGAGAACACTCTCGTCGAGAGCATGCCTGTACACACTCGTTCTAACATTTGAACTGAAGACTTACGCGACAATGGACGTAGAAATTGCTGCTGCTATTTGTCTTTGTGCCGTGAGCTATTATAATTTTTTTAACATTTACTATAAAAAGAAAATTAACTCGGCGACAGGGATTTCAATTTGCTCGCTTATTCGCACCCAAGCGTCATTGATACATTGCTTATCCTTGTGTTTCACATCCTTCGAGTTCCATAAAACAGGTTCTGTTTGATAGCACTCCAAAAAGTGTAATTCTCGTTCGTTAGACCACATAGTGAAACACGTCTGTTCATAAATACTGGAAAGCAACTAAGCAACGAGTGTGTGTATGCTCGCTCTCGTTTACCTCACGAGAGCCAACGAGACCCTTTGACTCGGGCGCAAAAAACCGACAAGCCACCGAGAGCGACCGAGACGAGGACGAGAGCGCGAGACGAGACGAGAGCGCGCTGTACACACTCGCGTTCGGCCTGTCTCGGGGTATCTCGACGAGTGTGTACAGCCGCCATTACTGTTCTGATTAATCGTACTGATATTGTAGTCACAAGTTATTATTATCGTTCAGAATAGATAACCATTAAATTTTTAAGAGGTTTTATCTACTTTTTACACAAATATACTGGTTCACAATGGCACTTAGATTATTCTTGTTTTGTTCTGCTTTTTACAGCTGAATCATCTCACAAACACTTGTACCGTAAAGTCACTCAGTTAAACACATAATATACACTTTTTTTGACGAAAAATTCACGTTTTAGATATTTTTAATTTATATATTTACACAGAGCTAATGTTTACATCTACGGCAACGCCATCTCTCTTTATGTTATTCATTATTTAGGTCCGAGTTAGTTTAAGTTATAAAATTGGGGTTTTCACCAGCCAACATTTTAGGAATAAAGATTTTTAGATTTTGGCCTCAATTCTGTTGGCACCAACCTAACTAGTTTTAGCTAAAATTAGGTTTAGAATGAAACTTTGGTATTCCGCTGTTACCAACTTATCCTAATTTAATTTTATCTAATTTAATTGAGCGTTCCTAATTTAGTTAGATGGTATCAACCGAATAGGTTTTACAAATGCTATGTCTAACTAAATATATTTTAGAAATGAACCAACCGAATTGCCACCATTTTTAGAAAACCTGCCTATTTTGATTGGTTGTTATGTAATAATTTTAATAAGTAGCTTAAAGAAAATATGGTGTTAAAACTCAAGAAACTGTCTACTCATTTGAAATCTCCTCTCCAACATCAGGCTCTAGAAGAGCAGAGAGAAGAGGTATTGTGTTTACAATTTTTTGTTACATCATCCAACTATGACTCGATTGTCGTGATGGGTGAAATTTTACTTATATACCGATACCTATACCTACGAACTAGTTTGTTGATTTTTAATCTTTAGAACAAATGCTATACGTTTATGTTGCCGCAAACATTTCGTATACAATGGTAAACCATTGAAACCGGTGAAATGTTCCGAGCCAGCCAAAATTAATCCAAATCAAGCCGTTTAGGCTGGCATTGATTTGCCCTTCTTTGTTTCATAAGACTCGCCTTTGAGACGTTTTTGTTCATAAATACTTATTTATCTTTCAATATTTTTTTTTTATTATTATTTTTTTCCCTCATTGACTGATCTTCAATATTTTCAGACGGATGTGAGATTGTATCGTCTTCTTGTTGTAGGGTGATCGCTGTAATAATAAATCATCCTCAATGAATTTCATTGAAATTAATTTGATTTTGTCATTTCGATCATATTAACTATCTTCCTATTAGATCATGATAAACTAATCAAAACGACTATTTTGGCGAGTCAATGCTAGTTAATGCACCTTAAATCAGCCAAATTACTACTTTAGCATAAAACTTGAACAAGGTAGATTAGCCAAACTGCCACATTAACTAATTGACTTATGTGGTTATATGTGTTTTAATAGGATTCTGCCATGGTTAAACTGTTACCTTGAAGACAACGACCACTCAGTGATCGACAATACGTTTTTCGCCGAAAGCGATCTACTGGGGATCTTCTTGCGTATGTCACGCACATTTGGAGTGAGGCTATAGAGAAATATGGTGAAGCATTAGCGGTTTCACTTGACATCTCAAAGGCCTTTGAAAGGGTCTGGCACACTAGCCTTTTTGGTAAGCTTCCAGCCTACGGATTGCCAGTTCAGTTCTGCTCATGGCTTGATGACTTCTTAAGAGAAGATCTATTCAAGTAGTTGTTGACGGCTGCTCGTCTGATCGATTGGCAATTAATGCCGGGGTACCTCAAGGGTCAGTGCTTTCTGCCACACTGTTTTTACTGCACATAAACGATCTGCTTATGCCCAGAACTATTGGGTATGCAGACGACAGTATTGTTGTGGAGAGATAATTTGCCAACGCACAAGCCAGTAAAACTGACATTCAGAAAAAAGAGACGAGATGCTTATGCGTCTGGATTTAGCTCTCCAGGTCATGTCCGATTGGGGCGATGACAATCTAGTTAAATTCAACGCATCTAAAACGCATGTTTGTCTCTTTTTGGCGTTCCCCGTTTTCCGAAATGCACCGGTAACAGTAGAAGATCATCTCGAACTCTTTGGAGTGTCGCTTACTCGGACTCTCAATTTTGGCTCCTATATGGAGTTCAAAGCCAAGACTGCTGCCATGAAGCTTGGCATCCGCAACAAGGTGAGGCGATACTTCAGCTTTCAAGGACTTTCAACATTATATAAAGCTCAAGTCCGGTCGGGTATGGAGTATTGCAGCCATCTATGGGTTGTTTCAGCCAAACACGAGCTGGCTACTTTGGACTCGATCGAACGTAGAGCATTAAGGGTGATAGGTGAGCAGCTAAGCGCTGAGACTAAGTTCCAGAGTCTCGAGCACTTGCGTAGAGTTGCTTGCCTTTCGATCTTTTATAGAATACATTTCGGAAAATGTGCCCAGGAATTGCACGATCTTATTCCACCATCTCCCTTTCACAACAGGATAAGTAGACGTACCGATCAATACTACCTATCCATACCTTGTCAGTCTACCACCCTTACGAACAAAGCGCTTTGCTTCCACATTTTTAATGCTTACAGCCAATGATTGGAATGCTTTGCCGTCGTATGTCTTTCCTGAAAATTACAATCTGGGTCTCTTCAAGTCAAGAGTAAATAGGTATCTTCTAGACCTGCGTGCCCTGGTCGTCAGCCACATCGTCGCTTGAAGGATGAATTGACACCTAAATTCACCTAGTATGAAAGTAGTTTCAAAGAGGACCTTGTATTGAATAAAGTATATTTGTTATTATACTGTTTTATTCATTTGGCTTTTTATTATACAATATTTTTTTTAAATGCGTTTTTTTAACTACAAACTACTGAATATTCAAAATATTTTAGAATAATTTGAAACTTACAGGTTATTCTAATTTATTTTGAGGGACTAAACAATTAGGTACTTAATTATAAAAGTACCTATCTAGTTTTGTCGCTTTTTACTGAAATTGTAATAAATAAAACAGAATAATAATTAAGATTAAATTAAGTCATTTATTGTAAGTCATTTGGTACTTAGCACAAATTTTACTGAAAACAAGATGACACTCCAAAACAATTTTTTTTTATCATAGATAGACCTACGTTTGACCACGAACTCAGCTTACTACCTTCACTACGAAATACTAATACAATTGCGGACTTTTTTGTAGACCTTTTTAAGGTGTACAATACTGCAGTACATCATTTTGATCTATCTCGTAGGGTTCAGCCAGCGTTTGCAATGTAAGCGCAAAATAATGTGTTTATTTACGACATCACATTAAAAACCTCCAAAATTATCAGTGTTTCTCTACTATATTATGAATGTATTATACATTCTAGTAACTGGTGATCTAAATATCGACATTTGCAAGCCTACGATAAGCCAAGTACCCGACTACCTGTGCCTTATGGCATCGCACTGTTTACTCCCTGCTATTACCATCCCGACTAGATATAACGCGTGCTTAGACCATATTTTTATTAAATCTAACTCTAAATCAGTCGGTATAGTTTGTAAGTCATCGATAACAGATCACGACATCGTAATTTCTGGTTTGTCACTCGAGTCTAAATTAAATCGTAGCCATGGTCCTCGGTGGCGTTCAAAAATTGATTTTGACGCTCTAGCCGCTGAAATCAATGTCTGTGATTGGTTAACCGTAATAACGGACATAACAGTAAATGGTGCAACTACAAAATTCTACGAATTAGTCAATAAATTAATAATAAAACATACTAGTATAATTAAAATAGGACGTAAACTAGTAAATATAAAACCCTGGATTACTCCTGGTTTGATTCGATGTATGAGGAACCGTGACAAACTCCATAGTGAGTCTAGAGCTTTGCCGGGTGATATGGAAAAACATAAAATCTACACCAGGTACCGAAATTTCTGTAACATGCTTATCCGCAAGGTTAAAATGGAATACAATAGACAACAACTTGAACAATGTAAAAATGATCCAAAAAGGTTATGGAAAACTATTAAAAATGTCTGTGAATCTACACGCCATCACAATGCTGCAACAGAATTATTAACTGCTACCAACGATGAGAAAAGGTCTCTTAATTTCTGCAATCAGCATTTCGCCTCAGTAGGAAAAACACTAGCGGACAACATTCTAAATAGACTATCAGAAACTCAAAAGTCCTTGGTTAACTCTTACCGACCTCTCAGGTTGGTTGCACAGTCTCTCTATCTCTACCCGACAGACCCAAATGAAATCTACAAGATAATTGCCAACTTCAAAACTGAAAGCTCTCCAGGTCTTGATAAGTTAACCGCTGGACTATTGAAAAAAACACTCCCGTCATTAATTGTACCTTTAAACTACATTTTTAATCTAAGTCTGGCGACTGGCTCTTTCCCAGACTGTTGGAAAATCGCTGCTGTTTCGCCCATCTACAAATCAGGTCCCAAGAATGCACCTGATAACTACAGACCAATTGCTTTGTTAAGCGTAATCTCTAAAGCACTTGAGAAGATTGTCAGTAATCGGCTTGTGTCATTCTTAGAGAAACATCATCTCTTGTCAGATCGTCAGTTCGGCTTCAGAAGGGGAAGATCGACCGAAGACGCTGTCACGCTTTTAGTTAATCTAGTTTCATCGTCTGTTGAGAAGGGTGAGCGCTGTATCGGAGTATTCCTCGATCTGGCAAAAGCTTTTGACACCGTCTCGGTCGACCTACTCTTAAAAAAGCTGGAATCTGCAGGAGTTAGGGGAGTTTCACTGGCTTGGTTTGAAAGTTACCTTTTAAACCGAAGGCAGTGCGTAAACGTCGGTAGCAATCTTAGCTCACAGCTTCCCATTGACTTTGGCGTGCCTCAGGGCAGCATTCTTGGCCCCACACTTTTTACGCTTTATTTGAACGACCTTCTCCAATTACCATTAACAAATGCGGAAGTCATAGCATACGCAGATGATACAGCTATTTTATTCCATGGCTCTAACTGGGATCTGGTTAAAGGCTATGCAGAGGTCGGACTCTCTGAGGTAAGGAAGTTCCTAAACAACAACCTTCTCACACTTAACGTTACGAAGACTAATTACATCGCATTTTCTAAAACCTCTGTCGCAAGAGCTCCCAGAGACCTGATACTCAAACTACATACTTGCTCATATGATCCATTCAGTTCAAATCAAAGCTGTTCTTGCAATACAATTGATCGTACACCAGCTCTCAAATACCTTGGCATAACATTGGATGAAAATCTAAATTATAAAAAACATCTCTCGGATTTAGCTGGACGAGTTAGAAGGCTCATATCTATTATGAAAAAGCTTAGAAACTGCTCGCCAGCTGACATCTTAAAGCTAGTTTATACCGCTCTCTGTCAGTCTATAATCCAGTACTGCATCTCTGTTTGGGGCAGCGCGGGAAAAAGCTTTCTCATACAGGTAGAGAGAGCTCAGAGGGCGCTGATCAAAGTCATGCTTAATAAACCTTTCCGTTTCCCAACCGACACCCTCTACCAGGAGTTTAACGTTTTGCGAGTCCGCCACCTCTTTGTCCTTAGCGCAACGATTAAAACTCACAAAAGTATAAGGGATCGTACAGATTACCTAGACATATGTGAAAGACGTTCTTACAGAATCCCTATCCCAAAAACTCATTCTGAAATGGCATGACGAAGTCCGAATTTTTCACTTCTGAACACCTACAACAATGTTTGTAAAAAGTGTGACATTAGGGATTGCACTGCTTATACTTGCAAAAGGACTATTCAGCAATGGCTTCTTAGTCTTTCGTATGATGAGGTAGAAGCTTTGATAAAGCTCGTTCTCCGAGCAAAAAAAAAAAAAAACTCACTTACTTTCATTCACTCACCTGCACATATACATACATACACACACGCATACACACATCCACATACACAAACACACACACACACACACACACACACACACACACACACACAATATATGCATGCAATCTAAAACTGCCGATTTTAACATTTGTAATATGTACACTAAAGCCAAACATCGCCAAAAATGTATTAATTAGGTAACTCGAGCTCATGAGACCCAAGATACAGGCTTCTACGCCTAGTTTGGGCCTCGCTGATACTGTAAATTAGTGTAATTCTTTTTGGCAATATATATTCTTATTCTTATTCTTATATAAACCTTCCTCTTGAATCACTTTATCTATTAAAAAAAACCGCATCAAAATCCGATGCGTAATTTTAAAGATCTAAGCATACAACGCGACAGACAGACAGCGGAAAGCGACTTTGTTTTATACTATGTAATGATAAGCTTTCTTCAAAAGACTAACTTTTATGTATGCTTTCAATTTCTTAATAGGGAGTTTTCAGGAAGTTAAAATTTTGATTGATTTTTGATAAAGGAATTATTTACTTTTTCTAGTTACAAAATTATTGGAATAACCATGTAACTATCTAATAATAAATAATAAATATAGAAATGCAAAAGATCAAAACCTAAACTACCAAAATGGCGGAGGTCATGCGCCAACAACATTGCATTATGATAACAAGACTACCCTATCCCACCTAACGCCACCGGAACGACGACAACAAAAATTGTCTTTTACGCTCAAGCTGCTGCCAAAAACACAGCAACTATGCTTCCAATTAACATACCCATGAAGAGCATTCTCAAGACAAGAAGCTAGATGAAATCCTCAAGCTTATAACTATTGACAAGCGACAAAAAAAAAAAAATTATGGCACCAAAATTGCTATACCTAAGGGTAAAAAAGTATTAACAATCTCATGTTCATGGCATGGAACTGTATTGGACTACACATACTGCCTCGTACTCAAGACATTTCACAAAATAGTCGCACATTAAACAAAAGGTTACAAATCCTAACATGCAGTACAGCCAACAAAGAAGGAGGTGGAAGTGGTGTACCCATTCTTCATGATGTTCTAAGTACATTATGAAGAATCAACATTGAAACATCTAAGTTACATTATCAAGTAGTAACATTTGATAGAACACCATGAAGAATGTAAATGAGAAGAACTAGACAGTAATAGGAAACCATGCGTTAGAAATATTTATATAAAGAAACCGTGCTTATTGTTTTAGACCTGCGCATATTCCTTGCATTCTGATTTTAAACGAGCTAAGTAAATATCAACACTATGATGATGCCTGTTAGGTCGTTTTCCATAAAATACATCTAGAGCGAATGGCATAGCTCTGTCGAAATAATATTGTCTTCTACGTTGTGTCATACCAAACGTATGTGTTAACCAATTAACGGTAAGTTTGACATATTCATCTTTAAATTTCAAAATGCCCATATCTACTGCATTATTATTGGCGAGGACGTTTGCGTCGACCATGGTGTTATAACGGCTCCGCAGTATCGAGTAAAGTAGAAGTTCATCGTTGCCATCTAAGTCTTCGTTACTGCAGTTTACGTTGGGCTGGTTTTCGATACGATATGCTTGTAACGCCTTGTCCATTGCATCTTCGTGTTTTTTTTCTAAATCATCCGGATGCAGGCAGCTGCTCGTCAGCTCAGACAGGGATATTGAATTATCATTATATACCATAAGTCCCTTTTCGAACGGTCCCTTGTTGTTTGGTTTCATAAATTTAAACTGAGACAAGATAATTTGTTTCAAATTCGATTTAAAAGTATCTTCTGTATAATTGTCGCGGAAATTCCTTCTAGATTCAAATTTTTTGAGGGCTCGTGCTAAAGCTTTTTGATGTTCATCCACTAACGCGCTCGGGCTAGGCTTAGGATTCTGGTTACATAATTCGGTCATGAAGTTAAAGTATTCAGCCTTTAGTTCATCGACAATGGTATTATTATTGTATGTATTCGTCATTTCAAGCACTGAGTATACAGATGCTAATTCTTTAATAAATTGATCTCTGTCTGCATCCACTGCAGATACATTCCTGTTTTTGAAAAATGCCTTTTTGGCAGCTTCGATAGCATCTTCGTGTATTTTTGTTAGATCATTTGGATGCACGCACAGTTCTTCTACTATTTTATCGAAAGCAGCAAAACCTCTTATTTTGGCTCTCACAGTTTTTGCCGCGTTTATCTCTATGAACTCGTTTAATCGGTTCTTCATGTCCGCTTTGAGTGTCTCAAATTTTTTTTTAATTTCTTCTGGGTCACCTAACAGCGCTTTTTCATTGAAAGTGGTACAAACAGCATCCATCTCCTGTATATGTAGATTGATGACATCATCCGCTGGCATGCTGGGTGCCGCCAATCCACATGCACGCTTCATATTATTCTCAAACTGCTCATAAGTTTCATTATAAACTATCATAAGGAAAGTTTCTGATGTTGCCTGTAATATAGTCGTCGGTGAAAAAACAGTGTCGCTATTAAAAATACACATGTATGTCTTGAAGTAGCTGAATAGCTCTCGACACTTAATAGGATGTCCACCGATCATTTTCATGGTGAGGTTTTTCGAACTGAATATGGAAGAGACGAGCTCTTCCAAGGATTCTTTAAACATTGACTTTATTTCCCCATACTCTCCAGTAAAGCCGGGCTCCGCTACGTTAAGTCCAGGGTGTGCCATTAGACAGCAGGCGACTTTATCAAAACTAGTAAGAATGTGCTGACGTAACTCTTTCAGTTCTTTTGGCTGTCTCCTGGTGACGTCAAATACTTTTTTTAAATAGTCTTCGCCACCGACATATCCATGACGAAACTCGTGAACATGCATCCAATCCCTGACTAGAAACACCAGCCCTTGAAAAGCTTCTCCGGTTTGATCTTTCATCAGTTTTGCGTAGTCGATCAATAACTGTAGTTGGTGTAAATCGTCCTCTTTGATGCTGGAAGTTAAATTGTAGATCTGTATCGAGGATAGCAGGGTAGACAGTATGAACATGGTTGAGCTGTCGCGAAAGGTGCTGCTGTTATCGAACGTGCCTTGCGTGTCCATCAGAAGAACCACTACTTTTTCACCAGTTTGTAATTCTTTAGTGAATGGTTTGGACCACATGACTATACCTGTAGTGTTCCTCTCGTAGCCCCCTCGCCAGCTGAAGCCAGTGAGCGGTTCGGTGTCTTTACCTAACCACGAGCCGTCCGCACAGGCCGCCGGTGTCGCCGTAAGGTACCTTACGAAGAAGTTAAGCAGGAAGGACTTGCCACTGCGGTATGTCCCCGCAACGCTCACTACTACCACGGGCAGGTCTTTAATCTCCTCATTCACCAAAATTTTCTCTAACTCCTCCTCATTCAGATGGTAGGAGAGGTTGTCTTCCACCGTCACTACTTGCACAGCTTGCCCACCTTCATTCATGCTGTAAATAACCGTTTATAAGACTAATCTCAAATTATAAAACCCATGAGTGGAGTAAAGAAGGCTAGTGAAAGGCCCCACCATCTATATCTGTAATTAGGTACCTTCTAATGAATTTTGTCCTGTCTGACGGACTGACTAATTCGTAATATATAGACAATGCACAGCCTAAACCGCTGGTCGTAGGGACTTCTTAGTCTTAGTATTTCGTCTTAGTACCTAAGTAGAAGTGTAAAAAAAAAACCGGCCAAGTGCGAGTCGGACTCGCGCACCGAGGGTTCCGTACAAACCTTTAGGTATACTTAAAAGTAAAAGTTCACCCATCACGACAATCGAGTCATAATTATGGTATATTTATTGCAAAAAAAAATTCTTCTAGATCTCAAGAAAGGGGTAGTAAGTTAAATATTATTAAAAATATTTTTATTATATGATGTAACTAAAAATTTACGGTTTTCCCAATTTTTCCATTATCTGTGCTATAGGACGTAGCATCGTACCAAATTTCAAGACAGGGACAATAAAAACTGAGTAATTGATATAAATTTCAGCTTGATACCTCCACGCGTTCCTGAGAAAAAGGGTCTTGACAGACAGACTGACGGACGGACAGACGGACGGACGGACAACAAAGTGATCCTACAAGTGTTCCGTTTTTTCCTTTCGAGGTACGGAACCCTAAAAATATGTTTTTCAAGTTCAACCTCTAAGCTGAAAAAGGAAGTTGACGTTGGTTTAAAATATCGTGATTCTGTGAACGTACAAACATGAAACTTGGCATAAATATTATTTAATATATTCTGTCTATGTTAAAATACCTACCATAAAACTTTCCCTGTAACCCTGTAGGGGGTGTCCATTTATCTATCGGACCACCAACAAAAGATATACTAGCATAGATAGGTACCTACACATAAAATAGGCACAAAAAATGTGCTCTTCAGACACCTACAGGTGATCACATCATGCACTAAACAACATAGATAAGCTGTAAAATATTATTATGTTTCTTTCTTAAAGTACTTATATGTTTTAAAAACATAATTATGTTACCTACTTTATGCACCCAGACACAAATGTTTGTTCTGATGGGATTAAAATTACCAACCTACAGCGCAAAAGGTAAAGCTACTACCAACTGAGCTAATAGATTAGTCTTACAATGTAGGCAAAGATAAAACAAGCTGAAGTATTCAACAAAACGTCAAATATTGATAATAGCACACCTTGGTTTTTATGTAGGTACCTAAACAAATAAATGAAAAACAATAATGAGAGTTTTTTTAAAAAGCAAATGGTACGTGCATAGCACGTTAATGTTTGTATGGGAACTTTTTAACCAGAATGCGTCCTTCGCGTAGTTTGATGTGACCTACGAGAACCTACCTACTACTTTCCTAAAGTTAAAATAATTTTATATGTTGAGTCTATCTTACTTGAGCACTGTGACTTCGCAATGGCTCCACAACGAATAATTGCTTTTATCGTAAAGATAGCGGAACGTACATACGTTCTAGATTAGGTATTTATTTAGCGATGCAGCGCGACTTCGTTCCTGCGGTTCGCAACTCCACGCAAATTAGAAAGTTGCTATGAAGTTCTGTCCGCCCGAAGCATTTTCGTAAAGAGCCTGATAGGTAATATTTATATTTCGATTTTCAGTGGTAGATACGTAATCTATATGTATAAAAATGTTATGTTGGTTTGTGTACGCTTCAAAAACTCAAAAAGTTCTGCACCGATCGAGCTGAAATTTTAGTATGATATATAATCCGCATTAAGGATTGATTTTATCTATATTTTTTGTACCACATCGAAGCGTGGCGGGGTACAGCTAGTTATGTATATAAATGTACAAACCTTCCTACTTTGCTACTTATTTTTTTAATCGTCGTAAATCCATCCAAGGTCTAGACAGCCTCTGTGGCGCAATGTACCAAGGCCTGAGGCTGAGGCCTGAGGCCTGCGGCTGAGACGCAGAAAATTTGTATGACCTGCAAGTATTTGTCTCGGATCTGGGTGTTTCTATGTATAGGTAACATGAACGTATATACAAAAAAAGTGTATAAAGTAAACCTATATCAGGCATGTGGTTCTAAAACACAAGCTCTGCTTCGGGGCCAGGTGAAGGTGCGCGAAATATCCGGCAAAAAGAAACTAACCTCAAATTAGAAGTAATGTAAAAGGCATCATAATATAAATATTTACAGAAATGTGCAGAATAATATAAAATACATATGAAACAGTTGAGCTATCTAAGGAGCATATGATCTACCAATAGATAGCTCAACTGATCCAGATCAGGGGGTAATTCTGTTAATTTTTCGTAAGCTTGATTGGAATCGATCAGCAGCCGAATGCCAGCATTTTACGTGTTTTCGTATTCTGCTAATGAACACCGGCTTAGCTTACGCTACGTTTAAGAAGTCGTCAACGATCGATGAGATATTTTCCTTTATTTGTTTAGAGATAAGAGAATAGGTTTTAAGGTTATTATCGAACCGTAGTTGGAGCCAAAACGTAGATGGATTGGAATATAACGGTAAGTGTTGTAAATTAACAAAATTGAGGCCCTGGGAGGCTGAGACCCAAGACACTGGCGGCATGGCCACGTTGAATGGCAATGCTAATAAGCTGGGCCTTTTGGCTCACGCGATGTTTTTACTAGACGCCGTGAATTTAGTCATATAAGTACCTATTATATTTTCTTTCATGATATGTTAGGTACGTTGGAACCTACTTATACTTACCTCCTTAGATAGATTACCAAAGACACATAATTTGCACCCATCCAAACAATTTTACATATGTTTTATATCGTTACTAGCTGACCCAGCAAACGTTGTTTTGCCTTACTGAACATAAAAAAAATGTTTGGGGTGAGCCACCCTTAACGCTTAGGGGTATAAAAATTAGTTATAAACGTATTCTCAGACCTACTGAATATATATATAAAATTTCATCAAAATCGGTCAAGCCGTTTCGGAGGAGTATAAACACGAAAACTGTGACACAAGATTTTTATATATATAGGGAGGGATAGATAAGAGATTCGAGATATACTTCGATAGCTATAAAATCTGCTGATAAAAATATTGTTAGGTCTATCAAAATCGAAAAAATCTTAGCAACTCAGGTTGGCACTACATTACTCGTACATACCTACTTACTATCTATTTCTATCTAAAATTTATTATCTACTAAGTATAAACTTTGTACTTTTTTTATAAAGATGATTTTTAGACATGAATCATTTATTTTATCTATTTCCATGTATATGTCCTTGTATTGTACCGTATTATGTACCAACCTTTATAAATGACCTCAAAAGAACCTATTTAGTTTTTGATTTTGTCATTTATTGACATCCAAGGAAAGTTGTTTACGTTGAAAAACATCGATTTATACACAAGAAAGCAGGCACAGAACCAGGATACGTGGTTTCCGCAGAAAATTGTGATTGTTTTAGCTTGAAACTTAATAAAAAAAATGTCGAATCCATGTCTTTTGGAACCAGACATAATAGCAGCGACAGAAAATGTTATGCCCGATTTGAACAACGACTTAGTGCTTGCTAAAAACTTCTTGAAGCAGCAGAGCGCAGCCACTGGAGATTCACTGTATGTACCTAAAGAAAAAGATCCTTCATTTTCATTTAGTGACACTCGTGCTTCGGTCTTGCTAAGATTGTAGTCCAAGCTTAAGGTGTAACGCTATGACAGATGCCTTTTTCCACCACCAGGATGCCTCTGAGACGCACTTTTAACCTTTCACCACACCGGTTCGAAATAACTAGTGACACGACTCGATAAAAATAATGACCACCAGGGTTGCCCAAGAGATCACTAGAACATACGAACTAAAGTAGCCTGTTCTTTCTAGGTAGGTAAGTGTCTCTACCTTACATAGTGATTTTTTAAATTTACCCCAAGGTATGACCACCTGGTAGACATGGTTCAGAAGATCCTATCCCAGAAACCCCCAGACGTGGTGGACAACTTCGAGCAGTACTCTTGGGAGGTGAAGCAGGAGAAGTTCCGTCCGAACTTTGATTTGCTGAACGATGTGTACCTATCACCGCCACAGCTGTCGATCGTGAGGAGGGTCGACGAGATGTTCAGGGTAACCCTATTTGAAAATAATAATAGGAAATCTTAACCCTGACCAAATAGGTTACAGCAGAATTGCCATGTCACTAGGATTTCCTTTAATATGCACACGCAAGAGAGATGAAGCATATAGAGGCTTTCTGCGTGTGCGCTGCAGAATCAATTCTGATATGGACCAGTCGATTATCTAGAAAGAAAGAAAGAAAAACATTTATTTAACACACACAAAACACAAGAGAACACTTGAGCGTAAAACAGACTAAAAATAGGCCCCAAGGGCCATCTTATACAAACACATACACATTTATACAACACACAAAACAAACAAAAATCAACTAAGTATGGGTAAGTCAAAGTCAAGTCAAAGTCAAAGATGATTTATTCAATACAATCACAAGGATCACTTTGATACGTCTTACATACTAGGTGAATTTAGGTGCCAATTCATCCTAACCCAAGCTCGAGAAGAATTGGCAAGAAACTCGTTTTGGTCCTAGCGCTTTTTTAAATGATCCATCTTATAACTACCTTAACTACGAAATACTAATACAAGAGAATTTATACATTTCAAGTGTGTCGGTTAACTGTCTGACGGCAGAGCGACATGAGGCCATGCATTCTTATCAATAATATAGTCATCTATATTATAATAAGCTTTCTTCAAAAGACTACCTTTTATGTATGCTTTAAATTTCTTAATAGGTAGTTTAGTCGCAATTTCAGGAAGCTTATTATAGAAGCGCACCGTGTTCCCCATAAATGACTTATTAACTTTTTGTAGTCGAAACCTAGGGATGTATAATTTATGTTTATTCCTAGTGTTGATTTTATGAAGGTCACTATTTTGCTGAATCCCATCTCTATTTTTATGTGTGTATAACAAATTTTCATATATATATATTGTGAAGCTATTGTGAGAATATTAATTTCTTTGAATATTTCTCTCAAAGATTCTCGTGGTTTCATTTTATAAATGGCACGTATTGCCCTTTTTTGAATTACAAATATTTTACCAATATCAGCTTCTTTCCCCCAGAGAATGATGCCGTATGACATAACACTATGGAAGTAACTGAAATAAACTAGTCTAGCTGTAGCTTCATCAGCAAGCCACCGTACGCACGAACTGCATATGCAGCGGAACTAAGCCTACCAGCAAGTGTTTGTAATTTGTGGTCCCCACTGTAGTTTTGCATCAATATTAAGACCTAGGAAGATCGTGGAATTTACAAGATTCATTGCCTCTCCATATATTTCGATGTTGAACGGGCTATGAATAACATTTGGCAAAGTGAATTTGATACATTTAGTTTTTTTTGAATTAAGCAAAAGATTATTTACAGTGAACCAGTTAAGAACAAACGATAAGGATTCATTTAAGTTATCGCAAATACTGGTTTTACCTCTATCAACTTTAAAAATTAAAGACGTATCGTCTGCAAATAAAACTATATCACAAACCTTTTTTACAAACAAAGGTAAATCGTTAACGTATACTAGGAATAAAAAAGGGCCTAGTATCGATCCCTGAGGCACCCCTATATCAATAATTGATCCCGAAGACCTCTCACCAACCACGTCTACTTTCTGGACTCTATTGGATAGATAAGACTGTATGAGGTCAATCGCCCGGTTTTTAATGCCGTAGTATTTTAACTTTGTGATTAGGGTTGCATGACTCACACAGTCAAAGGCCTTAGATAGATCGCAGAATACCCCAACTGCATCCTGTGACTTCTCACAGGCCTCAAATATATTCTTTAAGAGCGCTATACCTGCATCAGCTGTTGATCGACCTTTAGTAAATCCGTATTGATTCCTATGTAGCAGGCCGTTAACGTTAAAGTGGTATAATAACTGATTAAGAATCATTTTTTCAAAGATTTTACTTAACGCAGGTAATATCGATATCGGTCTATAATTAGCGAGATCACTTTCACTTCCAGACTTAAACATAGGAATGAGTTTACTGTGTTTCATGAGATCGGGAAATACTCCCTCGTCGATACATCTATTAAAAATATAAGCTTAACATGATGCAATATCTAAAATAATGACACCCAGCACCTTTGTATACATTCCCCAAAGATCTTCTGTATTTTTTATATAAATTAATTTGAATGCTTTTACAATACTAGCCTCGTTAATGTAGCTAAAACTAAACTCATTCTTACATTTTGCAACACTAGATTCTAATAGAACGGAAGCTCTGGAGGCTGAAGAGTTTAACGATTTGGTCACTATTTTTGGTATATCTGAGAAAAAACTATCAAATGCATTCGCAACATCCTGTTCTTTAGTCAAAATTGTACCATTTATATTTAATTTGAATTGTATATAGCCCTGTTAATGTAGCCCTTGATTAACCTGTTTCATTATTAATTAATTTCCAAGTTGCTCTTATTTTATTTGTTGAATTTTTTACTATTTTTCTCAAAAACAGTGACTTCGCCGCATGACAAACTTTTTTGAAGATTTTTGAGTATTTCCTAACATATAAGATAAAAACTGGATCATCTAACAATGTCTCTCTGGTAGCATATAATTCATACAATGTATTCCTACTTCTATAAATGCCCGGTTCAGCGCAGTCGACAAATCTAGCACAATTTTTTGTTTTGCATGTTTTGACTGTAAATATATCAGCATGTTCTTTAATTATTAAATTAGACAATGTGGTGAAAAGATCATTTGGGTCATCGATGCATGGTACAAGGGAAACTTTGTGTTCAATTCTACTTTGAAATGTTTTGATGCGGCTCTCTGTAATAGGTCGGTGAGTAAAGTTCTGAGCTTCAACTCATCACACGATCACAAGAAAAAGTGGCGCAGTGACCGTAATGGTCAGAACTAAAATGTTTTAGTACACACTTATGAACTGGTGTGCAACTGCAATAAATGTTATTTAGTGTATTGTTAGTGTCCCTCTTGTAGGTTCATCAAAAAGAGGACTTAAATTGAAACACTTAAATCATTTTAAAATTCTTTCAGATACTGGATCAATCGGAATATTTATATTAAAATCACCACAAACTAATATGATTTTATCACAAGCTAATTTTTGCAATACTTCTTCCATAGTACATTCATATAACCCAAAATCAGCATTGGGAGGACGGTAAACGCTCACGACGACATGCCGCTCCAGCTCGACACACGACACCTCAATAGTTCTTTCAATAGAAAGATTTCTAATATCCCTACGCTCCTTGCATTTTAAGTTATTTTTTACAATAATTAACGAGCCACCATAAGAAATAAGCCCTTCCTGCAAACCTATCAACATTTTAGTGTGGCTAAAAAGGTTTAATCTCAGCATGTGCTACTTCCAGGCACGGAAGTAGCGCTGGTTTTCAGATTGAACTAATTTATAGGAGCGACCTCACGAAGCGAAAACAACACGAAAAAATAAAAATAAATAAATATTTTCGAACAGTGTACCTTAACATATTACATAAATGTACAGAATAATCTACTTTTATTCTAACAAAACACACGCTCAATGGTCGGATTGAGTCGCTCGAATGTGTCTAAAGTCCTACCTAGGCAGATAACGGGTTTTAATTAGAAAATTTGCAGCTGGTGGCCAGCAAGTCGGAGATGAAGGATGAAATGGGAGAGGAAGAGCAGGAACTGGACCTCGAAGAGGAGAACGTAAAACCCAGGATTGCTGATCTTATCGACCATAATTATTACTTTCGAGAGGTTAACTCTATTTGTTTATGGCGTCGTAATAAGCTACTTATTCAATTCCTACCTTTAGATACTATCTTTAGAAGTTGTATGTTCTTTAAGAACGTATATTGAGAGACAAGCAATAAGCCTGTGTAGCAAAGGTACGCGGACAAATGGCTTATCTTCCCTATTCTGATACATTCTCAGGCAGGTTACGGTCTTCCCGCCAGCGAATGCTACGCCGTCTACATTGCGCTAAACATGCTCGCGATCCAGAATCCCGTGGCCACAGTCAGGTTCTTCGGCAAGATCTTTGGCACGGAGGCGAACTACTACATCGCTGAAACCGATCTTACGCTTGAAGAGCTGGATAGGAGGATACGGGTAACTATCAGAATCATGAAATTATATTCTAAACATTTATTTGTGTTTTCTTGAGGTTAGAATACTTTGAATAATTTCAGGAATTTGAGCTTAAAGATATGCCTGGTGAAGGAGAAGGCGAAGGAGAGAGTCCAATTCAAGAAAATGAAGAACAGAAAGAAATTAGTAAGTAAACTAAACCAGCCGCGCTTCCATTGCTGCCTGGAGACATCGAGTGAGTGCTAAGCGTTCCATAAATGGGCCACCATCGTTTGGTTCCGGGAATGCTTCACCAAGGATTCCTTCTTCTCAGTAGTAAGAAGGAAGCGTGGATTTACCTCGAAGGATATCACAGTCGATGAAGATTTTGCTATTTATGTAAACGAGCAATCTATGAAAAATAATCAACTACCTACTTAACAAATTTAAAATGAAATTTAAAATTAATATATGCTTGATCATTTTAGTAGGAGAAGGAGAAGCAAGAGAAGAGAAAACCAAAGAACTGGTGCCACCAAAGCTGCCCTCAGAACCAGTATCGACGTGGCAGCCACCTGAACCAATTCCAGTTGAGAGGCCGGGACAAGGAGTTAACAAGAAAGTACGTTTCTTTCCCAATTATTAATATTTTGTTCTAGAAAGGTAAAATATTAATGAAACTATGACTCCTTTTGAACTCCTTGACGTTATGGCAGCAGGAATCTAAATTTAGGTGTTCTCGGTTTATTTTTAGGTGTTCTGGGTTTGCAACAATCCAGGGGAACCGTGGGTTTGCCTGCCGGACTTGACTCCTGACCAGATACGCGTCGCCAGGCTTACTGTAAAATGCATGACTGGGAATCTGGAAGCTGAGGTACCAGACTAGTCTTCAATAAAGCGTTTAATCGTCTCATCGAAAGTTGATTATATCGGTTAATGGAACTATTGAAGTCCGCACTTAACCTAGGAACTTATAAAAGTTTATAAAATGTTCTATGCTAATAATTTATGAGCCTATAAACCTACTACGTAGTAACATTGTCTTATCATCGATCGTAATTTGCTAGATATAATATAATTTATGGAGTAGGTACCGCAGGGAACACACGCATGGGTCCACTATTCTTTATGGTCTGAACAAACTGACCATTCCATCGTTGTACATTTGCCTGTTAGGTATTGTTGCGCCCGATATATAGCTCCATCTGTTGACAGGCGGACGCAATAAATATTCACCTACAACGCCATCTGGTATCGAGTAGATGCATACTACAAAGTACACGTATCGAATGCAAATGAGTAAACGAGATAGCAATATCTCTCTATTTCAAGCGAACATTTTAGCGCGTTCCGTTTCGTTCTCGAACGTTCGAGTATTGTCGCGGTTTTGCGCGACTTACTCGACGCTCGTGTAAATACGGCGGTGGTTTGCGGATGCAGTCAGTCTATTCTCGGCTAAGCAAGTGATAAAAGTGTGAAAGTTTCGAAGTGTTATCAGTTGTGTTGTAGTGTTGTGACTCATATTGTGTTCTATTGGAAAGTTTACTAGTAGAATCAGTGGATTAAGTTCTGTGTGTGGTAACTTTGAAATTAAAGTTATTATTTGGTAAAATCGACTGATTTCGTAATTTATCAGTACCCGGCTCGTAACAGTATTTTATTAGAATTAAATTGGAAGTTTTAAATGCTTGTTAATTATCCAGATCCAAACCTTCCCTCCATTCAACGGCACCGAGCGCAACTACCTGCGAGCTCAGCTCGCTCGAATACAAGCTGCTACTTCCATCTCTCCGCAGGGATTCTACACTTTCGGCTCGGGAGAGGAGGAAGAGGACATTGACATGGAAGAGGGCGCTGGTAAACTGTTGTTCTATTAATCTACCAGGTGGTAATCAAGAACAAGACTCTCCTGTCGTTACGTCTCATTTGCTTCATTGTCTTTTATACGTAAACACGCTTGATGCACAGTTCCGCTTGGAGGTAGAATAGCAGAGAAATCCACCAGTCGGCTTATTAAACATAATTTAGCTGTTCTAGCACTCGTTCTTCATCTAGTTCTACCTCTTAAAAATACATTGTAAATGTAAATCAGTTTGGCTCAACACTGCGTTGAGGAAAACCGGATAATAAATATTAAAAATCAACATCTTGTTAAAAGATTTGGATGTATCTCCAGGTGACCTGGCTTTCAACCCCAACCCGTTCTACCAAGGACACACGCTGAAGGATTTGTTGGATCAGAACTACACGTACTGGGTGCACCACGGACGGCATATTCTACCGCAGGGGCGCACTATCTGGTGGAACCCTAATGCTGAGATGGTAAGATCTTATTTTAGTCGTAGTCACAGTGCCGATTCCCTCATAACTTTGTAATTTGGTGAATAATTTTACGTGATTATGCACAAGCTACCGCATAGTTTGCAGCAGAGAACTTCAACGAATTTATCACCAACGTAGCACTGCCTTTCAATGACGACTTTTAGGTAGTGGAACTTTTGGATGCAACTTATGTGATTGGAGTTGTCAATGAGCGACTGAAAGGTATCCCTGAATGCCAACCAGTACTTGTATGAACAATCGAAGGTAGGTCAATATCAATATAGTTGGTAATTTAACTGACATTGTATCACTAGATGTTACCTACCTATTGGTGGCAATTCGGTTGGTTCATTTCTAAATTTAGGAATGTCTAAAATATATTCTAGTTATTCATATCATTTGTAAAACCTATTCGGTTGGTACCATCTAACTAAATAAGGAACACTTAATTAAATTAGATAAAATTAAATTAGGATAAGTTGGTAACAGCAGAATAACAATGTTTAATTTGACAGTCTAAACCTAATTTTAGCTAAAATTAGTTAGGTTGGTGCCAACCGAATTGCCACCATTGCCCATTTTTACTAACTCTAGAAAACACGTAAAAATCTGGGCAGCGCGTAATGGTTGTAAGTAATAACTAATGTAGGTATAAATTTTTTTGATAGACGAAAATGTAAATAAAAGCCGATGTTCTGAATAGAAGTTAGGCGGTGCACCCTTGCCACCAACTAGTATTTTCGTAAGAGTCAGTTGTCAAATCTACTGACCGCCCGAATTTTTCCGTCATAACCTAACAATTTTTGAGAAACGGAGACCGATGGCATAAATTGCCCTCTAAAGCACATAAAGCGCTCAGATGAAAATGCCACTTCAGCTACCCATCCAGGTACTGACCGCGGACGTTGCTTAACTTCTTGGATCTGATATAAAAACTGAGTTAGTTAGGAGTATGCCAGAATAAGTTTGAGATTATTTATTTTATCTAACATTGTCATACTAGACAACAAGACAGAAACAAACAAAACAAAACTGACACCCAAAAACCCTTAACTCATTTTAAGTGTCTGTTTAATACTCAGGAAGAAGGTCTAGAAGAAGAGGAAGATGAGCTTCCACCGCCCATGGAGCCTGAGACAGGACCGCCTCTATTCACGCCGCTGTCGGAAGACGCACGAATTGAGGGTCTGAGCGCGTGGACCGCGAGAATCAGCTCCACACTGATCCCGGATAGGGCTGTGGCGGTGCTGAGGAGTACTGTCTGGCCAGGCGCTGTTGCTTATGCCACTAATGGAAAGTTAGTCTTGTTTTTAACCAAGACAGAATGCAAAAATATCAATACACTGTTTGCGTTGCTGCAACTGCTGTACTGCATGCGTTTGGGTTTATGTCGGTAGCGTGAACGAAAAATTATAGATAAATTAAGTGAACGACGACATTGGTATGAATAACTGCAATAACGACTGACTAACAAGTAGCGGAAGTCCTAATCTCACATGAAGTGGTGTAAAATGTACTAACATCGTAATGCATTTTTCGATGGTTTTAGAAAATCAGAATGCCTGTACATGGGATGGGGGTTGAAGAACCAACAGCCAAACTTCACTCCACTGCAGTTACCGCGGCCGCAGGACGAATACCCCATCGGACCGGAAGTCCTGGAGATGGCTGACCCCACCTTTGCTGATGAGGAGGTTTGTACTTAGGCTTACTGTTTCTTATTATAGTAAATACATAGTGCTTCTCTTTCTATCAAGTAAGTAATTCCATCTCGTCTAGCGCGGGACTGAACTTCGTACTTTTCCAGTTAAATGAGTGCACAAAAATTGCAATAAAATTCAAAATTCAATATAACTTTATTCACTACTATTCATTTAGTTTACTATTCATACTAACATTCGTACCTAAAGTGAAGAGTACACCTGGCTTGCCTTTGGATCGTATCTACCATGTAGGTACGAAAATCAGTCACGTCACTTATCAAAAGCTAATGTGATTACAATTTGATCTTCCGGCAGATGTGAACGTCAACAGAAAGTGGCCTTTATTTGGAGCTAATTCAGCCCCCTCCTCATTCAGTCACCCTCCGACTGTTCCGACACTATTGCAGAATTCTTGAACTTGAGAGACTCATTTGGTTCATTCCCTTAAGGAAACAATAATTGCACAGCTTTGGGGCTAGATGTCGCTGTAATAAATTACCTACACAAATATTTCACGACCTCTGTGGCGCAGTGGGCTTAGGTCCGGCTGAGACGCAAAAGGTTGCGGGCTCGATTCCCGCCGCGGGACAAATGTTTGTATGATCTGGAAGTATTTGTCTCGGGTCTGGGCGTTTCTATGTATAATATGTATGTATTTACAAAAAGTATATAAGTAGTATATCAGTCATGTGGTACCAGATGGGGCCAGATGATGCTGTGTGCAATGTCCGGTATTATTTTTATTATTTATATATCATTTTGTCATTGCGCAGGAATACCGCATTGCTCACCTACCTCCCCCACCACCACCCGAGATGCCAGGAGAAGGTGAAGGGTTCCCGGAGGAAGAGGAGGAAGAAGACTAATACAATTATTGTTTATTCCTTGTTTTAGTTTATTGATAATTCTATTAGTTATTATTGAGTTTGTTTTTAGTTTAATCATGTTCTATAAATGTTATTTTGATACTCACTGTTTTATTGAGATCAAGGCTTACCTGAAGGTCTAGACAGGTGCCTCACGCTGGGTTTCCTTAACGCTAACGCCTGCGGAAAGATCAAATACCAACAAAATCATCAGATTAAGGGATAAAGGGACGTGACGGAATTTCGTTTTTCGCCCCCATCCGTGGAAATTCGTTCCAATACATACCACATATCTTTTATAACTAATATTCTTTCAATTAACGAACAGATAGTTACTAAATAGCGGTAGACTATTTTAAACCGACTTCATCAAAAAGGAGGAGGTTCTCAATTCGTCGGAATCTTTTTTTTTTATGTATGTTCACCGATTACTCGAAAACGCGTGAACCGATTTGGAAAATTCTTTTTGTTTGAAAGGGTATACTTTATAGGTGGCCCCATTTAAATTTTATCAAAATCGGTCGAGCTGAAAAATCAACGAAAATCTAAAAATTGTATACATCGATGATGTTTTCGTGTACTTCGATACCTCGCTGTCTCATTGGAGCGGTGCGTTTATTTGGCCTAACCACATTATATTATACAAAATACATCTTCTTTCCACTAAAAATGTATATAGGCTCAAATTTCATTCAATGAAGTTGGTTTTCTTTTTAGTTTTTAAAACGTAGTTATTTTCCATACAAAGTTTCACTTGCTAAGAACACCGTCTTGTACGAAATATTAGAAAAAAAAGTCAGATGCTATTTGTAATAATTATATTTATTATTATAATTTCATCATCATCCAGCCCGTTAGCAACTGATAGGTCTTGATATATTTATTATAATAATTATTATAAAAAACTATTTCTTATGCTTATGTAGTTGTGGCGCAGATAGCTTCACTTTCCCGGGGAAGTTACGAGCAACGTTCTCCTCCTGAAAGAGAAAATACTTTTTAAAATGTTACCACTAGATAGCGCTACAGAAATCAGAGCCACAGAATAACATTACTTCTGATATCTGAGGTATCATGGGGTTTTATTAGATGTTTTGTAATAGAATATTGATACTTCTTCTTCTGTCTTCCGCCCGCGACATAGTATGCGTGGTACCTATGATGTGTAACATCTGAGATCTAACACAAGCAACATTAACATTATATTTTGAATTAGTTTATATAACAGCACACTTTATACACAACAATGTCGGTTAAGCGCACAGCTGATGCGTTCTCCTTCTCTATTTCCCTTTCTCTTTCTCGTCACGCACACGCACACGCACACATTGTTGGCTGACAGTACTTACCTCTCGGAAAATGGGTTGGTACCATCAGGCCAACTCCACACCGGGCGCGTTCATTGCTCAAAACAAACAGCGCGCTTCCCTCGCTTTCTGTTACACACTTCCGTCTCTTTTCACGAAAACACTCCCACAAATTGCAGCTAGCTTTCATCATGATTCGTTTAGCTATTTTAGCTGTGAAAGCGTAACTAACAGATATACTTTCGGATTTATACTATTTGAATCGATAGACCAAGACTAGTTTCTTGCCCGATTCTTCTCGGAGTTGGGTTAGGAAGAATCATCATTAAAAATTGCATGTAAGATTCAATGTGATGTTTGTGACTGTATAGAAAAACAGATTTGAATTTAACATACCTTGACAGCTTTGAGTAGGTCTTTCTCCCGATTTGAGGCGGCCTTGTCTCGTAGGAACACTTGTACAGCCGTCTTGGCCGCCTTGCCCCGTTTACTCGTTCCAGGAGTTAACTTGACTTTGTATCTGTTAATTATAATAAGCCTTATAAACACCTCTCAATTTGAACACTGTCTAAACAATGCTTAAAATTCGCTTTGTCACTATTTGTGACAAAGCGAATCTATCTTACAATAATTACGTTTTAAAAACTAAAAAGAAACCGACTTCATTGAATGAAATTTGAGACTATGATACATTTTTAGTGGAAAGTAGACGTTTTTTGTATATATAATAATATGGAATCAATATACAAATAATGTCGGACATTTCACACATCATCAGGTAAATATAGAAACACCCAGACCCGAATCAAATACTCGCAGATCATACAAACATGTCTCGCAACGGGAATCGAACCAATCGGGCCAAGGGTCACTGCACCACAGCGGTTACAAATAATATATCTACACTAATAATATAAAGAGGAAAGATTTGTATGTTTGTATGTAACAAATAAACTTAAAAACTACTGGACCGATTTGAAAAATTCTTTTACCGTTGGAAAGCTACACTATCCCCGGGTTATAATATAATAGGCTACTTTTTATCCCGGGAAAATTAGTTTGTCCCGGGAAAAATCTTCAAAGTGGGCGAACCTGCGCGCGGACAGCTAGCAATAAGTACAGTAGGTAATATATTCATTTACCTTTTACGTATTTTTACATTTAAATTGTTATTTTGTATTTTTCCTTCATAAGGTGTACAATAAAGTTGTATTATATTTTATTCTATTCTAATATAAAACTACTTTATACTATCCTAATAATACTCTAATGAATATGAAAATAAAGTAAAGAATCGCAAAATACTTGTAGCAAATTCCAAAACACATCGATTGCGCGTTCTAACTTTCCTATAGCGCCATCTAGTGGATGTTTGTATATTTAAAGTTCATATATATCTTTATGACGACCTCTGTGGCGCAGTGGGCTAAGGTTCGGCTCGAGCTCGAGAGCTCGAGACGCAGAAGGTTGTGGGTTCGATTCACGTCGCAGGGCAAATATTTGTATGATCTGCAAGTAGTTGTCTCGGGGCTGGGTATTTCTATGTATAATAATGTATGTATTTACAAAAACAAAAAATGTATATGTAGTATATCAGTCAAGTGGTACCTATAACACAAGCTCTGCTTACTTTGGGGCCAGATGATACTGTGTGATATGTCTGGTATTATTTATTATGATTTGAATGAAACCTAACTTACAGTGACCTGGGATAGCACATATTACACATAGGCTATTTGTTATGTAGATACCACGCGCGCGAATCTGCGGGCAGATGCTAGTAATATTCCGCCTTACTTAGAACTGTCTCCCAACTTCTGTCAAAGTTAATCACTGTTTAAAATAGTGCCATCCCTTTTTGTAAGATAGTGACAACTAGTGACAGTGAGAGGACGAATCTTAAGCAGTTTAGGCAGCGTTCAAGTTGACAGTAGTTTATATATATATGGCCATATTATGCATACGTCCTGAAAATTACGACACGCAGGTTTCGATTTCCGCCGGGGACAAATGTTTGTATGACCACAGCAAGTAGTCTCGGGTCTGGGTATTTTTCTATGTATAATTATGTATAAAAAAGTAGTATATCAGTCATGTGGTACCCATAACACAAGCTCTGCTTACTTTGGGACCAGATGACGCTGTGTGAAATGTCCGGCATTATTTATTATATTTATAATTTACTAGCTGCTGCCCGCAGCTTCGTACGCATGGCACCTACATAAAAAGTAGCCTATGCCCTTCTCCAAAATTTATTTTAATCGGTTCAGCGGCTTTAGCGTGAAAACAAACAGACAGACAGACAGAGTTACTTTCACATTTATAATATTAGTATAGATTATATTAGAGATTCATACAGGTGACGTCACGAAGTTTATGCCCTCGACTTGTCCCATTTTATTGATGTGAAATGTACATACTTGTAGTTATGTAAAGCGGAGTAGGGTGCGACAACGGGTACAGCGAATAACAGCTCATCTTCTGTCACCGGAGCTCCTGTCAGCTGCCAAAGCAGCTCTGTATCCGCATCCGGTCCTTGTTGCTCTACCTATAAATAAATACAAAGAAATCAATTTTACTAAATATTGCACAAAACCATCTAGCCCGAAAATAAGCATTATGTATTATGGTGACCAGATGACTCATAGAATCACTACAACATAGTATAAAACAAAGTCGCTTCCCGCTGTCTGTCTGTTCCTATGTATGCTTAGATTTTCAAAACTACGCAACGGATTTTGATGTTGTGTCTCTGTCGTGGTCACGGGATGACTCATCCCGTCATCCCGTGACCACGACAGAGTGTAAACCTGTCGAAACGTCGGGAAAAATAGGTAAATAAACGCGATAAATACCCGTAAATATTTATAATAATGTATAATACATGTATAATATAGTAGAGAAGCACTGATAATTTAGAGGTTAGCGTAAATTCATTTAACGTATTTGAACTACTGAGCTACAGCAACGCGTGGCCGGGTCAGCTAGTTTATATATATTTAAATACATTTAGACACTTTATTTAAGAACATAAGTTCTTACATATTACAACGTGTCAA
Organism: Lampropteryx suffumata; assembly: GCA_948098915.1. Lineage (NCBI taxonomy): Eukaryota > Metazoa > Arthropoda > Insecta > Lepidoptera > Geometridae > Lampropteryx > Lampropteryx suffumata. The sequence goes on along the minus strand of OX402563.1, from coordinate 17,283,385 downwards.
AAACTAAAACAATTATGTGTTCACGAAAGTTTCAAAAAATGCTATAAACGTGATAAAAGAAAGAGATTATGTTACCTCTGGTTCTGGATTCTCTTCAACATCCTCAGGGTCGGAGTCAGCTTCCAAGAGAAGCGGTGCCGGCTGCGGTATCTTCGGTCCTTGCTTCTGCTTCGATTTACCTTTAACTGCGGTCTTCAGTGCTTTCTTAGCTTCTTTCTCCTCTCTTGCTGACTGAGGAGATGTTTTATATATGTATATAAAAGAAAGTCGTGTTAGTTACACCACTTATGACTCAAGAACCGGTGGACCGATTTAGATGAAACTTAAAATGAACATAGTTAGTAACTTGGATTAGGATATTGGCTATTTTTTATCCAGGAAAAACAACGGGAACGGGAACGGGGCGGATGAAGGTTCGAAGCCGCCGGTGGCCGCTAGCGCCATCTATCAATATTTATCCGTAACTATGTTAATCTCTGTTAATATTACAATATTTTGAATAGCTATCTTTTTTTTAAATGATTTTAGTATTTTTGTGAAATTGTAACTTCCCAACGAAGTGGGCACGGGTCAGTTAGTACTTTATAAAATTGTAGCAAATTATTTGGAAAATTATCGTGTTTCGTGAAAATTATTTGGAAAATTGTCAATAACTAGTTATGTAGAATACGAGCATGAGTAACAGCCCGAATTGTAAACCAAAATAATTCATTGAAACTAAATACAGAATTAGTTTGACGACCTCTGTGACGCAGTGGGCCCAGGCCCGGCTGAGACGCAATAGGTCGCGGGTTTAATTTTGGCCGCGGGAAAAATATTTGTATGATCTGCAAGTATTTGTCTAAAGTCTGGATGCTTCTATTTATGATAAGTATGCATTTTACAAAAAAAGATTACATCAGTAGTATACTTTGGAGACAGATGTTGCAGTGTGAAATGTCCACCTTTATTATTATTATATTTTGCTAACTATGAATAAATAAATAACATACATATTGGTGGACAATGGAAATAACACCATCTAGCCCCAAACTAAGCATCACTACATAGTATAAAACAAAGTCGCCTTTCGCCGTTTGGTCTATCCCTATGTATGCTTAGATCTTCAAAAGTACGCAACTGATTTTGATACGGTCTTTTAAATAGATAGAATGATTCAAGCGGAAGGTTTATATGTATAATACATGCAGATGTAATACATGCATAATATAGTAGAGAAAGATAATTTAGAGGTTAGTGTATATTGGTTCAATGCTTTAGAACTACTGAGCTACAGCAACGCGTGGCCGGGTCAGCTAGTAGCTTATATTATGATGATCAGATGACTGATAGAATATACTTTAAAACACCTAGACACAGAATAAACACGATGTTCATCACGCATATACATATTAGTCCTGGGAGGGTATCGAAACTGGGATGGTATCAACCTACAGCGCAGAAGGCAGAGCTACTACCAACTGTACTGACAGGCCAGTCAATATTTTTATTTCTTTAACCTAAAGTGTTCCACTGCTGGGCAAAGGTCGTCACTCAGTGGGTGCCCGATAGTAGGAGACGACGCGGCAGACCCAGGAAAAGATGGCGAGACGATCTAGATGCATTCGAGCCAAATTGGCAAACTGTGGCCTTGGAGCGCAAAGAGTGGAAGGTAAAGGGGGAGACCTTTGCCCGGTCAATATAATGGTGTTGAATTGCCTTGGGATCTGACCACGTGTCATTCTTATCTATAGCTACTTTAGAAGCCTACACTGTGCGTGGTTAAGTGCGTTTGGCTTCATAACCTCTTTTTAGAGGTATTTTTAAAAACCCTTAAACATGTGCTCATTTATTTGTATCCATTTGTATTTAAAATATCCAAACCAAGTTTCAAACGAATTCCCCCATACGTTAAAAAGTGCCTATACCTTTTTTATTGCACATTGCACCTTTTTAGGGGTTACTTTTGAAAATAATTAATTTCCTAATTTATTGTATTAAAGCAAAGTTTAATGTTTGTGCAAAATAGTTTGTAAACTATTTTTCATATACTTTTTACTATTTAAGAAACTCAACCCTAAAGAAGGTAAAAAGAGGTTTAAAAAAGGTTTAAAAAAGGTACAATGTATGAAATATAGTTTGTCAACTATTTTTCATAAATTGTGCCTTATTAAGGGTCTAAACCTCTTTTTACCTTCTTCAGGGTTGAGTTTCTTAAAACCCAACCTTACTACGGCTACACCATATAAAAATAACACATCCTCAAAATGTCGTGTATCTAGGATTTTTGCCTGTGCGACTAATGTCTGTGAACTGCCCGGGACCCTACTACTAATAATATCTAACCTATCCTGCTCCTTTATATACATATACTAGCTGTGCCCAGCGGCGTTACCCGCAGTAACAAACAAAAAAAAAGATATTTTCCCGCAGTAAAACGTAGCCTATGTGTTAATCCAGGGTATCAGCTAACTCCATACGAAATTTTATTAAAATCGCTCCAGCCGTTTAGACGTGAAGAAGTAACAAACATACACACTCACAAACTTTCGCCTTTATAATATTAATGTGATGTGATAAAATACTCAGGTAACCCAAGAGCTAGCTCCTAATATGTCTTAAATAATAGACATAGACAGACATTTATTTGCTTCTTAGCACACTACACACAGAATACAAAAAAAAAAAGGCACATGGTACTAATAATGCTTACAATTATTATGCACTATTATGTAAATGGTACAATTATGCTTAGGCATGTGTATGTGTATGCTACAGCAGCAAATTGACCCTGCAGTAATTAGAATCTAGCTTCTACCCACGGCTGTGCCCGCGTGGTACCTACATAAAAAGTACTCTTTCAAAAAATCTTTGTTACTAGGTATTTTTCTCAAACGATGTGACATTCAGTATTCATATAATAACTTCGGGACCAAACGATAGCGCGTTCTAGGATCTGTGCCGTTATTAGCAGCGCCATCTAGTTCTGTTTTCCGTCAACTTAAAAATTACCTTATTGTTTGGTTCAAACTGTTTCAATAAGGAAACGAATGTAAAATGACGATTCTAGTCGACTCAATTAAACACCGTTACGTATCTTTATCGAAACAGGTAATGGGTATGATCTACAACAGTTGATTTGAAATTTTGGAGTTAATCATTATTTATGTTACCTATCATTTGTTTCACTGTTATTACAAAGCTCACGCGCTCGTGATTTTTTTCGTGTATTTTTAGGGTTCCGCAGTCCACAAGGAATCCTTATAGTTCCGCTATTTCTGATTGTTTGTCAGTCGATAATCAGAGCTTGCACGTATAAGTGGCATAAGTCACTTATGTCATTTATATTATCATAACGTCTCACCTGAATGATCTCCATCGCCATGATTCGATCCTCTTCGTCCTGGTCCTTGTATTTATCTTTAATCTTCTTCATCTTGCCTTTCTGACCGCGTTTGGACTCCTTTTTGGCCTCCTGTTTAGGCTCTGGCCTTTTTTGGGGTTTTTTACCCCCCTTTTTGGGTAGAGTTGGGAATATTAGAGGCTTGTCATCACCTAGAAGTAAATAAACATATTACAAAATATATAATTCACCACTTTTGAAAAAGTGTCCTCCAAAGCACAATGTGATCAAATGATGATAAGTCAATATATATAAATAATCCCGGACATTTCACACATCATCATCTGGCACCAAAGTAAGCAGAGCTTGTGTTATGGGTACCACATGACTGATATGCTACTTACATACTTTTTTTGTAAATACATACATATTATTAATAAAAACAACCAGACCCGAGACAAATACTTGCAGATCATACAAGCATTTGTCCCGCTGCTCAAATGTTGCCGCGGAACAAATGTTTGTATGATCTGCAAGTATTTCTCAGGGCATTTCTGTGTATAACATGTATGTATTTACAAAAAAATAGATAATAAGTAGTATAGCAGTAATATTATACCCATAACACAAGCTCTGCTTACTTTGGGGCCAGATTATTTAATATTTATTTGTGACTAGCTGCTGCAAGCGGCTTCGCTCGCGTGGTACCTACCTAATAAGTAACCTATGTCCTTCTCCAAGGTCCGATGTATCTCTATACTTAAATTCATCAAAATCGGCTCAGCGGTTTAGGCGTGAAAACGTGACAGACAGACAGACAGTTACATTCGCATTTATAATATTAGTAGGGATAATTATTATTATCTTACTTACTTCGATCAGAAGCTTCTGAAATCGTCCTAACTTTGCTTTGCAGAGTCACTGCACCAGTTCCATGGTCCACTTTGATATGAGTATCAGGAAACTCATCATCAGACGAATCTTCTATCTCGCTCTGCTCTTCTACTTCATCTTCTATATCTTTCTGGCTGGATATCTCACTTTCTCCTTTGACTGCCTCATTTTGAGCTTCAGAATCTACGTCTTGATGTTTGTTTAGTGATTCTGCGATTTCTGTTTTTATTTCTTTAATTTCAGTTATGTTTTTTTGGGTGTGTCTGGGTGATTCTTCCGCGATAGTGCCTAGTTTTGTTGAAGTAGGGTCATCTTTATCGGAGTCATCTGCAAATAAAATTCATGATTAGCCAACTCTAGTGATGGAAAATGGGGGTAAGGGGAGATCGGTAATTACATCATCCGGCCCAAATGTCAACCTCACCTGCACGAGACCGCGGTGCTCCCTGCTAGATAACGAACGAGGCTCTGGCGACCGAACAATGGCGGTATACACCACACCCCTAGTCGGACAACCGGCTAGAAGAGGCTACAGTGGCCTTGGCGTCTAAATAACGCCTAAAACTCCTGATGCAGAAGGCAACGGGAAACCACTGCATTACTCTCCCAAGAAAGTCGTCATGAAAGGAAAAACAAAGAAAACTATGTGGCCTGATGATCCGCTTAGCAACCGGCGCCGACCTGCGTCCGGGGCAGACGGTGTGAAATTGGCTACCGGCCATGTTGATGTGCTGCACCAGGCATCTCATGGAAAACGGACTACTGGAGTATCAATGAAGATGTTACATACCCAAAAGATTGGCACTTGGAATGTAAGAGGCTTGCTTCAACCTGGCAAACTTAAGATTGTAGAGAACGAGTTGGCTCGCTGTAGTATTAACATCTGTGGCCTCAGTGAAACTCACTGGAGAGGTAATGGACATTATCTTACCGAGACAAACGCGGTTTATTTCTCTGGGAATTAAAACAATAGTAGTAATGGAGTCGCACTTATCCTTCCGAAACATATAAATAACTGTGTGATGGGCTACGAACCAGTTAGTGATCGGGTGATGAGTATCAAACTTATGGCATTACCCGTGAACCTGAATATCATCCAGGTTTATGCCCCAACGAGTCTCTCTGACGAAACAACAATAGAAAGTTTTTATACAGAACTTGAGACAACTATTGCGAAAATCCCTAATAGAGAGCTTCTTATAGTTGTGGGCGATTTTAACGCTAAGATCGGATCAGATGCCCATCAGCTTAGTGAATGTGTGGGTAAATTTGGACTTGGAGCCCGTAACGATAGGGGTGAACGCCTAATACAATTTGCAGCAGATAACAACATGGTGATTTCTAACAGTTTTTTCCAGAATCACCCTCGACGACTTTACACCTGGACGTCGCCTGATGGAAAATACCATAACCAAATAGACTACATCATGATCAGGTCACGATGGAAAACATCTATCAGGAATGCTCACACACTACCTGGAGCTGACTGTGGGTCGGACCATGAACTTTTAATCGCCAAACTGCGGCTTAGACTGAGAGTAGCCAGAAAACTTCCAAAGAAAATGAGGTTAGAAGTAACAGACAACTCAAAGTATATGTCGTCACTGAAAAAAAACTGGAGAAAATGGACAGATGTTGATTTTAAATTGGAAACATCAAACCAATTATGGGAACGAGCGGGGGACATGATACGATCCGCGGTCAACGAGTCAAAACAGCCTTCACAGATACGCAAAAGACAACATTGGATGAGCGACAAGACTTTGGGACTCGTGGAAGAAAGGCGGAGACTGAAAGCCCTAGGAACTGATGTGAGAACTATAAACGAGAAATCTGCTCGGATTCAAGAAGCTTGCAGGCGAGACTTAAACGCCCAAATGCGAAGTATTTGTGAAGAAGTAGAAGCTCACGCAAATAAATATGAATCTAGGGACCTCCATCAGAAAATTCGCAAAATTACCAAATCCATCTCCTGCAAAACTTGGGCAATTGAGGATTCTCATGGAGAGACAGTGACAGAAACAGAAGCAATTTCCGAGGTATGGAAAGAATATTGCCAGTCACTATTTCTGGACCCGGAATCGCACTGTTTCGATACAACCAAACCTAGAGATGACGAGATGGAGCCAGACATACTCAAGGATGAAATTAGGGCCGCAATCAAACATCTGAAGAAGGGAAAAGCCACAGGAAGAGATTCTATACCGATTGAGACCATAAAGGCCTCGGGAGAGTATGGTGTGCAGATGTTTCACACTTTGTGTAACAAAGTATGGCAAACAGGTACCTGGCCGGAGGCATGGACTCATACTGTCTTTGTTCCACTTCACAAAAAAGGTTCAACCAAAAAGTGCAGTAACTATCGCCTTATTGCGCTAATTTCACATGCTAGCAAAATCTTACTGCACATAATAAACGAACGTCTGAAATCATTCTTATCAAGAGAAATAGCCCCCGAGCAGGCTGGTTTCGTGAAGGGTAAGGGTACCCGTGAGCAAATACTAACAGTGCGCCAAATAATCGAGAAATCTCGTGAGTTCAACAAACCAACATATATTTGCTTTGTTGACTTCTCCAAGGCATTCGACTCGTGTCAAATGGCCAAAGCTCTGGAAGACCCTTTTAGAAATGGGTACACCAAAACATCTTGTGCACCTGCTCAGACGTCTTTACGAGGACGGAACAGCCTCCGTACGGGCAGATGAATTGCTATCAGGTCCGTTTCAACCCACTGCAGGAGTTCGTCAGGTATGCATTGTTTCTCCGCTTCTGTTCAACATCTACACGGAACTTATTATGAGAATCGCTCTTGATAACTGGACTGATGGTGTTGCAATTGGAGGTTTGAGAGTTTCAAATCTACGTTATGCAGATGACACCACATTGTTTGCCACTAGTATCCAAAACATGGAAAACCTGTTTTCTAAGATGGAAAATATTAGCCTCGAGTTCGGACTAAAAATAAACCGTACTAAAACTAAAATGATGATTGTTGACCGTGTCAATAACAACTCGCCCGAGGTCACACAGATCGCGAACTGTGATGTGATTCAATCATACATTTACCTCGGAGCTTTGATCACAAACAATGGTGGATGTATTGACGAGATCAAGCGTCGTATGGCGATCTCCCGGTCTACCATGGATAAGCTGAAGAAGGTATGGAGAAACCGTAGCATAACAAAAGCCACCAAAACACGTCTTGTGAGATCCCTCGTGTTTCCCATATTTCTTTATGCTGCAGAAACATGGACTCTACGGGAAAGTGAGAAAAAGAAGATAGATGCGCTCGAGATGTGGTGCTGGAGAAGAATGCTTGGGGTCTCGTGGACTCAATTTCGTACTAATCAGTCCATACTCCAAGAACTCGGCATCAAACAGCGACTTTCATCTACTGTACAATCTCGTATTCTCACTTTCTTTGGACATGTTTCACGACGCGGAGAGGTCTCCATTGAGCGTCTTATAGTGCAAGGTAGAGTGGAAGGCACAAGGGCACGGGGTAGATCGCCCATGAGATGGACTGACCAAATTAAGACCGCTTTGGATGGTCCATTGCACGAATGCACCAGGAAGGCTGCTATGCGAGATGAGTGGCGTAAAATTGTCAAGCGAGCCACAACAGCCCCCTGAAGTGACGACCACGACCACTCTGTCAAGAGTGTAACGACCAAGAAGAAGTGATGGAAATTGTTTTTAATCTGCTGAAGCATATTGTACAAGCACCCAGCCTAATATCATTCAACAGAAAACTTTCATGATGGCTTATCGAAAGGTCGTTATGTAATGACGAAGACATGACTTGCAAACTGCAGATTGCGGATTCGATTCCCTCCCAGGAAAAACATTTGTGTGATCAACACAGGTGTTTGTTCTGTGTCTGGGTGTTATAAAGTATCAGCTAAGGCTCATCATCATTGGCATTTGTTCATCTGCTGAAAATGATTTAGGTGGCGTCAGTAAAGTTACAGAGCAGTTAATTGTAATTGAAAACATTCGTTCATAGATCCACTCCAGCAAGCTGAGGTAGATGAAGTTTTCTCTCCAATGACGTCACTCTGTCTGGGATTCTGTTTGATAGCGCAGGCCTTCTCATGTACCGACACTAACCTCTCTCGCTTGTCGACAGGACCCGCAGGAAAGACGAATCAGTACATGCGGTATCGCTTCGGTTGCAGATGCATAACGGCTGGCACCGAGCCGGGCTTGTTTCAAGTTTTCCTTCTCTATTGCCAGCTCTTCTGTTAGTCAGCAGGGGGACTTAACTCCCAATCGCTAAGACTAACATTAACAAAAGCGTGACTATAAGATAGACTCCTATTATTATACCACCAGTTGGTATATAACAGGTTCAAATTTCCAACGTACCCTCATCACCGTCAGAGACGACGATTTCCTCAAGTTCCGGTTCCTGGGTGGAAGTGACATCAGATGCACTGTCGTCGATAGTCACCGCTTTCCTCTCGTCTTTGTGGCGCTCGATGCAACTGTCTTCCAACTGAGGATAGAACAAGCTTGTTATGCGTTTGCCTGCGGCTTTGGACGTGTGGTACATTAAAAGGAGCTGATGTCCTTCCTCAAGATACAATCTAGCTTCTTACTGAATTTCATCAAATTCCAATCAGCCGTTTAGCCGTGAAAAGGTAACAAAGAAACAGACAGACACTTTCGAACTAAACATTATACATTATATTATAATTATTTTGACTCGAAGCGCAGTACGTAATAGCTCTGCCTGCTTCGCTGTAGGTTGGGGGTTCGGTTCCCTCCTAAAACAAACATATGTGTGATTAACATAGGTGTTTGTTCTGTATCTGGGTGTTATAAAGTATCATAAGTATGTATTTAATAATATATAAGTATTCTATCAAACATCTAGTCACCATAATACAAGCTATGCTTGGTTTGTATGCTTGGACTAGATGGTGTTGCGTTTTGTTCATAAATAATTTAATTCAATTTATTATTATTATAATTTCTTATTACAAATGTTTCTCTGTCTATTTATTATCTTTTCACGGATAAACGAGTGAGCGGATTTTGATGAAATTTGGTGAGGAGATAAATTGTATCTTTGGTAAGGACAGACTACTTTTAATGTAGGTAACAGACGTGTTAAGTCGCAGCTAGAAGTTTATAAAACTTAAGACAAAATAAAGCTCTAAATATATAAAGATATTAAAAGATTTTGTCTAAAATTTGATAGAAATTTATTATACGGAAATCATCTTTCTAAATTTTTATCAGTTATCATAAAATATCTAAATTAAAATGGATTTCTCTTGAGTTATTGAATTGAAATGAAATGAAATTATTTTGCCTAGGAATTTTAAATGTTTTTAGTGCATCGTAAATATTTTTTTTGCTTCGGTCTTTTGTTATATCATAAAATAGAAAGTGACTGCCGTCTGTTTGTTGGACTGTTATCTTTTCAAGTCTAAACGAAGCTGGATAAAATTTGTAACAAGATATAATGTATCTTGTACATTGGCATATGCTTCATTTTATGTAACTACCTAGCATGTAAAGCTGCAGATAGCAGTTAGTAAAAAAACAGGAGTCTTACAGTATACGCATATGATGTGTAACATCTGACATCTCACCTTGGTAATAAGCAACATTAACATTAAATCCTGAATTATTTTATATAACACATATTATACACAACACTGTAGGTTACAGATGCGTTCTCCTTTTCTATTTCCCTTTCTCTTTCTCGTCACACACACGCACACAATATTGGCTGACAGTACCAACCTCTCGGAAAATGGGTCGGTACCATCTGACGGCCAACTCGGCGTGCGCTCATTGGTCAAATCAAATAACGTGCGCTTTCCCGGCTTTCTTTTACATATCAAAAATTTCAAAAATCTAAAATTCCGGCGTTCTATTAATGTAGATGACTCACCCTAAACATAAAACTGAATCCGAAGCTGAGTTGGTCGGTGAGGAGGTAGTGCTTCTTGCCGCGGATCATGAAAGAGCCCGTGCCGAGGTACTCGCCCGTCGGCGCGGACTTGGAGACTTGCGGCGCGGTCACCCACCACGCACGAGTCACCACCTTGGCTTCCCAAGCCACACTGGATATAACAACTTTATGAGTACTAGTGGTCGCCCATTGATCGAAATTCGACCATTTCAATGTATTTTTTATGAATAATTAAAAAAAAAATATTGCATTCTGCACTCCTCTATATAAACTATAAGTGTACGAAATTTCATACGCCTCCGTCCGCGCAATTTTCGTAAAAAGGGGTACAAAGTTTTTGCTTCACGTATTAATATATAGATAATCGGCCATTACTGGTTTTTTTTATACCGCCTGAAAACACATCATTCATATAAACCTATCATTCTCTATTACGACTTAGACATACTTAGACAGACTTTGTGTCTTCTCGGACTTGGTTTAAGAGCAATAGGCGCCAAAATTCATGTAATATATAAGACGATTCAAAGCAACCATTGATAAACCTTAAAATGTCCAAAAACTCTCGTAATATTTATAACCTACTCCCACTAAGCTAACCCGTGCCCACTTCGTTGGGCGATCACAACTTCACAAAAAATATCAAAATGCTAATATAAAAAAAGATAGCTATTCTAATAATAACATAAATTAACAAAGTTAAGGATAAATATTGATAGGTGGCGCTAGCGGCTACCCGCGGCTTTGCCCAGTTTCCGTTTCCGTTTCCGTTCCCGTTGTTTTTTCGGGATAAATGATAGCCTAATCCAAATTACTAACTATATTCATTTTAAGTTTCAGCCAAATCGGTCCAGCGGTTCTCGAGTTATAAGTGGTGTAACTAACACGACTTTATTTTATATGTGGTGACACAGTTTAAGTAAGCGTTTTAAATCGTATTATTTTCTGTCATCAGTCACGCTCCAGTCCTCTCCCCGGGAACACATGCCTAGAAGGCATCCGCGATAGGTACATACGCCGTCGTACATATAAATGTAATGTTTACCTTTACTCAATACAAGCAATTAAAGTGATCGGATTATTATTTCATTATCGCACCCTACCTAGCTAGCACTTAAACAGATCAACATTCTATAACATCCTAGACACGTACTAAATAAATATATATATATATATATATATATATATATATATATATATATATATATTCATTTAAACCATTTCAATAAACCCAAACGCGATATCTCTGCTATGTTGGTGAGGAGTTGGGATTTTGTATTATTGTACCTGTATGCCACAGCTGCCTGTCCGGCCTCGTTGAGAGTCCTGGGAGGAACGGGGGCTCCACTCGGGTTCTTCACGATCACAGAGGCAGCTCCCGATACGTCAGCATGTACGTATAAATCGTTGGACCGTAAGTAACGCTTCACTAGCAACTCGTTCTGTTGCTGGTCCCGACCGCCTATTATCTGGAAATTAATTAATAGATCTTTACCTATGAAGTTGCTGTTTTATAGTAAGAATGGCAACTTTATGCGAAATATTGATGGACAATCCACACAACACACACATATGTGTGTGTGTATGTGTGTGTGTGTGTGTGTGTGTATGTATGTGTGTGTGACGATGTGTGTGTGACGGTGTGTGTGTGTGCGAGTGTGGGTGTGTGCGAGTGTGGGTGTGTGCAAGTGTGGGTGTGATTTGACTTTAACCTAAAAATAAACACAATAGTCATACCAAATAGTTATCCGAAGATATGAACCAGTAGAACTTCTCAAACCAATAGGTTTTCCGCGCTTTGATGATGTTACTGACGGTGTTAGCTTCTTTGAGGGTCTGCTTTGTCTTGCGTTCAGCGCTCTTAAGCGCTTTATCAGCGGATTCAAGCGTTTTCTGCTGCTTCTTAGCTGCACCGCGTTTCTGATCGTAATACCTGGAAACAACTATTCATAATCCTATGGTAACATAGTTGAAGGCCAGCCGTAGGCTTTAACTTAACAATATTTTATGCCTGGACTGACAGAATAGAACAAAGGTTTTGACGTCAAAGGAAATAGACGACCTTTGTGGCGTAGTGGGCGAAGGCCCGCCTGAGACGCAGACAATTGCGGTTTCGATTCCCACAGCAGGACAAATGTTTGTATAATCTGCAAGTGTTTGTCTCGGTCTAGTTGTTTTTCTATGCATATTAAGTATGAAACGTATCTATGACAAAAAAATAAAAAAAACCCCTCTCCATTTACATAACATCACCATTATCATGTGATTAAATGTATGCCCCTCTTGTCACACTTTATTGACCCCCTCCCTCCCTTAAAATATGACTTAATTTAAACCATGCTTGTGACACGTTCTCACTTAATTGACCCCCTCTCTCCCTGCCCCCCCTTTGTCACACAGTGTCACTCTTTATTGACCCGTCTCTCCCTTAACATATGACGTAATTTATACCTCCCTCTCTTCGTCACACTATGTTACCTCCTATCCTCATAATATCATATATATATTACCTTCTAGCATTAGCGAAAGCCGTCAAAGAAAGATCGATATCAACCGTCATTGGCTGCAGCCTCTCTCCTTCATCGTTGTCGTATGTGTAGGGATCCGTGAGGTATACTGCGATGTGGTTAGTGTTCAGTTTGAGGTGCTTTATGCAGGATGCTATGGGGTCGTTGTTCTCTTGTGCTGTTTTTACTAACAGCTTTATATCGTCCCATGACATCTGTTGAAGTTGACATTGTTAGATTTACGTTGCCCGGTTCTACGGTACGGTACGGTAAACATTGAAGCGACATCGGAAGGTAGCTTTACTGTATACTTTCCTAGTTTTAACAATTTTATGTTTTTTAGTATTTCTTTGTTAAATAGTTATACCTACTGTTTTTTTAAGTTTTGTTTATTCTGTTTTTTATTATTCTGATTCTTATCTTTGGGAAGAAACAGGAAGTTGACCAGTGCGGCGCGGTTGACATCGTTTATGAAATCATTTATTTATAATTTTAAACTAGCTGTCCCGTTCGCGACAACGTCCGCGCGTTTTAAAAAAAAACTAAATCTGAACCATTCTCGAATCTACTTGAACACACAAAAAAAATCATCAAAATCGGTCCAGCCGTTTAGGAGGAGTTTAATTACAAACACGCACAAAATATTTATATATTTATATGAAAATATTTTATACACTCATAAAAATAGAGATGGGTTTCAGCAAAATAGTGACCTTCATAGAATCAATACTTACTAGGAATAGACACAAATTATACATCCCAAGGTTTCAAATTATACATCTCTAGGACTAGAAAAAGTAAATAAGTCCTTTATGGGGAACACGGTGCACTTCTATAATAAGCTTCCTGAAAATGCAACTAACATAAACTACCTATTAGTAGTGGGCTATTAGTGGAGTATTAGTACTATTAGTGGAGGGCTATGCATCTGGCAGTGTTGGTTCATGGCGTGATGACATTTGAAACCCCGGAGTACCTCTATGCTAAGCTCAATCGTCGACGGAGTAAGTACAGCACAAGACCCACGAGGGACTTATTGCACTACTCTAAACATAAAACTGTGGCTTTTAGGGGCAGTTTCCGGTACCAGGCCAAGTGTTGGAATAACATACCGCCACCACTTCGTCTGCTTATTCTGCTATTCTTTCAAAAATAATAACAAAAAGTATTTATTGAAGCAGCAGAAAACTGGGTTGTCTGGTACCCACACTTATGATGCACCATTGATATTGATGACCATATTGATGAACATTTGTATGTTACGCGTTAGTTGGAAAGTTATAGTAGATATTGCGTATGTATATTGTATTTTTTTGTGTAAGGCAGGCATAATAACCAATTCATTTATGTACATATTTGTTTATTTATTTCTTTTATTTATTGCGTTTCATAAGGTTGAGTGACTGGATCGAAGGTCTCGGCAGAATAACAGCGTTGACCTGTCATCTGACAGGGAAGCATAACGCTGAGTCGAGATCTTTTTGCTGCTGTAGCACACAGCACTGTTAGATAGGTAAGTACGCAGAATAATTTTAAGTTTTTTAAATGTCTTTTCTCCTTTTACTTTTTGATGTGTCACTTCTTTTTTACCTAATTCTGTTTAGTACTCATTATTATTATTGATGTGTATGTGTGCTTATTCAGTAAATAAACAAATGTCTATGTATATGTCTATGACCTATTAAGAAATCTAATCTATATACTAGCTCGCTATAAGTGTTTATATACTTGTTGGTAGTACCTCTGCCTTCTGTGCTGTAGGTTGAGCCTTCTTCTCCTTCATATCTTGTCTAGTTATTTCTAATCAGTGTGGTGAAAGGATTATAGTGCTCCTCAGAGGCTCCTTTCGTGCACTTGGCACATGTGTTCCAACGATTTAAGTTCCACGACATGCCAGTTTCCTCACTATATTTTCCTTCACCGATTGAGAGTACTAGCACACACATTTTTTTCGAACAGTTAAGGTCATTGGTGCATTGGATTTGAACTTGGGACCTTGGAAAAGGAACGGGCCACTATAACTAGACCAGTAGCTCACCAATGTGCTGTAGGATGACTATTTAATTTCCCATGACATTTGAGTGATGAACACCTACAGATGTTGGCGCTGTCTGGGTGTTATAAAGCATCAAGTCTGTATTTAAATATATATAAGTAGTAGCTGCTGCCCGCGGCTTCGCACGCGTGGTACCTACATCAAAAGTGATAGGCTACTTTTTGAACCGATGTTGATGAATTTTGGTATAGAGATTAATGAGACCTTGGAGAAGGACATAGACAACTTTTTATGTAGGTACCACGCGCGCGCATACGCGGGCACCAGCTAGTAGCATATAATTTACAAAATTATAGGATTATCACGTACCGCTCTCAGGTGATTAAGGGTTAACACACCCTCATACACGAACACAAGGGTTCGAAGCCTTACCTGGTTAGCTATAGCAGTTTGTATCGCCATCCGACATTGCTCCACCAAGGGTTCGTTCCTCGCGATCAGTTCCGCAGCATGTTTGTCCTTCACCTGAACATCTTTCAGCGAAGTGACGCGCTTCTCGTGGTCTTTGCGGACGTTTTGGAGCTTCTTCATCGCCTCTCGCTCTATTTGTACTGTCTGAGAATAAAGTAGAAAAATTAGTATAAATAATCCCGGACATTTCACACACCATCATCTGGACTCAATTTAAGCAGAGCTTGTGTTATGGGCACCACATGACTGATATCCTACTTACCAATTACTTTATACCAAATAAGAGTAATGAAATATATATCAATTACTAGCTGCTGCCCGGGCCTTTGCCCGCGTGGTACGTATATAACAATTAGCCTATATGTTAATCCACATACACAGATATTATTTACCAAACCTTGCTGCACGAAACAAAACAGAGCTGTATAAACACAAGCTGCTCATAAATATCAACGGCACTAGGGTCTCCAAGCACAATCTTTTAACCAAATTAAGCTCCTCTACATCCAAAGGTTGACTGGAAGAAATCGCTTCCTTAGCGATAAGACCCATGGTACATAATTTTTCATAAGTATGTATAGAGTTGTCAAATTGTTACATTTAGTTCTAAGGTGTACAATAAAGAACTTTACATCATTCTTATTCAATCAATGCAATCTGATGACCTCTGTGGCACGGTGGGCTTAGATCCGGCTGAGACGCAAAAGGTTGCGGGTTCGATTCCCGCCGCGGGACAAATGTTTGTATGATCTGCAAGTATTTGTCTAGGGTCTGAGTGTTTCTTAGTATAATATGTATGTATTTACAAAAAAAAGTTTATAAGTAGTATATCAGTCATGTGGTACCCATAACACAAGCTCTGCTTACTTTGGGACCAGATGATGCTGTGTGAAATGTCCGGTATTATTATTATTATTATCTTGTGGAGTAATTTTTATTTATAGTTTCTTACAACACCTGATGATGAGTTATGGTGTGTTCAAAGATGGCCTACCTTTATATCTATTTTCTGTCCCTCCAGCGCAGAAAAGAACTCGTCCACAGCCCTGTCGAAGGTCTCGTGCTCCTCATGAGGCTGGTTCTTCATCTGGTTGTACAGCATCGGATGGAATTCCAAATTAGTCAAGAGATAGGTAGGGGCGCCACCGTCAGGACTTGGCCGCTCCTCTTTCTTCTGAGTTATGTAGCCCTAGAGGTTAAAGTTGGAAATTGAGACTAAAGTTTAGTGGGCCCTGGGCAGCGAACGCTGCAATGAAAGAAAAGTACTTTCATTCCAGCGCTCGGCGAAGCAACAAGTCTGCAGAGTCTTGGTGTTTTTTCGTACAGTGCGGAGCGAGTCAATTGTTCCTGAGGATGCCACGCGGAGGCAAAACACGTGTCGAATTTCTTTTTGGGGTTGCATTTGTGGATGGTGTGATCTACCTTAGTACTAAAGCTTTGCGTGGCTTTTCATTTGCGGGGTGGGTGCATGCGTCTGCATTAGGAATAGATTAGCAGAATAGGACTAAATATTTGTCTATCTGTTTAATGTTTTGTAATGGATTTCCACAAAGTCACGCCAACCCAACACAATAGATTCCCATATTATAAACTAGGTATTACATTGTCATACTACCAACATTAAGTACTAACTCTGGAATAAAGTCAAATTCTAAATTTCGAACATGGTACCCATGTTTTCAAGAGTCAAATTATGACTTCAAAGCTGGTTAAAGTCAAGAGGAGTAATTCTTGAACTGAGATCAAAGTCAATGAGTAAAAATATGAGTGAAATATTATGTTAATGTTGGTGGACATATCACACACAATGATCTAGCCCAATGATTTCTTGCCGGATTTTTCTTGAACTGAGGTTAGGAGGAACTGGCACCTAGAAACACTAGCATGTAAGACGATTCAAAGTGGTCCTTGTGATTTTATTGAATAAAGAATGTTTTGACTTTGACTTTGCCCTTACGTACTATGTTTCCACATGATTGATATCTATCTAATACCTTTAAACAAGCAATTCTTGTATATATGTATATATAATCTTAATCTCGGAAACAGGTTCAACGATTTTTATGAAATTTATTATGCAGGGGGTTTGGGGGCCATAAATCGATCTAGTTAAGTTTCATTTTTAGAAAACGTTGTTTTATCCGTGTTTTAAAGCTGGGTCATCCAGATACTCATGTTTAATTAAGTAAAATTGAGTACATCAGTCACACTCCAGACCCGCCCTACTAAATACACAAAGTTCAAACAATGTTTGATCTGGATGGGAATTGAACCCACAACCTACAGAGCAGAAGGCAGAATTACTACCAACTGTAGGGCGATTATGGAACTCTAATTACAATCGATGTCTAACAGTTTTCGGCGTAATTTCAATCATTACTGATAGACATTGATTGTAATTAGAGTTCCATAATCGCCCTACTGAGCTGTGGAGTCCGTAACAAGGTCAAGAAAGATTTGACCTACGGTCACAGGTTGAGATAATTATGTACTAAAAACAAAGGAATCCAAGTCTACTTAGAGATCCCGAGCTGTCAAGGTAAAAAAAATCCATGAATGATACTAGATGTATACATACCTTAGCCACCTGAATTTTAGCATCATCCAGCAGTTTCTCCGCTTGCTTCAAAGCAGTAACCAGTTTTTCTAGATCCTGCTCGACGTAGAATCCTTTGCCAGGTTCCTTAGCGACCTTCATGATGCCAGCAAGACCTGCGTCTTGTAAGACGTGGTCTATGATTGATGAACCATATTCTGGAGGACAAAAATATAATAAATATTGGAGGACAATCCGCACAACACCATCTATGGACAATGTACACCACACAATTTAGCCCCAAACTATGCATAGCTTGTATTATGGTGACCAGTAGGGCGATTATGGAACTCTTGATACAATCAATGTCTACCAGTTTCGATTAGCAATCGGCATCAATGTCTATCAATTTCGATTGGCAATAGGCATTATTTCACTCAATCATATACGGTGTATTTAAATGCTTAGTATGCTAAACACGTTTCCTACCACAATCGTACTTTGTAAATTGGTCGAGTTATAGTTTGACACCAACTTCACATTGTAACTAGCGATAGAAGCCGATAGAAATCGCAGCGATCCGTAATACCAATTCATCAATAGTAACTGAAAGCTATTAGTATGAATGTTTTGATAGTACCAAAGTTCCATAATCGCCCCACTGATGACTGATAGAATACTTATATATTTTTAACTACATACTTATGATACATTTCGACACAGACACAGAACATGGTGAGTGTTCTATGTCTAACACACAAATGTTTGTACTGGGAGGGAATTTAACCCCTAACCTAATGCACAGCAGGCAGAGGTAGATACTACTACTTATATATACGAGTCTGAGAAGTTTTACCAAGGTGAGGATTAAGAATCTTTTTCAGGTTATCCCCTGGCTTGCTTTTAGCCAGGATCTCTTTCAGTGCATCACTGGTAGGCACTTCATAACTCGTCTTTGCTCTGTCTAATGGGTACTTCTCTTTCACAGCAAATCTGTAAAGATAAACAAATATTTACAGTTAGTATATTAAATAACTTAAACCATTTTAAGTTGCATTTCAAATTTGACAATCATGTATCACCTCTGTTATGTATAGACCTCTGTGGCATCGTGGACCAAGGCCCGCGTGAAATGCAGAAGGTTGCAGGTTCGATTCTCGCCGCGAGACAATTGTTTGTATGATCTTCAGGTATTTGTCTCAGGTGTATTTTTTTGTGTGAATACATATTTGATGTAGATACAAAAGAAAAAAAAAATTTTGGTATGTAGTATATCAGTCATGTGGTATCCATAACACAAGCCCTGCTTACTTTGGGGCCAGATGATGCTGTGTGAAATATCTGGTATTATTTATATATTTATCATTCAGATTCAGTCAGTCTTTCAAATGTCAATGATAAATGATCAATAGCAACAGATTTTAATGGTGTTTAAGCAATATGAGGCTTGCAATATCATTATGAGTAATGTAGTAATAATGTAGCCTTTATTATGTCTTACAACCTCCTTACCCTTACTTTGCAGGATGGTATCAATAACCACGTAATTATATACCTATATTGGCAGTGATTCTGTTATTTCATTTTTTTAAACTATATTAACTCAGTGGACCCCTGAGACAGCGCGACGGTGCCGTGGTAGACCCAAAAGGAGGTGTTGAGATGATCTTGACACCTTCGACAGAGTTTGGGTCAAAATAGTTCAAATCTGAGATGACTGGAGAGATCAAGGGGAGGCCTTTGTCCAGCAGTGGTACACAATCATAATCGTAATTAACTTGTCTCTTTCATTCTAGTGTAATATGAAAAAGACTATCTCAACTTTAGTTTAGAAATGCCACAAACAGAATCAGCACACTTATCTGCTTATTATGGCTTTTATTTGATTTGATTTGTTTTTTTATTAACATCTAATATTTAATGAAGTCGGTTTTCTTTTTAGTTTTAAAAACGTAATTATATTTTATCTTTTTGCTTTCCCGTAACTCGGCAAGACGACTCCAAGCATCTGCAACTTTCTTTTAAAAGAAATAACAAATGTGCACTTGTCGCAAGATCGCAATGGCTACTAAACTCGCACCAACGTGAATGCGTCGCAAGCGCTTACCGCAAGCGCCCTTAGATCTATGTCAAAAAAAATAGGTCACGCCAGCCAAGCCAAACGCCTTCTTTAAATGTTTGCGCTTGTGGACGTTTGCCGAGGCTTGGCAAGCATGGAAATGTAGCATTAGATGTTAATGGACAGAAAAGTAGAAGCAGGCCAAAGAAAATTTGAATGTATTGTGTGAAAAACATTGTGAAACATATAAGTAAGATCGGTGGGTGTCCTGAAATGATGGCAACCATACTTGGAATGAAATCTTGAATTTGGTCTATGACAAAAACTTACCTAATTTTATCCCCTTCAACATGGGGTCTAAGGACATTGAGAATAGTCCAGTCACAATCTGTCAGCATTATGTTTCCTCTGTCGTATAACTCTAGGATGATGTGGTATGCTGCATCCCCACTACCAAACTGGAGGTCTACCACTCGGTCAATGCCGATTTGTGAGAGCTTTTCTAAACGCTTGTTCTTCAAATGTTTACGTAACTGGAAAATGAAGTTGTATATACAGATTATGTTTAGTCTACAAGTTGATTGTTTGTGTAATGCTCTACAGTCTTATACGGGCTGGTGAAGGCATGTATGTGAATTAAAAAAGTATACGAAACTATGTGTAACTGTCCATGAGGAAAAAATTCAGTTAAAAAAAAAACTACAAGCTGATGTTGTTGATGTAAGAATAATGTTGTGCCAATTATCTTCGAGGTCTCTTCCTCATTCATACAATAATAAAATTGGCATGAATTGAATGAAAGCATATTTACTAGAAATGAAAATAATATTTAAAAATACTTGGTTTCTTTTTTTTGCTAGCACATTTAGTTTAATTATATGTATAAAATGTTTTGGGCAATTATTGCTCGACAACTTGTTTAGATCAATCCAAAGCAACTTAAATTTATCCACAACATGTAAGGTATGGTGTGACAGTATCTCTATACAAATGCTAGATGTTACTATAGTCGCAAATTTTTTGATGCTATCGTGACGTCATAATTAGCAATTATTGCCCATAATTAAGCAATTTAAACTGCCAATGTATACCAAAATATACTTTTATAATTAAATTTTCACGATATTAATTTAGACATATATATATATATATATATATATACCTTCATAGTAAAACCTGACGGTGCCATATTCTTTGGCCATTCAAACTGCGTGGTGTGGAACCTATTCCCTGACTCCAGCAGCAGAATAGCCTTCTCCTCGGACTGCTGGAGACGTATCACATACGTGCGGCTATCTATATCGTAGACCTGGTTCACTCTCATTCCTATGAGTCTGACAAAGTTAAAAATGGGAGTAGGTAAGTATGAAATAATGGTGAAATCAATGGAGATAAAAAAGTGAGAAGTGTTTAGCCAATGTATTACGAATAGGTACCTACCTCTGCAGTTCTGTGACCATGCACATGATATCGTATGTACTAAATCGCGTCTTCATCTTGCTTGATTTTATGTATTGTATTTAGATCACGGTGTGACATAAAACAAAAAAACTATTGACGAAAACGATTTCTACGAAACGAAAACAAATAATCCGTGCGTGCGCCAGCGTCACGTCAGCTGTGTATGTCAGACAGACAGTTGACATTGACAAAAAGTCAATGGCCTCAATTCTGTTCGCACCAACCTAATTAATTTTAGCTAAAATTAGGTTTTGAACTGACAAATGAAACTTTGGTAATGGAGGCAATTCGGTTGGTTCATTTCTAAATTTAGGAATGTCTAAAATATATTTAGTTAGTCATACTATTTATAAAACCTATTCTGTTGGTACCATCTAATTAAATTAGGAACGCTTAATTAATTTATATAAAATTAAATTAGGATAAGTTAGTAACAGCAGAATACCAAGTTTCATTTGACACTTCTAACCCTAATTTTAGCTAAAATTAGTTAGGTTGGTGCCAACAGAATTGAGGCCATTCTGCTGCTACCAACTTATCATAGTTTAATTTAATCTAATTTAATTAAGCGTTCCTAATTTAATTAGATGGTACCAACAGAATAGGTTTTATAAATGCTATGACTAACTAAATATATATTAGACATTCCTAAATTTAGAAATGAACCAACTGAATTGCCACCATTGTCTAAACTGCCAAAGTCAATTTTATAACAGTCACTGTCGGCTGTCGACAACTCTATCTGATCTGGTCCACATGTTTGTGTGATTTAAAAACAGAAACAGATCCATCCATTGAAGTTTGTTTTTATAAAAAATAATGTTTTTATCTCTAATACTGTTCTAGATACTTCTTTTGCAAGAGTTCTCATTAAATGCCAAAATGGTTATCGAGTTTGACTCCGAAGACTTCAAGCTCAAACCATTGAAGTGTGAACTGAATTTCATAAATAAATCTGATGGTTCAGCTATTTTATCCCAAGGTATGTTTTGAAATTCAAAATAACGTTTGTTTTAGGCTAGCTTTAGGCCTGTTTATCTACTGCCAACATGCGGCTGGTTTCCCTTACCGTTTAAGATTAAGCTAATTTTCATAATAATGTAAAAACTCTTCCAAAGGTACATTAGGTAGGTAAGTACATTTATTATGTCATACTAGCTTCTGCGCGCGGCATTCTAAAGTACAAAATGCACAATGTACCTCCTTACCTAATTTCAAAACGATTCATTCAGCCGTTTAGCTGCGAAAGGTAAATATTCTATTTGTTATCTGGTTCTGGTATGAGGTAGGTATGTTTGGTTTTGAGCTAGGTACTGTTGTGCAAATTGACAACCAATATTTATTTATAATTTATTAATTTAGTGTTTAGTCTTCATATTGACTCGCCAACACAAGACCGCACCACTCAACAGTTAAGTTACAACTGAGGGGCCCATTCAGACCTGTATTAATACTACAAACCGGTGTGCATGCTCGAGGCAACAATGAGGCGACATAGCTTAGTAAGGCCATGTTAATTAGGTCACATTTGACACTTCATCTAAATTCAACAACATAACCTTGTAAAGGAGGGCACACAATATTTTCAAAGTTTCAACTGCATAATTAATACACTTTTTTCAGTTAAACATACATATTTATTGTAATAATGATAAAAGAAGGCAAATTTACAACTTACTTTGACTAATAAACCACTTTAAACATAAACATTTATGTTTGATTAAAAAAACTGAACATTGTTACAAGGTTACGTTGTTGAACTTATTGCCTTTGTAAACAAGGGATGTTACACAAATAATCAAAATATTGATGATAGACTAGCTGTACCCGGCATGCGTTGCAATGCCACAAATTTTCTCACCGTTTAAACCTTCCCTGGACTACGACAACCAAAATAAGCCAAATCAGTCCAGCCGTTCTCGAGTTTTAGCGAGACTAACGAACAGCAATTGATTTTCATTATATAGATTATTTGAATTACTTGTAAAGGAATGTTTTAACCTAAAGGAGACTGCAGCTTTGGGCCCTCATGAACAAAGTGGACACCTACCGTAAAAATGAAAAGTATGAAAACTCTGCTTTCATTTGTATTTTTTCTATGTCAGTCAGTTATTCAACCAGTGACAGATACATGGTGCAGTCTTTTGTCGTTGTGCGAAGTAACTGCGTTTTTGGTGTGTTCTCTGATAATTTCTTATGAATCTGCTTATCTTATTGGACTGATCTTACTCTTATGTTTACCTGGCTATAATTTGGATTCAGATTGCTTCAAGATTTGTGCTTTACCGTGTCAAAAACGAAGGAAAACGCTGAACAGTCAATCTCGTGAACTGGTAGTAAAATTGAGCGATTATTTCGAACGTGAATCTGTTAACGGTGGGCCTCTTTTATCTGTGACACAACCGAGAGCACGCATTGCCGAAGCATAAGGATTGGGGAAGAGACAGTTACCCAAATTCTCAAAGAGAAATACGGACCATCAGCAAATCCAACTTTATTAAAAGTTGAGTGGTTGAACTTGGTAAAAGCAACTAAGCCGCCCAAGCCTCGCTATATAATCGAAACATGAGTAATCAGTGTACAATCATAACTTAACCTAATTAGTATATTTCTATAATTATTGGTTTTTTATTACTGATTGGACGAACATTGGTACCCAAGCTAGGATCGGTGTCCTGTGATATGGTGTACCAACGCCCACCGCCGGACGATTTGGTTGAGGGTAGTAATATTTATTACTAATACATTAATTGCTAATACATTAGACACTTATATAAATTCAATTCAATTACAAATAGTACAACATTTCAAGATATTTAATTTTCCTATGATGATTAATTTAAAAAAATAGGAATTCTTATCATTAAATTACAATAAAAAATTAAAATTAAAGCAGGAATTAAAATTAAAGAGGCATTGATTTATTTTTTAATTCCAGAATAATAAAATTGTAAACGAATGATGTATTATTAATATAAATGGTGAGTATTATTATGTTAAGGCAATTAAAAGGTTTTCAGTCGAGTCGTAGTCAAGATCAAGAAGCCAATCCTTAACAGTTCGTTTGCATTCGAAGTGAGAAAGGCAATATAATTTCAGGGTTTTGTTCAATTTTGAAAATAGGTATGATTTCATATAGTACCCGCTCTGTCTTGCAAACGAGGTGTTAAACGCTATAGTATAACGATATCGAGCTTATTTTGGCACAAATAAAGGGTCATGCAGCGCGTAACAATACTGAGCCACCCTTCAGTACTGCAAAAATGTTGGCACTGCTACAAACTGCGTGTGCAGAAGTCACTACGGAAGATTGGAGAAAAGTCGTCGAGGAAACAAAGAAAATAATTTCAGATGATTTTAAACGAGATGTAATAATAGACAATATGGTTCAAAATGAATTAATCATATCTCTGAGTGCGGACAACAGTGATGACGATGACAACACTAGCTATTATTCAAATAGCCCAACTGAATAAATGCACTTTTTTGTTACACTATGTACCTACTTGTCTTACTCTGTTTCCATAATATACAAATCTAACGATAATTTAATTTAATCGATGTTTCTAAGTCACCTCATTAGGAAGCTAAAACAGACAGATGTCAAATGTGATCTATTAAATTGGGCCTACTATAGTATGAATTGTAGCCGTTAAAAAATATTTTCAGGCGACACAGTAGTTTTAGTGAGTGTTAATGGACCTCTAGACATCCAGATGAAGAGCCAAAACGCAACAAAGGCCACATTAGAAGTAATCTACAACACTAAAAGCGGTAGACAGGCAGTTGGAGATAGGTAAGCAATACCTAACCTACCAATATGGAGTGGAAGTACAGATAAAAAAGTATTTTGAAAATCTATATTTGTATGACAGATTTGTATATTTTCTACTTACTGAAAGTTACTTGAATACTTAAATATTTTAGAATACAAACTTATGATTGTTTTAACACCCAGACACACCTTTGTTCATCACTTGTTTGAATCCTGGAAGGGAATCGAACCCTCAACCTACAGTGATGAACGCAGAGCTACTACCAACTGAACTGTAAGGTTGATATTGATTGTCATACATGATGTCATATGAATTGAAACCTCAGACGAAATAAATATAAAGACCGCGATCAACTAAAATAAAGGTTCAAAACCGTGCTTCAAGGTTCAAAACCGTGCTTCCGTGTGTAACCCGCACCCACGCGCACACATAAACCGAAATCGTGCTCTTTGCTCTTAGTACATGTCACGGCGTTTTTAATAAACTTCGTTCAAAACTTTCGCGCTTTAGGTGTACGTTCGATAATGTTGTACAAAATAACATTACGGAATATGTTAATGTTTTTTATGTAAGATGTTTTCTAGACGACGATATGACAGAAAACTTAATAGTACAAGTATGTTTGCATATACTAAGAACAAGGAGCACAGTTTGGGTAATTGTGTTTGCGTGGGTGTGTGTATTTAGGTACATAGAGAAGCATGGTTTTGAGACTTCAATTTGGGTATTCACGGCCCTATATTTATTTGGTCCGAGAGAGAAACCGAAAGTACGTAATAGTAATCCGTCTTGTCAAAACTGGGTCCAATTACAATGAAACTAATGATTGAAATTATGCCGATTCCTAATCGAAACAAATAGTACTAGATCCGGCTGAAGAATTAGTGCACTCATCGAGTGTTTGCTAAATACCAAATGTTTACGCATATTTATGACCTATGTTTTGCTTAGTTTGGGGCTAGATGGTGTTTTGTGTGTTGTCCACTAAAATTTCATGTTCGATCCTGTTATAACATAATACTTTTGTATCAAGCGGGCAAAGCCACCGCAGTTAAAAAAACATATTTTGTAAGTATACATAGAAAAGGAGAAGATAAGAAAACTAAAATCACCAACATTGTATTATAGGTTCAAGGAGCATGCAATCAGGCAGTCGTGTTCCACAGCCATCCTGGCTAGCCTGTTCCCTCGCACGGGCATCACCATCACCATACAGGAACTGGAGGATTATGGAGGGGTCAGTAAATCAACCAGTACTATTATAAACTGTCCAAAATAAAAAACCCTAAAACCTTGGCCTGTCTTCTTTGGAAGCGTCATGTGGACAATACTACACAATATTAGATCCAGTATCTGCAAGTATTTTCGTTTTCAATGTAATCTCTGACTTACCAAGTATAGCCAGCACTGACACAGAAGTCTGCAGAACTTTTTTTTACCCCCCCCCTACCACAAGCCTAGGAAGAGCCTAATTGACGATTAACGACTTCTGTGGGGCAGTGGACTAACATCGGGCTGAGACGCAGAAGGTCTCGAAATCGAGATTGCGGGTTCGAGCGGGTTCGATTCCCGCGGCGGGAATCGAACCCGCAGTTCGATTCCCGCCGCGGGACAAATGTTTGTATGATCTGCAAGTATTTGTCTCGTGTCTGGGTATTTCTATGTATAATGTGTATGTACTTATTTACAAAAAAAAAATATTTAAGTAGTATATCAGTCATCAGTCATCACCCATAACACAAGCTCTGCTTACTTTGGTGCTAGATGATGCTGTGTGAAATGTCCGGAAATGTTGGTGGACAATGCACACAACACTATCTAGCTCTAAACTAAGCATAGCTTGTACTATAGCCAGATGACTGATAGAATCATTACTATAATAAATGTGAAAGTAACTGTCTGTCTGTCTGTTTGTCACATTTTTAAGCCTAAACCGCTGAACCGATTTGATGAATTTTGGTATAGAGATAGATGGGACCGTGAAGAAGACATAGGCTAGATACTTTTTATGTAGGTACCACGCGCGCGATGCCGCGGGCAGCAGCTAGTACTTATATAATAGGTTGGGGGAAAAGTTTCTTCGCATTTTTTAAGAAAAGTCTAAACATTTTATTAGTAGTAAAGTGTATTAGTTTATTTACATTTAACTAAAGTATGTAGGTACCATTTTGTTCGATAACTTTTTGCCATCTTGTAGGTAGGGACATGATCCCATTGGTATAGAAATTTTGGGACTTCTGATCAAAATACCGCGACAAGTGGTTTTGGCAGTCCTCTCGTGATGTTAACCTGACACTGCCTAAAGAATTCTGAAGAGACCGAAACAGGTGGAAATCTGAAGGTGCAAGGTCAGGACTATACGGCGGATGCATTAACACCTCCCAGCCAAACTCTCTTAATTTTTGCTGAGTGGCTAAAGATGTGTAAGGTCTAGCGTTATCATGATGAAAAACCACACCCCTTCTGTTGATTAATTCCGGCCACTTTCTCTCAACTTCTTGCTTTAATCTCATCAGTTGTTCGCAGTAGAGTTCAGAATCGATGGTCCTGCCTGATGGTAACAGCTCATAATGAATAATGCCCTTCCAATCCCACCACACACACAGCATCACCTTGTTGCGAGTTAACCCAGGTTTCGCCACAGACTGTGAAGCCTGACCGGCCTTTGACCACGACTTTTTTCGCACGTGCTTGTCGTACGTGATCCACTTTTCATCACCAGTTATCAGCTTCTTCAAAAATGGTTCGCTTTCATTACGTCGTAATAAAGAATCACAAATGAGTACACGGTTCATTAGGTTTCTTTCAGTGAGCTCGTGAGGTACCCAAATATCGAGCTTTTTTGTGTACCCAGTTTTTTCAAATGCGCCAAAACTGTTTTGTGGTCAATTCCCAGTTCTTCAGCAACATCGTAACTACTGATATGCCGATCTTGCTCCACTTTTTCAAAAACGGCATCCATTTTATCAGTAATAGGGCGACCAGAGCGACGTGCATCTTTGACGCTTAAACCAAATTTGTGCTACTCTCACAGACACTGCACTAGGTCCATAAACATCGCAAATTTTTTTCCAGGCTTGCGTTGCATTTTTATTTTTTTGTAGTAAAATTTTAAAATGTATCGAATTTCTTCATTAGATTCACTCATCTTGACAGTACGAAAAACAAATAAAACTCACACATTTTCCTGATTTGAATTTGGAATTATGTTCTTTAAAATTTAAACTTTTAATGATACCAAAACCAGCCAGAACAAATAGTATAGCCAAAGAGATTTTATTACAAGTTTATACATACCATAATGCGAAAAGAGTTTTTCCCCAACCTAATATTTTGAAATACATACTTTATGATAGTTTATGCTTTATAAACTAAAACTAAATATGTGGAAACTGAACTAACACAATATAAATGATCTTGAGCGTTTTGACGCCACTTAATACTCGTTTTTTTTATCAGACATATCTATCAAGTAATTTTCAGTTGAGATAAACGGGTAATGTTTCAATTATTTTATTCACGGCCTATTTGTGTTACAAATTGAAGTGACAACAACTTTTTGGAGAAGTAGATGATTATTTAATATTTCAGACCATACTCATAATTAAATTACCTACAGAATTAACATTAACTTTAAAATCAATTTGAAACGAGGAAGTTGTAGCCAAAACATTGTAAATTCATTCATTTTTTTAATATTTTTCATTCAATTAACAAGCAGATGGCGACTGTTTATGGCTGGTTTTTACCTCTAAAAACCTGTAGCTCCATTGCCTTTTATAAGGTCGTGATTTCGAACCTATCTGTGCACCAATGGATCTTTCCTTCCGTTATTATTCTGTGCGCAATACCAGTACTCTCAAACGGTAAAGGAAAACCGGCACATCCTAGAACTGAAAACATTCGAAGTTGTGTATCATTATCAAGGCTTATGCTATACATTTAATTATTATTAGGTAGTAATCTAAGTTTAACTGTATGTGGCGCAAATAAACGTTATTATTATTGGTTAATATTCCTATAAGTGGCGATTGCAACGTACGAAATACTAACTACTGTAGAAAGCGTGGGCATGTGGCAAATATAATGTTTGTTCATGCCTCTGACTACCCTCATTAGACTTCAAACGATCTAAGTAACTAAAGATCAAAGTCAAAGTCAAAACTTTTTTTATTCAATAAAATCACAAGGACCACTTTGAATCATCTTCTTACATGCTAGTGAATCTAGGTGCCAGTTCCTTCTAACCCCAGTTCAAAAAGAATCCGGCAAAAACTCGTCTGATCCTTGCCAATTTTGCTACGGATGCCGAGTCGAGTTGAAGCATCTGAAGCTTTTTTGGTCATTTAAATTATCTGTTATAACCTCCTATAACATGCTTTAAGAGACAGTTTCTGTTCTATTACGTTTTTAAGTCGCTTTGGGACCTTGTTATAGAAACGTACACGTTGCCATATAAAATATTTATGAACTTTAGCGAGTCTTACTGTGGGAACAGCGAATTTGTCTTTATTTCTAGTATTAATACTATCATTATCGGTATTTTTTAAACAAACAAACAATATTGAAAACATAGGTACATTAGATTTATATATACAAGGCATTGGTCTCAATTCTGTTGACACCAACCTAACAAATTTTAGCTAAAATTAGGTTTAGAAGTGTCAAATGAAAATTGGTATTCTGCTGTTACCAACTTATCCTAATTTAATTAAGCGTTCCTAATTTAGTTAGATGGTACCAATCGAATAGGTTTTACAAATGCTATGACTAACTAAAATTATATTTTAGACAATTCCTAATTTTAGAAATGAACCAATCGCATTGCCATCTCTGTCATGATATTTATTTCTTTTAGAGATTCTCTAGTGTATCTGATGTGATCTGAGGAGATTACAGCCATGAGCTAGATTGTTTATATTTTGTACAAAAACTTTTAATATCTTTCAGCTACTCACATGTTGCATTAACGCGTGCTGCCTAGCACTCCTCAACTCTGGTGTCATGATGCGAAGCACCTTCGCAGCTGTATCCTGCGGGGTGGACGAGAAGGGGAATATCTTGCTGGAGCCGAGTGGAGATGAGCTGGTCAGGTCCAGAGCTATCATGAACTTTGTGTTTGACGGAAGAGACAAGAGCTTGGTGTCTGGTTAGTTATAATATAATATAAATTTTATTTCAGGCAACAAAATCGTATAAAATGTATTTTATACACATGATTTAATAATAACAATGGCCTGTAGAAAATAAATACCTTATAGACTAACATACATACACAGTTAAACCGTCTTTGTCTAACATCTAATGAATAAAAAGGCGAAGAGACAATGTACAGTACCTAAAGGCCCCCTGCGTTAGTAAAGATAATATTGGATATTGGGTAAGATAAGATTATATTTTATGTATTGGGTAAGATAAAATAAGATTGGGTATTGGGTATTGGGTTTCACATGTTTGTTTTTTTTTATTTCATAACGAAAAAATAATAATAATGCCGGACATTTCACACAGCATCATCCCCAAAGTAAGCAGAGCTTGTGTTATGGGTACCACATGACCTACTACTTATATACTTTTTTTTTTAAATGCATTATAATGTACAATACATAGAAACACCCAGACCCGAAACAAATACTTGCGGGACATTTGTCCCGCGGCGGGAATCGAACCCGCAACGTCCTGCATCTCAGAGCTTAGCCTTCTGCGCCACAGAGGTCATCAATATAAGGGCCACTAATACGTACTACCGTGCAGAATTTCATCACTAATTAACGAAACTATAAGGAACTGTTCGACTTCGCACAACAAAACATTTTCACGGATGTAATTTTTGGGCTCTACAAGTCTCTAAGAGTCTACTGAGCCCAAAGACCCCTTGGATATTCTGAAAGTACTAAGTCAAAAGCACGTCCAAACATTGCTCAGTATAATAGTACGCTGTACATGATATGTTGCAAACCCAACGCCGCTTATAGGAATACTAATCAATGTAGTAGTTGGTTGGCTCAGTTGGTAGTAGCTCTGCCTTATGCGCTGTAGGTTGGAGGTTCGATTCCCTCCTAAGACAAACATTTGAACATTGATGTACAACATAGATCTCATAGTACAATGAATACCTTGTTGTTAGTTGATTTATATTGTTGAACAAACTAAGTATACCTAGTTTGTTCAACAATATTAATCAACTTTAAATTCTTTATAGAATTTAAAGTTCGTCGGAGCTGAAATTGGATGCTGCCGCCAAAACGTAATTAAGTGGAGATACACAGACCTATTCTGGAGCCAGTGTAGCTGCGGAGCGACCTTCAGAGCATGGATCATCTGTTCTCATGAGCTCTCTGTCAGACTCTCTGCACACGAGAGAACTTGAACAAGGGGACGGGGCAACAGTTCGGAGTAAAAAAAACATTTGAGGTCAAGCCATTGACACGAAAGAAGACCAATATTAATGACTATTTAAACATTTCTGTGATGAACTGAGCCGTTTGTTCTGTATCTGGTTGTTATAAAGTATTATAAGTGTGTATTTAAAAATATATAAGTATTCTATCAGTCATCTGGTCTCCATAATAAAAGTTTGGAGCTAGATGGTGTTGTGTGCATTTTCCACCAATATTTATTAATATTTATTGTTTTTTTCCCAGGGTTTACAGAAGGCAGTTTCAGCGAGGCTGCGTATAAGGAAGGCTTGGAGAAGTGTCGAGCCGCCAGTGATCTTATATTCGCATTTTACCGCGATATTGTTAGCAAATACTCCTACACGTTATTATGATTAAAGGAATGGCTAAACATATGCGTTTTATTTCATCACTAGCTTCTGCCCAGAGGGCTTAGAAATTAGAATTCTTCTTCGTCATTTATCATATTGTAAATTTTGCCAAAGACAAGTATTTATATTGTTTAGGCTCTAAACAAAAAACGATGAAAAGACATCATACTCTAAACATTGAGTATGATGTCTTTTCTTCGTTTGTCATTTAATGTCAAAAAAAGACAATACTAGATACTTTATTCCTTTATTCCGTAGACAGCAATCTGTCTACGCTTTATTCAATACAATCACAAGGATCACTTTGAAACGTCTTACTTACTAGGTGAATTTAGGTGCCAATTCATCCTAACCCAAGCCCGAGAAGAATTGGCAAGAAACTCGTCGCGCTTTTTTACATGATCCATCTTATAACTACCTTAACTACGAAATACTAATACACGAGAGCTTATACATTTCAAATAATGTCGGTTAACTGTCTGAGGGCAGAGCGACATGAGGCCATGCATTCTATCAATAATATAGTCATTTATATTATAATAAGCTTTCTTCAAAAGACGACCTTGTATGTAGTTGTAGTTATGGTAGTTGTTTCATTAAGTAACATAGCTCTGCTAATTTAATATTTTTTACTCGGTTTATTGCATGTTTATTCAGTAATCTTAGCGGAATTTTAATGAATAAATTGTGACTACATTGGACAAGGTATGAACAGTTTAATTATATGTGTATTATTTTATATAACTTTAGAATGACAAGGACGAACTATACTTATACGCCAGGATAGTTATAGAAGTGATTTTAAGTCAGATATTAGGACAATATCGTCGACCCCTCTCGTCGGCACGAGCGACTGGTAGGTACCAAGAGGACAAACAAGGTCTTTGCGAAACAACCTAATTACGCACAGCTAGGACTGTGTGGCCGTGGGAATATTACGAGTTTTAGTTAGATATGTAGGTGGGTACTTACCTTATTAGGTTACATACTCTTCTTTCTTTTCTTCCTATAATGGCATCTGTCTTGTTAACAATTTTGCTAGTGTCAAGTGATTGTATGGTTATAAAGTCTAAGTCGATCGTCATTTGATTATTCTAAACGTCATCGCGGAATGCCGTCTAGTAGGTATATACCTTGTACAATTTCAATAGTTACCTATATTTTTCGTAGATATCTATTTATATAAAACACCCCACACAAGTTAAACACTAGAGGTACCTACCTACACATTCAAATTACACTGGCCTCAATTCTGTTGGCACCAACCTAACTAATTTTAGCTAAAATTAGGTTTAGGTCAAAGGTCAAATGAAACGTAGTATTCTGCTGTAACTAACTTATCCTAATTTAATTAAGCGTTCCTAATTTAGTTAAATGGTACCAACCGAATTGCCACCAATGGGTAACAAAACGTAAAAAAATATATGTATACTTATGTGTTAAAAATAGCAAGGCCGGTAGGAAAAATATAAAACAATATGAAAGCATCAAAAAACAATAATACGATAGGTCTAAGTAGGTGTGTAAGTATATTATGTGAGTAGCCATATAAAGAAAGATTATACAAAATAAATAAATAACATAGTGGACAAAGCCCACACGACCATCTAGCCCCAATCTAATTGCTGCATTATGGTGACCAGATGAATGATACAATACTTATATCTTTATAAATGCATAAGTACTTATGATACCTTAACACCCAGACACAGAACAAACACCTATGTTCATGACACACATTTTCGTTCAGGGAGGGAATCGAACCCTATAACGCAGAAGGCAGAGGTACAACCAACTGAGCTGACAGAACAGTTGAAAAAAGCGCTAATAGAGTTTTTATCAATTCTCCTCGGACTTAGATATAAATAATTGGCACCTATCTCAACTAGCTTAGAAGACGATTCAAAGTAATACAAACTTATAAAAAATACAACCGAGTTGAGAACCTCCTTTATAAAAAATACAACCGAGTTGAGAACCTCCTCCTTTATTTTGAAGTCGGTTAAAAATAAACCCTTATAATTGTCCGTATCTGTATGTCTATGTCACAATCCTTTTTCTCAGGAACGCGTGGAGCGCAGTGTGCAGTGCAAGTGCAGTCTTGTAGAGCTAAAAAACCATCAAGCTTTGATGAATCATGTTCACGCAATCAATAAATACTTACTAATCATTTAATAGTAAAAACCTATGGAGTAACCATGAAATTTAGTAAGAAGCAAAGCCTCACAGTACCTACCCTCTCAGACTAGACTACTGGAAGACCGTTTTTTTTCGGACGGCGCCGGCGCTCGACCTAATAATTACGTTTTAAAAACTAAACTAAACTAGTCGGTTTCATGACTTCATTGAATGAAATTTGAGCCTATAATACATTTTTAGTGGAAAGTATTAGTAGTAGGTACATTTTATTTCGAAGTAGGTACATGAAAACATCACCGATGTATACAATTTTTAGATTTTCGTTGATTTTTCAGCTCGACCTGTGAAGTATACCGTTTAAAAAAAAAAAGATTTTTTCAAATCGGTTCAGCCGTTTTCGAGTAATCGGTGAACATACATAAAAAAAAAGAAAAAAAGATTCCGACGAATTGATAATCTCCTCCTTATTGATAAAGTCGGTTAATAAAATATAGTTTTAGCAATAAGCCTAACCTCGGCTTGGGCTGTTGCTTGACGACGGGAGACCCATCTTGGGCGGGAACGGAAAGAAGATGAGATGTCTACAGAGCCTGAGAATTATTATTGCCGTAAGCATAATTATTTGACGACCTCTATCGCGCAGTGACGCCCGGGCCCGGGCCCGCCTGAGACGCAGAAGGTCGCGGGTTCGATTCCCGCCGCAAGACATTTTTCTTGGTCTTGGTGATTTTCTTAGTATAGGTAGTATGTAAATAAAAAGTATAAAAGTAGCACATCAGTCATGTGGTTCCCATAACACAAGCTCAGCTTACTTTGGGGCTAGATGATGCTGTGTGATATATCCTTCATGATTTATTTTATTCAATACAAGGCCACTAAAGTGTCAATAACACCTTAGATCTGCGATATTAATAAATTTGTATATGTACAGCCATTGAACCTAATAACAATGCTATAACAAGGTTATTTTACACAAATCAACCACATCGGGCTATCCCATCAATGTATTGAAACCTCTTTGCACGCCGCCCAGGGCTTAGATACCTACTATACGCAGGGATGTATTCAGTGTGGAATCTTACTTATGAATTTATTTAACAAGGCAGGCTACAGTTATGGAGATTCTAGGAATTCCCGAACCTCCAAATCCTAACTAGGTACATTTAAAAAGTTCTGAGTAAGTTCTAGACTAGGAGCTAAAAGTACTCGGAAGCTCTAAGCTAGGAAAATTTTGAGCCGAAACTAAATTTCAACAAGCTTTCGTTTATCAAAATTCTGTGTATTTTGACATTACGATGGTGTAATTTCATGTTTATTTTGGACAATCAATTAAGTTAAATTCTTGGTTAGAGCTGGATGCCTCTGTGGTAGGGATAATAATTTTGCAAATGGTCTCAATTGTGTTGGCACCAACTTAACTAATTTTAGCTAAAATTTGGTTTAGAAGTGTCAAATGAAACTTGGTATTCTGCTGTTACCAACTTATCCTAATTTAATTAAGTGTTCCTAATTTAGTTAGATGGTACCAACCGAATAGGTTTTACAAATGCTATGACTAACTAAAATATATTTTAGACAATTCCTAATTTTAGAAATGAACCAACTGAAAACTGCCACCAATGTCACGTTTTTATTTTTATTAATCTTTATTTTTATTTTGGAACTTGGCGTCGTGTACCGACAATGTCAATTCCATCGTTCTCTCTATGAATTATTGTTACCTAGCTATTACTTCCTCTATAGCCAGCTCATATATTGACCAGTAGAGCATGCCAGCTGCGTCTGATGTTGGTGCAGCTAACATATTGTTACGAGCCGGGTACTGATAAATTATGAAACCGCTTGATTTTACCAAATAATAACTTTAATTTCAAAGTTACCACACACTGAACTTAATCCACTGATTCTATTAGTTAACTTCTCAATAGAAATGAAATGAAATGAAATGAAATGAAATAAATTTATTTTGACACACACACACTGATAAAAGTTACGATAATATAGTAGGTACACAGATCCAACCAATACTAACTAACTAACTAATACTAAACCTACGTGTACCCACCTTGTTCCAAACCTAGTCTGCGTTTGTCAAAAAAGCACAGTCTCAGCTTTATGCTATTTCACACAGTGCGAAATAGCGCTGGTTTTCAGACTGCGCCGAACAAGGAGGGTGACATCATGCCGTGACAAAACGAACAATTTTAAAATTAGAACAGGAGTAAACAAAAAAAAAAAAATAAGAAAACTTAAAATATTACTTAGTTAAAAGGATAACAATACATATATAAATAGCAAAATACATTTATACTCACACAACTAAAATAATTAACTAAAATGACTGGGAACAAACTGGACTACATAAAATTAAAATTGTTTTGGTGAAATGAGGTGAAAGAGGTGAGAAACGAAAAGTGAAATGCAATACAAGGTAATCGATAGTAGAATGAACGCTTCCCCATCAAAATTGACGTGCCGGGAACTTTTGGTAAGTTGGCTATTCGTAAGTAGGTATTTGGTACCTAGCTATGATTTCTGCGAAGAGATAAGAAGTTTCTTAAGGGTTAATTTAAAAGTATTCACTGTTTTAAGGGCACGAATTGGTGGGGGCAAATCATTCCAACACTTCGACGCCGCGAACCGGAACGAGCCGCGGAAAGCAACACATTTGTGACTTTGCGTAAGAAGAGGAGGAGCACACTGCCTCCTATGATAACGTGAGTGTTCACTAGCCCATTTTAATTTCCTGAAAAGGTATGTCGGCATTTGGTCATGTACAACACCAAAAAGAAGGGTAGCGAGATGCAACTTCCTACGATCCTTCATCTTTAGGAGGCTCTTCGAATTGAGGTAAGGAGTCACATGTGTGCGAGGTGGAATATAGAAACAAAACCTTGCACAAGCATTTTGGACTCGCTGAATCAAATTCTCGGTCCTAGCAAGAAGACATGGCCACATAGAACACAATAAGAGCCACAACACTACAACACAACTGATAACACTTCAAAACTATCGCACTTGTATCACTTGCTTAGCCGAGAATAGACTGACTATATCCGCAAACCACCGCTGTATTTATACGAGCGTCGAATAAGTCGCGTAAAACCGCGATGCTACTGGAACGTTCGAGAACGAACCGGAACGCGCTCAAACGTTCGA
This sequence comes from Lampropteryx suffumata, assembly GCA_948098915.1. Lineage (NCBI taxonomy): Eukaryota > Metazoa > Arthropoda > Insecta > Lepidoptera > Geometridae > Lampropteryx > Lampropteryx suffumata. The sequence continues at coordinate 17,246,367 of OX402563.1, read as the reverse complement.
TTGCAATAGAGAGATATTGCTATCTCGTTCGCTCCTATGCATTCGATACGTGTACTTTGTAGTTTGCATCTACTCGATACCAGATGGCGTAGGTGAATATTTAATGTGTCTGCCTGCCAACAGATGGAGCTATGTATCGGGCGCAACACTATCCCCTCCTAAGACATGCTCGTCCCGAGCATCGTTAGTCCCGTAATATTGCGCTAGTCGATCCACATGGACAATCTTAGGCTTGCCTCGTAACCCCTTTTTAATCCGGTACGTGACATCGTTGATCCTGTTCACAATTCGATATGATCCGTCCCATTTCGCCTGCAGTTTAGGACACTTTCCTTTACTGCGTACAGGGTTATGTAACCACACCAGTGATCCTTCACTAAAGCCCAAGTGGTTTAATTTTCGGTCATATCGAGTCTTCATCTTTTCAGACATTTGTTGGCTGGATTGGCGAACGTGTTCGTGTACATCGTTCAATTTGTTGCGAAGGTCATTAGCGTACTCTGTTATATTGCGCGGAGACTGGGGAGGAATACCTGTTATAAGGTCTGCTGGCAACCGTAGTTCTCGTCCAAAGTTCGCCGAAGCTGGAGTGACACTTGTAATTTCGTGAACTGCACTTCGATATGACAGTAAAAACGGTTGAATGTGCTTGTCCCAATCGGTCTGCTGGTTTCCCACTACTTTTGCTAGATATCTTTCCAACGTTTGATTGAACCTTTCAACCATTCCATTGGATTGTGGCCGATAAGAGGTGGTTCTTGTCTTATAAGTGCCCATCACTCGACATGTTTCCTGAAATATTTGGGACTCGAAATTCCTCCCTTGATCACTGTGAATTTCCAAGGGTACTCCAAAACGACAAAAGACCTCATGGACTAATTTATCGGCCACTGTTGACGCTTCTTGGTTTGGGATGGCAAAGACCTCCGGCCACTTTGTGAAATAATCCATAAAAACCATGAAATACTTGTTTCCATTTTCTGTAGCAGGGAATGGTCCCGCAATGTCCAAAGCTATCCGCTCCCATGGCGCTCCCACGTTATAAATCTTTAATGCACCTCTGCTGCGTGTATGGGGTCCTTTCACTGCTGCGCAACTCGTGCATTTTCGGCACCAGTCTTCCACATCATCTCTGCAATGGATCCAGTAAAATCGCTCACGTATCTTCAACAGAGTTCTCTTTACCCCAACTCTACCATGAAGGATGCTTCGGGGGGCATCCCCGGAGCATCCTTCATGGTAGAGTTTAAGCACTTCAGATACTTTAGCTTTTGGAACAACCATTTGCAGATGACAGTGATCTCCGCGAGCATTTTCCCATTTACGGCACAATACTCCATCGTGGATAACCAGACTGTCCCATTGTGCCCAATAGCTTTTTGTTGTTGTGCTCATTCCAGCCACATCACTCCATACAGGTTTAGAAGTTCCAGCCCTTATCCATTCGATGATTGCCTTAATATCTGAGTCATCCGTCTGCGCTTTCTGCAGGGTTTCCTTCCACTCATCACTTAGATCCGTGCTCAACATTCTGACGGGTACCACTTCTTTGGACTCTTGTTTTACACAATGTTTACATTCTTCTGGACAAGGTCTTCTTGACAATGCATCCGCATTACCGTGAGATTTTCCACTGCGATGCTCAGTTTCATAGTCAAACTCCTGTAGCTGTTCAAGCCACCTTGCCACTTGTCCTTCAGGATTTTTGAACTGTAGCAGCCATTTCAATGCAGCATGATCCGTGCGTAGATGAAATTTACGCCCCAGCAGGTATTTACTGAAATGCTGCAAAGTTTTCACTACTGCTAAAAGTTCCCTTCTAGTGACACAGTAGTTTCTTTCCGGTTTAGATAAAGCTTTGCAGAAGTAAGCTATCACGATCTCTTGATCTCCTTTGCGCCGGGACAATACGCCTCCAATACCAGTATTACTTGCATCTGTGTCTACGATGAAACTATTCTCGGTGTTAGGGAAACCAAGAATAGGTGTATCACACAGACGTCGCTTTAACTCTTGGAAGGCAATATCACATTCTTCGTCCCAGCTGAACACTCGTTTCTCTTCGGTGAGTTTATGCAAGGGCCTAGGAACACAATTCTAGAAACGCTCGGACTTGTGTTTTATCCTTTGGGATCGGCCAATCCTTAACAGTGACGATTTTCTCTGGATCAGTTTGCACACCATCTTCTGAAATAACATGCCCTAAGAAGCTTACTTGTCGTCTGAAAAATGAGCACTTCTTCGGACTCAATTTAAGATTGGCTGCACGAATTTCAGCTAGTACTCGTTCCAGATTTTGAAGCTGGTCTTCAAACGTACGCCCCACTATAAAAATGTCATCTAAGTAGACAAGGCAGGCGTCTCCAATTAATCCAGCTAGTACCATTTCCATCAACCTTTCAAAAGTTGCAGGGGCATTGCACAACCCGAACGGCATTACATTAAATTGCCACAGACCCTTTTCCGTAGAAAACGCCGTTTTCTCCTTATCTTTAGGGTCTATTTCAACCTGCCAGTAGCCGCTTTTCAAGTCTAGGGTTGTAAACCACTTCATCCCTGTCAATGTGTCCAGTGTGTCGTCAATCCTTGGAAGTGGATAACTATCTTTCTATGTTACGTCATTAAAACGACGATAATCCACACAAAAACGCAAGCTACCGTCCTTCTTCTTGACTAATACCACAGGATAGCAAAAGGGACTGGAAGAAGGTTCTATCACTCCGTCTTTTACCATTCCTTCAATCATAGTCTCCACTTCCTTTTCTCTTGCGACAGGTAATCTTCTTGGTCGTTGACGAATCGGTGACTCGTTACCGGTGTTTATGGTGTGCTGAACCAGCCCAGTCTTTCCAATGTCAGCATCATTCGAAGAGAAAATATCAGCATATCGATGTAACATCTTCTCAGCCATGGAAACTTCCTCTTCAGAAAGATCTTTGCGACAATCTTTCAGCAATGATGACACATTGTAATTAACTTCTAATTTATTGTCACTGGATAATTCTTGACATCTTCGCATCCAGGTAACTTCTTCACAATTGCCCATTAACATTCCCTTCTTAATGAGATGTTCCTCATTACTCGGGTTCAGTATTCGCACTGCTGAGATGGTGGTTGCCTTTACTAGAGTTCGTGCCATAATCCATGGTAGGTCACTGTCTAACCTTTCTATCAATACACATCGATTTCTCTCTGATGTTTGCAACAGGCGTACTTGTACCATGGTTTCTGACCTTGGAGGAAGCACAATTTCCTTCAGGCAGTAGACTTTTCCTGAGGATCCTCCTTCCATAAAGACTTCTTCTGTACCGCATTTTAAAATCCCTTGCTTTACGTCGATCTCCGCGTGGTGTTCTCGCAAGAAATCCAGACCTAGAATGCACTCATCAACTATGTTGGCAATGATGACGTTATGATGGTATGTGGTCTCCCCTAATTTCATCTCCACCTGCATCTCGCCTTGAACGGATATATGCTGGCCGGTTGCTGTCACGAGCCGAACTTTGTTACATTTGCGGGAAAAGTCCCCAATAAAGCGATTTGCAAGTTGGGAACTCACTACTGTACGAGAAGCACCAGTATCCAAAGTCATTTTACAGGTCGTTCCATTTATTTGGCCTTTGATGATCAGGCTGTTCCGATCATGGGCTTGTGAAATTGAAACTCTTAGGGCTTTTTCAATACCAGCCAGCACCCGCCCCGCGGTCCTGGCATTTACTCGTTTCCCTGCTGCTGGGGAGCGGAGGTGCTCACCACCTGTCCTTCTTGAGATCTGGCGTTACCCTCTTTGTTTCGTTTCGGGCAACTGGACCTCAGATGACCCTATTCTCCACACCCATAACATTTCGGACTAAACTTTGGACGACCGTCGCGGCTGGACTCCACTACTTCTCTGATGCGATGTGCTCGAGTGTCCATCCGTACAGCTTCCACCTCCAAAGCATGGGCCAAGGCGTTCTTTAAAGACTCGTGCTGGCGAGCCTGTTCCTGTTGGTGGCGAGCCTGTTCCTGTTGCTGGCGAGCCTGTTCCTGAAGCATCGCCATTAAGGCAGCAAGGTCCCCTGCAGCAGGAGCCTGAGCCACAGATGATGATGGAACTCCCGATAACTCACCAGTTGACTCCATTGTTGGCTGAAGAACCAATTGAGATTCTTGTGATGGAGAGCCCCCAAACCGTCTCTCATCCATTTCCTGTTGACGCTGACTCCTTGTCCGGATACCGTCTCTGTCGTCTTTTGGTAAAACCGGCATTTCTTTATCTCCGCTTCTGACACCAATTTGTTACGAGGCGGGTACTGATAAATTATGAAACCGCTTGATTTTACCAAATAATAACATTAATTTCAAAGTTACCACACACTGAACTTAATCCACTGATTCTATTAGTTTTAACTTCTCAATAGAACACAATAAGAGCCACAACACTACAACACAACTGATAACACTTGAGCTATGTATCGGGCGCAACAATATTGTTGCGCCCGATACATAGCTCCATCTGTTGGCAGGCAGACACATTAAATATTCACCTACGCCATCTGGTATCGAGTAGATGCAAACTACAAAGTACACGTATCGAATGCATAGGAGCGAACGAGATAGCAATATCTCTCTATTGCAATCGAACGTTTGAGCGCGTTCCGGTTCGTTCTCGAACGTTCCAGTAGCATCGCGGTTTTACGCGACTTATTCGACGCTCGTATAAATACAGCGGTGGTTTGCGGATATAGTCAGTCTATTCTCGGCTAAGCAAGTGATACAAGTGCGATAGTTTCGAAGTGTTATCAGTTGTGTTATAGTGTTGTGACTTTTACAGTGTTCTATTTGGAAGTTAACTAATAGAATCAGTGGATTATGTTCTGTGTGTGGTAACTTTGAAATTAAAGTTATTATTTGGTAAAATTGGTGTCAGAAGTGGCATAAAGAAATGCCGGTTTTACCAAAGAAAGACACGGACGAGGAACAGGCTCGCCAGCAACGGGAAGAACAGAAATGCTGGCAAGAGGAACAGGCTCGTCGGCAGGAGGAACAGACTCGCCTTATAAAGGACCTGCATGGTGCTATTGGCAAAGAGCTTCAGGAAGTTAAGGAGCAAATCCAGCACCATAACAGCCGGACTTCTGAAGCAGAAACCCAGATTGCAAGTGTAAAAAAAGCTGTGGATGTGCTAAAATCAGAAGATAGAGATATTGCTCCTGTGGTGACTTCATTGTCAGGATTTAAGGTGCCACCATTTGATGGATGTTCTTCGTGGTCCGCCTATAAAATTCAGTTCGAAGCTGTCCTAAACGCAAATGGATGGACGAAGTCGCAGGCTATGACTGCACTAACATTAGCCTTGCGTGACCAAGCACTCACGGTTTTGGAGGCACTGGGAAGTAACGTCAGTTATGAGCAGCTGCTGGAGGCACTAGAATCTCGATATGGTGACGCACATCTAGAACATGTTTTCCGCGCTCAATTAAAGGACAGGACTCAGCGCAATTCAGAGAATCTGCAGCAGTGGGCCCTGGAAGTGGTGAAGTCCAGCTGCGACGGTCGTCCAAAGTTCAGTCCGAAATGTTATGGGTGTGGAGAAAAGGGTCATCTGAGGTCCAGTTGCCCGAAACGAAACAAAAAGAGTAACGACAGATCTCAAGGACAGGTGGTGAGCACTTCCGCTCCCCAGCAGCAGGGAAACGTCAGGACTGCGTGGCGGGAGCTTGCGGATATTGATAAAGCCCTAAGAGTTTCGATCTCACAAGCCCACGATGGGAACAGCCTGATCATCAAAGGCCAAATTAATGGAACGACCTGTAAAATGACTTTGGATACTGGTGCTTCTCGTACAGTAGTGAGTTCCCAACTTGCGAATCGCTTTCTTGGGGACTTTTCCCGCAAATGTAACAAAGTTCAGCTCGTGACAGCAACCGGCCAGCACATATCCGTTGAAGGCGAGATGCAGGTGGAGATGAAATTAGGGAAGACCACTTACCATCATAACGTCATCATTGCCAACATAGTTGATGAGTGCATTCTGGGTTTGGATTTCTTGCGAGAACACCACGCGGAGATCGACGTAAATCAAGGGATTTTAAAATGTAGCACAGAAGAAGTCTTTATGGAAGGAGGATCCTCAGGAAAAGTCTACTGCCTAAAAGAAATTGTGCTTCCTCCAAGGTCAGAAACCATGGTACAAGTACGCCTATTGCAAACATCAGAGAGAAATCTATGTGTATTGATAGAAATATTGGACAATGACCTACCATGGATTATGGCACGGACTCTAGTAAAAGCATCTACCATCTCAGCAGTGCGAATACTGAACCCAAGTAATGAGGAACATCTCATTAAGAAGGGAATGTTAATGGGCAATTGCGAAGAAGTAACCTGGATGCGAAGATGTCAAGAATTATCCAGTGTCAATAAATTAGACGTCAATTTCAATGTGTCATCATTGCATTGAAAGATTGTCGCAAAGATCTTTCTGAAGAGGAGGTTGCAATGGCTGAGAAGATGTTACTTCGATATGCCGATATTTTCTCATCAAATGACGCTGACATTGGGAAGACAGGGCTGGTTCAGCACACTATAAACACCGGTAACGAGTCACCGATTCGTCAACGACCAAGACGATTACCGGTCGCAAGAGAAAAGGAAGTGGAAACTATGATTGAGGGAATGGTAAAAGACGAAGTGATAGAACCTTCTTCCAGTCTCTGGTGCTCTCCTGTGGTACTAGTCAAGAAGAAGGACGGTAGCTTGCGTTTTCGTGTGGATTATCGTCGACTTAATGACGTAACAAAGAAAGATAGTTATCCACTTCCAAGGATTGACGACACACTGGACACATTGACAGGGATGAAGTGGTTCACAACCCTAGACTTAAAGAGCGGCTACTGGCAGGTTGAAATAGACCCGAAAGATAAGGAGAAAACGGCGTTTTCTACAGGAAAGGGTCTGTGGCAATTTAATGTAATGCCGTTCGGGTTGTGCAATGGCCCTGCAACTTTTGAAAGGTTGATGGAAATGGTACTAGCTGGATTAATTGGAGACGCCTGCCTTGTCTACTTAGATGACATTATTATAGTGGGACGTACGTTTGAAGACGAACTTCGAAATCTGGAACGAGTACTATCTAAAATTCGTGCAGCCAATCTTAAATTGAGTCCGAAGAAATGTTCATTTTTCAGACGACAAGTAAGCTTCTTAGGGCACGTCATTTCAGAAGATGGTGTGCAAACTGATCCGGAGAAAATCGTCGCTGTTAAGGATTGGCCGATCCCAAAGGATAAAACACAAGTCCGAGCGTTTCTAGGATTGTGTTCCTATTACCGACGGTTTGTGAGAAACTTTGCTGATGTTGCTAAGCCCTTGCATAAACTCACCGAGGAGAAACGACTGTTCAGCTGGGACGAAGAATGCGACATTACCTTCCAAGAGTTAAAACGGCGTCTGAGTGATACACCTATTCTTGGTTTCCCTGACACCGAGAACAAGTTCATCGTAGACACAGACGCAAGTAATACTGGTATTGGAGGTGTATTGTCCTAGCGCAAAGGAGATCGTGATAGCTTACTTCAGCAAAGCTTTATCCAAACCGGAAATAAACTACTATGTCACAAGAAGGGAACTATTGGCAGTAGTAAAAACTTTGCAGCATTTCAGTAAATATCTGCTGGGGCGTAAATTTCATCTACGCACGGATCATGCTGCATTGAAATGGCTGCTACAGTTCAAATCCTGAAGGACAAGTGGCAAGGTGGCTTGAACAGCTACAAGAGTTTGACTATGGAACAGAGCATCGCAGTGGAAAATCTCACGGTAATGCGGATGCATTGTCAAGAAGACCTTGTCCAGAAGAATGTAAACATTGTGTAAAACAAGAGTCCAAAGAAGTTGTACCCGTCAGAATGTTGAGCACGGATCTAAGTGATGAGTGGAAGGAAACCCTGCAGAAAGCGCAGACGGATGACTCAGATATTAAGGCAATCATCGAATGGATAAGGGCTGGAACTTCTAAACCTGTATGGAGTGATGTGGCTGGAATGAGCACAACACAATGAACATGAGCAAGACAAAAATCATGTCAAATGCTCATGTTGCACCCGTACCGGTACATGTTGGGAGCGGTATAATCGAAGTTGTAGACTATTATGTCTATTTGGGTCAGTCGATTCAACTAGGCAAGTCCAATTTCGACAAAGAGGTCAGCCGACGAATCCAGCTCGGATGGGCAGCGTTCGGGAAATTAAGGTACATCTTCTCGTCACAGATACCGCAGAGCCTCAAGACGAAAGTCTACAATCAGTGCGTGTTGCCAGTGATGACATATGGAACTGAGACTTGGTCCCTGACTATTGGCCTCATACACAAGCTCAGAGTCGCGCAACGTGCAATGGAGAGAGCTATGTTGGGTGTTTCACTACGTGATAAAATCCGCAACGAGGAAATCCGTAGAAGAACCAAAGTCACCGACGTAGCGCTCAAAATTTGCAAGTTGAAGTGGCAATGGGCAGGCCATATAGCTCGCAGAACTGATAACCGCTGGGGACTAAAAGTTCTCGAATGGCGACCAAGGACAGGAAAACGAAGCGTAGGACGACCCCCCACCCGATGGACTGACGACATTGTAAAGATCGCAGGAAGTCAGTGGATGGAGAGGGCTCAAAACCGTTCTTCCTGGAAATTTATTGGGGAGGTCTATGTCCAGCAGTGGACTTCATAGAGGCTGTGATGATGATGAGTGTAATAATTTGAAAAATAACACATTATTTTAACTAAACGATTCTAAAACATTGATATACGTTAAAATAAAACACTTTATTATTTATTACACGTCCAATATTTTCACACAATACTTTTAACACTTTAACTTTAACATGCAATTAATAACGAAGTATAATTATAAGCACAACTCTAATTTAGTAATTTGGCTTGGAAATAGAGGTAATGTAAACAAAGCTGAATTAATAAAATATTTTGAAACATTTTGTTCATTGCAAGTAAACGAAATTGTAATGTTTACATTCCCCTACAGCGACAGCTTGCCACAAGCAGAAAATGACCATAGATATAAATTAAATCAGGTTTTGCATACAATGTCATGCAATAATAATAATGTAATCCATATGATTGACACTAACAACATTGTTAGTAAAAAATATTATTTGACAAAAGGTAGATACTACCTTCCTAATTATTACAAACGACAGGTAGCTGTTTCGCTATCTTATTATTTTAGTATTACAGCCAAAAATTTGGCTACACACAATGCTTCTATTGAGCATAATCATGACATGCCAAATCAGACTCTGGAATTTTTTCCTAGTAATTTAAATTAGATAAAAAGACAATAGAGGATGTCTCTAGCACTGACAATTCAAATAATATATTTTATAAAAATAATCAATCAAACAAAAACGCTAAAAACTGTAAAATAAATACTGTAAATAAGTTTAAGTTTACTAACTTGGTGCATCAAAATATTCAAGGAATTTGTAACAAAGAATTAGAACTAGACTTGTACATGAACTTAAACAATATTGACATAATCTGCTTAACAGAACATTGGCTGAAAAGTCATGAGCTCATGTTCAACTTCAAGAATCACCAAGTTGGTAGTTCTTTCTGCAGAGTACATTCTATAAGAGGCGGGTCATTAATATTAATAAATAAACAAATAAAATTCAAAGAACGTAAAAACATTGTCGCCCACTCTGTAGAAAGACACATTGAGATAGCCTGCATAGAGTTGGAGCGGTTCCTTGTTATAAGCACTTATAGCCCACCAACCGCCTCATTTGATATTTTTGAGAAAATTATGGAGGACATTTTGCATAAGTCTATTACAAAATCAAATAAAGATATTGTTGTATGCGGTGATTTTAATATAAATTTGCTTGAGAAATATTCATTGAGTATCAGAATAACTAGTTTATTTAATTCATTTGGTCTTGAACCAATATTTATGGAGCCAACTAGAATAACTGCCACTTCGGCCAAATGCATAGATAATATCTTTACCAATATAAACATAATAAGCAAAAATATAATTAGTAATATTCACTCTGACCATCTCGGTCAACTAGTTCAAATAGAAACTAAAATGAACAATAAAGATGTACAAAAAAAAATTACTTATATACCAGTTACCACTGATCGTTTAGAGAAAGTAAGATTGAACCTGGACACCAACTTGCCTTTTTTATTGTATAATGATGATAATCCAAATGATTTATACAATACATTTTTCACTGAATTTAATAATGTATTCAGTTCCATTTTTACATCTAAAACTATTGTGGTCTCTGGCAGTTCAACATTTTGTGAGTGGGCAACAGCAGGTATTCTTAATAGTAGGCGTACCTTGTATGAATTGTACAGTGAAAAACGGTATAACTTTAGTGAATAGTTAAAAGAAAAAGTAAAAAATTACTCAAGAATCTTTAAGAATGTTTGTCGCTTTGCTAAATCTCAGTATTTAAGCTCAAAAATAGGAACAGTCAAGATAAAATAAAAGCAGCTTGGAAAATAATTAATAGTGAGACCGGAAAATCCAAAACTCATAATAGTGTAATAATTTTAAATGTTAACAATAATATAATTAAGCAAGATATAGATGTAGCAAAGGCATTTGAAACTTTTTTTACTGATATTCCAGTCTCCACTACAAAGTCTTTAAACTCTTCTCATGTAATAGCAGTATCATTGTTAAAAGATAGTTTACCTGAATGTGTCACACAATTTTACTTTGAACATGTGGACAAAAACGATATTATCAAGGCATTCAAAATGATTAATGTAAAAAAGACCACTGATCTCTGGGGCATTTCTGTCAGTGTTATAAAACCACTAATTGACATTATTGCACCAGATCTAGCTTTCATATTTAATCAATGTATTGACAGTGGAGTATTTCCTGATTTGATGAAACATAGCAAGATCATACCTCTATTCAAATCAGGTAGTCATTCCGATCCTAGTAACTTTAGGCTTATATCAGTACTTCCTACATTTAGTAAAATATTTGAAAAACTTATTCTAAACCAATTACAACGGCATTTTAATACCAACAATTTACTAGACAGTAAACAATTCGGATTTACAAAGGGACGCTCAACGACTGATGCCGGTGTTGAGTTAATATCACATATTTTTGATATCTGGGAGGAATCACGCGATGCCTTAGGTATTTTTTGTGATCTGTCGAAAGCTTTTGATTGCGTTCACCATGAAACTCTAATCAGCAAACTACACCACTATGGTGTTAAGGGAGTTTCACTTAAGCTTCTCACATCCTACTTAACTGACCGAACACAACGAGTAGATGTAAATGGAAAGCGTTCTCCGGGGTCAATGGTAAAAATGGGTGTACCACAAGGATCAATACTCGGGCCATTCTTGTTTTTAATTTATATAAATGATCTACCTAAACTTGTAAAGGATGATCACGAGATTGTACTGTTTGCTGATGACACGTCACTTTTATTTAAATTAAAGCGACGACTTACTAATCTTGACGATGTAAACAATGCAATCTCTAAAGTTGTAACATGGTTTAATGTAAACAACTTATTACTTAACGAGAAAAAAACGAAATGCATTCGTTTTATACTGCCCAACGTTAAACAGGTGAAAGCTAATGTAAAAATTAATAACGAAAAGATAGATCTCGTCGACACCACAGTGTTCCTAGGCATTACTTTAGATAATAAGCTGCAATGGGGCCCGCACATAGATAAATTGTCGAAGAGACTCAGCTCTGCCGCATACGCTGTCAAAAAGATCCGTCATTTTACCGACGTAGATACCGCTAGACTCGTTTACTTCAGCTACTTTCATAGCATTATGTCTTATGTCTTTTGTTGTGGGGGAGTGCTGCTGATATTAACACCATATTTGTGTTGCAGAAGAGGGCTGTTCGTGCAATTTATAACATGGGCCCCAGAGAATCACTTAGAGATAAGTTTAAAGAAATTAATATTATGACAGTGCCTTGTCAGTATATATACGAAAATTTAATGTATGTGCACAAAAATGTTCATTTATTCAAAAAAAATTGCGATAATCATAGTATTAACACTAGAAATAAAGATAAACTCGCTGTTCCCACTGTTAGGCTCGCTGAAGTTAATAAGTCTTTTATAGGGCAATGTGTACGATTCTATAACAAGGTCCCAAGCGACGTGTTAGATTTGTCGATTGGCAAATTTAAAAACGTAATTAAACATAAATTGTCTATTAAAGCATATTATAAAATATCTGATTATTTAGAAGACAAAAAAGCTTGGCATGAATCTGCTCCAACTCGACTCGGCATCCGTAACAAAATTGTCAAGGATCATACAAAAAAGTGTTAAGACCAGACAAGTTTCTTGCCGGATTCTTCTTGAACTGGGGTTAGGAGGAACCGGCACCTAGATTCACTAGCATGTAAGAAGACGATTCAAAGTGGTCCTTGTGATTGTAATGAATAAAGTTATTTTGAATTTTGAATTTTGAGTTTTTGAACTATACCGTAATAATTAAACTCGTTGCTTTTTAATAGAAAAAAATATCTATGAAAATATTATATTCCTGTCAATAACACCGGTAGGTACGTTTTGGTATATAACACTATTTTCTGTAAGCAAATGCACGATCACCTTGCATAATACAAAATGTTACACTAATTGAGAACAATGAGGAGCAAAAATGTCATAATGGTGTAGCGTTACAACTCCATCTAGCGGAGATTTTTAGAGTTACAGTTACAACAATTTTTGAGAAGAAAGACAATTAAATTTCAAGCATTTCTATATAATTAACTCAAAATAAAACATTTTCAAGTTGTAACCCTATTTAATCGGAAGTGCGATATGTCCGGAACGCAACCTATGAGCTAGGTATGACAATGAATTTCCTATTCAATTAAACATCAGCAAACCATGGTATATGAGGTGGCTCACTTTGCAGTGTCCTATACCAAATGCCCTCAAAGCAATATCAAAATATTCATTCCACATAGCTTTTATCTAATATTTATATGTATACCTTCAGAATATTCTGGATTCATAAAGACTTCTGTGCCATTTGATATTGCTTCTCGTGCCAGCGTATCTGCTACCTCGTTACCCTGTAATACCTACATGTGATGGAATCCATTCAATGCCGATGTCACGTTTTAAGCTTATCCATTGCACGGAGAGGACAAGTTATTTACAAAAGTGTCTTAGCCTTCGATTTTGATAGATCCTGTAACATAACCACACCAGATTACCGCTAGGATCCTACCTACCTACTTCGTTAGTTGGTTGGACTCTGAAAAATCCATTCTTCAGTCGGACCTGGCATTGAGTTTACTTGCCTTCGGTATCATCACAATGGCATATCCCGGTAAATAGAGCAAAACTTCTCGGATCTCATCTCGTGACATTTAAATGTGCCGGCGGCGCGTTTGCGTCTGCCATTTGCATGAGATCGCGTTGATCGGCCATCTTGTTTTTTTTGGCGGGACGATGCAACTCCGGTTTGGGGCACAGTGAGAGCAGAGATATGAAGATTGATGTGCGTACTTACTTATGTTTCGAGTTGCCGAAAAAATGATTGATAAGGTAGGTACCTACACTTTGAGTTAATTAAACTATACATTAGATAGGTATTTATTTTAATACTGTGCCTACTCACAAAACAGATTATAACAAAAAAAGCCTTAAAGCCTAGGGCATTTTCTTCAAGCCAACCTAAGCTGGTCGTGACATAGGTACCTATACTTATTTATAATAAGTGGGTAAGTTATTTATTATCACCTAGCTAGGTGATAATAATTATGTTATCAATCACCTACATAAGTATTATTTTGTTGTTTATGTAAGAAGGTACTAACATTTTAGTAGTTTTTATTGTTTAGTACTTAGAATTAGGAATTAGGAGTATTGACGGATAAAAATAGGAATTATCAACTCAGTATCTTGGAAGTCCAGGAACTACTACTAAGCAAATCCTCAGTTAATAACTTCAGTACCTAACTAGGCCTGAGGGCCTAGTGGCCAGCCACCTATTTTTATACGCTTTATATTAGCTTCACTTGTATGTATGTTTGTATGTTTGTAACAGACTCCTTAGTACGCGATTTTAACCCACTTTATACGGCCAGATGTCATTCAAATTTTGCACACCTGTCAAAGGCCGATGACAATGCAATAATTCGAATAAAAATTAAAAAAAAATATCCGATTATCCTAAAACTAAAGAGTAGAAAATAAATAATAGTTTAAAAAAACTTAAAACACGCTTTATATAGAAAACTAAACTAAAAAATAGAAAATAAATTTTAATTAATGTAAATATGAAAAAAATGTTTTATATAAAAAAAAGCGTGGGGTGCTTTATAAGATATTATCGAAATAATAATCCTTCTTCTCATATCTGTCACTGAAATATTTATAACTATTGACACCATGCACCCCACGCTTTTTTTAAATAAAACATTTTTTTCTTACTTACATTTATTTAAATTTATTTTCTATTTTTAGTTTGGTTTTCTATGTAAAGCGTGTTTTTTAGTTTTTTAAAGTATTATTTCTCTGTGTATCACTGCCTTACTTTGCATATTTTTTTTTCCTTTTCTGTAGCGGCTCGGCAAAGACAGTGCATTCAATTATTCCCACTATTATTTGAAGGTGCGCCTGCGTCGAGTGATGCCTATCACGTGACCAAATATGTGGCTAATTGGGTGGGACGACGAGACAGAGACGTAATTACGGGGGAGTTTTTTTTTGTTTATAAGTACTATGATAAGTACCTACTTACTTAGCTCAATCGATTAAACGCACTGAGGTAAGTATCTACTTAATTACAAGGTTCCCTACCTACCTCTACATACGTTATAGGTACTTACTTTAAATAAAGGATAAAGAATAAAAATATATGAGCAGGTAGGTACCTACTATTTCTTAAAATGAATGTTGCATGCTTTATCTAATATGCGTGCTAATCATGGTTGAACCTATATTATTTTTACCAACCACTGTAACCCATGTTTCGGAAATAAAGCTATCTGAATCAAAATATTTAGGCATTAATAAATTAAGGTAGGTATGTAAAGAGGTTGAATCTATCATACGAAATGTTGCTAATGTTAAGGCGACTCCCTGATCAAATGATTATGACGCGTATTCACGAAGCTCAAATCGCGATTTTTTAATCAGAAAACATTCAAATAAAGAATTCTGAAAAAACGTTTAACGGGTAATGTTTTAATTAGCTTAGGTACTATTAGTGTACTTCCGTCTATTAGTGTAAGCTATAAGTTAAGACGGCGTTAACTTTATAGAGCAAGAGCTCGCGACGATCAGACCTTCGTTATTTATAAAACCTGAGAGTTTCTTTGGGTAGGTATTTAAATTGTTTGTGTATGAGTTTATCTCGTGATCATGGCGTATAGAACTGTACCGAAAGAAGAGGAAAAACTCACATTACATGGTAAAATCTCTTTTTGAGTATAATTATGTTCAAACCCATCTTAGTTTTAAAAGTTATATAAATAGTAAAGATTAAAAGAGGTAAAGAACATTTTTAGAAAATAGTTTCATATTTTTTCTTCATGGTGTGCTGTAAAAGTGTCGTTCACCACACACACGATAGATGGTGCGCAGTGAAAGATTGCGATAGACCGAACGCACTATTTGGTTCGCACTCGCCTGCACATAATTATATGCATATTCTTCGCACCTACGGCAGACTTTCAACGTGTCCGACAAGATGTAAGAACTATCGGAATTTTCTGACTTCTGAGGAAACATCTTTTGATAGTTTACAAAGTAACATTATATCAAATTCAGTTTCAAGACGTAAATGTACCTAATTGCAATTTAGTATAGTTAAAGGTGTCTGATGGGGATTGAAACTGTACTAAGTTTCTGACAATAGACGATGTGATTTCTAATATTATTCCAAATAAAATATATAAAAACTGAGATTTATATTTTAACGACATAGAGGTGCTTTTTTGCGAAGCAACATGTTAACTGCCAAAGCTACCATGATCCAAACTTCATAGCCTAAGATCGTTTTAAACTGTGTTGGGCACAAACACCAAAAAAAATTCACCTTTTATAATAAATAATAAATATTTATTCAAAATTCTATTCAAAAGTACTACAATAATATATAAAAATTATAAAATGACGTAAATCTATTGATTAAAATTATTATAAAATAAATAACTATAAAATAATTAAAAAATAAAATAACTATTATAATAATTATAAAATAACGAAGCTCTGATCATCGCGGGCTCTTGGGATATTAGGAGAATATTTTGATTATTGAATATTTTAGACATTAGACATAATTCAATTACTAACAATTTATTTAAAACCAATTTGATACGAGGAAGTGAGAGGCAAAATATTGAAATTACATGCTATTTAACCTTTATAACTACTATTCCTTCAATTAAGGAGCAGATAGACTAAATAGCAATAAAAAAAAAGAGTCATTTATCCCATATAAAAGTTCGGTTGGTGAGGGCACCGTCTTAAGTAGATACGAGTACATACATAATACTCGTAATAGAATCTTATATTTTCTCTAATAGCGAATTCTAGTAGATCATTTAAGTGTCTCCGTCCTGAGCCTCATAACTATTGCAAAACCGGTAGGTACCTGGTACTGGTATAATTACTGGCCTGTTAGCTCAGTTGGTAGTAGCTCTGCCTTCTGCGCTATTGTTTGAGGGTTCGATTCCCTTCAGTATAAACATTTGTGTGAAGAACGTAGGTGTTTGTTCTGTGTCTGGGTGTTATAATGTATCATAAATATGTATTTAAAAATATTTAGGTATTCTATCAGTCATCTAGTCACCATAATACAAGCTATGCTTAGTTTAGGGCTACATGGTGTTGTGTGCATTGTCCAGCAATATTTATTATTTATTATTTACCTACTAGCTGGTGCCCGCGACTTTGTCTGCGCAGGCTTAGTACTTTGTGTAATTCTAACGGTTTTTGCAGCGCACGCCAGAATAGCTTGCAGATGACAGATTTTTTTTCTACTTATCGTTACATTTTGGACAATTCACACAATATCTTTATAAATTATAGCCTATGTGTTATTCTGATGTATAAGCTATATTATTGTAGTTTCATTAAAATCCATTTTGTAGTTTTTGCGTGAAAGAGTAACAAACATAATAATAATAATAAAAGTCTTTATTCGCTGACCAATTTTTAGTAAATTTTTAGACTAATCTACTTTTTAAATCTAGTTTAATAAAGAAAAAATAAATAAAAACATTCTTCAGCAACCGTTCGACATAGGCCTCCCCTAATTTTTTCCACTCCTCTCTGTCACGTGCTAATCTTCTCCATACTTTCGGTAAATCATCTTCCCATCTCTTGATTTGACGTCCCTTTTGTCTTTTCCCATTTCTAGGATACCATTCCATTACATCTTTTGTCCATTTTTCCTTGTGCGTTCTGATTATGTGACCTGTCCATTTACTGTTACTGTCCTAAATGGACAGCAAACATACATAGGTACAAACTTTCGGGTTTATAATATTAGTAGGAGTAGGATTAATAATACGAAAACTGTTGCGAAAACAAGCAGCCACTTTGATGTCGGTTTTCCGTTGGGTTGGTAATTTCCGACTTTAATACTATGGTGGGTCATCCATGTCCATGGTTAACTCCCACAGTTTAAGTTTAACGCCACTTTTTTCACAAAAAGGCGGGAACGCATTATAAAAAGATGACCAATGATGGTTCACTCTAAACGAGTTTCCGTAAGATGGATAGGGTGGTTTTTTACAATAATTACCACTTCAAGTCACGCCAAACAATTTTAGCATACACATAATCAATGATAAGACTTACAACTATAAATTACAGTATAATTAAAATCTTTCACTGAGGCAAGTAGATAAGTACCTACATAATATAGTTTTATAGCAGATCTATTTCAACAACACTTTTAATTTACACTTTTAATTTAATATAGCGTTTGAAAGTGCATTATGCAAAGGGAAGTTAATAATTACTTTCTAACACTGCTATAGAGTTTCCGATCTTTAGCTAAATAATTGGATTGATTTGATCAGTGCGAAGGATTGATCCATAAAAAAATCCGTGCGCACAATATCTGAGAAAAATCTATCAAAATTCACGCCGATTTTCGCAATTTTTTGGATTTTTTTTGTAGATATTTGGTGTCAATTCGGTTGGTTCATTTCTAAAATTAGGAATTGTCTAAAATATATTTAGTTAGTCACAGCATTTGTAAAACCTATTCAGTTGGTACCATCTAACTAAATTAAGAACGCTTAATTAACTTAGATAAAATTAAATTAGGATAAGTTGGTAGCAGCAGAATACCAAAGGTTAATTTGACAGTTCAACACCTAATTTTAGCTAAAATTAGTTAGGTTGGTGCCAACAGAATTGAGGCCATTGTATTATATAAATTATAAAAAACTTTATTAATTTTTCTCAGAACACTGCTCGACATAAATCGATCGTCTCTCGCTGATGTGACTCTCTTGCGACCTTGTCATGCACGTCTCGTGTACTCTCCAGTCTACCGGTAACGTTTAACAATTCGAAAGATGACGGATTTGGAAATTCGCAATGTTTGAGCCACTTGTTTATAACTGCGACCATTTTCAATTAAAGTAACAGCTTTGGAAACCTGAGCTACGCTAAAATCCGGCATTGTGCCTTCATGTATTCATTGATATGTAAGGACCACTATTGCAATACGTTTTTGCAAAAAAAATATTAAAAAGACAGATTTTATGAAATTAATACGCATACGTCAGCAAAATTTTTTAAAAGTTCTATTTTTAAAAGTTCGAATTGAGATCGGAAGTACAAATCCAATTCCTTTTGCTCTTTGATTGCATTTTGCTTAGTTTATTTTACTCATACATACATATTCAAATTCAAAACTCGAACTCTTGAGCCTTGTTTATAACTAGTTGAGACTAGATAAAACAGTTTTTCTAGCTGGATTGGCATTGCGCTCCTGATACATTAGTAAGTCTGTGATTATATAGGCACTATTCGGTCCGGCACTCATCCATACATATTACATTATAGAATTGGAACACTGCAAAGAGATCAGTGTTGCCAGATGGAGCTCGGTCCAAATCGCCAAAAAAAATACAAAAAGTAGCCTAAAATCGCCCAATTTTTTTTATACCAAAATGTAGGTTTATTTTATAATTAGACTACGTTGCTTAATTCAAAGATACGTAATATACGCCTAATACGGGTAATAATACTATGATAACCTATTTTTTGCTTAGACTCAACAGGAAATAAAACATACATTACTAATCCTTGATAATTAATATATTGAAAGTGAATACTGTAAACATGTTATGTTATTTTTCCTGTAGAGTCTCAGTAATAAAATAAAAAAAACGGGTTGCACATTTTTTAGATGGGTATTAGGGTTATTGGGTTATAAATTGCATTTTATTTATGCATTGTATTTTATTAGTTATTAGAAACTTTAAAATACATTTAATATTCTTTTATGTTTTTGTTCAGAATGTAGATATTATATCAAAGAACCTAACTCAGTAAACTTCTCCATACAAAAGTAGACTGTAAACATGTGAATTAAGGATTATAATCAAATGGCGTGAGCGCGGCAGCCGGCTGCGTCTCGGTAACGGTGTCGCGAGTCCAAGGGTTTAACCTCATCTCAAAATATGCGTACTGCGCTAAAAGAAGTTTTCACTTCAACAACAATAAAGCAACATAGTAAAAACGGCTAGATTTATTAACTGTATTAACATTAATGGTTCTTTTATGTAGGTTAAAGCTTTTATTATAAAAAAAAAATATGTAATTCGTCGACTGCTAATAAAATAACATTTTCAAGGATTCCTCCATTTATTGATTGATTAAATGTCGCGAAATATGCATCCAACTTACCACCACCATTTCATTCACTTCTCACTCTATTAAAAAATTAATGACATTCTCATCAACTGACATTGACTGCATGAAATGAACATTCCGGTTTATCCATTTTGTACCTACTTATTATTGTAATTGTAAAAAAAAATATGATGGATGTAGCCTAATATCATAATTTGTAGTTTCTTAAATAGCCTAAACGGCGACCAGTCGCCGATCGCATTTTTTGGTCGCCCCGCCACCCGTCGAGATAGCCTAAAGGGCGATAAGTCGCCTAATCTGGCAACACTGAAAGAGATTGCAGCCATTTGCAGCATATTTGAAATACGCGCGATCTAAAGTTTCGTTCAGAAACGGTCTAAGTTAGCAGCTTGATGCTTGATGATGTATTGCAATGCAACATTGAAATCAATTTAACTAAATATTGACTTATTCAATTTACTTATGAAACAAAATAGGTGTTTTCATTATGACTATGACATTGCCCAGCTGACCACAACCACGTACGGAATGCGGAAGTATTGAAAACTTAATTTTTTGAACGTAGACACAAACGTCAAATTACGCAACAAAACCCTTGACAATTTATAGTATACTGAAGATGAAGTGCGGAACCTCGGAAGTGCAGTGTTTCTCGAGCAAGTTCTAGAGTCTTGGACAAATTGAATGTAACACTAATCAAACACAGTTGGAATTGAAATAAGAAATCATGTCGTATACTCTCATGCGGCATTTACGCCGCACCGCGCTGTTATCCCAGCAAATTCGCTTGGAATCAACCATGCCTATCCTCACCCAGGAAGACTTCGTATTTCGCCCACCAGTAGCCCACTGGAGCAAAGTTATAAGGGAAGCAGAGAAGATAGTTGGTTATCCGACCTCTTTTATGAACCTGAGGTGGCTGTTGAGTGATGAATTTGCTAATTTAGCCATGCATTTGCGCAAAGTCGTAAGTACAAATTTTGCTCACATTTTAAATATTGCTCCATGTGACCATTAAACAAGAGTGTAAGAAATCAAAATTTGAAATATTTTACTAGTCTTAAAAACCAATAATTTTAAAACAGCAGTGGGCATATTCTTAATAATTTAATTCGATTATGCAACAATAGGTAAGTACTTATTTATTGCGAGGGGTGTGTGTGACCATGTGTTTACAAAAATGAAGGTTACAAACAATCATATTTTATAATTTATAATAAGTTGCTGACCTCAATATTGTCTGAAGAGGAAATAACTGACAAGGTCACTTAGTCACCTTTAAACATTAGACATTAAAAAAAAACAGAAAACTTACCTACTAACATAGCTTCAATAATGCATTTTAAAATATTTTTAGGTGGACAGCAATCACCCTATAGTAAAAACGGTAAAAACCCTCCTCTACAACGAGCACAACAACTTACAGCCCTGGGGCCTGGTCATCCTACTGCTTTCTAAAGCTACTACACCAAAGTTGTCCATTCAATCCAACGCTATTGTTGAAAACCAGCGAATACTAGCAGAATTGACAGAAATGATACGCACCGGACACTACGTGCACAGAGGACTTCTTAACTTACCCAGAAGTGAGCAAAATGACAATGATACAGCATTATTTGCCAACAAAATAGCAATCCTCATTGGTGACTACCTACTTGTAACAGCCAATGGTATGCTGGCGCGATTGAAGAATCAAGACCTATCATACTTAATATCAACTGCTTTAAGAGATTTAAGTGAGGGTGAGTTTTTTGGGCATCGAGATACACAAAATATGCCATTACCTGGCAAACCGGTCAGTAAAAGCTCGGAACCTTACACAGTTTGTAGTGACACTTTGCCGTTAGAAGTAAAAAACACATTAGGGTCGCCTATTAGAGAGTGGACACTGCGGACTATGTATAACGGTGGATCCTTATTCGGTAGAGGCTGCCAAGGAGCAGTCTTGCTGTCAAGTTTAGGTTTAGAGGAACAAGAAAATGCTTTTAAGTTCGGCAGTCACCTCTGCTTAGCGTGGCAAGCAGTTACAGAACTACAAAAAATTATAACAGGTAAAGAAAACTTCTCCTTAACCAGTGCACCAGCTTTATTTGCTTTAAATGAAAAACCAGAACTGTACAGTATTATAGAAAATGTAAGTAATGTAAGTGAAATTGATTTTGATGAGTTGAGAACGGATATTATGAAGACGGATGCAGTTGAACGTACTCGGTTGTTGTATTTGGAGAATGCAGAGAAAGCCAGGGATTATATTGAAATGTTTGGTGAAAGTGAATCTATTGATACCATAAAGAGGTTGATAAAAACTTTATGAAACTCCTTGATTATTAATTTTTTTAAATTAGTAAATGTACAAAGATTATGACAGTGGTGCTATGTCATACAATAAAGCTGTGGTGTTAGGCCCTGTCTGCACTGAGAAGTTTATAATAAAACTCACAATAATTTTGAAAAGAAAATATAGATTTTGTATTATTATGTTTAGAATTCAGCCCCAAATAATGAAACTTGTACCTTGCTTTTTTTGTATCTTTTAAGTTATGTACATATTTGTTTAGTTTGTTTTGTGTAAGAAATCAAATGTGATATTTTTGAGGGTAGTGTTAAAATCACATGCCTACATACCTCGCATTTTTTTGTAAAAATCATAGATTTATTATACAGTTAAGTTTAACTACTTTTAAATCGTTTAATTTGTTATAGAAATAAAGTGTTGTTATTATTGTGATACTAGTTATAAATGTTTTTTTTTTGTTTTAGTCATCAGATAACCATGAAAATTCTTCAGATTGGTGTGTAGTTTTTAACTGGATAATCCACATAATTTACCAAGAAGTAGGATTTCTATGCAAATTATTAGGTTTGAAAGTATTTTATAGCAATCTATGCACTTGTTGAGATCTGTAGAATGTCAAACATTACCGTCTCCCGACATAGTCTGCAGGCGATAATGATCTACACTACCTTTTTCGTTCTAGTAAAAACATATGAATCTAACTATCAACTATTAGAAACCCTGAACAGGTATTTACACAAAAAAAAAAGTGGGAATCTATAAAAATACTAGCAGTGCGAACTGTGAACTCGAGCGACAACGAGCGAACAGCGGATAAAACTCACCCTGATAAAGATCCTCTGGATGAATCGTAATAGTGTCGGTGCCTCCATCAACAAAATAATACGCAAGTAAAACCCGTGTTAATCAAAATGTATACGAG
This sequence comes from Lampropteryx suffumata, assembly GCA_948098915.1. Classification (NCBI taxonomy): domain Eukaryota; kingdom Metazoa; phylum Arthropoda; class Insecta; order Lepidoptera; family Geometridae; genus Lampropteryx; species Lampropteryx suffumata. The sequence continues at coordinate 17,223,275 of OX402563.1, read as the reverse complement.
GTTTAATTCATTTCTCAATATATTGAATGGCCTCACCATGTATAGTCAGCGCCATCTTCTGGATAGCATTCCTCGCGTCTTCCACTGGGAATATGTCGCTGTATTTCAGGGTTTTGGCCAACTCTTCATCAAGGAATAAGGTCAAATACTCCAATGACCGCGTCCCTCTAACTGCGTAGTAAAGCTGTTTAAATTCAATTTGTTTATCTTCCAGTTTCGCTTCTAGAATATGTCCGTAGATTTGCGGGTACTCCCATAAAGCGAAGATAACAGGGGCGTTCACCAAGGAGAATGAATAAGGGTGCGTAAAAAAGTCTTTAACGTCTAAATATAACTGCCACAGTAAAGCTAAGTGTCCTCCAAGTAAGTACGCGATTTTCTCCATGTCCTCGCCTTGTTTTGCGAGCTTCATGGCCCCTTGGCATCCTTTGCCCAGCATGCTGCCTGATGTGAGCATGGTTCTGAGCACCCATTCGTCTTTACCCTGCCCAAGGAATTCTTCGGAGCCTAGCTTGTTGAGATTGTACTCGTTTTCCCAATCGTAGTTGCGTTCGACGTCGTTGGTGGCTGTTGAAATATAAAGTTATTAACTACCTTAACATCATACTAATCTGAACTATTCTCTATATCCGAATCATCATTACATAGTATAAAAAAAAGTCGCTTCCCGCTGTCTGTCTGTCCCTATGTATGCTTAGATCTTGAAAACTACGCAACGGATTTTGATGCGGTTTTTTTTAAATAGAGTGATTCAAGAGGAAGGTTTATATGTATAATACATACATAATAAAGTAGAGGAACACTAATAATTTTAGAGGTTAGCGTATATGGGTTCAATGTATTAGAACTACTGAGCTACAGCTACAAATCCGAAGCGACGTATCTGTGAGACCTCATTTTAAAGAGCTAGGTATTCTCACGTTGCCCAGTATAGTAGTACATCAAGTGGCAGTGTACGTGAGAACTAACCTGGACTTATATGTAAGGAACGGTGAACTGCACACGTACCGCACGCGAAAGTACCTAATGTGAGTTTGTTCCTGAACTCACATTAGGTACTACCGCGGACACTTACAAAGTCATCTAAGCTAACGCATGTCATGGGTCCAGATGTATATAATAGACTTCCGAACACTATCACAAATTCTCCAAACATAAACCTTTTTAAAAAGAAATTGAAGTGCTGGCTTATCGAGCGTACTTTCTACACCTATGATGAGTTCATGGGCAGTAATATATCTTACCCAAGGTTGTATTAATAGTCCAATATTATTATTTTTATGTTGTCATTACATCTAATTTAAATATAATGTGTAGGTAATTGTCACGTAGCGATGTAGTTAGTGGTTAGCTGTTTATTTACTCATTGCTATGTTATTTTTGTTATTTCTGACCTATAATGTAACATTATCAATAAATGACTATTATGACAGCAACGCGTGGCCGGGTCAGCTAGTAAACTATAATGTAATATTTTAAAGCGAAAAGTTTTAATTTTATATATACCTACATATTTATAAACTCAAAACTACGTAATCGATTTAATGAATCTTGCACTTATTGAAAGCTACAATAACAGCGAGTAAAAAGGCCTGTATTTTATTTAAAAATTAGATACAAAAATTTTCGTAGTTCCACCCGTGCGAAACCGGGGCGGATCGCTAGTATATTATAACGAAAGTGTTTCTCTTTGGTTGTTACTTTTTCACGTCTAAACGCCTGAAAGGATCTTGATGACATTTGGTAAGCAGACGGATTGAATTTTGGAGTGGGTCACGGCCTTGGCTTTTATATTGATTAAATACCACGTTTGTTTTGGTAAGGAGACAATTGTATCTTGAGGAAAAACATTTGTAAAAAGCTAGGACTATTTATGGTGGGACACCTAGGCCTCTTAGTTATTGGTGGTTTGTATTTGGTGTGGAGAAAAAATGAGATGTCCAAGTTCACTGTAGAAAGTAATGTATTATATCGGTCTTCACACAGGTACACGGAATAGTTAGAAAAATATATTAAACTGGTATAAAAGACTTATAAAGATTGGTGATAATATAATAGATAAAATGGTATATTACACGGTGCCGGGCCGGCAGCTGGTAGCGCATTGGTATGCTCAGGCAATTATGCACTATTTACTTGTAAGACAAAAATGCAGAATTGCTGTGTTCGGTGTAAGCCCGAACAACATAGGTTACTTTTTATGTAGGTACCTACGCGTGCGAAGCCGTGGGCCGAAATTAGTAGATGAAATATGTTCGGATATTTATTTGTTACTTACGCAATACCAACCTAGTAATGGCATCCCAACATCCACATAAACTTTCGAATTTATAATAATAATAAGCCGGACATTTCAGACAGCATCATCTAGCCCCAAGTAGAGCTTGTCTTATGGGTACAACATGACTGATATACTATAATAATATTTACCTGGATGACCAAGCTTTGCTCGGTTAAATTAAACCTAGATAGATCGATTTATCGCCTCCGACCCCCCTGCATACTAAATTTCATGAAAATTGTTAGAGCCGTTTCCGAGATTCAGATTATACCTATATATAAGTACATATATACAAGAATTGCTCGTTTAAAGGTGTTAGATAATAGTGGGATTAGCTCTCACCTTTCGGCATCGTCGGCAGCGGGCTGTTATCATTCTTGTCATGCTTGCCGAGGAAGTCTCCTTCCACCAGGTCCCGTAAGCCAGTGGAAATGAGCTCTGTCACCTCGTTGTTTCGCAGGCCTCCTAAGTGTTGCAGACAGGTGGCCAGGAGGTAATCCCCTGAAAGAATGACTCCTTATCACCTTAGTCGAGGCCATGAGGAGAAGGTCTAGCTATTACTTAGGTTTTAGTAACTGCTTTTGCACGTTCCTTTCTAGGTAGTTTCTGTTCATATTTTTTAGGCACATAATTACCTTACTTTCCAATATTCAAGTCTCTGCGACCAACGGCTTAGACTATGCGTTGTTTACAATGAATCTGTCTGTAGGTACAAGTATTTCTATTATCCATAAATATAATGATCAATTGATGTCTCGCAAAAACTCGAAAATGGATTGACCAATTTGCATATATTTGATGTGTAACATCTATCCTCTCGCTTCTCTGCAATCTGTGGGAGTAATTTCGTGAAATGGAATGGAAGTGTGTAACAGGATGTCCGAGAAGCGCGCTATTTGATTTGACCAATAACAGCGCGCGGTGCTTAAAGTACCTAAAGTTGGTCGTCAGATAGTACTAACCCATTTCTGAGAGGTTGGTACTGTCAGCCAACAGTATGCGTGTGTGTGTGGCGAGAAAGAAATAGGGAAATAGAAGAGAACGTATCAGCTGTGCGCCTAACCTACAGGTGTTGTGTATAACGTGTGCTGTTGTATAAACTCATTCCGGGTAGGTATAATGTTAATGTTGCGTAATATAAAGGTGAGATGTCAGATCTTACACATCATATGCGTCTACTATAAGGCTCACTATTTTTAAAAATATTTTTTGAACAAATCAATGTATACTGGCTTGTTATTATAAATACTTACGGGTATTTATCGCGTTTATTTACCTATTTTTCCCGACGTTCACGAAAATAGGTAAATAAACGCGATAAATACCCGTAAGTATTTATAATAATGTGTTCTGATCGCGTAAGTTTAAAAAACTTTATACTGGCTTGGTTTACGATCAAATCAATTTTAAGTCGTACGTTAGGTCGTAAATTCACCGTGTCATCTAGCTTAAGATATTTTCTTAATCGATCTAACTCTCACCAGTAAGCAGCGAAATTTTATTCCCATACAGCAGATCCTTATACTTCTCTCCCAGTTTCTCTTTCTCCTGGAGGTTCACCATCGTTTTATGGATCATGTGACCAGTTCTCTTCATCTCCACAATCTCGGCCAAGGCCCTCTGGGAGTGCAAAACCCCCTGGTCGTACTGCTCTCGTGTGAACTTCTCAGGGTTGAGGCCGGCGGCTTTGGAGACGAGTAGGACGATCAGACCGACAGATTGGAGATTGCTTTTGGAGCCGATGAGGAGGTTCTTTGCGGATTTTAAGAGGGGATGGTTGGTGCCGACCTGGGAGAGGGGATATAGGAGATTTATTGGGAGTATTCTTTCTAGTTAGCGATGGAGCGGCTGAAAAAAACGCTTTAGGTTCCAATCCCAGTAAAATCAAGAACTGGGAGATCATAAAATCTAACCAGCTTCCTCAAATGTATTGCTGTATTGGCAATTTCATCATTGAAGAGCCATCGCAGATTGAGGAACGATGTGGGGTAGCCGACGATCTGTTCCGCCTCGGAGATCACGTCACGCCAGTCCAACTCCTCTCGCCTGCCCTGATCAATACCCCAGCTGGAAATATTGCATGACTTGGGGATTCTGGGGAGCAACATTTAAAACATGGTTAAGTAGGTACTAATAATAATAATAATAATAACAATGCCGGACATTTCACACAGCATCATCTAGCCCCAAAGTAAGCTGAGTTTGAGTTATGGGTACCACATGACTGATAACTACTTATATAGGTACTTCGTTTTGTTTGTTCTGTAAATAAATTCCTATATATTATAGGTACACAGACTCGAGTTACATAATAAGTACCATATCAAGTATGATCAATTAATATGATTAATTAATAATAATAAGAGAAAACAATTAATAATAATGGCTTTGCTAAGTAGAGCAAAGCCATTATTACTTATTAATTGTTTTCTTTTATAAATGTAACTACCTACATACTTATTATATTATAATATGATGTGTTCGGTACCTACTAGCCTAGCCTTTCTTGATCATTTTGCTTAAGTATTTTTGTTTATTTTTGTATTTTTGGACAATCGACAAAAACGGGTATTCTAGTCCCAACTATTTAGGTACAGCTTTCAACTGTTTGAAGTTAGAAGGGTTAGAAGGGTAGGTAGGTATGTGTGGTGACATAAATAAACCTAACACGCTAGATTTTCTGATTTCTTGTATTATTTTCTTATATCAACTACCTACTTATCTACGATACTTAGTAGGTCGAGCACTGTTAGTCAAGTGGTGGTGACCCCGTCTTCCGATCAAGTCGTGGGTTCAAATCCGGCGGGCGTGGATATTTCTGTTCGAAATGTACCTACTTACTTACCTATGTGGAGGAAACCAGCATGTCGAAGAACCTAAAAGTTTATATACATGTGCTAATTGAACGAAAGGAGCCCCTGAGGAGCACTTTCACCACACTGGTTCGAAATAACTCGTGTTACGATAAGAAGAAGTAGGTAGGTACAAAACAGGGTAGGTAGGTACTTATGGTACTTGGCACAGCAAGAAACAAGCGGGTACATAAATTGCATGCCCAAATCGGGATGAAATCCACGCCTCGCGTCTTTAGAATGCTGATTCGCCACTTCCGGAGTTGCCCAAGCAAGACATCCAGTATTCATCTAGGTACCTATCTACGTACGAGTAGGTACAACAAAATTACCCTTACCGTATACTTGTGTTTTTTCTGCAACATGTGTTCAATTTACAAGTAGTTTTGTTATAATCACATTGAAAAAAGCTCACTAAACTTGCAAAACCGCGCGTAGATTTCAAAAACTGGGCAGTTTTGATTGAAAACATTTTTAGCTCTATAAATATAAATATTTTCAATGAGTTTTAGCCATAGGAAATAAAAAATGCTACGAACAAAGAGAATATCGACAACGGATGTGATAGATGCTTAGGCTGATTAAGAGATTTTTGAAAATTTCTCAAATAGGGAGAACATTCGATCAATCGATGTGCTGTCTCAAAATCAGCTGATGAGCTGACGTACACAGGAGTCTTCCTTCTTCTTCGTTCTTCTTTGTTTATGGCATGTGATATAATAATGCCAATTTTGCCAGTGTCAAGTGTTTATGTTTGTTTGTAGTCAATTTGTTTGTTAAAGTCTTAGTCGATGGTCAATTGTCAATAATTCTAGACGTCTCGCGGAATGGCGTCTAGAATTTTCTTGGGATTCCTCGTCGTTAAAATCACATTGCACCACAATATACATTTCATTCAATTGTAGGTACATACCCGTTCTCTAGTCACAACTTATTCATTAAAATTGCGCTAAGATTACTGAATAAAACGTGCAATAAAACGAGTAAAAAATATTAAATTAACAGAGTTATGTTACTTCATCACTACATAGTATAAAACAAAGTCGCTTACTGCTGTCTGTCTGTCCCTATGTATGCTTAGATCTTTAAAACTACGCAACGGATTTTGATGCGGTTTTTTTTTAATAGATGGAGTTATTCAAGAGGAAGGTTTATATGTGTAATACATGGATAATATTAGTAGAGAAACACTGATAATTTAAGAGGTTAGCATATATGGGTTCAACGTATTAGAACTACCGAGCTATAACGACGCGTGGCCGGGTCAGCTAGTGAAATGATAAACGAAGAATTTTCTTCTTCGTTAATGGCATGTGTCATAATGAGGACAATTTTGTCAATGTCATGTGTTTAGATTGTTTATAGTAAGACGTCATAAGTCGCATGTTGTCGTCCGTCGATTATTTTATTTAAAAAAATTGTTGTCTGTAAATTTGTTTTACGGACGATAACTTTACGTAATAACGTCATAAGAAAACCAGCGTCACAAGCCGAACGCTTAGGCCGATCGTGCCTCTCTATCGCTTGTTCTGCGCTCTCGCTTGCACGCTCGGCTCAGGCGGAACGTGACAATGAGTCATGCTTTTTCGTGCGTGCAGCCGGCATTCATCGATTTATAAGACGTTATCACGTCAAAAATCTAATTATTTTATAAAATAGTTACCTATTACCTAGGGCTATTTTCGCTCGAATCCAGAGAAAAATATTACTTATTAAAAATTAATAAACACCCGAGCCAATAACTGTTGCATTATTTGAATAAAATCACCGAAATTACAAATAAAACCCGAAATATCTCGAGAAAAATAAATAATGGCGCAATTTTTACTCCGCAAAACCGCCAACGATAATCCAAAAGGAGTCTCTGAGGAGTACTTTAGTCCATTCACCACACTGGTTCGACATAACTAGTGACACTATAAGAAGAAGCTGATTTTATGTGTCAACATGACATTTAAGTCTGTCTGTATTGACGACCTTTGTGGCGCAGTGGGCTATGGTCTGGCTGAGACGCAAAAGGTTGCGGGTTCGATTCCCGCCGCGGGATCATACAAATGATTGTATGATCTGCAAGTATTTGTCTCGGGTCTGGGTGTTTCTATGTATAAAATGTATGTATTTGCAAAAAAAAAAAAAATAAGTAGTATATCAGTCATGTGGTACCCATATCACAAGCTCTGCTTACTTTGGGGCCAGAGGATGGTGTGTGAAATGTCCGGCATTATTTATTTATATATATATTTATATGTTTACTCGACGAATCGCTAGGGGCGCTTATCGATATGAGTATGTATAAGGCGATTCGTCGAGTAGACACTAAGTTTTTATCATGATCAGTCTTGCTTGTCTTCATCGAGATAGGAAACTGACATAAAACCTCGTGACTTTTTTTAAGTAGGTAACTAAAGAGGTATGTATTATGTACAAAAAAATTATGTACCCTTTTCTACAATGAAATATTTTTTTTGTTAATCACACTATTCCTAATTTACATTAATTTAAAATTATTTTGTACTATTTAGTTTGCTTTTCTTTTTAGTTTTTTTAACAATTAGGTATTTATACGTTCTTATAAGTTGCGGCCTACAGGTTCTAATACGAGGCATGCTTTTTAAGTTTTGTCGTTTGAAGAAAAAAACACAACTAGAACCTTATAGGTAGTACTTTTTATTGTTTTTCAAAGTATTCACCACGTAGCTTAATACACTTTTCCATTCGCTCAAACCAGTTATTATAACATTTATTCCACTCTAAATTCATTCTTTCCACTCTGGGGGTGTTCAAAATGGCTGACTTGAAAGCGTCGACTGCTTCTTCACCGGACTGGAACCATTGACCACGAAGACTTTTCATAATTTTAGGAAATGTAATGAAATCGTTAGGGCTTAGGTCAGGACTGTATAGAGGATGGTCCAGAATTTCTATATTTCCTGGTGTCGTGGTGCAGGATGATGCGTCGCTTTGAGTTAGATTTTCGAAGTTCAGCGATGACTTGTGGTAAACAAACTGTGGTATACCACTCTGCGTTAACCGTTCTACGATCTTCAAGTGCAATAGCCGCAACATGGCCGGTTTTTCCAACGAACGTGGCCACCATCTTCTTTGAAGTGCTTCGAGAACGAACAACTTTAGTCGCCTTTGGCTCGTCTTGAAAGACCCAGATTGTAGATTGTTGTTTGGAATCAGGATCGTAGGCATAGATCTAAGATTCGTCACCACTGATGATGTCGTAGACGTGATTTGACTCTCCTCGGTTGAACCTTTGCAGGGTTTTCTTACACCATCTGACGCGGGCCGCCTTGTGATCGTCGGAAAGCAGATGCGGTATCCAACGCCAAACTAGCTTTCTCACACCAAGCGCTTCATGCAACATCTTCTGAATGGTTGTCCCTGAGATGCTTAATAGAGCCTCTATCTCTCGATACGTCACATGACGATCTTCGAGAATTAGTTGTCTCACAGCAATGATGTTATCTTCAGTGAAGGCGGATTTTGGGCGTCCTTCTCGAGATTTGTCACTAACACTAGTATGTCCACGCTGGAATTCTAAATACCAGTGTTCGACAGTCCGCGGACATGGGGCTTCATCACTGAACACAGATGTTAGCTCTTCAAAACACTGAAGCCGTGTCAGGCCTCTTCGAAAGTTGTAGAAAATTATTGCACGAACATTTTCCATAAAAACTGACAGATTCCAATCAACGCTGTGACTAAACAATAGCATTAATCCTAATACTTTCAACTGTTTTGAGATTCAACATTTAAACACATTCGAATATAGAACAGTTCCAAATTCAAAATTGCCGGGAAATATGGAAACGACAGAACTTAAAAGGCATGCCTAGTAACTACATTCTAATAGATATAGGTACCTATTATAACTAGTGTAACAGTATCAATAAATAAATGGATATATAGTGTAAGTACCTAAATCTAATCACAAGCGCAGCGGGAGGCCCTGCAATAATACCTAATTAATAAGTCGCCATTCAGTCAGGTTACCTACCTAACCTTACCTCGCTTAACTCAAAACTTGTTGTAAGTCGTGTGAATAATTTAATGTATTACTGTAGTAATGTTCTGTACTTAGGTACATAATGCAATTTATTATGTAGGTATGTTGGCATATTTATTATGTGCGTTTGCTTACCGTGGTACCATAAGACTGCATTACAGTACCAATGCACCAATGCACAATGGTGCATTCTACATTTTTCTGGTGATTCTGTGACTGCTGCCTCGGCACGCTCGTTTCGCTCACTAACTTAACCATCTACACCACAATTAGGTATCTATAATTTCTTGAATGTACCACGGATAAACAAATACAATATTTGCCGTGGTAGGTACTATTGACGTAATTCCATTAATACCACGGCAAATAAATGCTACAGTAGGTACCATGGTTCATTTGAATGTGGTATAGGTTCCTGCTGCGCCGATCATTTGATTTATTGCACCAACTATATAATTAGGTTTAAGTATATCTAGGTAAGTACCTTAAACACAAAATAACTTCATAACGTATCATCCTGCAAGATCCTTTAAGTAAGGCGAAGCCAGTCTAAATTATTTGAAAAACGTTTAAAAACAAAAAAAACGGTTATCTACAATATTAACTACCCACATAATTAGACATGGTAATTTCAAAATCGAACACATCCACACCGGCCAATCACGTGCCGTCGCGCCATAATTCAAAAACAGAGCCTGGGCGGCCCCCGGCCAAGACGGTGGCATGGCATAGCAATTAAAAATAAAAGCAGCGTGTATAATTTGTAGGCAGTTTACGGCCGAGCCGCAAAACGAACAAAATGCTGGCATTTGCATTTTGATCGGCACATTTCTGATGAGTGAGGACGGTGTTTGTCGATGCGGGGTGCCTACCTACTTACTGAGAAAATACAGATTTACTTTAGGTGCAATCTTTACCTGGGAAGGTACCTACAATGCGATCCACTTCCGATCCTAACGCTGCAAGTTTAAATCCGTTGACATAATTTAGTAGATTTTTTTGCGTGGTACACGCATCGAAAAAGTAAAAAAAAAAAAAACTAAAAACAAAAACAACAGACTTCCTTGATAGAAACCTAGTGGACTGAAAACAAGAAGCACAGACTAAGAAAATCTTTGTGTATGCCCAGATTCTATCATCTGGGCATACATAGACATTTTCTTAGGTTATCTAATAAATATCTTCTTCTTCATCGTAATGGCATGTGACATAATGATGCCAATTTTACCAATGTCAAGTGAAAAGATTTTATAGTTAAACGCATAGATTGTTATATTTCTCTAAAGAGATTTTTGTTTTCAGTCCAACAACATATATATATGCCGGCGTATTTTTTTATATTTCGTGAAAGTATGACTTTACACGTCAAATAATTGTACGGATTATTTTTACTCAAATCACAAAGATACCTTTCCAACACTTTTATTCCAATTATTCATATCAGAGTCAATAGCTCTGGCTTTATTTGAAAAAAAAAAAAACATCGCCAAAATTACTAATAAAACCTGAAATAGCTCGAGTATAATAAAACAATTTGGAATACAATGTTATTTTCGCATGACGGCGAGAAATAATCGACAGATAGGGTCACATGAGACTTGGCTAGGTCATACTCTGACCGAGGTCTTACTCAAAATAGCGATATTAAATAAAATAACTAGTGTCATTCATCAAATTCAAATTAAATCACATTTGAACTTTCAATATGACTCATTGTCAGGGCTGGGCTTTTACATCCTAATTGTAAAGTTGATTTACTATAAATGCATTACAACGCCACGCCCCGCTTCATCATATCTCTATAATCTATGGGGTAGCATGTGGGTAGCCATGTTTATTTATTGCCTTTAAAAACGGCTAAAGGGGTAACTAGTATCTCAACACCTGTAGAGGTAGTTACCTATCTGTATATGGGGAGATATGATGGTAAAAAGCAGACTTTTATTCATATTGTTTTTATTCCAACATAGCTGAAACGTCGGAAATTAATTAAAGTAATATTCGATAAATACTAAAACAATATAAAAGCAGATGAGCTGAATGTGCTCCGATGGTGAAATAAACAGTGTGGTGACAGAAGTATTTTGCGAAGGTATTTTCGTGAAAGTAAGGCAAGTTTTATTTTGTTTTTTACTTTATTAAAACTAACTGCTGTCTGCGGCTTGTGGTACACGCGTGGTACCTGCATAAGAAATAGCCTCTCTACAAGATATCCTTACACATCAAGATCCGCTCAGTCGTTTAGCAGTGAATTCAAATTAAATATTTTTATTCAATACAATCAAAGGATCACTTTGAAAAGCCTTACATACTCGTAGGTTCTACTTAGGTGAATTTAGGTGCCAATTCCTCCTAACCTATGTCCGAGAAGAACTGGCAAGAAACTCGTCCTGGTCCTAGCGCTTTTTAGTATGATCCATCCTACAACTAGCTTTATTAAAAAACGAATACAAAATTACAGTAGTTTATGCATTGCAAATTTGTCAGTTAACTGTCTGAGGACAGTGCAACAAGAGGCCATCAATAATATAGTCATTTTTATTATAAAGTAGCAAACGAACGAACAAAGTCACGTTAGATATTTTTTGATGATTATAATACCAAATTACGACGACCACTGTGGCGCAGTGGGCTAAGGTCCGGCTGAGACGCAGAAGATTACGCAGAAGGTTTCGATTCCTGCGGCGGGACAAATGTATACAAACATCTGCAAGTATTTGTCTAGGGTCTTGGTGTTGCTACGAGTATGTATAATATGTATGTATTTAAAAAAACAAAGAGGGAAAAGGTAGTAGGTATATCAGTCATGTGGTACCCACAACACAAGCTGATTAGTTTGGGGCCAGATGATGGTGTGTGATATGTCCGGGATTATTTATTTAATTAAATTGAATACGATTAGGTACATAATCAATTTAAAACTGTGAACTGTATGTTTCAAAAGCTCGGATAGTTACTAGGTACCTAAGTCAGTGTATATCTTAGAAAATTACTAACCTGATTAGAAAAATAATTCCTTACTCAACGATTCTATGATGCCTCGAAGACAATTTACAAATTAAACGATATGTATCACCTTATAAATATGCATAGAGTAATTTTTGGAGGGATCGTTAATGTGAGGTTGGCTTCTCAACCGACTCCAAATTGTTCCTTCGGCACTCTCCCCATCGCCAATCCAATCCATTTAAAACCAATTATGTTTTATTACAGCCACAAAAAAAACAACGCGAAGGACCACAGACAACTTACCTCTACTTTTTTTTTCTAGCGGGCGTATTGCGTCGTGAGGCCTAATGGTTCGAAATATAAAATTAAAATGAAATAATGAGGAACGTTGGCTCATATCGGGTTCGACGGGTCGCGGGCCTTTGTTCGTTGACCTGCGCGGTAATTATAAATCGCGTTTCTTGATTGGTTGGCTAATGGACTTTGGAAGGCTATGGTTTAGTAGTTCCTAATGCATGGAATCAACATTTGCAACAATTAAAAATAAACAATGGCCTCAATTGGCTGTTGGCATTAACCTAACTAATTTTATCTAAAATTAGATTTAGAACTGTCAAATGAAACTTTGGTATTCTGCTGTTACCAAATTATCCTAATTTAATTTCATCTAATATCTAATAATTTCATTAAGCGTTCCTAATATAATTAGATGGTACCAACCGAATAGGTTTTACAAGTGCTGTGACTAACTAAAATATATTTTAGACAATTCCTAATTTTAGAAATGAACCAACCGAATTGCCACCTGTCGGACATTTCACACAGCATCATCAAGCCTCAAAGTAAGCAGAGCTTTTGTTATGGGAACCACATGACTGATATACTACTTGTGTACTTTTTTTTATTACAAATTATACATAGAAAGATACCCAAATTCTAATCGTAACATGTCGATGCCTTCAGCAATAAAATATACGGGTTTTACCAAAAATTTTGTGTAAACACTAATATAACAATCGTGATTTTGACTGTGTATCTTAGTGTATGTACAGTGTTTTCTGTAGATATTTTGCAAAGGGCAGCTGTCGTGTCAGGTTTTATCTGGATTCTACTAGTTCAACTTTAAAACTCGGAAGCCGCTCTCACACCTCATCTCGTGTTACACGAGTGACTCAACTCGAAGCAAACTTCTAATCATCATTCAGCTCAAACGATAGCCGCAGGCTGCACTAATTCGGTTATTAGTTAATAACTTATTACCTAGTTATCTTCGTCGGATTCAGATTAGAATACTTTTCTTTAGTTGATCCTCTCAGATTTTGTAACTTCCCGTATTTAAAAGCTGGTGGCGATAATTGTGATAAATAGAACAATGCACTTAGTTTGGGACTAGATTGCGTTGTCTGAATTGAAAACTTATTTCATTTATTTTATTTATTCGTTGAACAAAATCCACAGCTCTTATAATAGAATACACAAAACTTAAGTTTTTAACCGACAGCCAATAGCGGATTTACATTAAAACTAACCAAAAAAAAAAGACAGTAATCAAGGTGTGATGCTTGTAGGTATGTTGTTATGTGAATTAGTGTGTGTGTGTGGGGGTATATATATGTGTGTGTGTGTGTGTTTGTTAAAAAGAAAAAAATATACACAATGTAAGAATATTGTTAGAAAGCATAATCAACTGTTTGTTAAGACTAGTGAGGTATATCATAGAAGCACAAGAAACCAGGACAGAATTAATTACAGAAATGTACAAAATAATACACAATAATATAAAATACTCGTGAAACAGTTGAGCTATCTAAGGACCGTTTAAAACGATCTATAGATAGCTCAACTGATCCAGATCACTGCCAGAGGGCAGCGTTCCTAAGATACTGGCGGCATTACCGAAATGGACAGAATTGTTTTGCCTAAAGTTCCAAAGACGAGTATGTATATAAATAGTAGCTATGCAATGCGGGAAAGTATATAATTCCATACCTGACTTTATAAAAAAATACCATTAAATACATATTAAAGAACTCAAGTCCTGGTTACAAGCTAATTGTTTTTATAACGTATCTGAATTAATAAAATGACATAAATTTAATTAACTTAATTAATTTAAACAATATTGTACACCATTTTCCAAATGGTAGCTAGCGAACTTAGCAATTAATAAAACATGTAATTTACCTATGTTTCACAATAAATGAATTATGAATTATGACTGTTCTTAAAACAATTTTCAATTTGCAAATTGCAATTTTCGTAGATATCTCGCAGAATAATATGTCTGAATAAATTACCTACTGTCTAATTCACAATAAAATGTGTAGTTAAATGTGTTTTTGATATTCTAATTATTTATACCACTGTTTTTTTATACCGTAACCTATGACCTTGCAATACCAGGAGGCAATGATTAGCAAGACAGTTGTACAATGGGGCGACCTTATCGCTAAAAGCCAACTCTACCATCTTTGGATAGGCAGGATAGACAAAAAGACGGCAATACGGTAGAGTTGGGTCTATCTTATAAACACAAACTATCTAATGTGATCTTTATGGCTTATTTAAGTAAAATGACGTTAAAGCATACTTAAACGTCATTTTACTTAAATAAGTGATTATAACATAAAGGGATCTACTAATCTACATAATAAATGAATGCCGGACATTTCACACAGCATCATCTGATCCCAAAGTAAGCAGAGCTTGATATACTACTTATATAGATATGTGTAAAAGCATACTTATTATACATTGAAACACCCCGACAAATACTTGCAGATCATGCAAACATTGTCCCGTGGCGGGAATTGAATCTACAACTATCTGCGTCTCAGCCGGGCCTTGGCCCACTGCGCCATAGAGGTCGTCAAGCTAGAGTACTATATCATTACTCTCAACACTTCTACAATAGTAAGTACTTATAGGTAACTGGAAATGAAACGCACAAGTATATATATCATCATAATAAACAGACGGTCTGTCAGTCTCAATGGCCGCATTAGCGTACAATGTAACAATACCCTTACATCTCACCGACATCTCACCGACAATAAAAACAAGTTGATGCAGTTTTGAGTCATTCAATGACTGTACGAAAATACCTGACAATTTTATATAAATGTTTCGTAAAAACGAGCGAGCCGTACAGTAGTCACATATGATGTGTAACATCTGACATTACATCTGTTGCTTATTACCAAGGTGAGAACCTTGGTAAGCAACATTAATATTATATCCTGAATTATTCGTTTGTTATTTCATGAAGTAACATAGCTCTGCTAATTTAATAAATAAAAAATAAAATAAAATAAAATTCGTTTATTTCAGAGAATATAAAAAAATATTAAATTTTTGGTCCATAGTATGTTAGTAGATATTTGTCTTACTCTACGTTAGTACAAAAAATATTTTTTGATTATTTTTTTACAAAAAAATAAAAAATAAATTATAAACACTGCAACCAAACAATGCTAAAATTATTTAATCATTACTCGATTACAGTGCTTGAGGAACGGGCTATCCCATTTATTGGATAATTAATATTTTTTACTCGTATTATTGCATGTTTTATTCAGTAATCTTAGCGGAATTTTAATAAATAAATTGTAACTACATAGGACAAGTATGGACAATTTAATTATATGTGTATTAAGGTGCAATGTGATTTGAACGACGAGGAATCCATTCGCGGCCATTCCGCGGGACGTTTAGAATTGACATTGACCATCGACTAAGACTTTATTAACAAATTAATTGACTATAAACAAAAATAAACACTTGACACTGGCAAAATTAACACTATTATGTCACATGCCATTAATAAAGAAAAAGAACGTATCCTGAATTTATTTACAAAAATAACTACATAAATGAACAGAATAATATATAATACATATGAAATGAAACAGTTGAGCTATCTAAGGATTGTTTAAAACGATCTATAGATAGCTCAACTGATCCAGATCACTGCCAGAGGGCAGCGTTTCAGAGACACTAGCGGCATTGTCTCGTTGAATGGCAATGTTAATAAGCTGAGCCAGATAGGATCTTGGGTCACGCAACGTATCTACCAGACGCCGTGAAATAATTTTGAAAATGCGGTGGGCTCCTGTTCCCCACGGGCCCAGGGTCTCGACTTCAAAAGGCTCAAATATGTAGGCCTTATCAAGACCTGCATATTTGCGCCTTTTGAGGTCCTCAGCACTTTTAGCCGCCGCACCACTCTAACGGAAGTCCCCGACATATGAGATGCGGCCAGGGTGTCTAAGCCACCTTGAATTAGTTTATATAACATCACATTTTATACACAACACTAACTTAAGCGCTCAACTGATATGTTCTCCTTCTCTATTTCTCTTTCTCTTTCTCGTCACACACGCACACACTTGGCTGACAGTACCAACCTCTCGGAAAATGGGTTGGTACCATCTGACGGCCAACTCTACTATCACGCGCGCTCTTTGGTCAAATCAAATAGCATGTGGGAAGCGCGTGCTTTCTGTTACACACTTCCGTCCGTTTTCATGAAATCACAGAATGCGAGTGAGAGGAAAGATGTTAAACATCAAAAAAATTTTTTTCTCCTAGAGATCTCGAGAGTATTCGCGGTGGGCTTGCAACGCATCCAACGCATCCATGATGTAACCAACATGTTTCGTAAATGTTTTTTCTAAACTAATTTACACTAATATTATATTTTTGCCACTTATATTTGAAAGGAACTATATTTTTTAACTTCTATAGCATAATATATTCTCACAGGTTCTTGTGACGGCTATGGTCTCGGCAGAATAACAGCGTCTACTGCGAAAACAGTAGGCATCATGCATCATGCCAATTTGCTGCTGTAGCATACACATACACATACCTAAGCATAATTGTACCATTTACATAATAGTACATAATAATTGTAAGCATTATTAGTACCATGTACCTTTTTTAATTTTTTTTTCTTGTATTCTGTGTGTTGTGTGCTAAGAAGCAAATAAATGCCTGTCTATGTCTTTTATAAAGGGAAATTATTAGATTTTTGCATTTTGTAATGACTATAATAAGTATTCGTGTGTGTTTATTCTATATCTGTGTGTATTAATGTATTATAAGTATGTATTTAAAAATATATTAGTTTTTCATCAGTGATCTGGTCACCATAATACAAGCTACGCTTAGCTTGGGGCTAGATGGTGTTGTGTGCATTATTCACTAATAATTATTATATTCCATAAAATCACAGGGGCAATTTTTTATCTTTCATGCTAGTGAATCTATGTGCTGTTTCCTTTAGCCCAGCTCAAGAAGAATCCGGGAAGTCAGAGGCCATCTCTCTGGTGACGGCGGTGACCGCTCAAAAACCTCTATCCTGGTCTAAAAACTTTTGATAAGCAGGGAAAGACATTTAAACGTTCAGAAGCGCAGGAGCGCTCAGATAATTATTACGTTTTATATATATACTAAAAAGATAACCGACTTAATTTATATATAAAAATACGAAATTTCGTCTGACATATTTTCCCAGCTATTTTGATTATAAAACCAAATTACAGATTTTGACAAAATTTCTTTTCACAGGATTTTATTTCGGTTCATAATTAATTATGAGGTAACAAACATAAAAAATTCAACCGTTTTGAGAAGCTCCCTATTTGATGTCGGTTAAAAATACTGCAGTCACCCATCCAGATACCAACGCAGATCGTTGCATAACTTCGTTTATCTGTTAAGAACATTGCTAGTTACACCGCGAGCGTTCTCTGTAATATATTATTTTTAAATAAAGGCATGTGGATAATTGTTTGGTCGTGCCTCTAGATACCTTCGAGCCTCCAGGGATCTGAAAATAAATTATTAAAATAACAACCTTGATTTCGTTCGGCCTTGAGGGTTCCTAAAACTTCCATTAAATGTTCAGCTATTGCATACTAGATGTCGCTACTAGTAACGCTTCGACAACTAGTGAGACTAGAAAAAGACAGCGATCTTTTTAAATTTATTGTATTGTATAAATACATATTTGAGTTTGACTAGGTATATCTATGATTGATGCAGTCTCCTCTCTGAATTTATTAGTATTGGAAGTTTAATAACATCTTTCTGTACATATAGATACAATCATATTGCTAGTTATTCTCGGACTTGGGTTATGAGGAATCGGCAACTAAATTCCATGTAATTCTTATCAATAATATAGTATTTTATATTATAACTAGCTGCCCCGATCGCGATTTCGACCGCGCGTTTCAATAAAAAATATATGTAAAACTAAACAATTCTGGAATCCACTTGAACCCACAAAAAAAATAATAAAAATCGGTCCAGCAGTTTTGGAGGAGTTTAATTACAAACACACGCACAGAAGATTTATATAACTAGCTGTTGCTCGCGACTTCGTCCGCATTTTTTTTAAAGGAATTGTAGCTTAAATCCTTCCCCAGGATGCAATTTATCTCCGCGCCTTATTGATGAGTTTCAAACCAATCACTCCCACCACCCACTAAAAAGTTTCCATACAAACATTCACCCCCATTTTCTTGCTTTATGAGGGTTATTTTGAAAAATCTTGACACACGTGTCCATTTATTTGGCATTTTATTTATTAAAATTAAGTTTCAAGCAAATCGCACCACGCGTTATGAAGTTTCATACCATTTTTCACCCCTTTTCACCCTCTTAGGGATTGAATTTCAAAAAATCCCGCCTTAGTGAGTGGTTTTGCTGTAAAAGGAATCTAACTTCTAGCTTCTAGCTTCAGCGGTTTAGGCTCGGCGATGATAAATCAGTCAGTCAGTCAGTTTCTTGTATTATGGTGACTAGATGACTGATGGAATACTTATATAATTTTTAAATACATTCATAAGATACTTTATAACACCCAGACACAGAACCAACATCTATGTTCTTCACACAATTAAATAAATAATCCCTGACATTTCACACAGCATCATCTGGCCCTAAAGTAAGCAGAGCTTGTGTTATGGGTACCACATGACTGATATACTACTTGTATACTTTTTTTCTGTTTGTATATTATTACATATTAATCATAGAAACACCCAGACCCGAAACAAATACTTGCAGATCATACAAATGTTTGTCCTGGGAGAGAATCGAACCCTCAACCTACAGCGCAGAAGGCAGAGCTACTACCAACTCAGCTGAAGGCCAGACTATTATAAAGATAGGTACGCTCTCATATTATAATATGCTTTCTTCAATATACTACCCTTTATCTATGTCTATAAGTATGTAGTTTTCACAGTCATAGGTAACTATGACTGTGAAAATTATTTCAAACAAGTGTGGTGAAAGAATTAAAGTACGCCAGAGACTCCTTTCATGCACTTGGCACATGTCTTCCAACTTTTTAGGTTCTGCGACATGCCGGCTTCCTCACGATGTTTTCCATCACCGTTTGAGAGTACTGGCTATAACACATACCTACCTAATTTTTTTGAAAATAAGACTACATTAGCGCACGACCGGATTTGAACCTATGTAAGTTCCTAATTTGAATGGGTGAGTGCCAGCTTCCACGGTTGGTTCAGTCCATGGCCAAAGCCTGCTTTACAATAGTTGCCAGCTATCTCATACGAAGTCTTTAAATCTAAATGAGAAAGAGATTACATAAGTGCGTTTAGAGAACAATATATTTAGTAACTAGCCTCTGCCCGGCTTTTGACGCGTCGTAACTACATAAAAACCAATCAAGTCAAAGTCAAAAGATACTTTATTCAATACAATCACAAGGATCACTTTTTGAAATGTCTTACATACTACTTAGGTGAATTTAGGTGCCAGTTCATCCTAACCCAAGTCCGAGAAGAACTGGCAAGAAACTCGTCTTGGTCCTAGCGCTTTTTTACATGATCCATCTTATAACCAGCTTAACCTCTCAATCTCGAAAAAAAATTTTAACTTTTTTTTTTTACGGAAACGATTTTTTTTTAAGTCGAGTTCCTCTGACTGTTCCAAGACTAAAGATGCCATACTCCTCTCGTAAGAAGTGAATAAGCTCCAAGTAGGTGAAGAACTATTGGAGAGAGGGGGGCCATTTTATCGTTTGCAAGAAAGGATAAGGAATTATCAATCATTGGAGGAACCGGGGCCGTTTCTTCGGAAGAAGAGCAACCGAATCATCATTCTCTTGGTGTGAAAATGCAAGTTTTCTAACGAGGATGGGATAGACCGTGGCTCAGAATTGAAACCGGAATCTTAATTGTAATGACGCCTGCAAACAGGGTCTTGAATGATTACTTCATCGTTTGTAGCGGATGAATCCGTAAATGAAGCACCTTCGGGGGAAACCAAAGCTAATATTTTCTTTATTCTCTTCCACTGTAGACCCTGATAAAAGCAATTAAAAAAAACATGCAGTATTTACCCAAAACCATAATAATATAAACATACATAGTCACATGACTTCCCCTTCGAGGATCTACCACTCTAACCACTCAGAGCGTGGACCGTTTGAGAATCACCTACATTCATTAAGTCTCCAGTCATCAAGTCTATAATAATGTTAGATGCACAGCTCCAAAATTTCTTAGTAGGTAACTTATTAGTGCAGGTAATTTTGATGTACCTACAAATAGCGTGACATGTGCAATACCCATGACGTCTTAGTTTATACATACAAACACGGTAGAATCACACTTAACACAACATCAAATAGAATAACTAAAAAAATAAGCGTTGGATATTATAAAATGTACATTGTTAGTAATTGCGAAATGTTATACCGCTAATACCCTGAAAACCTAAAGTAATTTGTAGCAAGTTGCGCAATGTAACATCGGTGATACGGCCGAAACATGAAGTAGTTTACTGCAAGTCTCGCATTGTAGCACTGGCGATACATACAAACATGCGTCAAGTTTATGTGAAAAATAGACACAATCAAAATCTAATTTCACATGCATTAGATCAATAAAGTTATCAACAAATAGTTATTAGTAAAATATTGTCAAAATGTCTATGGTTAATAATTTTAAGAACATAAACTTAGAGAGTGTCCTCGAGTTGAAGATCGTCCCGCAACCATTTTGCAATTTACTGAGACACAATACTCACGAGTGACCTAATTATTTTTCACTAGATGGCAGTGACATACATAAATATTTAGGAGAGTTTTTTTTCAAAAAAAATATTCTATTTCAAGAAATATTTTTGAACACATTGCGAAATAAAGGGTATATAACGCGTTTATCCTAAAGCCAATAATGAATTTATATTTTATTTTTATAAAACTATAATTTAGAAGACCGTCACTAACTAAACATGTTATTAGGTAATAGAAAATACTAATAATTCTACATTTTAATTATGTGAGTGTATGAGAGATGTGTAAAAGTGCATGTGAGAGAGATTATACGGTATGTATATGACACATACAAATGTAACTGGTAGATATTATCTACATTATCACTAATCATTCTGAGAATCACGTTTGTACAGCTACTTGCTACAACAAAAAATATTCATTTGTTTAAAGAAATAATTACAGAAATGTACAAAATAATATACAATAATATAAAATACACGTGAAACAGTTGAGCTATCTAAGGACCGTTTAAAACGATCTATAGATCGCTCAAATAATTTGTTTAAATTATTTATTGTAGTTTCTGTGTAGTCGTCTAACAAGTGAGTTTTGGGCGTAATTTGTGCGTCTAGGCAAGACAGCACACATATTAGTGTGTCTAGTTCTAATGGTCAGAACACAAAAGCGCAACACTTTAGACGATAACTTCGAGCAGTCAATATCAAATATATAATACCAGCAATCCTTGTAATAGGTTGGGGAAAAAGTTTCTTCGCATTTTTTAAGAAAATTCAAAACATTTTTTAATTCATTTAATTGATTCCGGCCGCTTTCTCTCAACTTCTTGCTTTAATCTCATCAGTTGTTCGCAGTAGTTTTCAGAATCGATGGTCATGCCTGGTGGTAACAGCTCATAATGAATAATGCCCTTCCAATCCCACCACACACACAGCATCACCTTGTTGCGAGTTAACCCGGGTTTCGCCACAGTCTGTGAAGCCTGACCGGCCTTTGACCACGACCTTTTTCGCACGTTCTTGTCGTACGTGATCCACTTTTCATCACCAGTTATCAGCTTCTTCAAAAATGTTTCGGTTTCATTACGTCGTAATAAAGAATCACAAATGAGTACACGGTTCATTAGGTTTCTTTCAATGAGCTCGTGAGGTATCCAAATATCGAGCTTTTTTGTGTACCCAGTTTTTTTCAAATGCGCCAAAACTGTTTTGTGGTCAATTCCCAGTTCTTCAGCTACGTCGTAACTACTAATATGCCGATCTTGCTCCACTTTTTCAAAAATGGCATCCATTTTATCCGTAATAGGGCGACCAGAGCGACGTGCATCTTTGACATCAAAATTTCCGGATTGAAAACGCTTAAACCAAATTTGTGCTACTCTCACAGACACTGCACTAGGTCCATAAACTTCGCAAATTTTTTCGAGGCTTGCATTGCATTTTTACCTTTTTTGTAGTAAAATTTTAAAATGTATCGAATTTCTTCATTAGATTCACTCATCTTGACAATACGAAAAACAAATAAAAATCACACATTTTCCTAATTTGAATTCGGAATTATGTTCTTTAAAATTTAAACTTTTAATGATACCAAAACCAACCAGATACAATTAGTATAGCCAAAGAGATTTTATTACAAGTTCATACATACTATAATGCGAAAAGTCTTTTTCCCCAACCTAATATAAATAGGTATACTAGCTGTTGCTTTGTTGTTTAATATAATAATAATTATAATATTAAATTATATTTATTCATATTAAGTTTCAAGCAAATCGCACCACGCGTTAAAAAGTTTCATAAACTCGTTTTCACCCTTTTTTCACCCTCTTAGGGGTTGAATTTCAAAAATCCCGCCTTAATGGGTGGTTTAGCTGTAAATAAATAATAAATAAATAAATAATCAATATAATAATAAATATAAATATAGATAAACTGAATCTCGAAAACGGCTCTAACGATTTTCATGAAATTTAGTATGCAGGGGGTTTCGGGGGCGATAAATCGATCTAGCTAGGTTTCTTTTTTAAAAAACGTCGTTTTATACGTGTTTTATAGCAAAGCAAATCTCGGTTATCCAGGCACTAATTATACACCATGCAGAAATTACATGTTGGTAAGATTCCTACGGTTTTCGAGAGAAGTGAGGTGATGATATAAGCACGCTGTCTGATAGTCGCTAAAACTACCGAAACATCGAAAGTTCAAGTGTTTTATAAACTTACTTTGTATACTTTCCAGACTCTGAATGTAGGTAATATAGTGAGGGTTCCAAATACAGCTGCAACACTCTAGAACGCTTCTAGCATAGGAATACAGAATTTTCAGGCACCTAATGTCAGAAAAAAAGCGGTCAATACGAAGTATAAAACCTAAAGCTTTGAATGCTTTGTTGTCAACAAATTTATATTATATTATATTACTAGCTGACGCGTTGCTGTAGCTCAGTAGTTCTAATACGTTGAACCCATATACGGTAACCTCTAAAATTATCAATGTTTCTCTACTATATTATGTATGTATTATACATATAAACATTTCTCTTGAATCACTTTTATCTATTAAAAAAACCACAACAAAATCCGTTGCGTAGTTTTGAAGATCTAAGCATACATAGGGACAGACAGACAGCGGGAAGAGACTTTGTTTTATACTATGTGATGATTTATATTATATCTAGGTATATGTTCTGAAAATGTTAATTTTGAGACTATTTGTAAACCAAGATCCCTAGCAGAGTTTACTTTTTGGAATTTTGGAACGAAGTTCCTTATCGCACGGGACGGACTTGGCAGATGGGGGCTAGGCGAAAAAAAGTGTAAGATTATTCCGTCACGAATTTCCGTCACGATCCTTTCTTTAGTGTAGACGGTTATCCATAGGGTGACACGAATGAATGAATTAGACGAACGAA
Organism: Lampropteryx suffumata; assembly: GCA_948098915.1. Taxonomy (NCBI): domain Eukaryota; kingdom Metazoa; phylum Arthropoda; class Insecta; order Lepidoptera; family Geometridae; genus Lampropteryx; species Lampropteryx suffumata. The sequence goes on along the minus strand of OX402563.1, from coordinate 17,199,207 downwards.
TGAATTAGATGAATTGAATAATGTACAATAAAATGTTTATATTTTCAAAAATATATTAATTACGAAATTTCCTACCATTCCTTCAATTCATTAGTTATTTCTGCGCTTCATTTAATTGCCCTCAGACGCTAGTAATTCATTCATTTGTATTTGTTAATCAATAATACGTATTATACGTTTATCAATAATAATATACAACGGTAGGAACTTCGTTCCAACCGAGTGTTCAACGACACTCACGCATTATTTTTTATAAGTGGCTCTGTGAGCTGTAGACCTCGCGAGCGTTTTTCGGAATGACTAAAATACTTATAACTTTTTTTACATTTTCAACCCCCATAACTCCGCCATTTCGAAAAATGTCCAAAAACTGAATCGACAAAAAAAACTATATACTTATAGAACCTGCTCACAAAATTTCACGAGAATCGGTTGAGAAATGCGACCTGTAAGGGAAAACATCCGGACAGACGCCGGCCGGACAGACAGACATCCGAAAGCATTTTCGCCTAAGCTACAACCGCTGAAACAATTATTTATATGATAATCCAAATGTGTTAGACGTATTTTTCGAGTAAAAGAGACATATAAGCATTTTGCAATGTTAATATCAATACGGTCGTATTGATATTAAGTCTACAGGCTAGGGAGCCTGTCAAGATCCGCCTGTAGATTTAGACAGTCTGATCACTAAACTTCATATATATTTTCGTATATTGTCATACCAAAGTGCATTCCCAGGACTACTTAGTGTAACTAGTGTGATAGTATACGCGGGTACAGTCGCCTCGGATTCCTCGAGAGCTAAAGTTAAATTCGCTAGTGATAGATATGCGAGACGTTCCCGGAATGTAATTTTCACACGAGCGACGTCACTGCCACCCCTCACCACCCACCCCCTTATAGTCAGGGAGCTGGGAGTCTGTAGCTCAGTGGGCAAAGGTCCTGCTGAGGCGCAGAAAGTTTCATTTATTTATGCTTAGTTTAGGTGGCAACACTAGATAGTGTTGTATAACGCACATCACACCATCTAGCCCGAAACTATGCATACCAATATTTATTTATCTATACAAACATTTGCATTATTCCTCTTCTCCTTGTGTGTGTGCGAACCGTGAACTCGGGCAACAACGAGCGGACCGCGGATTAAACTTACCCTAAAGACGTTTCTCTAGATGAATCGATACAGTGTGGTGCCTCCATCGACTAAATAATCAAGTCAAGGTGTCGTCAGTAGATTTTATTTAATACAATCACAAGGATGACTTTGAAACGTCTTACATACTAAGTGAATTTAGGTGCCAATTCCTGCTAATCCAAGTCCGAAAAGAACTGGCAAGAAACTCGTTCTGGTCCTAGCGCTTTTTTGCATGATCTATCTTATCACTACCTTAACTACGAATGTTTATACATTTCAAATGTGTCGGTTAACTGCCTGAGGGCAGAGCGACATGAGGCCATGCATTCTGATCAATAATATAGTAATTTATATTATAATACGCTTTCTTCAAAAGACTACCTTTTATTTATGCTTTAAATTTCTTAATAGGTAGTTTAGTAGCATTTTCAGGAAGATTATAATAGAAGCGCACCGTGTTCATAAAGGACTTATTTACTTTTTCTAGTCAAAACCCAGGGATGTATACTCGTAATTTCTGTTCTGTTAATACGTGAGTAAAACCCGTGTTTATCAAAATGTCTATAATTACAATGTTGCAGATTCACCTCTGGCTCCTGCACCCCCCTCCCCCACCCCCGTGCCCTCTCACGACGGATGCTCCGGAAAATTGCTACAATGATTGTGAGAGGGAATTCCGAAATGAAGGAAATGTACTTTAAGTCGACTGTACCACAGTCCTAGTGTATTTGCAGCTGGTTCAATCCAATATCTCATTACATTTATAAACGGATCAATGAACGCGGATCATAGATTATTATACAAGGATCATAATTATATATAACGTCACAGATCTACGAGTATCTATTTATTTTCAGATACATTTATTTACAGAAATAATTACAGAAATGTACAAAATAATATTCAATAATATAAAATACACGTGAAACAGTTGAGCTATCTAAGGACCGTTTAAAACGTTCGATAGATAGCTCAACTGATCCAGATCACTGCCAGAGGGGAGCGTTCCCAAGATACTGGCGGCATCTAAGAGTATGTATATATATATAAAGAATCAATTAAATAAATAAATAAATGAATAAATATTGGTGGACAATGCACACAACACCATTTAGTCCCAAACTAAGCATAGATTGTACAATGGGAACCAAAAGACTGATTGAATACTAATATATTTTAAAATAAATATGTGCATAAGATACTTTTATAATACCCAGACACAGACGAACACCTATGTTCATCACACAAATGTTTATTCTGGGAGGGAATCGAACCCTCAACCTACAGCGCAGAAGGCAGCGCTACTACCAACTGAGCTGATAGGTCAGTCAATACTAATTGCCGCAATTAGTCTTGCAAAATCTAGAAAAGGGGTCGATTTCAATAATACTTCTTTTTGTTATGTTTGCCTTAATACTGGGTTGGTTTATAATCAAATCAATTAGGTGGTACAAAGTTCACAGGGTCATCTAGTCAAATAGATAAGGACATCTCACATAACATCATCTGGCCCCAAAGTAAGCAGAGCTTGTGTTATGGTACTCATGACAGAATACTACTGATATTTATTTTTTATTTTTTTGTAAATACATACATAATACCATACACCCAGACCCGAAGATAAATAAATTAGTAAAAGTGATCAAAAATACCCATATGTAGATATTTTATTACGAAGTTCTCTGATCGGATCTTAAGAGTGAACAAGTCGATTATCTTTCCATACAAACGTCGAAGGGTGATCGCACCACCGTCTGATGATGAACAACCTAAACTAAAAGTGATATAAATTTGTCTTGTTATAATCTATGCTTGTATCAATACAGAATTGTAAAAATAATATGGGTTTGAAAGATACAAGACTCAAAAAAAATAGTTTTTCATCACTGATTTTAGCGCAACTTTAGGTGTGAATAAATAACAAACGGAGTACGCAAACTAAAATTGTTACTATACAAGCATAGATTATTTATTCAAGAGCTCAAATAACTTTTTTTTTATATAATTACATTCAGTACTTTTTTCATGAGAACCCTTGAGCCAAAGGTCTATTCATTATTTTTACGCAATCGTTTTATTTAGAAATCATAGATTAATCTGATCATATGACTCGAAATTATAACCACGCTATCTCCTTACTGCTCATCTCTATCCTTGGTGCACGTCTATCCTTTTCTCACACTAAGCTAGGTGAAATAGCATGCATTTTAGCTGCGCCCACTAACGAGTTTGTGCCGCTGACTTGTGTATCCTTAAGGCCCTTTTATCATTATCATCCACAGCTTGACTTCACCCACTGCTGGGTGAAGTTCACCCACTATAGGTCTCCCTAAGTGCATAGGTGCAGTATAATTTCAGTAGACTAGCTTAAATTTCCTGAAATATAAACGACCTTATTTTGTTTGAACCAAAGTCCAAATTAGAGTAACACCTTTAAATGGCAGTTTTAAAACCATTGATTTATTCAAAGGTATTTTATAACTTTGCGTGTATTTATGCTGAACTATTTTCAGGTAGAAGTGTACTAGCCTCCTCGCTGTAAGCTGTGTCTGTACGCTCCGCCGAACAGCCTTACTCATAATTGTAACGTGTGTAATGGCCCTATATGGAGTGCGCCAATCGGAGCATTCGGAGGTTACAATTAAACGTGTGCAGGTGCCCTTACGAACGACTTGTTATGACGGCATATTTTGTAGACTTGTTTCAATTCCTTTTAGCTGTTAGAATTTTATTTACAAAACTAACGACCCTGTATCTTACGGGTACAATAAGGGATGTAATTAACGTGTATGTATATAATCATCTTTCATTATGAAACTATTTGGTAAAGATATTGATAGACAACGCATGCAACACCATCTAGCCTCAAACTAAGCATAGCTTGTATTATGATGATCAAATGACTGTTAAAATACCTACTTATGATATTTTATAACACCCAGACACAGAACAAACCTCTGTGTTCTTCACACAAATGCTTATCCTGGGAGGGAATCGAACCCTCAACCCACAGCGCAGAAGGCAGAGCTACTACCCACTGAGCTGACTGGTATCATGATACGAATGACATCGTTTTTCGATTCTACCCGTGTTTTTATTGACTAATTTATACTTAACTCTAATAAAACTAAAGACCTGAGATGTCTGAGTTTCCGTTAGTAAGATCTGCCAGTTAATTTTTGTATGAGCATGGAAACGATTCGTTCTGATCTCGGCTGAGTTTTAAACGAATTAAGGGTAATTGCTGATAAATGTAAAATATAGATTTTAAGCAGCAACAACTATTACAAGTGACGATTGACCGCGATTTTGTGACGATATTATTCCGAAATAATAATTTGACAATAGCCTCAATTCTGTTGGCACCAACCTAACTAATTTTAACTATAATTAGGTTTTGAACTGTCAAATTAACCTTTGGTATTCTGGTGTTACCAACTTATCCTAATTTAATTTTATCTAACTTTATTAAGCGTTCCTAATTTAGTTAGATGGTACCAACCGAATAGGTTTCAGAAATGCTACAACTAACTAAATATATATTAGACAATTCCTAATTTTAGAAATGAACCAACCGAATTGCCACCACTGTCAATATTGTCATAATAAAAATTGAGGTCATCAAATGACGAGAAGGTGATTCTTTTTGGCCGTTTTGCGGAGTAAACGTTGCATTCTTATATTATATATTTTTCCGAGATATGATGGTCGAAATTTGACCATAATGAATTAATAATTAATGTATTTTTTATGCATAATTAAAAAAAATAGCATTCTGCACTCCTTTATATAAACTATTAAGTGTGCGAAATTTCATACTCCTCCGTCCACGCAATTTTCATAAAAAGGAGTACAAAGTTTCTGCTTTACGTATTAATATATAGATAATGCTAGAGTTATTGACTCAGATGTGAATGATTGGAATACAAAGTTTGTGTTTGTGATTCGAGCAAAAAATATCTATATACATAGTTATTTTATATGAAATACACCATTTTATATAAAATAACATACGACTTTGTGACGTCATATTAGAAACAAACTAAACACTTGACATTGGCATAACTGTCATCATTGTGACACATGCCATTAACGAAGAAGAAGACCAAAAGGTGTCTGATAATGATCAACAAAGGATTCTACGTTTGTCATTTCATGTAGTAACATAGCACTTCTAAATTAATATTCTTTACTCGTTTTATTGCATGTTTTAAACAGTAATCAAAGCGAAATTTTAATGAATAAATTGTGACTACATAGGACAAGTATAGACAATTTAATTATAAGTGTATTACGGTGCAATGAGATTTGAACGACGAGGAATCCTGGGAAAGTTCTAGACGGCCATTCCGCGATGACGTTTAGAACTGACAATTGACCATCGAATAAGACTTTATTAACAAACAAATTTACTATAAACAATTTAAACACTTGACATTGGCAAAATTGACATTATTATGTCACATGCTATTTATTAATAAAGAAAAAGAAAAATAATAAAAAACTATGTTTAGCGTGTTTAAAATATGTCTAAATTCATTTTGAGAAACATTTGTTATTTGTCCAATGAAGGCACATACACTTTTTCCATTTATTTAGATAATCTATCTGTCAGCTCAGTTGGTAGTAGCTCTGCCTTCTGCGCTGTAGGTTGAGGGTTCGATTCCCTTGTTTAACATTTGTGTGATGATGAATATAGGTGCTTGTTCTGTGTCTGGGTGTTACAACGTATCATAAGTATTTTATCAGACATCTGATCACCATAGTATAAGCTATGCTTAGTTTGGGGCTAGATGGTGTTGTGTGCATTGTCCACCAAAATTTATTTTGTATGATCTGCAAGTATTTGTCTCGGGTTTGGGTGTTTCTATGTATAATATGTATGAATTTACAAAAAAATAAGAATTTAAGTAGTATAGCAGTCATGTGATACCAATAACGCAAGCTCTGCTTACTTTGGAGCCAGATGATAGTGTAACTTCCCAGGACCAAAGCCAGGACTGGCCAGCACCAGCACCAGCACCAAATATGTTACCGCCTGCCGTGACAACGTTTCCCCCTCTACCTGCACGCACGACTCGCGCCGTGAGATACCTCACCCGTAGTGCGAACCGTGAACTCGATCGGCGACGAGCGGACCGCGGATCAAACTCACCCTGATGAAGATTCTCTAGATGAATCGAAACATAGTCGGTGCCTCCATCAACAAAATAATACGTGAGTAAAGCCCGTGCTTATCAAAATGTATAGTACAACTCACGAAAGTTTTGAAAGTGAAACAGATGATAAATGTCTGTCATTATTATTATTTATTTTTTATCTTCAGGGAGAGTTTGATCCGCGGTCCATCGCTCCCGCTCGCGTTCACGATTCGCTCTGCGAAACTACGTGTTCTCAAAAATACAGTTTAATTCGCAACAGTTTTACAAATGAAATATGTCTAAATAGACGTAGATATAACTGAACAAATGAACACATTCGTTCAAAGCCTCCTGCAGTTCGCGGCTTGTACTCGTTGTTGATGCGTGCGTGCGATCGTTTGACTAAATTTTTCAGTCCTCCGTGCGGAAAGTGATCTGCGCTCGTACGGTTGTCACAACAAGTCTAACATTATATGAATCAATAAAAAATATTTATTTACATTTAATTTGGTTTATATATATAGGTATACTAGCTTCTGCCCGCGGCTTTGCACGCATAGTACATACATAAAAAGTAACCTAGGTCCCTAAGATACAATCTACCAACGATCAGGCGATCGTATATCCATACGAAATTTGAATGATGCAAAAAAGAGTTCTGTTTATCCGATCGCTACCAAACATCACAGGATTATCCGCTAGATAAAACTAAATATTTCTTAAAATTTCGTCAAAAGCGGTCTAGCCATTTCGGAGTTCATAGGAAACATACATACATACACACATCGCATTTTATATATATAGATAATTATATTTAAATAAATATTGGTGGAAATCTTACATAACATCATCTAACCCCAAACTATACAGAAGGCTTGTAGGATTATCGTCTATCTTATAAACACACAGCAGCTAATGAGTTGTTTCAATCTGTTGCCATCTCTATTTATTGACATTAGAACGACAAGGACAGAGCATACTTTGACCTCATGCTAGCTATTTCATTGATTATAAGATAGAGGGTTATTCTGTACAGATTCCAAGAAAACATTTATATAAATATAAACTCTTGCTACAACACAACAAAGTGCAATTCAGCTCGCATAAGCTCTTAGCGCCTAACAATATACACTACTCAACAAATTCTAGTGAACAAAGGTATTTTAGTTTATATTTTTAATTCAACCTTTTTTTGTCTTGATCTCAGTTAAGTAATTAAATAAAAAGCGTGCAAGTAAAAAATTAAGGTTTAATAAAAAATGAAAATAGTGCTTAAACCGAAAAAAAAACATTTTCTGTAAATAACAAAACCTGATGCTTATGTGAAAATTAAATGAAAAACAATCATTGCAGCAGTTTAGTAATCCGTTGGACCTTCCAGGGCATCATCCACGGCTCTATATCAGCGTGGCATGCTGAGTATTAGGTTATCAATTGTCGCCTGTGTAATAAGGCCTGTGTATTCTGGAGAGATGTGAAAAAAGTTCTTCTTCCGTGTTCAAATTTTCAAGGAAGATCTCTGAAAGCTCGTCCTCCAAAGAAAATCCCATTCGTGCTCATTTAGATTGAGATCGGCGGACTGAGCAGGCCACTCCAATACCGTGATATTGTGCTTGCTAAACACATTCATCACCTGCCTTGCGGTGTGTGCGCGTGCATTATCCTGCATGAACACGAAATCTGGGCCGAACTGCTGGTGTTTAGGGATGATCATAGGGTGCACAACCTGTTCAATGTATTGCTCTACAATTAAATTGCTTCGTATCCAAACGAGATCAGTTTTTCCACCCAGGCGAATTTCAGCCCAAACCATGATCGTTTCGCCTTGGATGAACTTCCTGAAGATTTCGGAGTCGACTTTGGCAACCAGGGCCTCGCCAAACACGCACTCTCCTTGAATCAGGATAAAATCAGAAGCGAGACCATCGGAAACCAGAACACGTGCCCACTGATTGTCGGTCCGTCGCAAATGTGCATTAGCCCACATTAAATGACGCCCTCGATTTCAACGTCGCAGAGCTGGAACTCTTAATGGTCTCTGAGCGTGGAGATTGACTTCATGTAATCTTCTCCTGGCAGTTTGGTCACTAATAACCACTTGGTGCTGGGACTGGAGTCTTCCTACCAACTAACGAGCTGTAATCTAGGGCTGCCTTCTTGCAACATTTTGCAGAATCGTACTTGTCTCTGGGTAGTCACCGTGTATCTTCCTCAGTGACGTTCGGCTTCATCTTCTGTAGCCCTGTACCGTACCCATAATCGGCAAATTACGCTTGGTGTGTGTTAACAGCGTCCGCAATATCGCGTTGACTCCGTCTAGCTTCCAACATACCGATAGCCCTAAGCATATCTTCCCGCGATAAATGACGTGACATAACGCTTAGAGCTTCTAAAATGTCGGTAAAGTCGGCGGCAATGTTTTTCACAAGAAAAATAATCGATACATGACATAAATCACTCAACACTTTTTGCTAGCAAACCCCATAACTCTGCGACCAAGTTAGGTTTACCCTCGTTATTTTGAAAAGATTTACTTGTTTTTTACAAATTTTAGAATTTCGAACAAATTATTTCATACTCTTTCAGCCTACATTCATAAGTTTTTGTGGCCAGTACTTTTTTTACTAGATTTCACAAATTCAAGTAGTTTGCATGTTCCCTAGACTTTGTTGAGTAGTGTACTTACCTACATAGTGCCTCTCGCTCTATCGCGTTTTGCGCGGCTCTTATGAGTTTGCCTTACAGATTGGGTAAACCATTGTGCTTGTAACTTCGTAACTAAAGTGCGGAGTACGCCTGGCCTGCCAATACTAAGCTAGGTTTGTAATACATAGTGATAGAATACTTAGGTATTAAGTATGGGAACACACAGAACAAATAATTATGTTCATCACACAAATATTTGTCCTGCATGGAAACCTACAGAGTTATGAAGCCAGTCAAATAATGCTTTATATTCTGTAATAAAACGTAGAAGAAAAAGAGCTGAGCAGGCGCAAAACGTCTAATTTGAAATTAACAAAACTTAGATGCTCACGACTATAAACCCCAGGGTAGATAAACACCTCCTCAGGCCTTTAGGTGATTTTCAAATATCCCAAATATCTAAATAACCAAAAATAAAAATAAAATTAAAAAAAATTTTGGGAATGCACGAGAAGAAGAGGATTGTTCAAACAATATATTTTATATTTTAGTTGGTATTCTAACAAGACGTTGCATTGCTACTGCCGCTACAAGGAACAATAATTATAAAAAATATAGTTTAAAAAAACTACCACTTAAAAAAATAAAAAAAAATCGCCTGTGTTGCCATCTGTACGCGAGGCAAGCCGTTAGTCGCGCGACGGAGCGTCGTCCATCGCGCGGGTGATGGACGTCGCGGCCGGAACTCGCGCGACGCGATTTGTATTTATATTTGATAGTTTGTTACGTTGTTAGAATGTTTTTGCTACTTTTTAGACTGTCTGTATCGTGAGAATTTTAGTTTTTGATGGATTTATCAGGTATGCTTGGTGATCACCAAGCTTGCATCTCCTGGGCTGGTATAGTCAAAATCTAAATGCTTTTCTAAACTAATAATTTTTGTGATTTTAAAAATGATTTCACCTTTCAAAACCTATATTATATTGGTATGTTTTATTTAAAAAAAATTAAGATTCCTACGAAAATTGCAATAATGTAACCCAAGGTATTCAAAAATGGAATGAATTCATTTATTTACTGAAATAATTACAGAAATGTACAAAATAATATCCAATAATATAAAATACTTATAAAACAGTTGAGCTATCTAAGTACCCTTCTTCTTCTTGCGTGTCAATGAATACATCTAGATTAGGTTAGAGTAGAATATTGCCACCTTCACTGCATCGTCCGTGGCGTCCATTAGGGTCATCCCTTGTGCAGGTGTAAGGGCACAAGGGGCAGACGAGTAGATGAGACATTGTTTGGATGGGAGTTCCGCAGTCGCATTGGGCACAAGCAGAGTTGCAATAGCCCCATTTGCACATGCTTTCTCTACAGCGGACGACTTGGGTCCGCAGTCGGTTTATGGACTTCCAAACTGACCATTGAAGATCACGTCCGGTGGCAGCGTTCTCAAGGCCTGCTGAGCCAGATACTAGCCAGCTCTTGGGTCTGCAAAAACTATTGATGATACATAAAAAAAAATCCTAAATGTTTATTGTCATCAGTACCCGGAAAAAAAGTCAAAGAGACCTATATATCTAACTATTATAGTTAAGTCACAATAATTGCTTTTTGTTGAAATCAGTTAATCAAAACACGTGAATTGAAGACGATGACAATGTATGATATGATGTATCATGATAATCCTTATCCAAGTAAATGGTTTCATAATCATCGTTGATTATGTACATGTAAATTGCAGCCGTGCAAAGTTGGGGCGGGTCGCTAGTATTCAATAAAATCACACTTTGAATCATTTTCTTACATGCTACGCGAATGTACTGCTGGACTTAGATATTGGCCGATTAAGCTGAAACTTGACAGTGAATGACAGTGTTAAGGTGACAGCGAGCTGATCTGATGATGGAGTCAGGACTTATGGAAGCTTTTAATAAATAAGAGTTTTTTGTTCGTGTTTTGGCTATTTAAATCAGTTCGCGATTACCTAATGAATGCTTATATTTATTAATACTTTTTCGTCATTGATGTATGGACAATTTTTTCGACTCTGAGATCACGGAATCCGAGTTCGGGGCGAACTTCTGGTATTATTAATGCAGCACTACTAAATGCAGCACTGTAACTCTAAAAATGGTTACTATTAATTTAGGTTATGGTACCCAAATTAATAGTAACCAGCGATAGGCTTGAAACTTGCCACGTATGTATCCCACATATGCCAAATATAATGTTTGGACGTGCCTCTGATTACCCCTGAGAATTCCTTAAATAATGAATTACAGATTAAATAATTAAATATTTAAAGTCAGTCGTGAGCGTGTCTGTTTAATTGGTAAATAATTTAAGTAATTTATGTGATCTTGGTATTTTTGATGGTGGAGTCTTTAAGCAGCTTCCAGGTTGCCTTCATGGCGTTCTACAACAACTATACTTCAATGTGAACGTGGATATAGCCAAGTCAATCGCGCGAATAATTTTGTCTAACAAATTCCCGCCGAAGTTCTTCCGAGGAATTCTTCGACAAAATCCATTCAGCGCGGTCGGATATATGTAATATATGCGCTTTATATACTGGGACCGAATTTAAAGTAGGTTATCGATTTATAGATAGCTCACCTGATCCAGATCACCTAAATATGTAATCTGGGTCATCTAACAAAATTCAAATAATCATATAAATACTTTGAAGTCCGTTGCATAAACGGCTTCATGAACATGACTGTAGCAAAACCTTTGTAATCGCTTGACACCGATGTGGCATATCAGTTTCTGACATGTTTCGACAGGAATATTTGCTCATGCCTCACAAAAAACTCTATTAAGTTCATTTTAAGTTGTGGTACGGTAAGTGGCAACTTTTTTCTGGTTTTTGTTGCCAAAGGTACTCGATTGGATTAGTCCAAATAGCCCGGACCTTAGTCCGGGCTATTTGGACTAATCCAAAATGATGAGAAACGGGAAAACTTGACTGAACGGGCGGTATGTTTCATGCTGAAACGTTCATATAATAGGAAGATATGGAAAATAAGAAGTCCATATAACGCTCAGCAACTAAACTACCTTTTAAGAAATTTAAAGCATACATAAAGGGTAGTCTTTTGAAGAAAGCTTATTATAATATAAATGACTATATTATTGATAACAAAACGCATGGCCCCATGTTGCTCTGCCCTCAGACAGTTAACCGACATATTTGAAATGTATAAACTCTCTTGTATTAGTTTTTCGTAAGGTAGTTATAAGATGGATCATGCAAAAAGCGATAGGACCAGGACGAGTTTCTTGCTGGTTCTTTTCGAGTTTAGTTTAGTAGGAATTGGCACATAAATTCACCTAGTATACCTATAAGACGTTTTTAAGTGATCCTTGTGATTGTATTGAATAAAGTATCTCTTGACTTTGACGTTAACTTTGACATAGGAAAGCATCGTTTTTTTCTAATATCGCCTTGTATTGGTATTGGTCTAAATTACCCTGAACTTTCCTCACAGGTGCTACTCCACGTCCAGAAAATGAACCCGAAATTTTAATGTTTCCACCGCCGTGTTTTTCTGTTATATTTGTAGAGTTCTAGTCATTATTTCCTGTAATCTTTTGCAAAAAGGTCTGCAGTGGATGTCAAAATAAATGTTTAGAAGCTCATGGACTAAAACCTTTATCGTAAACAATTGATAAATACACAGTAATTTTAACTAAACGGAAATATCCGGAAAAATCGTCGATACGAACCCAGTCCAGTATCAAAGCAGTTATTTGGACCATTTAACGTGAGTTGCAGCCGCCAGGGACGTACTCCCACATCAGAAACATCATCATTATCATCATCAGCCTTCTAAATTGTGGTCATTTAAATAAGTAGATAGATGTTTTAAAAGTTTAAATAGTGAAATAGAAATAGATAGATGCTTTATTGCACACCATAAATACATTGGACTAGTAGAAAATATAACAATGTTTTGCTCGTCGGTTGTACAATGGGCGGCTTTATCGCTATGTAGCGATATCTGCCAGACTACCTTGGGATAGATTGAACTGAATGTAGCTAAAAAAAAGGTGATGATAATAATAATAAGTGATAATAATGAAAATAATGTGTAAATAAAAATTTACATATTACCTAGTACCTAGCAAACAAGTAGGTACTTAGATAGTAAAACTCAACATCCATACTAACATTATGACGACTCCTGTGGCGCAGTGGGCCAAGGTCCGGCTGAGACGCAGACGGTTGCGGGTTAGATTCTCGCCGCGGTACAAATGTTTATATTCTTGGTAGTATTGGTCAGTATTGGTCTCATGTCTGGGTGTTTCTCAAAATTCAAAATTCAATATTTTTTCATGTGGAAACATAGTACATAAGGGCAAAGTCAAAGTCAAAACATTCTTTATTCAATAAAATCACTAGGGCCACTTTGAATCGTCTTCTTACATGCTAGTGAATCTAGGTGCCGGTTCCTCCTAACCCCTGTTCAAGAAGAATCCGGCAAGAAACTTGTCTGGTCTTAACACTTTTTTGTATGATCCTTGACAATTTTGTTACGGACGCAGAAAAAAGCTTGGGATGAATCTGCACCAACTCGGGTGCAGATTCATCCCAAGCTTTTTTGTCATCTAAATAATCAGAAATTTTATAATATGCTCTAATAGACAGTTTCTGTTTAATTACGTTTTTAAATTTGCCAGTTGACAAATCTAACACGTCGCTTGGGACCTTGTTATAGAAGCGTACACATTGCCCTCTAAAAGACTTATTAACTTTAGCGAGCCTAACAGTGGGAACGGCGAGTTTATCTTTATTTCTAGTGTTAATTCTATGATTATCGCAATTTTTTATAAATAAATGAACATTTTTGTGCACATACATTAAATTTTCGTATCTGACTGACTGACTGACAAGGCACTGTCATAATATTAATTTCTTTAAATTTATTTCTAAGTGATCTATGTACTATATGTATGTATTTACAAAAAAAAGTATTAAAGTAGTATCAGTCATCTGGTACCCATAACACAAGCTCTGCTTACTTTGGGGTAAGGATGCTGTGTGAAATGTCCGGCATTATCCGGAGATAGATTGCATCTCTGAGCCGTCTCAGAGATGTACTTAACAATACTTAACATTTTTTAGGTACTAGGTACGCGTGTGTAACCGCGGACAGCAACTAGTTTGCTATTTACCTAGTAGATGACACACTGTCTGTAAATTCTTGGTATATATGCCGGTTTTCTCCTAATATTTTCTATCACTGTCTTTGGATATCCTAGATGTGGTTTGGAGATACTCCAAGCTAATAAAACAAGCTTAATACAGGGTAGTCTTGTGAAGTAACCGTATTATAATATAAATGATTATATTGTACGGTACATAATGGGAGCGATATAATCGAAGTTATAGACTATTATGTTTATTTGGGTCAGACGATTTAAATAGGCAAGTCCAACTTCGACAAAGAGGTCAGCCGACGAATCCAACTCAGATGGCCAGCGTTCGGGAAATTACGGCACATCTTCTCGTCGTCTCGTCAGATACCGCAGAGCCTCAAGACGAAAGTCTATAATCAGTGCGTATTGCCAGTGATGACATATGGAACTGAGACTTGGTCGTTATCTATAGGCCTCATACACAGGCTCAGAGTCGCGCAACGTGCTATGGAGAGAGCTGTGTTGGGTGTTACACTACGTGATAAAATCCGCAACGAGGAAATCCGTAGAAGAACCAAAGTCACCGACATAGCACTCAAAATTTGCAAGTTGAAGTGGCAATGGCAATGGCGACCAAGGACAGGAAAACGAAGCGTAGGACGACCCCCTACCCGATGGACTGACGACATTGTAAAGAGCGCAGGAAGTCGGTGGATGGTGAGGGCTCAAAATCGTTCTTCCTGGAAATCTATTGGGCCTATTGGGTCTTGAGGCCTATGTTCAGCAGTGGACTTTTTAAAGGCTGATATGATGATGATGATGATATGATGACTATATTGTTGATAAGAATGCATGGCCTCAAGTTACTCTGCCCTCAGACAGTTAACTGACAGATTTGCAATGTATAAACTACTTATGTGGTTTGGAGATACTCTAATCAAATAAAACAAACTTACATACAGGGTAGTCTTGTGAAGTAGGTAACCGTATTATAATACAAACGACAGTCAGTCCCTGAAAGGCTGAAAAGCTGAAAAAATAAAAAAAAGCTAAAATTAAAGCTGAGACTGGACCTGTTTGGCACCACAAGCGAAAAATGTACTCTCTTATAGTGTGTAATTTGGCCTATCTACTCTAATCATTTTCCTGTTTGTTTCTCTATGTTTGTAACCTTTTTCGTGTTGTGTGTCAAATAAACTATTATTCTATTCTATTCTATTCTATTCTTGATACCTTTTATTAGTTTTTCATAGTTAAGATACCTAGTTATAAGAAGCATTAAACAAAAAAGCGCTTGGACGAGGACAAGTTTCTTGGCAGTTCTTCTCGGGCTTGGGTTGGGAGGAATTGGCACCTAAATTTACCTAGTATGTAAGACGTTTCAAAGTGATCCTTGTGATTGAATTAATAAAAACTCTTGATTGGATTTTTGACTGGAAATAGCCTGAACGCGGTTTATCGGCGCTTAAGTCGCGATTTTTTATCAGCTAAATATCGAGGAAATAGAACAGATAATGTTTGAGTTTATTCTATTTTATTCGTGAAAGGATAAGCAGCAAGTTAAAATGACGACGTCAACTTTAGGTGAAGATGAAGACGATTATTTAATACTAGCTCGTGCCTGCGACTTCGTCTGTGCAGGATTAGTACTTCGTGTAATTCTAACAGTTTTTGCAGAGCACGCCAGAATAGCTTGCAGATGGCAGATTTTTTTCCTAGTTACTTGACGCTTATCATTATATTTTGGACAATTCACATAATATCTTTATAAATTATAGCCTATGTGTTATTATGATGTATAAGCTATATTATTGTAAAGTTTCATTAAAATCCATTCGGTAGTTTTTGCGTGAAAGAATAACAAACATACATACAAACTTTTGCGTTTATAATAATAGTAAAGGTTCAATTCCCTTCCAAGACAAATATTTGTGTATCATAAGTAAGTATTTAAAAATATATAAATATTCTATCAGTCATCTGGTCACCATAATACAAGCTATGAGTTTGGGGTTAAATGATGTTGTGTGCATTGTCCACCAATATTTATTTATTTATTTAATTTATGTATTTCTTTTATTAATGAGCCACTAAATATTATTATTATTATTATTCTATTATTTTACAATGATTCACGATACCTAATTGTTTGAAATTAGTTTAAGACCTACTATTTTTATAAAATCCTCTATCGGCGTACTACCACAAAAATTCAATGCTGTTATACCGTGCTGTATAATGTTGTTACTATATTTAAGTTACATTTTATCTAAAATATTGTACATTGTAGCTGTTTATTATGCCTAAATAAATAAAATAAATAATTGCAATATTTTGCAAGTTTTTTCCATACAAAATAAATTTTCTGATTGTCTGAAAAGGAATCGTAACTTTTCGGGTATTTCCATAAAACGAACATCACAAGTACCTACGTGCTAGAGTATTTTTAACACGATTTATCCCAGCAGCATTCGTAAGCTGGTTTGATTCCCGGTCCTCAGCAGGCAGGACTTAAAAGATGGGCCTTGATTTGTAATTTGTTACGCCGGGATGCAGACTGAGCGCTGCAGAACATAAAAAGAACGCTTATCGATGTCTAGCTTGTTCTAATCGATGTCCTGTGATAATGTACATTTACCTACATTATGTGAGCTCCTATAAACACCCAATACTAGCTGTTGCCCACGACTTCTTCCGCATTTTTTTGTAATTGTAGCTTAAATCCTTGCCCCGGATGCAATTTATCTCCTTGCCAAATTTTATTGATAAGTTTCAAACACACACCACCACCCATTAAAAAGATTTCATACAAACATTCACATCCCATTTTACTCGTTTATGAGGGTTATTTTGAAAAATCCTAAAACAAGTGTCCATTTAAGTATCCAAACCAAGTTTCTAAGAAATCACTCCTTCCGTAAAAAGTTCCCATACATTAGTTTTCACCCCTATTCAGCCTCTTAGGGATTGAATATCAAAAAACCCCGCCCTAGTTAAGTTAAGTTTTAACAACCCCAGGTTAAGCTCTTTTATAGGTATAGATTGATGTTGACATTTTTATTTTAATTTTATGTATAATTGTAATTAATAATCTCCTTTAACTCATGGTTGCCATGTTGATGTTTGCATGTCGGTCAACGACAAAGTGTGTGAGACAATTATTATGTAAGAATATAAGGTTTTACATAATAAAAATCATTTGGAAGCAGGGGTGTGAGGCTGCTGTTTACAACCACTTGAAAGTGGATGTAAAAAACGCCTTCACGCCTAAACAGAAACCTCATCCTCATTATGAAATTAAAAATGTTTGCTCCGAAATTTTTAACTACGTTTATCAATGTTATGGGCCTCTCCTCGGGTGAAGGCCTCCTCCAGTTGTTTCCAATTTACACTGTCGTTTGCTATATTTTGCCAATCGTCTCCTACTGTATCTTTTAAGTCGTCAGCCCATCTTCACCCGAGGAGGGGTCCATACCCTAACAAAATATTAATTTAGATTATAAGAAGGAAAAAAAAACATCTAAGTAACTAATCCATACACTAATACTAATACACATCCATAAACTACATAATTACGATATGCTATTAAGTATTAATTTTAGTTAAACATTTATTAAATTGATTTTTAAATTTTCTGCGCTACAACATGCGCTACTACATCTGATTTTTGAAATGTAAGTGTCATACAAAACAATTCCCGAGCAGTTTAATAAATAGTTCTTAATTATTTGTCCAGCTTCAGTACTATTTGAATGTGTTACTTTGGTAAAATAAATAATATGTGAAAAACAATAGTTTGCGATTTTATTCTTTATTCCTAAGCCACGTTGCTCTATTAATGTGGCTATTTTATAACATAACTAGTTGCTTCTCAGAAGGTACACATGTCTGTGTATGCACGATTTAAATAAAAAACTTCTATAACTTCAAATCGTTCTTAATTATATGACCACAACTGTATATAAATACTAAGCAATTGATAACATGGGCCCTAGAGAATCACTTAGAAGTAAGTTTAAAGAAATTAATATTATGACAGTGCCTTGTTAGTATTTATACGAAAATTTAATGTATGTGCACAAAAATATTCATTTATTTAAAAAAAATTGCGATAATCATAGTATTAACTCTAGAAATAAAGATAAACTCGCTGTTCCCACTGTTAGGCTCGCTAAAGTTAATAAGTCTTGGCAATGTGTACGCTTCCATGACAAGGTCCCAAGCGACGTGTTAGATTTGTCGATTGGCAAATTTAAAAACGTAATTAAACAGAAACTGTCTATTAAAGCATATTATAAAACATCTGATTATTTAGATGACAAAAAAGCTTGGGATGAATCAGCTCCAACTCGACTCGGCATCCGTAACAAAATTGTCAAGGACCATACAAAAAAGTGTTAAGACCAGACAAGTTTCTTGCCGGATTCTTCTTGAACTGGGGTTAGGAGGAACCGGCACCTAGATTCACTAGCATGTAAGAAGTCGATTCAAAGTGGTCCTTGTGATTTTATTGAATAAATAAATATTTAATTTTAAATTTTATATCAGTCATGTGGTACCCATAACACAAGCTCGGCTTACTTTGGGGCCAGATGATGCTGTGTGAAATATCCTGCATTATTTATTTAATTTGTTTAAAAGAAATAGAGATAATCATAATATTAATACTGGATATAAAATAAACTCGCTGTTCCCACAGTTAGGTACGCTAAAGTTAGTAAATCTTATAGAGCGCTTCTATAACAAGGTCCCAATCGACGTGCCAGATTTGTCGATTGGTATATTCAAGAACGTAATTTCACAAAAACATATAATAAAAATATCCGATTATTTAGATGACAAGAAGCTTGGGAATCTGCTCCAATTCAACTTGGCATCCGTAACAAAATTAGCAAGGATCATTCAAAGTGTTGAAACCAGACAAGTTTCTTGCCGGATTCTTTTTGAACTGTAGTTAGAAGGAACCGGCACCTAGATTCACTAGCATGTAAGAAGACGATTCAAAGTGGACCTTAGATAAAAACGATTAATTACGATTCCTAATAAGCGTCAGTCAGTCCCGAAGTCCGCAAGGATCCCTTGTAGTTTCTGTCTGTCTGTCTGTCCGCCCTTAATCTTGCTCTTGCTTGCTCTTATTCGACTACCTTAGACCCGAGACAAATATTTTCAGACTATACAAACATTTGTCCTGCGGCGGGAATCGAACCCGCAACCTTCTGCGTCTCGTCCGGGCCTTGGCCCACTACGCCACAGAGGTCGTCAAATATCATATCATAGGTCACTTCTTACTATCAGGTGGCCCGAATGCTTGTTAGCTGGCTGTTATATATAAAAAAGTTACTATACGTGCGAAGTCTGGGCTCCAGCTAGTCTTATATTAAATGACATTTCGGAAATAAAGTTTCAATGAGTTACATTCGTTAAGTACCTAAAATTGCTCATATTTTGATGTATTGTACTGTAGCAATAGATGCGTAGGCGCAGGCGATGTACCTACAAGTATCGCGTTAGTGCAGCCGTTCTGTAGAACGGTAACCATGTCCACATCAACCATTAATGAATCATTTCTAAACGTTCGTTGTATACAGAGTGATGCCATTAGTGCTTTTTTTTTATGTTTTATAAAATTAAAAAAAAAAAATATTGAATTCATAGTCTTATTCAATACAATCACAAGGATCACTTTGAATCGGAAAACCCAAATCCGAGAGGAATTGACAATAAATTCGTCCTGGTCCTAGCGCTTTTTTGTATGATCCTTTATAGAAGTAGAAACTAACTTTTTTTACTTTTTTTTGTATAACTAACTATTTTTCTTTTTAACCGACTTAAAAAAAAGTTGGATGTTCTTAATTTAATTATATTCTATTTTTTTGTTTGTTACCTCATGTTTTGTATGAACCAACTTGAAAAAAAAATATGTGAAATTAAAAATTTTAAAAAATTTACCATAAAAAATTAATCAGAACCGGTTCACTAGTTTGGACTTTCAATCAAAATAGCTGGAAAAAATATGTCATCCAAGTAAACGAAACATCGATATTTAGCTTTCCAGTGACTTTCCAGTCTTGTTGATGAAAAATTATGATTTTGAAAAATGATAAAGTACTAACTAACGTAAAATAAAAATGAGAAAGATCTCAAATCGGTTTTATTTTTCATTTCAAAATTCATTCAATGAAGTCGGTTTTCATAATCAAACCGACTAAGGTTTTTAAAACGGTTTATTTCACTTGCTACAAATACGTACCTACCTACTTACCTACAGTTTACACATAACTAAGAGAAACAAAGACTGGCTCTTAAATATGTGCTTACCTAAGCAAAGTTTCTTGACAATTCTTCTCGGACTTGGGTTAGAATAAGCACTAAAATTCCTTGTTATTCAATAATCAAAATCAAAAAAATATTTATTTTGGAACAAATAACAATTGTACAAAAAATGTTATGAAAACGATGACATATAAGAAATATAAAACTGTGTTAGAGACATCAACACCCTCGATTGTATTGAATAAGACTATTTTAAATTTAAATTTGAATAAGAAATCACAGACAACCAACAGAGATTATATATTCGAGAACCAAAGAAATAAGAAATAAATAGATATCACTTATTTCGAAAGCTAATTTAAAATCACCCTGTATATTAGCGATGTGCATCTATCTATCATTAGCGCTACAGACCTAAACACAGCACACCCTGTAGAGCGGTGTAACAAGGAATCGAACCCGCTACGCGTCATGCTGGGCGGTTCAACACGCACGTCTACCGGGAATGAGCTCTAAGTACTAGTTACTGACGCTTTCGACTACTTAGCGAGTCTGTTATACCCTGTTTCGATAAAGAAACGAATTTAAAATGGTGGCTCAGGTCCTACCTCCGATCAATCTTTATATATATTAATCTTCTGTGCGTGTGTTTGTAATGAAACTCCTCTTAAACGGCTGGACCGATTTTTGTGTGTGTTAAATATATTCGAGAATGGTTTAGATTTACAATAACAAAAAAATACTTTTTAAAACGCGCGGACGAAGTTGCGAACGGGACAGCTAGTAGGTATTGCTATAAGTATTATGCGGATCAGAGATGATTATATATATAAATCTATATAACTATAAATCTTCGAATTGATACAGAATCAATTCGCTCAACTAAATCTATTCATATATTTAAAGTCAAAGTCCATAATAATTATCTGTCCTTATCTGGAAACTGTTAGCTGGTTGTTAGCTTCTATCACTGTAGAAAGTTTATTTAATTATTGTTGTAAAGAACAACGAATATATTTACAGAAATGTACAGAATAATATACAATAATATAACGTATAATAATATAACGTGAAACAGTTGAGCTATCTAAGGACGGTTTAAAACGATCTATAGATAGCTCAACTGATCCAGATCACTGCCGAGGGCAGCGTTCCCAAGATACTGTAGAAAGTTGTTTGTTGTTACCTATGTGTGTTTTCTTTTTGTGTAATTTTTGTTTTGTACGTTTTAATTATTATCATTAACAAAATTAATATTTTTATTAGATTAATAGATATGTTTTTGTACACCGCCGTATTTTTGTTTTTGTCTATCCTGTCCATCCAAAAGTTGCCTGGAAGAGAACGCTGTTAGCGATAAGTTAAAGTCAAAGACAAAAGTCAAAGTCAAAGGATACTTTATTAAATACAATCACAAAGATTACTTCGAAACGTCTTATGTGTACATACTAGGTGCCAATTCATCCTAACCCAAGTCCGAGAAGAACCGGCAAGAAACTCGTCCTGGTCCTAGCGCTTTCTACATGATCCATCTTATAACTAGCTACGAAATACTAATATAAGAGAGTTTATACATTTCAAATGTGTCGGTTAACTGTCTGACGGCAGAGCGACATGAGGCCATGCATTCTTATCAATAATATAAGGCCGTCCAACTTTATTGCTAATTGTTTTTTTTTGTATGTTCTCTTTGTGATCAATAAATCGTTATCTATCGATAGATAGGTTAACGCTTTATTTTACAGAGTGTAGATAACTCTGTAAAATAGCGGACTCTGTAAAATAAACTTATATAAAAAACCCTTAAAACTTCCTTATCTGCATACCTAGATTGAAATCTTAAATTACTGTATTAAATTAATACTACCTAATAGGTATG
This sequence comes from Lampropteryx suffumata, assembly GCA_948098915.1. NCBI lineage: Eukaryota > Metazoa > Arthropoda > Insecta > Lepidoptera > Geometridae > Lampropteryx > Lampropteryx suffumata. Next base: position 17,176,982 of record OX402563.1, on the reverse strand, counting down.
AATACATATTATACATAGAAACACCCAGACCAGAGACAAATACTTTTACATACTTTTTTTTATAGCTTTCACAAACATTAGTCCCGCAGCGGGAATCGAACCCGCAACCTTCTGTCGTGTCAGCCAAGCCTTGACCCACAGATGTCTTTAGGTTCTACACTTTAGCGTGTAGAAATACTACAAAAAAATAAATTTGTTTATTAGATTTACAATTACATATTTTTTTTGTGGACATCTCTCAAAAATGACATTTGCGTATTATAAAACTTTAAAACCGACTTCGAAAAGGTTCTAAATTTGTTTTTTGCGTTTTTTACCGATTACTCAAAGACGTCCAAACCGATATGAAATTTGTTGTTACTTACTTTCTGCGTATACTTCCCAGATGGTCCCATTTAAATTTAATCGAAAACGGTCTCGCCGTTTTTAAAAAATCAACAAAAAACTGATAATTTTATTCATCGATGGTATTCTCGTTTACTCCGAAATCTCGCTGACTCATTGGAGCAGTGCGTTTAGTTGGCCTACCCATATTATTAAACAAAATATGTTCGTCTACTTTCCACTAAAAAAAAGGTTATTTAATGAAAACCTTCATTGAATAAAAAAAATTTTTAAACGTAATTATTAAAAATGACATTTATGTACTTAATATTTATATTTATTCAAGTTATTTATTTCCTCAGAATAAAGAATTGCTCGTGATATAGTTAATATATTCATTCCTAATACGATAAGCAACGCTCTGCAAAGTTATTTGGATGGGGACCGTAGTGGAATTTTCATCTGCGCTTCCGTGCTTCATCAGCATCAACTGGCCCCTAAGTAAGCAGAGCTTGTGTTATGGGTACCACATGACTGATATACTACTTATATACCTTTTTTTTATACATACATAGAAACACCCAGACCCGAGACAAATACTGGCAGATCATACAAACATTTGTCTCGTGGCGGGAATCGAACCCTCAGCCGGGCCTGTGTAACATTTTATCTCGAAAAGACTAATTAGTATGCAAGAGCTCTAATTAGGGGCGGACAGACAGATGTGGGAAAACCATAAGTTAGATAAAGAGATAGATTAAATCCTTATTGGGCACTAAAAGAACACAGAAGAAAAAATAAAAATAAAATTGAACAATGGGCGGTCTTATCGCTAAAAGCGATCTTTTCCAGACAACCTTTGGATGGATAGGATAAACAAAAACACAACGAACGGCGGTGTAGAAAAAGTTACTTAATAAAGAAAAACTTATTATTACAATAATTACGTTTTAGAAACTAAAAGGCTACCGACTTCATGTATAATAAAAAAAGACCAAATTTATTTTAATCCAAGTGGATGATAATTTACAAAATTTTACAAAATTTTTGATTTAAAACCTAACTACTGAACCGATTTGCTTGAAATTTATATTGGACCAATAAGGAAACCAATTCTTTCACATGAAATTAGATTTTTTCAAATCGGTTTATAAATGACGGAGTTATGAGGTAACAAACACAAAAAAATACAGTCGAATAGAGAACCTCCTCCTTTTTTGAAGTCGGTTGAAAAATATAAAAATATTATAATCATCAGCCTTTATGAAGTCCACTGCTGAACATAAGCCTCCCCAATAGATTTCCAGGAAGAACGATTTTGAGCCCTCTCCATCCACCGACTTCCTGCGATCTTTACAATGTTGTCAGCCCATCGGGTGGGGGGTCGTCCTACGCTTCGTTTTCCTGTCCTTGGTCACCATTCGCGAACTTTTACTCCCCAACGGTTATCAGTTCTGCGAGCTATATGGCCTGCCCATTGCCACTTCAACTTGCAAATTTTGAGCGCTATGTCGGTGACTTTGGTTCTTCTACGGATTTCCTCGTTGCGGATTTTATCACGTAGTGAAACACCCAACATAGCTCTCTCCATTGCACGTTGCGAGACTCTGAGGCCATTAGTCAGCGACCAAGTCTCAGTTCCATATGTTATCACTGGCAACACGCATTGATTGTAGACTTTCGTCTTGAGGCTCTGCGGTATCTGTGACGAGAAGATGTGCCTTAATTTCGCGAATGCTGCCCATCCGAGTTGGATTCGCCGGCTGACCGTCTGACCCAAATAGACATAATGTCTACAACTTTGATTATATCGTACGGGTGCAACATGAGCATTTGACATGATTTTTGTCTTGCTCATGTTCATTTGAAGTCCCACCTGTTGGGAGAAGATATTGAGGTCGCTGAGCATTGTGCCTAGGTCTTCCAGCGATTCTACCATGAGGACTATATCGTCGGCAAATCGAAGGTGAGTGACGCGTTTGCCATTGATGTTGATACCATGTCTATGCCAGTACAAGAACTTGAAAACATCCTCCAATGCAGAGGTGAACAGTTTCGGAGAAATAACATATCCCTGTCTCACCCCTTTATGCAATGGAATTGGATTCGTGCTCTGGTCCTGGAGTCGAATAGACATGGTGGCGTGGTACTGTACAGACATTTCAACACTTCGATATACCGATAGTCGGTTTGGCACCGCTGGAGTGACCGCAACACTGCCCAGTTTTCGACAGAATCAAAGGCTTTCTCATAGTCCACAAATGCTAAACAAAGTGGCTGGTTATACTCTTCGGTCTTCTGTATAACCTGCCGGAGCGTATGAATGTGGTCTATTGTGTTAAAGCCTTTTCTACTACTAAATACTCTCGAAAACAGCTTATAGACATGGCTCAACAGCGAGATGAGCCTGTAATTCTTTAAGAGGATGTTATCCCCTTACTTAAAGAACAGTACCACCACGCTCCTGTTCCACGCCTCTGGCGTAGTGCCCTCGAGGATAACGGAGTTGAACAGCTTCTGGAGGACCTTTAGTACTGGTGTTCCACCCGCTCTCAGGAGCTCTGTCGTTATTCCGTCTTCCCCCGGTGCCTTGTTGTTCTTGTTGTGCCGCGCGTTGAATTCCCCCATCACAACCGTAAAGTGTGTTCTCGAGGCTTGTATGGCATTTGAAATGTCATCATACATAGCCTCCACTTCATTGTCTGGCCGTTTCGAGTGAGGTGCGTACACCTGTATGACCTTAAGCGAATACCGTTTGGTTATTTTGAGTATGAGGTATACCACCCTGCTCGACACCCTGCTCGACACGCTTTCGATCTTTACAATGTTGTTAACGAGGGATTTGTGGACAAGAAAGCCGACACCATGCTGAGATAGTTGATCGCCCTCCCGGTAGTAGAATAAGTTGCCGTAATTTAGGATTATCGTGTCCTCTCCCTCTCTTCGGACTTCTGATAACCCTATAATATCCCAGTGCAACTTTTTTACTACTTCTTCCAGCTCTATCACCTTCTCGTCGGTCCTCATTGTGCGTGCGTTGTATGTTGCCAGGGCCAGGGGTCGTTGGGATTGGTAGCAGGGCCTCTGCCGTAGATTATTCGTACCCCCTGTTTCGCCGTTACCTAACCTATGCCAGGAATAACGGAACTGTCGGGAACTGGGGGCCGTCTTCTGTGTCCATCATTTTGGGGGTTTTGCCATAGTCACCACGCTTGGCAGGCGGATTGGTGAACACAGATTTTCTGTTAAGTACTCGGGAGGTGCTGCTGCCCAATCCCCCGGTGTGTGTTCCCTTAGTTGCCTTTTACGACATACACGGGGAGGAAATGGAGGGGTCCTATTCTAATCCGGAATATGTATTATAAATTGTTACCATAAGGTTTCCTTTGTGGACTTCAGAACTCTAAAAAATTATTGGTCTCTCCGTCAACAGAGTCTGTCACTCATAGGGTGGAGTAGAGAGATAGTTAGATAGCCGTGCTACGGGTACAGGTGTGGAGGAAGTTTTGTAAATATATTTTTTAATCAATGCATTTGTTTTTATCATTAGAACTAGCTATCCCGTTCGCAACTTTGTTCGCATGTTTTAAAAATAAAAAAACACGTGTGCGTCTCGGGACGCCCGACAGAAGAGATAACATAAACTAATCCAACTAGCGCTGTGGTTTAGAGTGAGAGAGGAGGAGCAGGCGCGCTTACGTAACGCGTTACGTAACGAAGCGGTTTACCCTCCCATAATAAGTTATCACTTCAAAACATGATATTATAATTACGTTTTAAAAAGGAATAATTACGTTTTAAAAACTAAAAAGAAACCGACTTCATTGAATGAAATTTGAGCCTATAATACATTTTTAGTGGAAAGTAGATGTATTTTGTATATATATAATCTGGAAAGGCCAAATAAACACACCGCTTCAATGAGACAGCGAGGTATCGAAGTACATGAAAACATCATCGATGTATACAATTTTTAGATTTTCGTTGATTTTTCAGCTCGATCGATTTTGATAAAACTTATATGGGACCACCTGTGAAGTGTGTGACACACCTGTGTGTGACCACCCTTTCAAACAAAAAAAGAATTTTCCAAATCGGTTCAGGCGTCGTCGAGTAATCAGTGAACATACATAAAAAACTACGTATTAAGAACCTCCTCCTTTTTGATGAAGTCGGTTAAAAACACTGCTTGACTTTGCTTTCATATTTGTTGTTGTTGTTTTACCCCGTACTGTCCCACTGCTGGGCAAAGGCCTCCCCTCGTATGACATAATTATTCATTATGACAATGGCAACTGCCATAACCTAATAAACCGAACGTCGTCAAAGGTCGTATCAAACTGTACGCACCACATTTAGTCTAATTTTGCAAATATTCTATTGTTTTAATGGTTATTCTGCTATTTTGGACGGAGACAAATCCAACAAATCGACACCATGAAAATCGGTCCAGCCGTTCTCAGTAGGGTTTCTCGCCAGTTCTTCTCGGGCTCGGGTTAGAAGAATTGGCACCTAAATTCACCTAGTATGTAAGGCGTTTCAAAGTGATCCTTGTGATTGTATTGAATAAAGTACCTTTTGACTTGACTTGACCGTTCTTTTCCTTTCCTGTTACCCGAAATATCGAAAGCAGAACAACTAAAGATTTTGAAAACTAAGAATACCTATAATATATGTACAATAGGCGGTCTTATCGCTAAGAGAGCGATTTCTTCCAGACAACCTTTGGGATGGAGTGGAGCCTTTATTTTGACACTCAGAGAATCAAAAGGTTACCCTACACTACACAACCTACACTTACATGGGCAATGAAAATTGCTCAATAATGGGCAATATTTGTCAACTATGACGTCACGACGACAACATCTAGCAGTCACCAGCAATCGTATCACAGGCACTGTGTGCGAAGACTGACTGAGACGCGGGTTGCGGGTTCAATTCCCGCCGCGGGACAAATGTTCATATGATCTGGAAGTATTTGTCTAGGCATGTGTGTTTTTCTATGTATATTAAGTAATTTCCAAAATGAAGTATATAAGTTGTACATCAGTCATGTGTGCCGTATAACACAAACTTTGCTTAAATGGAGCTAAACGATGTTAAATAACTGAGCCAGCAGTCTTACGGCCCACCTGATGGTATGTGGTTACAGTACACCTACCAGTATTATCAAACGGTGACGGAAAACATCGTGAGGAAACCAGCATGTCGTAGAACCTAAAAAGTTGGAAGACGTGCCAGGTGCACGAAAGGAGCCTCTGAGGCGCACTTTAATCCTTTCACCACACTGGTTAGAAATAGCTAGTGACACAATAAGAAGAAGAAGTGGAATTTTACCTATAATGACTATTTGGTTCACTTTGACTTTTGTACAATTATTTCTTCAAATATATTTGAAATTTGACGATCTCTGTGGCGAAATAAGGCCAATATTCGGCTGAGACGCAGAAGGGTTCGATTCCCGCTGCGGGACAAATGTTTTTATGATCTGCAAGTATTTGAGTCTGGGTGTTTCTATGAATGTATATAAAAAAAAGTATATAAGTGTACATCAGTCATGGGGTACCCATAACACAAGCTTTGCTTACTTTGGGTCCAGATGATGCTGTGAGAAATGTCCGGAGAAATGCATTGTTATTATTTATTTATTTATTTCCCAAATCGATTATTAGTTGTGTATGATTCTATAAATCTCGACTTCTCATTAAGGAGCAGTTGTCCATTATTTCGTTAATTACGTAGTTAAGGGGGAGCAATCGGGAGTCGCAGATAAATTGTGAACTTGGATTATTGTTCAGGTGTTTTTGATATTGTACGGTTGGCAGGCAAAGTTTGAAATCTTAGGCCGGTTTTACACCCACCTAAAGTTGGTCCCGGCATAACACTTGTTATTACACACAAGTGTTAACTTGTGTTAACAATTTAAGCTTTAAATCGTTTGTATAGAAAGTACCATTAAAAAGATCACAGAAAAGAAATACCACTCTTAATAATGTCACAGTGGCATTATGACAGTTCTGAAAGAAACTGAAAATAAAAAAATGTGATAACTAAATGTAACTAGTTTTCCACAAGATCATTTTTTAGATAAGTAGGTATCAAAAAAGTATATATCAAACATAAGACAATCCCCTTCACTAGCCGTGTTCAAAGTTAGGATCAATGAACGGTTTTTCCCTGAATCGTCGTGAATCATCGATATATTGTTATGTAAAATTATGTTTATTATTATAACTATTTATTTAAATATGTGTTATGATAGATGACTGTATTTCTGTATATCGTTTATGTAAATATATATAAGTACTTATCAATAATATTGTGTAAGTTTATTGCGTTTATTTGCTTTATATAAGTATGTTATAGTTCATAATTAAGTGCACCGCGACCAATTTTCCAAATAAGTTAAGCTTCCCTCTATCCAGAGGTTGCCTGGAGTTAATAGCTTCCTTTGCGATAAAACCGCCCATTGTACGTAATTTTTCATAAGTAAATTTAGTTTTCAAATTGTTATATATTATTAATTTCATGGGTTTGATTCCCGTATGAGTAGAAAGTTATTGAAAGGTTTGAATGAATGAATGAATGAAAATTATTTACAAAAGTAAGTAAATAATTTTCATTCAATTTGTTATATATTATTAATTTCATGGGTTTGATTCCCGTATGAGTAGAAAGTTATTGTGAGGTTTGAATGAATGAATGAATGAAAATTATTTACTAGTAAATAATTTAATTTTCATTCATTCATATATTTCATGGACTTATTTATTATTCAAATATATATATATATATTTATATAGATATGTTTCTAACTAAATTGGAATATACTAAATTGGAAGTGCAAATTAAAATATATTGCATGGGTTTGATTCCCGTATGAGTATGAGTATATTTTAATTTGCACTTCCAATTTAGTATATTCCAATTTAGTTAGTAATATATCTATAGGGGTATTCAGAGGCACGTCCATAAAATATATTTGACACATGCTCATGCTTAGCATAGTAGGTAGTTAGTATTCCGTACGTGTCCGATACCATGACACACACCTTCGATTTCTTAAAGTTTTTTAAAGATAATAAATCTTTTTCGTTCGTTTCGGTTTGGTTTCCACACAGTATTTTCCTACCCCATTTGAGAGCATTAAGCACATACATTTTTCGAAATGAAAATCTATTAGTCTCGACCAGGTTCGAACCCACGATCAACAGGCATTGCTTTTTATTATTATTATGCAATAAAAACAAGGCTGAATAAAAATAATTATTTAAAATGTTTATCTCCTAATCCAGTGTTAATTTGCGAACGGTCCCGTTGTTCCGCGTAAAACTTTAATTAACCTATAAACATGTCCCCGGCTTCGCCTTAAATTCGGTCCCCGTGGAAATTACGTCCGCCATGACCTTGTTTGACGCTAAATGTTGTCATTATTCTATACTGATAGCTTATCAAACAATTATATCGCTAGACTGAGGTGTTAAAAAGCCTACTCCATGTTAGAATAGATAAATAATAAATAAATAATGCCGGACATTGCACACAACATCATCTGGCCCCAAAGTAAGCGGAGTTTGTGTTATGAGTACCAAATGACTGATATATTTCTTATATTCTTTTTTTGTAAATACTTATTATACATAGAAACACCCAGACTCGAGACAAATACTTCGATCTAAACGATCTAGGATATAGGTTATTTTAAACGGTTCAGAATTGTTTCTCATAATATTTAATAACAAAAATAATATATATTTAAATATGAATGGACAAACAACACCATCTAGCCCCAAACTAAGCATAGCTTGTATTATGGTGACTAGATGACTGATAGAATACATATATATTCAAATACATACTTATGATACTTTATAACACCCAGACACAGAACAAACATCTATGTTCATAACACAAATGTTTTTCTTGGGAGGGAATCGAACCCTCAACTTACAGCGCAGAAGGCAGAGCTACTACCAACTGTGCTAACAGGCCAGTCAAGTAAGGTCGACTGTGTTTGAACAATCCCAGGATTGAGAGACGGATCCGTCGAAATACAAAATAACTTCAAATTAAACATTTTAAAATCGCTGACATTCAAATCATATACAGGGTGCCTGTAAATACAGGATGTCAGCGCAATACTATCTATACAGGGTGGTTTCGCGCGTAGGATCCAACATTACAGTACTGTAAAGGAATCGACACAGCATCTTCCTCCCCCGTCACTCCCTCTCCCCCCTCCCGCGCCGGCCCTAAGGTTGACAAATGGCCCGCTCCGAGCATCCGCGATACAATCGGTGCGTTGCTTACTGTGCTCCCCGCTCTAGGAAAAAACGTAGGGTTGACAGGTGGGACTTATATAAGGAATAATCAAACAACAAACGTTTTTTTAAACATGTATAATGCGTACAGCCAAGGATTGGAATACTTTGCCGTCGTCTGTCTCTCCTGAAAACTACAATCTGGGTCTCTTCAAGTCAAGAGTAAATAGGTATCTTTTAGACCTGTGCCCCATCGTCGCCGCATCGTTGCTTATCACCGGTGAGATTGTGGTCAAACGTAGGTCTATCTAATTAAGCTGGAACAATTATTTTATTTAGCCGACTGTACAACTCATATAAGAAACCATTAAATGGTATACTTGCGGGTCTGGTCTATTCTCGAACACGCAACGTTTGTTAACACTAGTTTTTGGCAATATTTGACGCTGATTTCACGTAATTTCTCCTAATTACATTTTCTCATTTATTCAAGCATAACCCTCCTGAATATGACGCTCAAACACGATGCACCTATTAGTTATCGATAGTATCAAATTTGCATAGCAGTTACCAGTTCGTGAAGACACCTTCAAAATCCAATACGAATTGATTTATCTACAAGTTACTATCAAACACGATACGTTAATAACAAATTACCCACTTTATGGAATTGTTAACAGCTAGAAAAATGGTTCCCGTAGATTTGCCTGTGTAAACAATCAGCAGCATTTTTTATTTGATCAGTATCTCAATATAAAACCTAAATACGGGAATCGAACCAGCTCCGTATAAAAGAACTTTAAAACAATGATATTTTGCAGTGTAGCAACCCTACCGCACGCGTCACTGGACCCGTCCCAGCAAGCCATTACTCACTGTCGGCCGCCATTTTCGAACCACGCCCGCTACGCCCGCCGCTACGCTGCTAGCTACGCCGTAGCAGCACTACGAGTATTTTTTAATTGTGTACCTATTTTAATTATTGTAAATCGAACAGTGAATTGCGATAATGAGTGAATGAATGAAGTTTTTCTGTTATTTTATTTGAAATTTGAACGAAATGTCTAACTGTACTACTTTTGACTGTTGGTTTTCCAAATATAAACAAATAATACTGCTTTTTTGTGTCCATTTCGCGTTACTACACTATGCACGTGGTTACTACACTATGCACGTGGTTACTACACTATGCACGTGGTTACTACACTATGCACGTGGTTACTACACTATGCACGTGGTTAGTACGAAATTAATATAAGTATTATTTTACTAATTATTTTGAATGTGAAAGTAAATCACATATCTAATAGATCCTGTTTCAATAAAAAACGGAACCTAAAATGTCGATTTTAGTCATACTAATAGCAGTATTGTGCAAGTATTGTACAAAACAAGAACAAAACAGTTTTTGAATCTTTTTTGGCCAATTCGGCCTGCTGCTAACTTGAAGTAGGTTTCTAAAACACAAGCTAGTGTATAAGTTTCTTTGGATAGATAACTATCACCACACTGACAGTGACCATCCTTTGAAATTATGTGGTGAAATCAATCAAGAACTGGCTCATGCAAAAATATTATAATAAAATAAAAATATTATTCTACTGAATAAATTGCACAGTTTGTTTGCACCCCAACCCGGGGGTTCACAAACATCCAAAGTTCCACCGTTTTTCGGCGATAGTTGGAGAATAATTTATAAGTTTTACCAGGTATGATTGAAATGTGTTTGAAGTAATAATTTATCTTCGGATTGTTAGAAAAATAGGGATGCTATCAATTTAAACTTGATAATAGAAACGATAAACGAACTTACCGGAAGTAAAGTACCGGATGTATTTACACCGTTCTTTTTTTAAAACTTCGTTCTTTGGTTGTGTTGTTCTGTTATTGAAATAGGTTATGCAGAAATGAAACAAGTAATTTTTTTTAGGTTTTAATATTTTTTACACAATTCGTAGCATTCATAATGCCGACACTGTTCCGTCTCATCGTCTCGTCAGCTCAGATGTTAGTTCACAATCCGGTCTGCTATTAAATGTATTTATAATTAACTCGCCAAATTATATAATACAAATATAATTAAAATTTCCACAGAAAATGTATCGCTGACAGACGAACAATGCTTTTTAGTATCTATATTTACAATACCTTGATGACTTCGAAATAATATAATGTACATAATTATATAATAAAGAGAAAAATCAAAATAAAAATCTTCAATTAATACATTAATACCTAACAACTATTAATTAAGATTTTTCTCTTAGTAAAAATATATTACACGCAATGCATTTAACAATAATTATTAAAATGTCAACAGATACATTCATAGTGTCGCGAGAAATGTGCTGGAGTAGTTTAATACTGAGAAAAATAAATGAAAATCTGTATTTTTAAATCAAAATGTTTGGTTTATAAATGACGATAACTATTTACAAAACATTTTGAGATGAAACGAAAGTGGCGCGGTTGTTTTTTTTAATTCTAGGTGAAATTCAAATTAGTGTTTTGCCTTAAAAATTAATCAATACTTTAAGATGTTGTTTGACTGAGGAGTAGGTAAGATATTATTGTTATTAAAAAGATCTACATAACACTTTTACCATAAATGCACTTATAAAACCAAACATACATACATTTCTCAGTGAAACTACACCTTAAAAATATATATTTATAACGTCACAAGTAACATAATTATAATAATATATTTATCAGCAAATATAATCTAAATCAGCGTCTTAACAACCGCACCGTGACAAGACAACGTGGTATTACACTAGTATAAAGCTTGTTCTCGTATTTTCTGTATTTTTTACAATAATTTCAAGTTATGTCAAAATATGTCACATATGTCAAAATATATCACATATGTCAAAATATGTCACATATGTCAAAATATGTCACATGGGTCAAAATATGTCAAAATATGTCACATATGTCAATTTGTGATTTTTATACAAACCACAGCACAGCGACAGGCATTGCTTTATCAATAAAAAACAGCAAGTCGTCACATTTGAGTATCGATTTTAACACTGTCGTTTAGTGAATAATTTATTTGTAAAAATTGACAGTTATGTTGACATATCCTCGTTAATCGTATAACTAGTGTGTCCGTATGTTTACTATAGCTTTTCATTCGTATACATGAGATAAGGCTGTAATGAATTACATTACTTAAGTATATTATAATTCATGTGATTATTGAAATAATGTATACTAACTACTATGAGTGTTAAATTATGTTGAATTGACTTCAAATTTTACGCGTAAAAGCTATAATTATATTTAATGTAAAGATTTTGTTATAAAAATGAAGTAGCAGGTTCGTATACGTTTCCAATTGAAAATAAAAACATCATTCGTTTATTTTTAACTTAATATTAACACTCACAGTAAAGTTCTGCAGTGGGTTACAGGAGTTATGCATACTTTATATAGATTTAGTTTAAACACCACAGAACTTCAGATAATCGACAAATTAAAGATCTAGGAGAAGCTCACATATCAGTCATTCACACAATTCCATGTTTATAAAAACAAACATCATGCGAATAAGATTTACAGTTTAAAAAATATATTATATCTGTTACTGCCTCACTCTCGCTGAACACAATTTAATTTAAACTGTAATTCTTAAATGTTTATGGTCTCCTGGTAACATAGAAGGCATATCAGGTGTCCACGGACAAAATATACCTAAAAATCTCTTTTAACATCATAAAATATCTCATTTAAGATCGTATACATTGGTTACAATTGTGCTATGCCGAACACCAAGGCAAAGGTGAACAAATAATGATAGGTACAATTATTTTATAAATATTATCAAATTCAAAGATATGTATGTCGAACATTACCTGTAAATATATAAACAAGGATATTACGCGGACATCAATTGACATTACATTAGAAGAAACATTTGAGCTTCAAGAATATTCAATTAAGTAAAACAGTTGCAACACATCCAAAGAAATTTGCAATCGCGTACAGAAGTGCGCGAGCGAGGCCGAAAAGAGCCCGGATTCGGACAACAGAGATGACAGTACCGATTTCACGCAGCAACTTTACTGTGGTACTTTTGTGCGATTTGTTCCTCGACTTTCGGTCTCACTCTCATAACAAAACAGATGTTAAATGATACCTAAGGCTTATTAATACACAAATCCTTTACAAAATTCGTCCCAAATCTAACCGTTCTGTCGACAACGCCCCAGTGATAGTTACAACTTACAACTAATCAATTATTTATTTATATTTACGTAATAACAATACACAATTAGCTATAAATATATATATGATAACTATCAAACCACTGTATAGATACATCATCTTGATCCGATTGTTCCGAGGATTAAAACCGTTCCTTTAATATTTATAGATGATTGCACCAGTTAGAGCGTCCATGTCACTTTTACATTTACATTAAATTTTTAATATTAAAGTTGACTTTAAAACTTAATTTTAGGAGATCGTATACTGTTTCAAATATTACAAAATGTTTCGCGTTATGTATGTATGTACATAGCATCGTTCTCCTAGTATCACGTGCCTCTGCTGGCGTAGCGGAGCGGAGGCCGGACGATGTCGCCGTTACTCAAATCTGTAACCAATATACATAATAAATAACCAATATACTAAAACATCGACCAACAAAATATTACACTTTCCTGAATTGTCTATACTTATATTACAAAGAGAAAAGATTTGATTGTTTGTGATTTTGTAAAATTGTCTGTTATGGAGAAACTCAAAAACTACCTAACCAATTATATAAACTATTTCATCTGTGGAGCGCTACATTATAGAAATTCGCGGGTACAGGTCATCATCATTCAGCCCGATTGTGGGTGCCCACTGCTGGGTATAGGCCTCCTCTTTATTATGCCACTCTTTCCGGTCCCTAGCAAGTCTCATCCAGTGGTTTTTGACAACGTTGACTATATCGTTCGACCTTCGGGCGGATGGTCTGCCTCTTGGATAAAAAAAAAATTACTTTAGTAAAACCTATTTACCAAATAATAAAAAAAAACGTTCAGTTCTGTTTATAAATCGTTTGAACCGGTCCTTAGATATCTCCATTGTTTTACATGTGTTGAGGTATTATTATTATTGATTGGATATTTCTGTAATGATTTGACAACAATAGTTTGGTGCCCAAAGACTGGAAAGACACTGGAAAGACGACGTCAAAAACAAGAAGGGAAGCAATTGGACGAGAACTGCAAACGACAAAGACAAGTAGAGTATTTTTTTGCTAGTTTTTAGTTTTCTTTTAAGGTTTATTAATTAGGTATTTTAAGTTAAAAAGTCTGAATGAACGTCTATTTAATTTAATTTATGTTATATATAAAAACAAAAATCCGAAAGCTTTCTATCGATGTTTTATCGATAAGTGTGATCTCTCGATATGGGATCGGAATGTATTGTGTCAAAATACGTTAGGATTGTGTTATTTCAAGAGTAAATTATACGATAATGGTTTATGATTTACATACTTTAATTGGGTCTGTACGAATGGATTACTTATGAGTTATTGAAACAGTGGGTGAAAATGAAATGAGTGTTTGTCTGGCAGCCATCTTCCAGTTCACGGAATGAGGCTCTGAGGCGCCAGGATCCTGTCAACACACTGGTGCGAATAAACTAGTAACACGATAAAAATAATTGCAAGGTAAAGTATTGACCGGCTTCTGACCAATAATAATTCATGCCCAATTCATAAGCAACATTCAATTTAAATACCGGGCTTAATGGTAAATCAAATAACGCGCGCTACCCCGGCTTCACTTCCGTCCTTTAGGAACGGTGTTACAAATAAATCATTACGTTTTAAAAACTAAAAAGAAAACCGACTTCATTTATGTAAAAATACGATTCATTTACCTATTAACATTATTAAACGAATCGTTCATATTAGTAGGGAAGTATAACCTTTCACTTTAAAAAAGGTTTTTTTTCAATCGGTTCATAATTGACGGAGTTATGAGGTAACAACTATCAAAAAAAAAAACAACCATAATGAAAAAAAAACCTCGTTTTTTTGAAGTCCGTTAAAAATATACTAGTACTCACATGTACAGAGATGCGGGTTGCATTAGAGATGGTGACCGTAGTACTCGGCCGGGTAATGCGCGTACCCCTGGTGGAAGGCAGGGTCTGTGGGAGGCCTGTGCATCATCTGCTGGCCGTCCATCATGTAGCCCATGGTGGCCTCTGGGCTGTAAGCGCCGCTCGGGCCCGCGTGAGGGAACACTGCGGGGTAGAACACTGACATGTTAATTAAGCTGGCTGTTGCTGGTTACGTGATCTATATTAGCATTTTTAAAGGTAACGCGTTACGGTGCCAGTCTGTCTGGCTTCCCTTTGTCTCACGCATACGATCTCACTCTAACCTACAGCGCTAGATAGATTAGTTTAAGTTATCACTTCTGTCGAGGGTCCCGAGACGCACACATGTATTTTTAAAAAGAGGGTATGAACGAAGTTGATTATTAAGAAAGTTGATTTCAACTCTTGGGTCCAGAACGTATCAGGACGTGGGGTTCCAATGGATCTAGGTCCAAAGCTCTTAAGGTTCGAATACTGAGTTCGATACTGAGCTACAGTATTGACAGTGGTAGCTTGTAGTTTCGGTTTTGAATTTGGAAATTTTGTGTCGGACGAAATCTTACTCGACAAAATTAAATGCCTGTAATGTGCAATCAAGAATTTCGTTCTAATATTGACATACAGTAAAGTTCAAATTAAAATAGAATTCAGACAGCGGCCATCACAGCTGCAGGACTCGAATTTCGAATCAAAACATTTCATTCGCTCGTTTAAAACTGGCAGCTTTTAAAAATACAAAAATAGAATTCAATTTTTGAAAACAAAGCTTTTTGTTCTGTACATTTTTGCACACAGGCCGAATAATAAAAATGCTTATTTTTCCAAAATTTATATCTAATACAGATTTCGCAGTGGGGTCCCGCGCTAGGTCTAGCTTGTATCGCGGTCTAACTAGATTCGTCAAAAACTAAAATATACAAAATAAAATATAACTGTGAGAAGTAAATCACTGTTTAAAATGTCATTCTTTTTTGGAATACAGTGACATATGACAGGGCAAATTTTAGCTACAGCAATACTAGGCTTTAATAATATTGAATGCCGAAAACAGGGTTGTACGTATCTATTAACCATTTTGATGTCATGTGGTTCAATCCTGCCACAAATGGCATACTTTATGAACGTATTAAAGACAAAAATAAACATGCCTGTCTATGTTTATTTTCGTCAGTCATCTCAGCTGTTTAGTTACATCTTTGTGGACATAAACATTAGACAATGGAGGTAATCATAATCATACGAGTACCTAAAGTAATATTAAAAAGATTTCTTGTATATTTGCTGTAATGGATAAACTCAAAAATGACTAAACTGATTTTAAAAATTACTTTACGTATTGAAAGCATTATTAGATAAAAATGTGGGCTGTATTTTATTTTCAAAAAAATTAGAGATACCTACGGAAATTGCAATAGAGTAAGAGCAGAGGCAAACTTTTGGTACCCAAGGTATCAAAAGTTTGCCTACAAAAGTCATTTTTTAACGTACGCTGCGGAAATAGTTGATGACACATAAAATAATGTACCACGTGTTTATGGTACTCATTATTACTTACAAAAAAGTCCATAAGACTATATGTCTAATTATCGTAGTTAAGTCACAATAACTGCTTTTTGTTCCAATTAGTCAATCAAATCACAGGTAGAATCGAAAGATTGCATCTAAGCGAAGCCGGAGCAGATCCCTAGTGAAATATATATGATGTAAGTAATCAAAGATAGAAAGCTTAGCTAATAAATATAAATCAATTTGACAAACAAAATTCCTTTCAAGCAAAAATCAATCGCAATTCAAAAAGTCTCGCAAATCCGCTCAATTTTACCACAAAACTGTTATGGCTTCCGAATGCTATATATCCAGTGGATTATCAATAGTAAAGTAATGGTGTTCCCCCATTATGGACGCCGATTTCCGCCTGCCTTCCATAGCGCTTTTATGGGGCACGCGCCATTGCGCCACGAGAGCAAGGGACAAACAGCATCTATGTGGAGCTTTGTCTTGTTTTTGTTGGTCTCTTTTTGTTTTTATTAACGTATTGGAGCTAAAACACAGTTTCGTTTTGATACAGATAACAAAGACGGATTCACAGCTTTGCCAATATTGTAAATCTAGAAGGTATTACCAACCAATCCAAAATTGTCCATTTAAAAAAAGAACTCTTCCTCGCTTTATTTCGTTCGGATAGTATTATAGTTTTGCCTAATGTAGTTCTTAGGTAATGATGCTAGGGTTGTTTTTCGTTTAACATAGGCAACTCTTCGTTTTATGATGCGTACCCTTGAAACGCACTTTTAAAACAAAACTACCCTCAAGACATCAAAATCGACAGCCACAACAGAAAGTTATTCGTATGTGCGACATCGCTTAATGAGAGCGCAACGGTATTAATTTTAAAATCTAGCTGAACACATCAGAACTGCATATCTGTTTAATCCCTACTAATATATACATTCAAAAGTGTCTCTGTCTGTCTGTCTGAGTGGTTACCTTTTCACGGGTAAACGGCTAAAGGATCTTGATGAAATGTGTGATAAAAAGCCGTAAGCAGAGTAGTAAGCAATAAACGCGTCCATCAAAAACGAATTAAAACCGATTTCCCTCAATCGCGCAGACAAAGCATAAAAACGGCATCAGGACTGCAGGAAGCAATAACGGAGCCCCAGGGACCGGGGACCGGGTACCAGGACACTATGATTTAGTGGCGGTTATCTTGCGAGGAGGTTATAACAGTTGTACCTTTAGTAAGGTGTATTGTGTGGGATTGTATGTACTGTATGAGATTGATAGACGTCATGTTCAAATTCAAATACAAAACAGTAATCACAAGGATCACTTTGAATCATCCTACATGCTAGGTGAATTTAGGTGTCAATTTCTCCTGATCCAGGTCAAGATAGCAAGATAAGACGGGAGTTCGATTCCTGTTGCGAGATCAAAGATTTCTGCAAATGTTCTTTCCACTTCTGGAATATGATTGGTACTCGATGTTGCCAACACTCATGATACAGGGAATCCTAGTGTTGGGTTTAGGCAAGACTGGGTATGTCTGTGGCTGATGTTACATCAGGTAACATCAGCCACAGACCTAGGTTACATAGGTATTAACGTTTGTGAAGCAATGCAACAAATTCAAACCCAAAAAAATTGGATTTCCAAATAATATTCTAACAAATCTTCGTGCAAATCCTAACTTTTATCGGCACTTGCACCAGGGCGTCAGAACTTCCGAGGTACTAAACAGCACACATAAAACAAGCGAATGCGAACGGATATGGCCGGCCAAGTTCGCCGACGACGGAAAATGGAAAAACCGGCGGAGGATAGATGGAAAATTGTTTTGGCAATGGACTGAAGAAAATGGCTACCGCATTTCCGACGGTCAGGACGAAGCCTTTCCAATCACTATATTTGTCGTATTCTTATGTGCTCCTGGTGCGTGACATTCCTTCGAAGCTGCCAACTTTCAAATAATAGCGTTTTCTGACTTTTATTATTGTACTAGCTGCCCGCGGTTTTGCTCGCGTGGTACCTACGTGAAATGTAGCATATATCTTACCCCAAAATACAATATATCTCCTTACTAAATTTTATCCGTTCAACCCGTTCAGTCGATTACCCGTGAAAAGGTTACAAACAAACAGACAGATTTGCAATGTATAACCTATTGTTACCTTGTATTAGTTTTTGGTTGATAATTATAAGAAGGATCATACAATACAGAATAATATAAAATACACGAGAAACAGTTGAGCTATCTAAGGACCGTTTGAAACGATCTATAGATAGCTCAACTGATCCAGATCACTGCCAGAAGGCAGCGTTTCCAAGACACTGGCGGCATTGCCACGTTGAATGGCAATGCTAATACGCTGAGCCAGATAGGAGATATCTACACATCTAGACAAATGATATCATTGATTAATTACTAACATGTTTCAGGAACCACAAACTGATTAATACTGAAATTCAGATAATAAAATATTGGAACCGGCGACTGTGCCGACTGTAGTTGACTGTAGGTATAGTATAGATACTGCGTCAGTACAGATATGTATTATTAACAGCTTCCATACAAACTATCTTGTATTCTGGCGAGAGAACATAACGTTGTCAATGGCTCGTCGCTGCGGCCACCGCCGCTGCCGGCTAATGAATTTATTATAAGGGCATAAATTGCTCTCTGATGCGCCCATTACCGCGCGACTGTAAATTACAATTCGTTCGGCGCCAATCGGAGCAGCTATCTATAGCATACCTGTGTCATACTACGAGGTAAGGTTCAGAATTTCAGATTAAAACCGTTCGTTCGGAAAAAATAAATGGAGAAAAGGTCTTTATTTCTAATTCTAATCCCAACATCCGCGTATCTAGATGAAGGCACACATCGCCGATAGTCGAGGGGGAGTGATGGATCGCCCGGGACGGGTCAACGAATTCGGACATTTTTCTTTTTTACCCTTCTTGCCGTTCGCAAGAGTAAGCTCTTTTTGCGTCCTTTTTCGTCCCGGAATTTTTGTGTCCATTTTATGGAGTTTGGTACAATTACAAAGTAAAAATAGAATCGTTTGTTCATATTGTGGAGGAAGGCCCCGATGTTTTTGGGAATGGTTGGTTTTATTGGAATGTGGCGTTTTTGTACGTCGGTAATGTTTTGTGCAGTTTACAATATGATGGTGGTCTTTGTTTAAATTACTCGTGTATGGAAGGAAAACATGATGTTTGTCAACCTGTGTGAACTGCCACTAAAGCTTCTTTATTATTTTCTTTCTATCATATTTCCAAACATTTTCATTATTTTAGCACGTACTTTTAACACTATCGATAAATTCCCTCTATCTTGTCATTATTTCAGCGCAGCTGGTACCAGGAGTGCATAACTTGCGAGCGGTCAGCACTAAAAGCTTGAAGACGCCTCACGGGACCCCACTGCATGCGACCGTGCATACTCTATGAACCTTTACCTATGAAGTAAGGCACGCGCCACTGTTTCACACACTTTTAGTAAATATAAAATATGCCTTATTGAGCTAACAATAAAGCTTATTTAAACATACTTATGCGTGGTTCAATTAGTATTCGAAATTCAAAAACTTCCAAGTTTTCTGTCAGACGACTTTTCTCTTTTTTATCTTGGAATACAATATGAGCTGTCACGCGATAAACATAAGCTGTAATGTCGCGTGTGTGTTACTTTTATTCATACTGCGTTGTTGAGTTAGCGAAGTCACAGAACAGAAAATTTTCTATTTCTCTACTCTACTCTATTATTTCTCTTTCCTGTGAGCCAAGTTAGTACAGAATCGTTGGTCATTCGCTTAGAAGTGAAACGCTATCTCAGTACTATTATATCATCTGTTCACTCCACTTCGTGGTCAGCAAACTCGATTGTAGACTTCAAAGTCGAAACGTGCCTTCCAATTCTAAATGGGTACTGAACTATTGACGGTAGAGAGTTAAATATTTATGGGATCGACACTGGCAATACTGTTTAACTTTGACTTTGACCATAAATAAATTCAGTTTATTGAATTGCACATACTTTACATAAACAATGTCGTTTAAAACACTTACAGTACTTATCATATTTGTCAGCTTATTTACCTACTACATAAATAGAAATAAAGAAAACTAATTCACTACACAATTAGATGTATAAATATGTTACCTGCTCTGTTTGACTGGTCTATCATTGGTTGAACTATCCTACGTCTCGCGTTGATGAACCTGGAAAAAAGAAAAAAGTTAAATTAAAAAACAATCTTCCACATTGTTAACATTTTTAAAATAAGAATTCGATAAAATGAGGTTAGTGATATAAAAAAAGTTTACATGAAAAATAAAGTTTGGATTCAAAAAGTTTATGTGAGTTCCATTTTTAAAAACAATTATTAACCCACTATTAGGAAAGGGTACATAATATAACCGTAGCATCATATTTTCGAGCAATTACGCGAGCAATATGTTATTTGTCTGTTGAATAAGTAATCTCCCCGCCTCTGCGCCCCTGGTGCCGCCGGAGCTATAGGTATCTCGCTGGATGCATTTCCAAATTAACTGTCATCATGAATTTTGTACAAACACAGACACTTCCGATTGCTTTGTTATTCGATTAGTTTTTCGGATAATTGTATCGTAATTGCAACTGCTTTCATCGTGATTTCAATTTAAAATGGTGGATTATGATGAAAATTGTGTTGACTTCACGCTACAACTACAGAAATAATTTTAGTTACCCTGTAATTAAGTTTGTAAACTTGTTGCAAGTATGTTGTAATTAACAGGGTATTTTATGCAGCTAATATAATCCAAACATTTTAATAAACATTAAAATTATCACCAATTTACGCCAACCCTTCAATGTTAGTTGGAAAATTTTGTCGTCGAGCGACCCGTCTGGGTCCAACTATCCCTTGTAAGGGCCAAAGTAATTACTTTGTCGAAACATGGCGAGCGCGTCCGATGCGTCTAATGTATTGTTAATATCTAGATTAGTTCATTAACTCTTCATCCGAGAAGGGTATATAGCACCCCCAGCCTACCGGAGGGGTTGGATAAAAACGGCAAATTTTACGACGCTTAAGAGGGTATCTGCTAAATCGCGTTTTGTATTAATTTTGACGGCGTTGCTGCTGTTATTTTGCTTTTTGGAATGGTTATGGCATTTAAGATGTTCTGGATGAGCAATTTTACAGTCAGAATGGTTATTTCATTTCCTTAATTGTGGTAAACTTTGACTTAGCTGGCAGTCATTTCAGAAATGGTTAATTTGCTTAATGTCACTCAAAACAAGAAATTAAGAAGCTCGATTAAGTATTTGACGGAAATTATTTTTACTATGATTGATTCAGAAAGAACTGTTATAAATTTAAGGTAATAATTATTGTAATGGACATAATAATGGGCATACATTCATGAAATTACAAACCAAAATTTAATAAACGTAATAAATTTCGTACACAAAGCAATACAGCGTACCTACAACAATATTACTATTCCGGCGCATCGCTTACATTTGCATTTCTATAATGTATTTATTTTATTTGTAACATAATGGGCGACCCCGATAACCGGGGGATCATGAATGGTCATAAATCATAGTGATCTGGATTTGTTAATTTCGCACCGGCGGTCGCAGAGACCGTCCGCGGCCGGCGAAGGGTTGACAGACCCCGGTGTCAAATAGTCGAGGCTAACATTATTTCGATTCTAATTCCTTCTCTACATTTTTAAAATGAAGGAGTGAGATGGTTGCAGAGGATAATGGCGTGTTATTCTATTGTGAGTGCACTCAGAATGCACATGCGACTGATTTATTTATTTTGTATGCAAATCTAACTAATTGTAATAAGATTTTGACGCACCCTTCTCAAAGCTGTTTTGTTGTTGGATGTTTAGTTTTAATGCGTAGATGTGGCTTGTTGCGTGTCGAAAAATCCTCATCGACCAGTAAAACTTAAGCTTTTATGAATATGTATATGTTTTATTATTCGTAAACATAGATATTCAAATGACTCAAATATTAAAATTAAAAAGAAAATAAAAGAGTTGGATTAATGTAAAAAGTTCCGTTATGATAATAAATAAACAGAAAAAGAATCATTCCAGAACTAAACAAAAACATAGACGCACTTAAAAGAGATTGTTACCGCGAAAAATTTCACATAACCATAATAGTAAGACCACTCGAGCTTATGATGTCCTGGTATCTTATTATTACAATTGCGAGATTTCCCGGCTTTTCCGTAAATAGGGAAAGTTAAAAAGGCAATTTGATCGTGAGGACACGTCTGCCTATGCCGAGGGTCTCTAATAAGGGACACAGCATACCAGGGGCACAGAGTCGACAGAATAAAATTTAATTTTGTGCCAAGTTTTTAGATTTTAATTACCTGAGTGAGAATTAAATAATGAGGGGGTTGAATTCCTCGAGAATTCTTGGGGTTGCTAATTTATTTGGGAATCGCACGTGTTAGTAATTATTGAAATACGATTTAGTTAATTAATTTTATTAAAATACATACTTATTTACTGCTAAGAATACGCGGCAAATTGTCGGAGGTAGTTGTAGTTATGTACATAGTTGTGCAAATTCCTGCTGCTATTTCGAGATAATAGAAAAAACTAAGGAAACATACCCTACTTACTCGTAATAGTTGAATTTTGGTAAGGAAATTTTAATGAATGTTAACTTACATTAGGCTTTAGACGTCGTAGTAAAAACATGTGTCAGTCTTTAAAAAGTAGATTGTAGGCACATGATCACTAAAAAAAAAGTGTGACAGTACCTAATAGAAAGACATTAAAAACTTATTTTCTTCCTATACATAATGGCATCTGTCTTCAATTTTGCCAGTGTCAAGTGATTGTTTGATAATAAAGTCTTAGTCGATGGTTATTTGTCAATTCTAAACGTCATCGCGGAATGTCCGTCTAGAACTTTTTCGAGATTCCTCGTGGTTCAAATCACATAACACCATAATAAACTTATAATTCAATTGTCTCTACTTGACCTATGAAGTCATTATTTATTCATCGAAATTCCACTATAAATACTAAATAAAACATGCAATAAAACGAGTAAAAAATATTAAATTAGAAGTGCTATGTTGCTTCATGAAATGACAAACGCAGAATCTCGACATTAAATACATTACATGAGATACAAATTGCTTTGACCCACGACTCTACTCATATTAAAACACACTACTGAATGACAAACTCAGATTTTTGAAAATAGAATATTTCAGATTTTTTGAATGCCAACCTTATTTGAGCGAAAAGAGTTTTCGTTTACAAGAAATTCTTAAAACGAATGAGTTTTTTGACCCAGAAAATTAGAACCTTCAAGTTAAATCAAAAGTAATAGCCTGCAGCCCTTGAGCAACTGTAATTCCCCGTTCGTTAGGTAAAGCAATAGTGTAACTCCACTGTTCGGGTGTTTAGGTGGGTAAACAGCAGGTGGGCAGGTAATAAATACAGTTTTTCCCTAATTAAGCCTTAAGTCAGGGTGCCACCCTCAGGGGCGGAGGTACTTCTGTATTGTAAAGGTTTTTGCTGTACATTTTGTAAAAGTTATGTGTTTCTGTTATGTATTCTGAAACCAATATTTTGAATTTACTTCTCACAATATTTCAAGTTAGTGGTAATGGTAATAAAAGTTGAAGTGTAAAAAAAACACTCAAATCGTCTAGCCAATTTAAATTTCGAACGAAATTTGAAAATGGAATGCGTCAAATAGATTAGCAAAGCGTATGTGAGCACGTACATTGAAGGGTTCCAAAGACAGTTAGCATAAGAATGAGTAGTGGTCAGCTCCGGAACCAATACAACACCATTTAGTTAGCCAAATAAAATAATTTATCATCTTTATGGTAACAACCTGAGACCACATCATAAAAATCATGAAACTTTTTTCATGATTTTATGATTTACAAATCAGGTTGTTACCCATAATCAAACATAATAAACACGAACTGTGACGTAATAATTATCTATGTAACACGTGAAGCAAAAACTATGTACCCATTTTTACGAAAATTGCGCGGACGTTTTGAAATTTCGCACACTTATTATAGTTTATATAGAGAAGGAGTGCAGAATGCTAATTTTTTTTTAAATTATGCATCTTTTTAAATTATGGACGAATTTTAACCAGTGGGCACTAGTCTTTATAATTTCAGCCCCCCCTCCCTCAAACAGCCGTTAAGCCGGTAGACTGGGCCCAGTGTACACTAGGCTCTATAAAAAATAACGACGCTCTGAAATGCTTTGACTGAAATCAGCAGCCAAAGCCACAGACAACAACTATCACCATAACTCCCCCGAATAGCCATTTAAACAACTACAAACAGTTAATTTCACCATTTAAATTAAACCCAAATCCAAAAGTTCCCAAACTTTTATCAGTGGCACCCGAAAACGTAATCCCGGGGTACCAGGGCGACATCGCTTATCGCCAGCGGCCGGGACCGGCAA
This sequence comes from Lampropteryx suffumata, assembly GCA_948098915.1. Taxonomy (NCBI): domain Eukaryota; kingdom Metazoa; phylum Arthropoda; class Insecta; order Lepidoptera; family Geometridae; genus Lampropteryx; species Lampropteryx suffumata. The sequence continues at coordinate 17,152,311 of OX402563.1, read as the reverse complement.
ATGAAGGCATTAGTTTTCATAAAGCCGCCCCGAGATAGCCCTGGTCAGCCCTGCGAGGGATGCTCTCCTGGTAGGTTAGCTGATGTACAGTCAGCTGCACACGAATGTATTAGCACATTTCCATAAATTTAAAACGATTTCACAATGGTAGGTGCACATCAAAGAAATCCTTACTAATATTATAAACGCGAAAGTTTGTATGTATGGATGTTTGTTACTTCTCACGCAAAAACTACTAAATGGATTTTAATTAACAACTTTACAATAATATAGCTTACACATCAGAATAACACACAGGCTATAATATAAAAATATTGTGTCAATTGTCCAAAATATAACGATAAGTATCAATAAGTGTAATAAGTGTAAGTAGAAAAAAAATCTGCTATCTGCGAGCTAGTCTGAGTATAATATGTATATATTTAAAAAAAAGTATATAAGTAGTATATCAGTCATGTGGTACCCATAACACAAACTCTGGGGCCAGATGATGCTGTGTGAAATGTCCGGCATTATTATTTTATTATTATTAATGAGATATGTATAGATAACAATGCAGTCGACTGTACTTATAGCACTTGATATATTATTTTGAAGATGTCGAAGGCTTACTGATAGAGTTTGGATGAGGGTACCTGTGCCATAAAATTCTTTTTAAGGGTATTATGAATGCGATTTACTTTACAAAACTCTTTGGTAAAATGAAGAATTATTAATAAATCCTCAAGGAAATTCTGGCCTTATCCTTAAGACGGCGCGCTCAGTAAATTAACATTGGTATGAAAAAAGTTTATCAAAAATAATCTAATACCTTTAAACGAAAAATTCATGTATAGGTACATAATATAATCTGAATCTCGGAAACGGCTCCAACGATTTTCATGAAATTTAGTATGCAGGAGGGGTTTCGGGTGCGATAAATCGATCTAGCTAAGTAATTTTTTTTGGAAAACGTCATTTTATTCGTGTTTAATACAGATACTAATAGTTATAAAAGATATAAGTTATGTATTTTCAGTATTTTGCCTCCTGCTTCCTCGTTTTAAATTGTTTAAGGTAATATTTAGTTATACTTTAATTAGGAAATTAATCTAAGATATCCAATAATCATCATCTTTTCCTTAAGTTGACGTCGTTTATAACTTGCAGCTTACACTAATAGGCGGAAAGTAAGTTAATTAAAACATTACCCGTTAAACTTTTCAGAATTCCTTCTTTAATTTATTCTGATGAAAGAGCGCGATTTGAGCTCTGTGATTACTCGTCAAGATCATGTAGTGAGGGAATCGCCTTAAGCAATATTCTTAAGCAAAAAAAGCAAATATGCTCACGGCTGTTAATCCAGGATTGGTATACTTCTCCTCAAATGTCTAGTTACCTATCTATACCTACTGACCTGACTAAAATATATAATATTACCTGAATAAAATATTTTCAGGCTAATGAGGGTAGTCAGAGTTTTATTCAGTCCAAGAACTGCTATTTAACACCAAATAAACTAGTGGCTCTGTGAGCTGTAGACCTCGCAAACATTTTACGAAATGACTGAAATATAACATTTTTACGTTTTCAACCCCCATTTTGAAAAATTTACAAAAACTGAATCGATAAAAATTCTATATACTTATTTATAGAACGTGCTCACAACATTTCACAAGAATCGCTTGAGAAATGCAACCTGTAGAGGAGAACATCCGGACAGACGACGGCCGGACAAACAAACATACGAAAGCAGTTTTGCCTAAGCTGAAACGGAGACACTCGTTCGCGCTTCGCGGCTCCTTCAGTTAAAAAATGAAACAATAAAAATCTGTAAAAAAATATGTAGGAAAACTTTTAAAGCTTTCCACTTATCAAAACTACGCTACGCTGTCAATACGGGTAGTAGGTTCAATAAATAAAATGTGAAAAACTCGGACATTCCTCCCTATCAACTATCAATCACCAGAGAGTAAACCATGCCCAGGGTATCTCCATGGTAGTGGCTTTGCGGATTCAGCAGCATTTGCAGAAACCCGGGCATTATTCACCCTTTCAATGCGATACGATTACAAATCTGCCGGAACAGCCTTTTGTTACGTAAATACGGGTATCTTCAGTGTTATGTTTTGATGTAAGGATTTTGAAGCTATTAGGGCATTCTTAGTTTTATTGGTTTTAGAAGTTTCGAGAAAGTATTTCGAATACCTAATTCAAATATGTTCTGAAACGTGTTTCACAAACGTGTTTCAATTGTGGTTTGGATTTCAAATTCAAAAAAAGTTCCTAGTGTAATTCAAATATATACGTTCTGAAACTTTTTTCACATTGATATAGTTCAATTTAAGAAAAAGGTCTTGGAAATCTGATAAAAGTGTATTTGAATTAAGAATCCGAATTTAAAACTTTATTTCACCTTATTGTAGTTCGAATTTCAAATTTAAAATAGTTTCGATGTAATTTAACCACTGTTGTTTAGTTTTTATGAAAATTATTTTCCAACTGAAAGAGATCTCACGTCCATAGCTGGGAGTCTAGACATAGGTACACCTAATGCTTAGTTTTCCTTCACACTAGCACCTTCGTGGAAAGATCAAATCCTATGGAAATGACAGCAGCTGTTACGCTTCAGTAACGTGCACACAAGCTAGTGTCATATCCATACAATTTGATCTTTGCGCAGGCATGAACGCCAACAGAAAATGGATCTTCTAGGACCTTTTCTGCTGTAAAATCAGTTAGAACCTACTATTTAGGATGTTTTAGACTAAACAAGCGTTTTGTATATCAAACTATGATCGTAATAAACTTCGTAGATCTTTTCCGAAGGCTCAGCTACCCAATGTGACCCATGTTTTTTATTTTTATTTCCACTGTGTTAATGAAACGGCATCCCTTTTTCCTTCTTTCGCAAGAGAAAAGTCCGAGCGGGAAACACCACAGAAAAACAAGTTGGTAATAATGAATTATGTTACGGTTTCGGTCTGTTGTTGAGGACGGTTTGTTTGTTTGCTAACTCGAAGCAATCGCTTGATTCATTCTCTCATTGCATAATGTATGCTATTGATTGTACTTATGTAACAAGATGGACAAAATATTTCTCATTATACCTATAGATAAAGATAGATACATATAATAGATAATAATAAAGGAAATTATTGTGAAAAATCTCTTCAGTTTTTCAAGGCTTGTAAGGTTACAAATACTGTAACCTTACAAGTTGCAAAAAATAGGAATGTATAAAATATAATATTTAGACAAATATATGACTACCCTCCTTTTCTCAAGAGCTTCAGTAATTAGAGGTCGTGGGAGATGGCTACTATAACTCAGGATTTAAGGTAAGTACCTTTAATTAAAAAAAAATATATAATTGACTCAGTTAAATATTAAGTTTTCTAAGATAAACTTCTATTCTCAGCAATTTAGGGTGGTTTGGGTAAACCTCCCAAATAACGAAAGTTGCTGAACTAATCCAATATTTTAGCAGACATTTCGAGTCCGAAAATGTCTCTATTCTCCTGATATTTCTTACAAAAACAAAAGGTCAAGCCACACGCCGTTGTCACGTACAAATTCGTCTAATCCCGGAATCCCGGGAATCCCGGATGGACAATAAATATTTTTCATGAATCCCGTAGTCCTGCGACGCATAGAAACGGCCCTCAAACAGGCAATTATAGACGCGAGAGTATAAATATTATAACTAGGGTTCAGTATCGGTTATTGGAGCCCTTCCTTTATTAGGAGACAATTACTGGACTCTCTCAAAAAATAGGAGAACATTCTTTTTGTATTGTTATTTTTGTAAGTTGTGAAAGAAAATGACCGACCAAACGTCCTTTGATGAAGTCAAGTAAGTATTTTCTTTTTTCAAGTAAGTTTTCTTAACTCTTTTAAGCTAAGAAATTCTTGAAAATCCGATTTTAAAACGACATTGGACATTGGTATCCAGAAAATACCTCATTCTAAAGAATTTGCTTCTAATCCTCCGATGGGAGTAATTACAGAACGCAATATATCGACCCCCTGCGTCCCTCCGACCCTTTGGTCCTCATCAGAGAAATGAGCTACACATGGTCCCGCGTTAATTGTTAGGGTCCAGATTTGTTTTTATTCCTTGATTGGGGAGCAGTTTTGACTTTGGGGTGTTCAGTCAAAACAATGGTCGTCATGAAACGACGAGAATTGCATCTTTTGTAAGTCAATATAGTTTAAAAAACAAAAACGATCACAGGTTATGAAATTACTGAAATAATTGTTCACAAAATAGTTAAGAAATTAACATACTTTAAGATCTAAAAGTTTGTTTTCAAAACTTAATGCTGTCTTTTATAAAGTAATACAATATGTCGCCACAGAAAGTAATTATATTAGCAAAATCCTAATTATTCCAAGACTCTGCAATCAGCAGCTCGTCATGAAACGCAGACGATGGACTATAAATATTAAGGCGTCAGATGGTGCGATATTGTCAAAACAGTGTGATATTGGGGCTAGAAAACAAGCTAACACAACTATAATAAAATAATACAAACAAAATAACCACACATAATATTCTTATTTTTGGATCAAAGATTGAGAATATTTGATTAAAACGAAAATAAAACTCGTAGAAATTTTATCAATTTAAGAAGTTGACGACAAACTCGAATATTCAAAATGAGAATCATTGCGTCTGCGGAGCAACGATTTTAAAAAGAGAACACATAATACTTCCTCTGAAAGTTTTTTTTATGACAATGACAACTTTTTAGGCCAGATGTATCTCAAATGGTAGAAAACCTTGTAATACAAACTTTTTAAATTGCAGCTTCTAAATAAGTAAATGATTTTCCAATAATGGTGCAGGTTTCCTGTCGCTGGTTCCCTAGCCTTCAGGGTCAGAGCACCTAACCCAGCGCCATGTTGCGTTGATGGCTTGACGCGAATTTATTTCGTATTAAACGAAGGGTTGAGGTGCAAACTCCCTTATTTAGGGTCAACATCTGGAGAATTGGGATTTTATTTATGGCCTCAGGTTTTGATTAACTTGTTCCGTATTTTGTAATTTGTTACCTAATTAGTTTTGTCCGAAATGTTACCTTACAAAGTTTAAATGTTTAAAAGTTTTGGGGATCGAGATGATTTATTTATTTTTAGCTTATTTTGAATTTAGAGCAGATTATTTACTTAAGTTTCTTAGCCTACCTCTTAGAAATAACCTTCTTAGAATAAAACATGAAATAGATCTAGGATCGATCATTTTTGGAAATGTATGCATATATGATAATAAATAAATAAATAATACATTTATTCTTATCTATTTTCTGATAAAAATTAACAATGTGTAACCCAGAAGAGCTTCTACTTTACAGACAGTTAATTTTTATTTCGTTATTACAATACTAATTCATATCAAAATACACATAAATATTTCAAGTTCCCACATAACAGGCGCACATGAGCGTTTCAGGCGACCGCTAATGAGCGCGACAGCGGCGCCGTGCGGCGGTTGCGGTGCGCGCGCGAACTAATTGCAGTGATGGATTGTCGTGACGCGCACTGTCTTCGATCTATGCGAGCCTGGTAAATTCTAGCTTTAGATAATATATTATACACTTTGTGCCAAGACTGGTGTGCAACAGACAACGAAATTCAATCTTGAAATATGATCGTTGTTGTTCCCATTTATGAAAGCAGTAAATTCACAACAATTCATGATTTTAAATGGATATTTTAAAAAAGTTTGTTTTTAAAAGATTCGATGTTTAGAAGATTTCAGCAAAAAAATGTTGATGCTTTCGAAAATTATTAAAAATAAACGCATCACAAAGCTTCAATTTGTTTACAGAAGCGTCATCGAACGACGTTTCACGTCAAAACAAAGTCAAAATTAAATTCGAATTACAAATCACGGGAAATGGCACACCTACACAGTAAAAGCAAAAACAAACAAACTTGTATTCCAAACTCAAATCTCCACTTTAATAAATTAGAAGAGTAAAGCTCAGCACACACGCGCGCTATCTCGCGTTCCGTTACGCGCAGCTCCATTTGTCAAAATAATGATGTCGGAATTTTGGCGGTCACCACCTGCGGCGACGACTAACGTCACGACCATAGACGTCTCTATCCTGAGAAATGCACTTTTTTCTTGCATAATGGCGTGCTCGCGTGTAAGGCACACTCAAATTAGCAGTGCACGTTGCTTAATCGGCATGTCGCAATCGTGGAACTAACAATGCCGAAGCGTAGTTTGTTTTTTCGACGAGATAAGGCTCTTGATTGTGCATTTGTGCCGCGTTTCGTTCTAGCGTGCAATGCGTGCATCACTCTCTTATCGTGCTAACGAAGTCATGCAGTCGTGATGACACATGATGCGCGAAATCTTAAAAGGTTGTACGAAATTTGTAAAAAAAAATTGATGCATTGCTTGCGATTCTTACAAGGTGCTCAACATACTGGTTGGATAAAAACTTGAATACTTAGGTACAGATACGCTCTGGTGGCTACTTTGCACATTCAGGGTAATAAATACAGTCTGATTGTTTCTTTTTCATGATTCTGGTCACTTGTGGTCTGTGTTTTATTAATTACGAAGTTGATATATTATAAAAAGGTGAATGAATGTAGTATACTAGGCAAAGAAACCAAATAAGTAAAACTAGTAGGTATACCAAGATAGGAACGAGTAAGTAATGTATTCAACTCTGCTCTATAATGGTGCATTAGTTTAATGGCTTCGTATAAAAGAACGGTACACAAGCACCATAGCTCTAGCACCACACCTACGTAGTGCATTTTAGCTACGTCATAGTTCACATTATACGACAGTTTTAACTAAATTAAAAAGAACCTTACCTATCTATATACATTATTCTATCGGATTACTGTATTTTTTTCATTCGTGAAAATATACAATGAAAATACAAAATATACTTATGTAACTTAATAATATTATATTACAAATTTCGAATGATGGTAAGTGGTGGGCTTTACTTTTTAAAATTTTTAAAATTCATAAAAAGAACGTCCATAGAGCTCAATCTTTATTTAAAAAATTGTTTATTTTTCTTGCGAATTTCACGCTGGCCAGTAACAATTGTCCGATATCGAGTGGCATCTCAGATCGAGACACTTTACGTTCGCTAAGGGCCTCTAATGGCGTCGCCGGGGACCCTTAAAATTTTAACCATGCTTTTATTTACGGCGTTTGTTTCAATATCAAGTGTTTAAATCTATTCGTTATGATTTAACAACTTATATTGGAGATAAATCATATTTTAGGTAGGTGGTTTTCATTGAGCTGTCATCGGCAGCCATTATTCTAACAATTGTATATTAGATATTTCAAGATAGATTTTTATCTGTAATTGAAAATTTTATTTAAATAGACCTTGCATCTTATCTAGATGATTTATGTGTCAAGTGAACATTTTTACTCACTTACGATTTAATACTTACAGTTTTTAAATAAAGTAACTATATCGCCCTCTTAGAAGACCAAATCCACAGTAACGGCATGTTCAATGCCGTTGCGAAACGTGCGAAAAATATATGAGGAAATTGTTTTAGATCCATATTAATCCGTCTAAATTCTTATATATACTTTTTTTTGAGCGCAAAAGCTCAGCTGTCAAGATTTACATACATGAATAATGTTCGAATATCACACAACATCATCTAGCCCCAAAGTCAGCAGAACCTGTGGTATGGGAATTACTGATATACCTACATATGTAAATACATACTTATTATACACTAGCTGGTGCCCGCGACTTGGTCTGCGCAGGATTACTACTTCGGGTAATAATAACGGTTTTTGCAGCGCATGACAGAATAGCTCGCAGATGGCAGATTTTTTTTTTACGTATTTGACACTTATCGTTATATTTTGGACAATTCACACATTATCTTTATAAATTTGCCTATGTGTTATTCTGATGTATAAGCTATATTTTAGTAAAGTTTCATCAAATTCATTAAGTAGTTTTTGCGTGAAAGAGTAACAAACATACATACAAAATTTCGAATTTATAATATTAGTAGAATATTAGTAGAATAGAAAAACCCTTAGACAAGAGACAAACATTCCCGAAGCGGAACCACAAAAAGATGAAGAGGGAATATGATTGACCACGTTATACGGCACGACAGTTTCATAAACACCATTTCTTGATGGTGTTTATGAACACCTGAAATGATGTTGGAAATGTTGGAAAAAGAGGAAGAGCAAGGCCGCGAATCAGCTACATGTGGAACTTGCAACTTGTAGAAAGAACTGCATCATTAACCGGCAAGAGCATAGCTTTTAATAATAATAAATAATCCCGGACATTTCACACAGCATCATCTGGCCCCAAAGTAAGCAGAGCTTGTGTTATGGGTACCACATGACTGATTTACTACTTAAATTTTAAATTCAAATAAAAAAAAAACCCTGGGTACTTTTGAAGTGAAAACTTCTTTAGCATCGTTGTGATTTGAAAGTCGATGAAACGAAAAAGCGACAGTAAAAAGAGACAGACACATAAATTCATAAGATTTAACGTGACAGAAAATGAGATAGGAAGCATTATACGTGTTTATTATTACGTGTTTGTGCGCGCATGCGTAGTACAAAGCATGAGAAAGGGCATCACAACAACCGTGGTGTTTTGTATACGTGCGTATTATACGTTTGGTTTTTGAAGGTTTCACTTCTACAACGTGTGAATTGCACACATGTTTTTTTTATATAACGTTTTTATTGTTAATAGGTCACAAACCCATTTATAAATCGTTTAGTACAGTTGATAGCTCGTTGATTTATGAGTTACGTTATCACGGCTTTATCGATAGTCACTTTCGTGGTCATTAAGGTTCGTCTAGTGACATAGTGACTGGTGATAAGACATTATTTCATAATGTAGTTATCATCTATGTTGGCAGCATTGGGACTTAGACCAATGTTGCCAACGTAACAAACATTTGTGACACATTGTAAGCCTGAAACATTTTGTGTGCGAGTAAGTAGGTATTATACCTATTGTATGTATCTATTTTTATCAGTTATTTAGTATATTTACAGATTATGTAAGTATATAATTATATATAAACACCAAACCAACATGCCCCTTATGATTATTTATAGTCTAGTCCATCCATAGGTTGATGTTAGTGATAAGCTCACCCGTTGTATTGTCTTTTATTGTAAAATAATTGTTTTTGTTATTTTCTGTGTGGTATATCATATCAATACTGGCTGACTTATTGATATAAATAAATAAATAATGCCGGACATATTACACAGCATCATCTGGCCCCAAAGTAAGCAGAGCTTGTGTTATGGGTACCACATGACTGATATACTACGTATATACTTTTTTTTTAGTAAACACATACTTATTATACATAGAAACACCCAGACCCGAGACAAATACTTGCAGATCGTACAAACATTTGTCCCGTGGCGGGAATCGAACCCGCAACCTTCTGCGTCTCAGCCGGACCTTAGGCGACTGCGCCACAGAGGTCGTCACTGGCTTTGACTTTGACTGGCTTGTCAGCTCAGATGGTAGTAGTACCTTCAGCACTGTAGGTTGAAGGTTCGATCCCTTCCAGGACAAACATTTGTGTGAAGAACATAGATGTTTGTTCTGTGTCTGGGTGTTATAAAGTATCATAAGTATGTATTTAATAATATATAAGTATTCTATCAGTTGTCTAGTCCCATAATACAATCTATGCTTAGTTTGGGGCTAGATGGTGTTGTGTGCATTGTCCACCAATATTTATTTATTAATAAAGAGTTGCCTATCTAAGTAAGTTCTGTTATAGTCAAATGGCAAGTTACTGCCGTTCTAAATTTGAAAAGAAAGAAGCTGGTGCTGAAATTATTCCTAGAAACTTAAATTGTCATCTAAAATATCACAAGCACATTTTGATTTGGATCAAACCATTATTTTTATCATGGTTTCATAAGCGTACAGTAAGCAGGTATATACTTAGGCAACTTAATTTTAATTTATTTACAGCTTCCAAGTTTTATTTATTTGAATAAGAATTAAAAATACAAAGCATTGTTGCCATAAATTTTAAATTGACATAATCATGACGGTAAGTATTTTTAAAATCAAATGTGGTGAATAATTCCGTTAGATTATGACGATTTTATCGCTTATTTAATTAAATGTTAATCTTGACACTTATTAATGGCTGTCCCGTTTTATAAGAATTTTTAACGATGGCAATAATCGGTTGAGACCCGATTACATCGATGCGACCAAATCTGTGACACATAAATGTATTTAACTAATCGCTGGATATAAATCAAATGAACTTTATTCTTCTTGGGATGCTTTAGTGGTCGTGACCAGTATGTATAGATATATAGATGACGTTTTAAGCTGCAACAATTTGTCTATGAATAATCTCTAAGCTCATTTGAGTTGGTCAGTTCAATATAAAAAAAAAATATAATAAATTTAAATAACACCGAGATAAATGTTCACAACCGACAGAGCGCAAGGTCGTTGGTCACCAGAGTTTAATTAAAACCATATTTCGAAATTGAAATTCCATATCATTCAACTCAGTTCGCACGACACGGATTTTTATTGAACATCGAACGGACACAGTGGCCGATAAACACAATGCGTGTAACGGAACGCGGGCGGATGTGACCGCCGCGTCTTCCTGTCACAATTAATTTCCGGGCGCGTTGAAATTGGCGCGAAAACTGTCGCGAGGGCGCGCGGGGGAGGAGGGCGCCACCACCGCGGCAGGAATTTTAATTACGCACTCGTATACCGAATACCAATGTCGTCTTGTTTAAATTAAATATAAATTATTCGCTCCTAGGCCCGCTGCTCGCCTGGTATTGCGAAATGTTGAATAAACAACCGTTGGCTTTTAATTAGTTAGATTTTCTGGTATTACTTCTCTCAGGGCGTACTGCTAATGTTTGTGCCGAAGTATTAAAAAGAACGTAGAACTTAAGAACATAGGACACATTTTTCATCGCAAAAGTAGCTGTAATCAGTAGATTGAAAATGATGAATGGTTGTTTGATAGGCTTGAAACCTGTGGCCACTCCTTGGTTAACTGTTAATATAATTAAAAATTCTGTACTTTAGGGGTAACTAGTCTACTTCTATCTTAAGACACTTTCAGCTCAAGCTAATGAAGACCGTGACTTGCAATGTGGGAGAACGCAGAATATTATACTGGAAAGTATCAATGTGTTTAATTAATAAGTTGATGATAGAGTTAGTGCTGTCAAAACAAGTAGGAGAAAACTTTATATAAGCCAACTAAATGTAACTAAGAGCGTCATCTAAACTACTCTAATTCCATTACAAAACTTCGCAGAACAAACTCAAAACGTAATTATAGAACAGATGAGAACCCCGCAGACGGGTGCACTTCTTATGGCGTTTAACAAACTTTGATAAAAAGATTAAGTATGACACTTTGAAATATAGCCACCGCAGTTGCCAGAGGAAAAAATAACAGTGCAAAAGTTTTACGGCGCGCTCCATTGTTGCCAACTACGGAGAGTTAATTTTGTAGGAAAGAAACAAGCGAGGCGCAGGTGTTCCGACGCCCGCTTGTATTAATTTGAGTCCCGTCTAATACCTACGTATGACTGCGTTACGAACAGACGCTCCTGAATTTATAACCGAAGTTTACCGTCCGCTCGCACAGCGGATTTGCTAGCAGTGGCTTTGCGAAATCCAAATACGGGATTATGACGTCTCTGTGACTGTGACAGGAACGCACTCATTAATGGAGCGAGCGTTTCGTTTCACGCAGACGGTTAATTGTTAATTATTGCGCGTCCGACGCTCCGCCATTAACATAATTGTTTCAAAAGAAATGTAAGTAAACGATCTAGTCGAGATGGTAGTAAAGATAATTTTTCGGTAATTACGAGGGTATTTGCATAGTGATGCGCGTGACATTTCGGCATCGCCATTTTGGGTTATCTTTATCTTTCTTAGAAGAAATTGAGGGTACCTAAGTATTAATTTCTGTTACGATTTTTTGTGATCTCGTTATTCCGGTTTTAAGTATACGGACCGTACCTTATAAAACATAAAAACAACCAAAATGTACACTTTGATGCGTCGGAACGATGTAATTATCATTTAGACGAAGTAATTCGTTTATTACTTGTACTACAAGGCGTTTCAATGCGATAAAAGTCTATTTTAATTGGAACATTTTCATTTTATCGCCTTATTAATATACTCTGTAATGATTATTTTATTATGAAATGTTAATTTACAAGCGGGCAACAGACTGTGACAAAATGGACGAATAACTTTTTAAATAACATCGATTTATTATGACGTTTACAAGTTCTTTTTTTAACTTTTTAATTAAATTTTGTGCAAGGCCAGTCTTTTTTTTTGATGTGTCATATTTTGACCATTGTTTTTAGCTCCCCTATTGTTCCTGTATCAGAGACAAAGTTTGTAGGTAACCATAGAGATTACAAGTTAACTTTTTCGATCACAACACCGAAGACAAAAGGCTTACATTAACTCGGGTCGTTCCCTTCACAATCACGGCTGTGGGGTGACGAATTGATGTCTCTCTGTTTATCTCTCAACCAATGAATATTTTAGAGGTAATCGACATGAATTTATTACATCTTGGATGTACCTCGATGTACATGTTTTTCATAGAAATGTAACTCGAAAATAAGTGATGTGTCTATCTAGTTCTTCATACATGAAAATCACAAAGTCAATAGGTATTGTGCACGAGATAAGCCTTTGGGGCGCACTTTTATATTTTAACCAGTCTAGTTTGAAACAACTGAAGACCCGATAAGAATAGAATATTATATCAATCACATAAAATACATTTATTAATCAAAAACACCTATCTACCAATAAATCGGATTCATCTTTAATAAAACAAAAAAAAATATTTACACAAATAATTACAGAAATGTACACCATAATATATACAATAATGTATAATAGATGTGAAACAGTTGATCTATCTATTGACCATTTAAAACGATCTATAGTTCAACTGATCTAGATCACAGCCAGAGAGCAGCGTTCCCAAGACACTGGCGGCATTGCCACGTTGAATGGCAAAGCTAATACGCTGAGTCAGATAGGAGCCAGCTCTTGAGTTAATAGAATTAGAAAAAAATGCTTAATAAAAAATAGTGGAATAATTAAAACGGAACGTAATCCAGATAACCAGAGACAAGAAAGTATCTGCGACGCCGCCCCGGGGGGGATTGTAAACAAATGGTCGTAACTCAAAACAGGGCGCTTCTGATAAGAAACTTTCATTATAACCCAAAATGTTGGATTTTAAACCAAGCTTAATCAGGGTTTATGGAGTCCGCTTATACCACCTGTGTGTTTAGGCTACGGGGGGAGATCAAGAGGGAGGGGGTGAATAATCTTTGTCGAAAATTGCGTTCGTATCGGTTATTAGATTTTGCTACCGGGTTAAATAAAGGTATGTAATTAAAGGTGACCTTTATTGTCTATTTGCAAATTTGATGGGCATTTTTGAGTTAGTAATATTGCTTGGTGATACAAATTGTTTACACGCGAAATTGTTTATAAAAATGCTTTTACTGCACACTTTTTCTGTTAGGGTAACCAAAAATTAATACCACGAACAAGTTAAATTGTTAAAAGTGTTCATTCAAAGTGTTTTATAACATAAATATCTGTACTTTAAAAACATTCGTGAGTTGTACAATACTTCGATAAGCATAGGTTTTATTCATGTATTATTATGTCGATGAAGACACCGACACTGCTTCGATTCATCTAGAGAATCGTCATCAATGCGAGCAGTGAAATCGAGCGGCAACTCACGGACCGCGGATCAAACTCACCCTGATGAAGATTCTCTAGAAGAATCGAAACAGTGTTGGTGCCTGCATCGGCTAAATAATACGTGAGTAAAGCCCGTGTTTGTTAAAATGTTAATACTCATGAAGAAACCAACGATTTTCTTTGAGGAGGTAGATTATTATTAAAAGTGTTTTTTATTCTTTATTGTACACACATCGAACACATTTTGAAACATAGATACATAATCATATGGCATGTAAAAAGACAACGGACTTCATGTATACAAAAGCAAAATATCAAAATTTCGTTTCATCCAAGTGGATGACATTTTTTTTACAGTTTTTTTTACTTAAAACCCTAACTACTAAACCGATTTTTTGAAATTGTTATAGGATCAATCGGGAAAAATATCCTTTGACATGAAATCAGATTTTATTCAAATCGGTTCATAAATAAAGGAGTTATGAGGTAACAAACATAAAAAAAAAATACAGCTGAATTGAGAACCTCCTCCTTTTTTAATGTCGGTTTAAAAAAGTTCTCTTCCAACAAACCTTGGGATATGAAAATATTATAAACTAATCTTGTTCAAAGATCTTGTTATTGTGTATTTTCATAAGGTTACCGAAGGTCTATGTAAAATTATAAAATGCCTAAGTTTAGTTAGAAAGGCCCGTGTCGCCGGGCCAGCAGTACCAGGGCAGCAGAATCAGCCCTTACCCCTTCAACATGATAAATGGCCAATTACGGCCGAGTCCCTTCTGTTAGCTTGTTGCCTATTCTGAATTGCTTTGCTTTTTCGTTTAGATTAATATCTAAATAGGATAGATACGGGACCCGCTTTAGATATTTTATGTTTTTAAACGTAAATTTCGGCCTTTGTTTTGGACCTTTTCGTGCGTCTTGGGCTGAATGGATTAATATTGAAGCGGTTATCTGATGTTATAGAGTTTTGCGAATAAATTCGTGACATTGTTCAAGATAATCTTCAAAACAGAAAAAAAGTCATTGCAATTTGTATTTTATAAAAAATACCTGGATGACCGAGCTTTGCTCGGTATAAAACACGGATAAAACGACGTTTTCTAAAAATGAAACCTAGCTAGATCGATTTATCGCACCCGAAACCCTACATAGGTACTAAATTTCATAAAAATCGTTCAAGCTGTTTTTGAGTTTCAGAATATATATATATATACAAGAATTGCTTGTTTAAAGGTATTAGATAATAATTAAAATGTACAGAACAATATAAGATACATATGAAACAGTTGAGCTATTTAAGGACCGTTTAAATCGTTCTATAGATAGCGCAATTGATCCAGATCACTGCTAGAGCGTTCTCAAGACACTAGCGGCATTGCCTCGTTGATTATTTAATTTGAAAATCTTTTAATTTTAACGTTAAGTCAAACTAACCCTAGTAGAAAATCCAGAAAAACAAATATATCATAGCATGCAGTTTTTTAATGTGGCTCAGGTGTTAAATCTGGCGTCCTGGATCTCGTCATTATGGTACAGGGTAGGGTTGAATACCAACCCTTGTTTGCTCGTCCAAAGTGGCCATAATTGTGTATCTACTTAAGCCTCTTTAAATTTTTAACTCTAGATGGGGACAAAGGGGGATTTTTTTTGGTTCGTTGGCGTGTACGAGTTAATGGAAAATTAGAGTGAATAAACTACATTATACTTCGTTATTTTACTGAGTGGTGGTTCCACTAGATCTGATTACATGTACATAAATGATTTCAGGTGTTTTTGCTACCAGGGTGCTATAATATAATAATAATCCCGGACATTTCCCCAAAGTAAGCAGAGCTTGTGTTATGGGTATCACATGACTGATATACTAATTATATACTTTTTTTTGTATATCATTACATGGTATAAAACAAAGTCGCTTCCCGCTGTCTGTCTGTCCCTATGCTTAGAGCTTCAAAACTACGCAACGGATTTTGATGCGGTGTTTATTAATTGATAGAGTGATTCAAGAGAAAGGTTTATATGTATAATACATATAAACGACGACCTCCGTGGCGCAGTAGGCTTAGGTCCGGCTGAGACGCAAAAGGTTGAGGGTTCGATTCCCGCCGCGGGACAAATGTTTGTATGATCTGCAAGTATTTGTCTCAGGTCTGGGTGTTTCTATGTATAATATGTATGTATATAAAAAAAAAGTATACATGTAGTATATCAGTCATGTGGTACCCATAACACAAGCTCTGCTTACTTTGGGGCCAGACGATGCTGTGTGAAATGTCCGGAATTATTATATTATTATTATTATTACATGCATAATATAGTAAAGAAACACTGATCATCTAAGAAGTTCCTAATCACATTAGACATTCTGTAGTATATTTAGTATCAACACCGGACGGGTCGCTAGTACATACATATTATACATAGAAACACCCAGACCCGAGACATATATTTGCAGATAATACAAACATTTCCGCGGCAGGAAACAAACCCGCAACCTTCTGCGACTAGCTGGACCTTAGCCCATTGCGCCACAGAGGTCGTAGTAGGCCCAACACTTACCATCCAAGCCCTGCACATACAAGGTATACCATCGAGCAGTTTTACCTTTTACACTGTTGAGGGTTCGATTCCCTCCCAGGACAAATTTGTGAGATGATTGTAAATGTTTGTTCTGTGTCTGAATGTTATAAAGTGTCAGTACCTGGATGATCTTTGCTCGGTATAAAACACGGATAAAACGACGTTTTAAAAATGATCGCTGGATCGATTTATGGCATGTATATTGCTCGTTCAAATGTATTTAGATAGATAGATACGTATTTGAAAATACAAAAGTTTTATCAGTCATCTGCTATGATTAGTTTGGGGTTAGATGGTTTTCTTCTTGTATCATGTTAAAGCATACATTAAAGGTAGTCTTTTGAAGAAAGCTTATTATAATATAAATGACTATATTATTGATAAGAATGCATGGCCTCATGTCGCTCTGCCGTCAGACAGCTAACCGACACACTAGAAATGTATAAACTCTCTTGTATTAGTATTTCGTAGTTAAGGTGGTTATAAGATGGATCATTTAAAAGCACTAGGACCAAGACGAGTTTCTTGCCAATTCTTCTCGAGCTTGGGTTAGGTTGAATTGGCACCTAAATTCACCTAGTATGTAAGACGTTTCAAAGTGATCCTTGTGATTGTATTGAATAAATCATCTTTTGATTTTGACTTTGACTATCAGTGTGGTGAAAGGATTAAAGTGTGCGTCAGAAGCTCCTTTTGTGCTAGATGATGCTGTGTGCATTGTCCACCAATTATCTTCGCGGTTTAGGTTGTCGCATGAAATAAAAGGAGCAACTTAATTAAAATTATTCTAATGTATGTAACGCGTTTGTTTTATTTATGTACTTTTTTCAATACAATCACAAGGATCACTTTGAAACGTCTTACATACTAATTGAATTTAGGTGCCAATTCCTCCTAACCCAAGCTCGAAAAGAACTGGCAATAAACACGTCCTGGTCTTAGCGCTTTTTTGCATGATCCATGTTATAACTACCTTAACTACGAAAAACGAATACAAGAGAGTTTATACATTTCAAATGTGTACTGTCTGAGGGCAGAGCGACAAGAGGCCTTGCATTCCTAATGTGTAATTATGTAGAAGTAGTAATACTTATTATGTACTTAGGTAGGTTCCTAATTTTTTATTTCGTCAATAAAAAGCACTGTATTGTAACAATAAAGTTATACAACCGTTTTTATAACTTTTATGAGAAACGTCAATAACCGTATCTCCAGATCATTACCGTTTTTATACTTCCTAATTCATGTTATTACGTGAAGCCTATCATTGTCATTTTCCCCGCTATGATGATGATGATCTGTTTCAATTGGGCGAGCGTAGCCAATCGCCAGCAACTGGCACGTAACAAAAACAATGCTCGCTTGAGCAGTGAAAAAGAAAAATAAATGACACCTGTCAAATTTGACGTTGCCGGGAATGGAAAAGTGATGGGTCCGATAAATAAATAATAGCAGTGAAATGTGTTAATGTTTGGTGGGTTTCTAAAAGGGTTA
The DNA here is from genome assembly GCA_948098915.1 of Lampropteryx suffumata. NCBI lineage: Eukaryota > Metazoa > Arthropoda > Insecta > Lepidoptera > Geometridae > Lampropteryx > Lampropteryx suffumata. Next base: position 17,134,471 of record OX402563.1, on the reverse strand, counting down.
AGATCTAAAAGGGAGAGAAGAAAAATAGATATAAGATTTTTAAACGGTTGATACTATTATAGAGACTAAAGTGAACAAGGAAACAGCTTATGGATGGCAATTTTTAAAGGCTTGCATAGAAACTGCGTGCCAAACTAGTATTGTAATATAAAGGAAGTGACGTGCCGCGCGCGATAAAAACAAGTCCCTGGGAGGTATATCATTGGTTAAGGTGGTTTCCGATTACGTAAGACTGATGTTAGATTATTTTATAAAGATACAGAGAAGAAATACCTATACAGAAATTCTATACTTTAATGAAAGGTAGGCGAAGAAGTTCAGGCGTGGGCGTAAGATCAATGGCCAGTCACAAACGATACACGCAAAATGAAGATGATATGGCGCAAATAAATGATTCGAATTTTAAAAATTTAAAAGTAAATTCAATAATACCAACCTAACACAGATAACATCAAGGAACATCACTTTTTTATTTTTTAATTGGAGTATTAACGGGCCATAGATAAAGTCACTCTTGAACTTTTCTTTTTTAAAGTTTATCAGATGGGCTTACCGTTTGAATTTAAAGGTACGCCAAGTCAGTACGAAGTTTTAATAGACTTGGCAATCTGATCGCGCTGACAAAAATACATTAAAATAAATCGTGGAATTGGAATAATTTTATACTGAATCCCCATTTCTTTCTGTATTTGTCACTGCGTTTTTGTGAAAAACGTTTGTTAGCTGACTAATTTTTCCAAAAGTCCATTTGATGTTTTTCGTAGTAAATTGTGAAGTATTTATTGCGTGCCCACGGATGGAAATGTTTTTTGGCCGTGGAAAGCGCGCTATTCGCTAAAATATACGAATTTCTAGCGTTTCATTACGTAATGCCTCCATATAACTTGTCGCAATAACTACATACGTAGCCCGGCGAATAACATCAACGTATTCCCTTCTTTCCAGCAAACAAGAGGAAAAAAGAAAATTTGGTCACTGGCCGTCCATAAATTCGCGTGGAGTTGCGCGGATCGCTCTAATTCCTTTGTTTGCTAAAACCGAAAACTGCCGTGGACATCCCGGCGATGCCAATACGATATTTCACTCGCTCCCACTTGACTGATACTTTGATGTTAGAAAGTGACAGATGTATTTGACACAGTGCGGCTCGGAAAAGTCGGTCGGTAATCGGTTCGTGTGCCAATCTAGTAATATTACATGGAGGATTTATTATACGGGTTTGCTGTTTCCGATGTATTATTTTGTGGTTTTTCTTTGCAGCGCCATCTAGTGGAGGGTTACGTTATGTCGATTCGCTGGAAGGTAGCCAAGAGCTTTGTTAAAAGCGTTGGCGCCGTGAGTGTTTATTTAACATTGACGTTTAGATTAATTGCAAAATACTTAAGTTTAATTTGAGACTTTGGAAATGTTAAGTATATATTTCTCACTTAATACTTAATAAAAAAAACATTACAAGAATGTCGGGAATACATTCTAAACCGGACATAACTCATGACACCTATCTTCGAACTTTCACCGCAACACCTACGCCTGTGAAAGTTAACATGTCAAAAATGTCATACCGAGTATCAGAACAATAAAATATAATGTCTGGGTTCGTAACGAGCTACAGGGACGTAATCAGGGAAGAGAGTTAGATGTTTATTTATGATTCACGACCATAATTTAACAAACTTAGTGTTATTCGCGAAATTCGCGTTTACCTAATACAACAGCGGTGAGATGACTGGCCACTACTTAAAAGTTTCAATTATACTTACTTAATATGACTACATTTTATAAAACTGAGCCGACAAGCACGCGACCCACCTGATAAGTGGTTATCGCAATCTAGCGAACCTGGAGCCGATGGGCGTTAGCAATACCAGAATACGCGCGTTGCCAATTTTAGTCATACTTTTTTGTGTATTCCCCAGTCGCTAAATCATGAAACATATTTATAGATTTAGCGAAATTTTACAAATATTGGTGGAAACAATTCATACATCACTATTTAAATCCAAATTAAGCAAAGTTTGTACTATGGGAACCAAATAACTGATAGAATACAAGCATAACACCATGGAAATCGAATCTACAATCTTCAGCAGAACAGGCAGAGTTACTACCAGCTAAGCTATGAGGCCAATCAAACATTTGGGAAGACTGATAAAGAAAGAGCCAGTGTCACGAAGAGGTGGGGATGGGGGGTAGGGGGAGTCTGACTCCAGCTCTGCTCCTCAGCTATAATGGCTGGTGTACATTAGCCGTTCGACGCGCGACACAATGGACGCCTGATTTATCGCGCGGGATAACGAACGCCGATGGAAAAAGGATTTCCCCGAAACTTCAGGGAATAAATTTAGGGGCGATCGATTCTGAGATTTAAAATTATTTTATAATGGAATATTGGCTGGCGGTTTTCCGCTTTCAGACGGAAAGTGCTGTTGCGTTGAATTGTGAAGAGGTTGAGAGCAGTTCTTACTTTATGACTAGATTAAACTTGTCCTAGCACGTCCAGCTTTTTTATTGATTAGAAGTAATTAGAAACTTATTGAAGATATTATAAAAATAATTTTATTTAAAAATTTTGAAATTAATAATTTAATTTTAATTTTAATTAATTCTGTACTGGAAAGTGTTTCTAGAAAGATCAAATTAGAGCTTGATTAAAGTATTTCATTTACATTGAAAAGATTATTAAAATATATTATATAAATTAGCGTTTACGATTAAATTATCATGACCGTGATTATTGTTTTACTAACATGGCCTTTAAGTGTTTAACAATACGCTGATGTTCATTACCAGTGCCACTGCTGAATAGCATCCTAGGTCGCTATGGATAAATGGCTGGCTACTGGCTAGGGTAATTAAAACTGAGCTTCAAAGCTTTGGGAGCTCTGAAGTCACTTAGGTACCTACGTTAAGTTGTTGGAGTCAGGTCATCTATAAGAAGTATTACGAAAAAATTGAGTCTAGAACATTAAGAAATTGTACATGGTGAAGGTCTCGTAAAAGTATACGTTAACTTACATCCATAATAGGTGTTTATTGAAACTTGGATGGAAACACTCTTGCAGTAAATAATAGCTGTTCTGAAATGAGGAAACTGGGCGATGTTCAAAGGAAATCCGTCATCATCGAAGTGTAAAATAATATCCTCATTATACGCAGAATAACAATTACAGCAAGCGCAGTGCAGTAAAAACGGGAGATTACCCGCGCCGACACTGCAGACATTTTCATATGCACAGATCTGCTGCCAAAACTTTTAATTATTCAAACGATACCAAATGCCCACACTACAGGCTATATCAGACTACCCTCAAAACAAAGATCAAAGAGCCAAATATCCGCGTCACTTTGACAGATCAGAATGTAGTCTATTAAATTATAAACGTCCCTTCTCACCTTCGCGTTTTTTATTCAATGTAGGTAACTCCTAAACAGAAAGGATACATTATAGATACGCGGCGGAGCAGACACGTACAAAATGAAAATAGGGGAAAGGGAGCTCGGGTGGGGCGGTATGGAAATGTTGGTCAAATATATCATCCGGCGTCTGACAGGCCAATTCTCTTATCTCACGCGCCGGCAGCGCCGCGATCTAAGCTAGCTTAGCTAATATAAAATGGTTTTAAATTCAAGTTTAATTCGGGCTATCTGCAGCTCTCCGCCGCCTCGTAAATACGACCCGACCCGCATACAAAGGCGGCGCGATTTACGGTTTTGACGGATTCCGAATATTTTAGCAGCAGGTCTGGGATTAGGCCGAGTTACGTCGCTGCCGGCTCGTACGTTCCGACTACCTTACATTTTAATAAGCCGTGATGATAATTTACGCGGGAACTAGTCGGCGTTATCGCGTAGCCACCTCCACCATCAACCTGGGATTTAGCACCCGCCTTCAGCGATTACGGAGCGCGCATTCGTCCCAATGTAATTACCATCTTTTGATGGCGTTCAGCAAGCAAGGGAACACGCGGCGGGCGGGCAGATCTGCGCAGCATCAGTTTACAACACGAGGACATCATAAAGTGTAAACAATGACGGCGTTTTCCATTACAATATGTTTACCGATCCGTGGAGCGCGCATTATGTATGTTATCCCAGGACGCGCGGGGCGCCGCTGAATTTATGAGACTCTGGCAAATATTTGGCGCTCGGAGTTCGGACTCACTGTCGGCTGACAACGGGAAGATTGTCGGCAACTGTTTACACAACGGAATATGGTAATTTTTCAGTCGCCTCCTTCCTCGCTGAGCGTATTCCGTTCACGGCGCGGCTCCGTTCCGTTCGCTTTGCATCGGGCTGTTCCGTCGGAAGTGTGTCCGGACGAGTCTTATGACTGACGACGTAAACAGAGCGGGCTGACGTTTAGTGTCATTAAATCTCGTAATAGGATATCATAAATCGCAGGAGGTCGGCGGTACCAGGCTGGCCGGGCGGCTGTCATCGTTTGTCAGAGCATTTCACGCATTGTTGGACAATAATGCAGGCAGGGGCGGCTAGCATTGTACGCGGCGGGCGACGCGTGCGCCAACTGACCGCTACCCTTCATGCTACTCCGACCTGTCTCGCCACACACTACACATGTCAAAATGATACATCTTACGTTACAAATTAAACATTCCGATAAAAGTAGAACCGACGTAGAGATGGACCGCGGCAGTAATTCACACTTGCTCGGACTACACTAATTCACCGTCAGAGTTTTAAAAATATTTAAACCAGCACCCGCGCGCGTACCACTATCAAATTTATATCGTCGGTCGAAGGGAAAAACGAGAAAAAGTAACATCAAATATGTTCGGTATGCATCTCAGAGATCACATCAGAAATTTAAGCATTAAAACCGGGCGGGATAAAAAACCGAAGCAACAGATAAAAAAAGAAAGACATGACCCCATGAGGCTCGGACCCGTAAATTTGAATCAAAGGGAATCAAATGTCATTTCACGAATGTGGCCCTTAACGATTATCAATTTATTACGTCATTGAGTAAGTGTTACAAACCTATAAACGTGTTATCTACACGCTCGTATCTCCACTTTATTGCTAGTTGTCGTAAAAGTAAATAAAAGAGCATACTTTTTATATGTATTAATTGTAATTTTGACGTAATTTTGTATGATCTCGCTAGGAGCTTCGGAATACGCTCACTTTATGCAAATTTATTGCTGACATTTTCATTAAAACCCGAGTAGGTAAAAGCGTTTAAAATAATAAACTATATTTTTATGCGATGGCTTCAATTAAGTGTCCTAATTAGTAGTCAAATTGCTTAATTACCGGACTTTTGTTTAAATGTCCAATTTTTCCCAATGACTGCGACATAAAACTTTAAGTTATCGTAAATTTTATTTTATGTTATATCCAGATTTTATTGTCGTGTGGTATAAAAGTGCTCTTCGGCAATTAATATTTTAACTAGCAAAACCTCTGGCTTTGCCTGTATCAGCAAAACATGTTTAAACCCTTGTTACAAAATAAACTCACCTCAATATCTATGATAAAGATTTTTTCTAAAACCATAGGTATCCTCTATCTTATAATCATACAATTAGTTAAGTAATTAGAACAGATAATTATAAAAAAAATATATATATCAAAAACGCTGTGTTTTGAGAATTTAATAAAGAAATTAAAAAAAATTGCAATAGATTTAAATAACACTTGAGCTAAACCTTGACTATAAGATAGACAAACATAAGATGTATTTGACAGTGTTTTATTCAGATCTGTCAAATGTACTTAACCTGTGTCTGAGTTTCAATTTGAGTTTTAGTTTGTTCTGTAATGGCCGTAAGCCGCCAATAATTTTAAGAAACCCTTAATAATTAACCTATTTATATCGCCAGTGTCATTGCAAGTGGATCAGTGGAGCTATCTATAGATCGTTTGAAACGGTTATTAGATAGCTCAACTGTTTCACATGTATTTTATAGTAAATTATTTTGTACATATCTGTAAATAATTATTTGTTATCTTTAGTTATCCTACTTTTTACAAACAAACATACAAGTGTACATGTTCAGTTATGCATTATATTTTGTCTGTGAGATAAAATGAGTTAAGTTAGCGCGCAGCATGCGGTCTGCGGCCATTTTAAATTATTTTATTTTTAGGTCCCACGCGAAATGCTCGAAAACACTTTTGTTTTTGTTGCGTTTGAGATTCTTTTTAAATACTTTGATTATTAAAACTATGAAAATTCAATTATTTTGAAACAACAAAAGAGACGTTTAAGTCTTATTTAAGTATATAACTTGTAAAACTATCATGGTTTTAAACATAATTTTCTTATTAATATATCGACTGTAGCAATTAACATAGCCGTATCTGAAAATTCGATGCTTTAGGGTACAGCCGTTCAAAGTTTAAAATATGAATAAAGTGAACAATAGTCAATGTACCTTAACCAAATTTGGTATGGCAAATAAATATTATTTACCTGACGTAGTAGTATATGCAAATTTATCTTAAATGCATAGGAAATATAAGAAACTGCACATGCAACATAGTTAACCACTAAATCATGCAACTATTTTGTCGGATATGGTAGATCCAACATTATTATCTGAACGACAATTTCGGAATTTGGTCAGATATGGCACAACCAACATTAGTGCCTGGACTTTGACATTTCGTTTATGTTGGATGTGCCACTTAATACGTTATAGCTTGTTAAATATGTTTTTATTTTATTATGTAAATACCACTTACGACATTATTTCGGGGACTTGGGCAATGTCACATGAGTATGGAGACATTGTTCATTGACATTGTTGACAGAACTTTTCACTTAAAAACAGCTGTCAAAAAACGCCTCATTACCTGACCACTTTAAGTAAGGCCATATATTTTAATATTCCCAGAAAATAAGAAGTCACTGTGTTAGTAATCAAATTAAATCCTTTATTGGAAAACTAAATAAAAATCAAAAGATTCATAAGACAAAAACTGAGTTACCTATAACACACAAATTGAGTTACCTATAACTTCAACAACGAACTAAAATACAGTCTTATTATGTTACATTTGAGATCAGCCTCATTTTATATAAACGTAGGTACTTTTATTTTAATCTACTTAATAAAAAATACAATAAAAAAATATTCAAGACAGTAAGACAGAGAATAGATCTCTCATCTATAAAATAAGTAAAATAGCTAAATTTAAATTCACAACCTTTTATGGCACATGGTAAAAATAATCTACCTTATTATACTTAGGTACTACACTTTGATTAGATATTTTAGAATAAGTTTGATAGAACCTGATTGATGATTGATGATGATTCAGAAGACGATAAGTCGATAAGACGACCTAATCGTCTTCTGAATCATTTTCTTCACGAGTAAGATTAGAAGCGTTGGTGTGAGGCAGTTTTAAATAAAAGACATGGTAGCGCTCAGGAATAATTTGCGCTTTACAGAGATCCGCCAAATCTTTGTATTTTTCTTTACTGATTGGCAAAGGCCTTTGATACGCCTGTTTCAGTTCAAGCTCATTTTCCATCCTTTTCTTGTTTCGGGTGCCAGATCGCAACACAATAATTTTCTTTGGTTCATCATCAAAATCGTACTTGTACTTTATTCTGTCGTTCTGTCCTGCACTTACTTTCACCTCTCTTATGGAATTCCATGCCACCTTCTCATTTTCGGTATTCTTTTTCCAATTTTTGTTTACTAGCAAGGCTTTGAAATCGAAAATGTCTTCTTGTCTTAGTTCTTTCACGACGTAAGGGTCACCTTCAGATTTAGCCCAACGTACTAAGCAATTCCATTCTTCTGGCACCCAAATCGTTTTGCGTTTGCTTGATCGTTCTACTGTGGCGTGCACACTATCTCCCTCATTTTGTGTGTGACCTTTTTCTAAAAAACGATGGATCACAGTTACTCCGAGCTTTTTTGCTACAAACATGTAGAGTGAAAACACGATCCGGTTCCTATTTTGGCCTGCGCAGTTATCAGACCAAAAACGAAATTCCTTAACGCCACGCTCTGCATGGAATTTGATGAAGTTGAGTAGACAACTAGATACTTCGATAGAGCCACGCCGAGCGATTGCTTCATGCCACATATAGCAAGTGCCTATCTTGGATACTAGATCATAGACCGTGAAATTCAATGTAGTGAACCGCCTCTTGTAGTAAAGTACGCTGATTTCTCCGTGAGGGGTCACTAAAACTTTTTGAAAATCAAATGTAGCAGCGACAACATCTTTATTGATTTGAGCCTCCTGCTTGTCGGATTTCTTTAAATCTCGTGCCTTATTTTTGCGACATTGGTGTAAATCAAACGCAGCTTTCTCTTCATCCGTAGTAGTCGATTTGTTCTCAAACACGTGACAGACATCACATTTATCCTTCTTAGGTCTGTGCAGTGCCAGGTTGAAGTTGGCATTAACTATTTCTCTATACTGTCTTTTCGTAGATGCTTTTGAGGAATATTTGCTATCATCGAACCATTCACAATATAGCTTATACATCCGAGATATGCTTTCAACGCCTTCTAGGTAGAGCTTGCTTGAATTCTTACGGACGTAATGAGCCTCAACCACAGGAAAACATTTTACGTTGTCGCATACACTTTTGACCATGTTATCGTTATAAACGCGTCTTTTATGTTCATAACGACCCCTTTTGTCATCCTCTATCACCATGTTCCCGTCAAACTTCTTCCAGGCCGTGCTCACCACGCGTTCACTAAGCGCTATAGTGTTGAGAAACATTGTCTTGCATACCTTCACTGGTATCTTTTCTGCGTTCGGCAAAAAGTACTGATAAGTGTTTTGTCTATCGTGCTTCGTAACTTCCGTTGTTTGGCGTCGCTTGAGACCCTTCTTTGTGTATTTAATGACGAATTCCCAGTGTTTTTTCTTATGACCTAAAAGCCAAAAATATTTGAAGACTCGCTTTCGATCTTCATTAGAAACATTTTGGGTACACTTCAATCGGCACTTATCGGTACAGGGATTCTTTAATTCCTTACTTTCGACTACCTTCCCTTTTTTGTTCACGAATTCTTCGCCACTGTTTTTCTTCAGTTTTCTTTGTGCCACAAGCCACTTTTCTTTATGCGCAAGGCGCTTCTTTCCCTTATCAGTCTTAAAAGTTTTTTTCCTGGAACTGGTTGTAGAAGATGGCGTATGAACACGACTTGCAGAAGAGATCTCGGATCTCGGTGTACCCATGTTTTCATAAACCTCGTGGGTGGGAAGTGCGTGATTCACAGAAGAGACCTGGGACGGTGTTCCTGTGTTTACACTCTCACGATCGTTAGGAAACCAAGAAGTTGGACTCGGGGACGGCATGGGTGTTGTTACTGTGTAATCGAGTCGCGTAGAAACTTCATCGTTCGGAGCAGGAGCACTTGGAGTTGGTGTCTTTGGTTGAGTTAATGGATTTATGACACTCTGAAAAACATAATACAACATAACGATTTGAATTGAATATGTAAAAAACCCCCGACACTATAGGTAGGTACCTAAATATAGTTACAAACTATCTTGATTACAATATCAGCTATCAAACAAAAAAAACCATTAAAATTGGTCCATCCGTTAGGGACCTACGACGCCACAGACAGACACAGAGATAGACACACAGACAGACACACACTTAAAAACTTATAATACCCCTCTTTATCGTCGTGGTTTACAAACTATTTTTGCAACCACACTTTTGGTAGGGGCCGAATTGTGTTACGTTAAATAAGAATTGTTTACGCGAAACTATAAAAGTTGGAATACTGAAAAAGACTTTACCGGATTCACTATGTCAGGAACGTCTAAGCTTTTCTCATTGTCACTAAAAATGTCTCCAATCAGATCTTGCAGTTGTATAAGCTCCTCTTCAAATCCAGCAGGAAGAGGGGAAGATTCTCCTAAAATATTTGTTAGTATGTTAGCAAACAAAGCAAGCCAGTGCAGTTTAGGTCTAGCTTTTGCATATTATGAATTACAGCACACTGACAGACAGACGGACGGACGGACAGACAGCTGATCGAATGTAGTACTTACCTACATCCGACACCAAGAAATGAGAAATAAACAGGTAACAAAGTCAGTAATGCCTTATCCGACAAGATACAATCAAACACACAGCAGGCAATAATGTAGGAATTGGTACATCCTACAATACTATTTATCAAATGAACATGCAACAAAGTCGGTAGTACCATATCCGACATAATTTAACCACATCCGAGCAAGCAATAATGTAGTATGTGACACATCCAACACAGAAAACGAAACAGAAAACCATAAACATTGATGTATCTGGCATATACGACATTATTGTCGGTTCAGAGTAGTTTTGAACATTTTATCTAGGAAAATATGAATTCAATAATAAGCTAATAGTATAAATAAATTATACATTAATATCTTCAAGCTAGGTATGAATGCAATATAAAAATATATATTTTCTTACTTACTTTTTCTCTTTCTGCTTGTATGCGTTTCCACAAAAGTGTCCGTTATTTCAAAACTTCGATCGTTTTGTGGCGTGACTGATGGAACCAATAAGTTTAATATCCGTCTTGACCTCGACATAGCAGGAATATTTAATTTATAATATAATTGGCGAAAATTATTTACGTGTTGAAAAATAAAACCGACGTGTGCGCTACTCCCGCTAACATTGTCCGAAGTGGCAGATCACGCGACGCGCGCGCGTCTGTTCCCCTCCCACGCCCCGCAACCAATGTCGCAATGCACTATGCGACAATATTAATTGCGCGCACTGGACACATACTACTTTTTCCACTTAGAAAAACTGAGATGGTTGATTTTAGAGATTTTATAATTTACGGGGGCATTTATAGTATTATTCTAAGGTCTTTTATGCAATAAAATAAAAATCGCGAAAATGTACATCCGTCAATGTTAATTGCTACAGTCGATATATCTACCATGATAAATGAGTTTTTCTGGAGAGATAAAGTTTATCTCGCGATTATGGCGCGTGCAACTGTGCCGAAATATCGGAAAGCAGGAAAACTTATGTAAGTAATTTGTTTAAATTGTGTAAATTGTAAATTGAATGTGTAGGTGTTATGGTGTGTTATTTATTTTGTGTCTTTCGTTAATTCTTATCCAACTAAATTGATATCTATAAAAGGCGATGTGTGCATGTATGTATGTTCTCTATAGACTACGAAACAGCTGAACCGATTTCGATGAAAGTTTTAGGAAATATTCAGATAGGTGTAGCGGGTGATCCTGTGAAGTTTGGTAGCGATCGGATCAACAGAACTTTTTTTTTGCATCAATCAAATTTGGTATGGATTTTATCTTAGGACAATCCGTACCATATTGGCTACTTTTGATATATGTGCTATGCGAGCGAAGCCGACGGCAGAATATAGTAGTTTCATAATCAAGGTAGATTTTGTACATGTAAATTAGGTAGGTACTTGGAATTACTCTCATGCGAAGCCATGGCGGAGTAGCTAGTAAAAGAATCTGTTAATATGAATGTGTTTTCGTATGTCCTACCCAGATTATTTTAATATAAATAGTGACTGCCTCTATAAGTTACAGACACAGATTACACAGAACCTTATCCAAGACAAATACGCTCTCGTATATCGAGATGTTATCTTGATTCCATTCGGGGTAAGACATACCTATCGGGTTATGTTTGCCTGGTACCTTGGACAGAATATAATAGAAAATTATGTTGTTTTTCGGAACGAAACCATGGGAATTTTATGATTTAAGATTCATGTTTATTTACAGAAATGTACAGAAATATTATGTAAAACAGTTTAGCTATCTAAGGTTCGAAATGATTTATACATAACTCAATCCAGATCACTGCCAGAGGGCAGCGTCCCCTAGACATTGGCGGCTTTAATATGTGTTTTGGTTGATTTATGTTTTAGTTTTTGAGTATATGAGTTTTGTTTTAATTTTACTTGAAGTAATAACGTCTCTAATTCTGAAACGTTAAAAAATGGCTTCTATTGTGTTTTTTTTTAATCCTTATATATTTCTTAGATAAATACTTACCATGGTAAGTACCATGATTACTTAGTCATGTTCAAAGATCTTGACTTACCTGAAAACAAAGAAAAGAAGTGTTAGTTCTAAACATTGTCTGATACCACTAGCGACACTAGGGGCGAATAGCGGAACTAAAAGCACGATTTTGTTCAAAAATAATATATATAAAATATAGTCGATTAATTATAATCAAGCATTCATAAGCTCTAAAAAACCAAAAAAGGTTCTTCAATAAAAAAATGTTACAAAAAGTAATTCTCGCAAAGGTTCACTGACCTCCGATTACGGGCAATTTAAATCATTCTAGGCGCATTATAAAAACGCAGAGTCGGAATTCGCGAATTCCCGCCATTTATCGAGATAATGACGTGGAGACATGCGATTGGCAGTTGAAGAAACTATAATTTTATAGTGGAAATTATAGTTTTGTAGTTCAATTTGAGGTGTGCCCTTTTGAGTAAAGAGCTTGCGAATAAGTTCTAATAGAAGTGAAACTGGTTTCGATAAATTAAGGTGAAGAGCTTTCTATAATAAATCAATCATCAATCAATAAATAAAAAAGCAAGCACGTTTTTTTCATATTTGCTCACCTTATAAACCTTCCCTGGACTGCGACAAACATTTCAACACCAAAATCAGCTAAATCAGTCCAGCCGTTCTCGAGTTTTAGCCAGACTAACGAACAGCAATTGATTTTTATTATATAGATAAAACAAGGTAGTAAATATGACGTCATACTTTGCAAGGTTAGACATTGTTTCGAGTTCCTCGCTCTTAGCACTGGCTAAGTAGAAGCGAGGACTCTTGCTCCGGGACCATTCTCGTGAAATCGACACTCGATACAAAATCATACTCTAGCAACAGTTTCGTTTCAAACGATAGAACGACCGACAGCACTTTTAACGATCGATGTCATAATCTTGCACAGATGATACGATCATTTGAACTTGACAACGAAACAATAAATTCGGCTGATTTCGACATTTCGACGTCATTATCGTTGCGATATATCGAATTCGATTTGTAGAGTAGAAGCCCTAGCTCATAGCATTATCGAGCATGCTTTCCTATGTATTTTTAATATTTTAAAACAAAAATAATATACTTAAACTAATACTAATGAACTTCAGTTGACTTGGTTGACATTCTGTACATCACAACTGCCCACTTTAATATCAGAATCGTGCAATATTTTTCAAAACAGTACTTAATTCGTACGCAACGTGCAATTTTCACGTGATTCGAGCCCAATCACAGTATGATTAGGCGGTATAAAATTGCCAGTAATTGGTAATCGGTGCCAATAATTGGTAATGGAGCGCGTATGTTGCAAAAATGGGGGAAATGATTTATTTTTAAATTAAGGGTTTGATATTAAACGGTTCTCTGCAATCCCTTATTGTGAAATTATATCATAAGTATATCATAAATAGTATGTGTGGACGTGCTCAGAATGTGTCAACGGTATGTTATGGCGGCAATTTTAGTATAAGTTCTAAAATTGGATGTATTTATCGCGTATGCAGAAAGTTTTGCTTGTCTGAAAGTGTTCTAAAAATAACATTGGGCTACTGTTTCTTTTTAAGGAATTATGACTAAAAAGGTTACCTTTACTAGTTGCGAAAAAAACTAAAAAGAAAACCGACCTCATTGATAATGATTTTTCATATGTGTTTGTTTGCCTGTATCTCGAAATTCATAATACAAAATGTCTTCCCCCATTTTGTCATCCTTAGAAACAAAGGTAAATCGGTTTATTATTACTAATATGTTCTTCAATAAGCCTTTAAGTTTTTAATTTTATGACACGATACAGGAACGAACAGATCCCCAAAACTAGGATAAAAACCTTTCTGTAATAGAAAGTGTAACTTGATACCTCCTAATTTTTATTAAAGTTCACGTCAGACACGGCACGTCACTCAACTCCGTCGTGATACGTAAATTGGTCTAATTATCCAATTTGCTCCGTTTCTATTGAAATGACTGCACCATTGTTGATAATTCGTGTAATTGTAAATTATATGTTATTGTTCACGTAGGTATTTGACGGACAATTTGTGATCACACGGATGACGCGATTACTGTAATGTCTATGCTCGTGTGTTACAACCCTGACACCGATGGCGTAGCTGTGAATGTGGGTTGGGTAAATATCGGAATCTGATGTTTAAAACGATTTGAATTCATAACTACGTGATTCTCTTTTGTAAGCTGTACGTCATTTTTTAATTCGCGTCACGTCAAATGATTTTGGTAATAATTGGCACAAAATATCATAAATGGTACCTACATCCTCGTCGGAGTTACATATCTATTTTAAGTTTTAACTATTGTCAAGGTGCAATTGGGTATGTACAAGGTAACTAGTTAAAAACATTGTTACCCAATCTACATAACCTTATAGAGCTCAAGTGTCGTGGTATCAGCTCGTTTACCAATAGGTAAAATTTTCATGACTTTTGACGTCCATTACGTACAAGTAAATTAACTCCATAATGGACATTACATAAATAATACGGCAGTGGCCAGCTAATGAACAGGCTATAAGCCGCCTTTTCTTGAGATTTCCCGACCGCCTCGGCATTTCCTCAGAAAAAACGTCATCTCCGTCCCTCTCTTGCACCTTGCACCCAACTATTATTTCCTTTTCGCTCTTTTGTTTCGTCGATGCGGACGTCTCGCCTGAGCTCCGCCCATTTATAAAATCGACTGGTGGCCACCGTCTGTGCACCTGTCCCTTTCTCGTCCGACTGATTTATGTGAGAGAGAACGGGCTTGATCGACGCTTTGTTTTCCCTCTCCGACTGTGACGTTGCGTTCGTTTTTTGAAAAAAGGCGCGCAACGAGCCAAGGATTAGGTTATACGTTATTACCGGGTGTAAATTCTGATAATGCGCAGCGATTGCGACGCGAATTCCCGAGTGTCGGGTGTCGCGCTGTGGGAAACGTAATGCCTTTTTGTTTTGCGCGGTAGGTACGAGCCGTTTTGTAAAACTATATTTACGATAATGTTATCTCGCACGGCCGTATTACATTACGCAGGTCGCGGCGAGACCGTGATTAATGATTAACTCCCCGACGCGGAACCTCTACGCTCGAGCGCAAACAAAAAAAAACTCTTTCTTAGAAAACTCATCGGTCTGCAGCTAAGCGGTACGTTCGTTTACGATACGACATAATGAAGTCGTTTACAACGCCATCTATCTCTCGATCGAGCAAATCATTCGCGTTTCGATAAGCGATTCTATAAATCTGTGCTTGTTTATGGTCTCTCCCAATTTAGAATTAAGATTTCAAGGCGAGAGCGCGGTATGTGGATCGCAAAAAGCACTGGCGGGTTGACATCTTGAAAAATGTTATGGCGGCGGTTTTTTGAGTTTACTTTTGGCGGGAATGCCATTCTAATCAAAATAGTTTACGCATCCACCGCGCCACAGATTAAGGATCGTTTTATTGTATCGTTCGATCGTGGGAACGTATCGTTTTTTTGCTATTATAAACCATTCGACGTTCAAAATTGCTACATTTAGCCAGCTCACTCTAAAATAAAATTGACTAGTTAAATGCTTAAGAATTTGGCAAAAAACGAGTTCAAATTGTTTCGTAAAGTTCAAGTTGAGAACAAGCTTTGACGTTTCAAAACTGTCAAAGTCAAAAACTTTTAAACACCGCATAAAGGCAAATCCAAATCCTCGGGTATCACGTCGCGAACTCCGCAAACTGTTATAAATCAAAAAGGCACAAATAAAAACGCCCGCCGAGGTGAAAACGTTATTATCTTTATAATTGCACGTCAAGGCGGGAAAACTGGGGGCATTTCTTTTTTTCTTTTTTTTAACGCTCGGGATGGCTATGATATATCGGCCCATGAATACGGAATGTATCGCGACACCTGCTTGCTACCTTATGAATTCGAAATTGCGACTTTCTATGTCATTATGGCTTAGGTACCCCTACGTTTGTTTATATTAAGAAAGATTTAAAATGTTATATTTTCTTAGAAGATTTTAAAAAACGCCGACATTAAATCTGGTAATAATTGCATATTTTTATAAAAGTCGAATCCTTAAAACAAGACCGTAATATTTCCTTAAATAATAAACGAAACAAATTTTGTGAAAATTTTTCGTTCGAAAATATTTTTTCTGTAAAATCCGTACAACAAAACGTTTATAACCTCATATCAACCTTTAAATGACTTACAAATCAATTATTCAAGTCAAAACCAAATAGATGAAACACAAAGATTGAAAACCATTATCTATAAAATGCCTCTACAAGTAACAATGAACTAACACGAGTAAAACCAACAGTCGATAAGATCCGCCCACGAGGTAACGAAGCGGGCACTATCGATGTCTCAGTCAAAAACTGTCAAAATCGTGACAGGCGCCGTGTCAGCTTAACGAGCCGAGCGGGAGTAGTCACGGTGACGCGGCGATTTTGGGCACCCTTAGTAGCGCCATCTAGTGGCTAGTGGAGTACAACTATTTTTACTGTGTAAATCTATCCCTCATTAGAATTACCATCTAATACAATATAAATTGTATGTATATAAATTGTATGTTTGTTTATAATGGATAAGCTTAAAACTACTCAACCGATTTCAAAAAAAAAATCACCTTTAAAAAGCTACGTTATCAGTAAGTTACATTAACTATATTTAATTATCAAAAAGTTAGAGATACCTACGGAAATTTCAATAATGTAACCCAAGGTATCAAAAACTTTCCATGTAAAAGTCATTATTTGACGTGCGCTGCGAAAACTATTGTACATATAATACATATAATATATAATACATATATAATATCTATTATATCTACAATAGTTTAGACATATAATTTTGTACTAAATGTTTATGGTACTCATAATTACACACAAAGTCAGTGAGGCTATTTTCTATTATAGTGGTATAGATTAAACGCGCAGACGAAGTCGTGAACGACTTATCTCAATACCTAAAGTTTACCTGAGTAGAGAGTAGAGAGTAGAGAGTAGAGAGTAGAGAGTAGAGAGTAGAGAGTAGAGAGTAGAGAGTAGAGATTGTTTTCAAAGTGATATTTCAGACAGACATTTCGTTTTTAAGGGACAAAGAGGACATTTCACACAGCATCATCTAGCCCCAATTGTAGCATACGCTGGCTCACATCAAAAAGAAATCATATAACGGTCAAATAAAATACGGAACATCATAAGGAACATCGTGAATGCACCCTGGTACTTATGAAACGAAGACCTCATTGGGCCTTGACATAGACTTGGACACATATATTAGAAATTACGCAGAAGCTCATGAGGATAGACTTCATCATCATGTGAACGTCGAGGCAATCCAGCTTCTCGAGAATACGGATAGTGAGAAGACTCAAACGAACCAAGCATTTTCAGTTAGTGTTATGTAACAGTGATAGAAAGTTAAAATTACTTTAAAATATGTATATTCATTAAGAACACAAGAACAAAGGGTTCTCCCCTTAGCTAGAGACAGTAAGAAATGTGCTAATGGACACATTCTTAGGAATAGTTTCACTACATAGTATAAAACAAAGTCGCTACCCGCTGTCTGTCTGTCCCTATGTATGCTTAGATCTTTAAAACTACGCATTGGATTTTGATGCGGTTTTTTTTAATAGATAGAGTGATTCAAGAGGAAGGTTTTTATGTTTAATACATGCATAATTTAGTAGAGGAACACTGATAATTTTAGAGTTTTCTAAAGTGAGGTCGTAAATAAACAATTTTTTTGCGCTTACAATGCAAACGCTGGCTGAACCCTACGAGATAGATCAAAACAATGTACTACAGTATTGTACACCTTAAAAAAGTCTACAAAAAAGTCGGCGATGGTATATGTCATAGGTTATAATATTCTCTTAGACAACGTTGTACTTATATAAATACATTCTGTAGTATATTTAATATCAGCATTGCACCCGTGCGAAGCCGGGGCGGGTAAGTCGCTAGTACTTAATAAAGATAAGTCATAGTTAAATTACTCATTGGCCTACTTGGCTAGATTGTAATAATATAAAAATCGAAATATAAATAACGTGTGCGTCTCGGGACGCCCGATAGAAGTGATAACTTAAGCTAATCTAACTAGCGCTGTGGGTTAGAGTGAGAGAGGAGGAGCCTGCCTACCGCTGCCGTATGCGTGAGAGAAAGGGAAGCCAGACATGCTGGCGCCGTAACGCGTTACGTAACGAAGCGGTTTACAAGAAGTTATCACTTAAAAAATAAAAATCTAGCCCCAATGTACACAGATCTTGTTTTATGGAAACCACATGACTGATATATTTTTTTTTTTTGTACACAAATACATATTATACATAGAAACACCCACACCCGAAACTAATACTTGCAGATCATACAAACATTAATCACGCGGCATTTTAATGTCATTTATTTCACGCAAACATTAATCTTCAACTAACGTTAAGAACACCTAAAATTTAAGAATCTACCTTGAAAACCAGGCACACTTATCAAAGCACTTTAAAATAAGTTATCAATAACAAAAATTAAAACAGGCGACATCTATCAGCAGACCAAACACCACATTAACCTAATGAGGCCTCACATTAAGACGCAGGCGACATCTATTATCCAAGTGCACTAATTAGGAAAGGTGGTGCAGGTGTTAAATATATTATTTACGGTGTAAAAGGGTTCGAAAGCTTGTTAGCTGTGTAATGAGGTGCGCGATAAATTCATCCCGGGTTCAGCTCCGGGCATAAGTTTGCTTCTTTAGGAGAACAACACGAATAAACACATTTCTCTGAACACTGGTACTGATGCTAAGATCCATAAGAACCTTATATATTTCCGAACCTTCGTAAAGATAAATAAATAATGCCGGACATCTCACACAGCATCATCTGGCCCCAAAGTAAGCAGAACTTGTGTTATTTGTATTGTACCACATGACTGATAATACTACTAAATTTTTTTTGTAGGTACAGCGGATGCTAAGGTCTATAGAAATCTTGTTGGTATTTTTCTAAAGATAAATAAAGCATCATCTGGCCCCAAAGTAAGCAGAGCTTGTGTTATTGATACTACATGACTGATATACATTGTACATAAAAACACCCGAGACAAATACTTGCAGATCATACATACATTTGTCCCGTGGCGGGAATCGTGCCCACAACCTTCTGGATCTTGGTCGCAATAAGATTATTACCAAAGATGTAGGTAATAAGTAGCCAAGTGGACCACGCATATTAAAAACATTCAAAGACAGTAAAAAAATTATTAGTGGCCAGCTAGTAATGACTATTGGTTCAGCGGTTTAGCCGTGAAAACGTAACAGACAGACATACAGAGTTGCATTCGCATTTTTATTAGTAGGGATGTATATGAATAAAATAATTTTCCCAGAGGCTTTTAGCATCTTCCTCGTCTAAAATCTGAATTGAAATCAAATTATTCATGAAAGGGGTAGGCGTCTAGCTTTCAGGCGCCCAGCGCAAGTCAAATTAATTATTCAAAATGTCGCCACCGTAATAGGAACTTATAAATATACATCCTAACGTTTCCTGAATCTAGGACAGTTTAATTTTAATTATTAATAGAACTGTGATAGAAAATATCAGTGTCTAACCTACCAAAAAAAAATCTCTCTTACTAAGGCGATGAACATGAAAACTAATAAATATACCAAGAATATAAAGCTTGTAAAATAAACAGTATCTTGCTTCCCCAAAACTAAATAAAATTACCCTCAAATGTCATCGAAAGGGCGTTGGTGACGCATCACAAACCACGCAGCACACCTCAATCTGTGCCATGGCGCGCCAACGACCCAGCAAACCAGAAATGGGCCAATTAAAGCACATTGTCAAAACTTGAAACCGCAACCGCTAAAAATACAACTTGACATTTGGCGGTAATAGTAACCATTGCGGTGGGCTAAGTGCTTGTAATGGCGAGGCTTTTATGGGCCGCTTACACGTAACGAGTACAGCGGCGAGACAGTGTGCTCGACCGAGTGCTGTAGAGTATTAACACTATATTATTATTTATTGCGTTTATTTAATATATTTAAATCATAGCTCATAATTTATTGCACCTCAATCAATCTTCCTTCCGAGTTAGGCTTCTTTCCACCCAAAGGTCAGGAAGAAATTGCTACCTTAGCTATAAGATCGCTCATTGTCCATTTTTAGGTATTCTTAGTTGTACAATAAAGTGTTTTCGTTCATTCATTAATTCATTCACTATATTCATTTTCATCGTCTCGTTAAATTGGTTATCATTGGCATATCAAAATATATACCAAAGTCATCATGCCAGTCACCAAACAAGCATACGGATCCACTCATAATAAGTGGTTAACCTAACCTATGATACATGCAATACAGGAGGTATCACACGCACGTAGCCGGCACTAGACATAAGTTCTTTTATCTGTTCGTCCAGTAATGTCACTTGCTCCAGCGCCGTTCGGACTTAAACACAGTAATGCTTGCATACTTGGAGGCAGGATATATGGCACTGTGGTGGTATCCACCAAGGCGGACCATCAAAGAAGGTAGAGTTTTACCCCAAGGAAACTTTGCCAAATCAAAGCTTAGATATGCAGGTAGGTACAGTTAACAGATCATTAATAGTTGGCACTATGAATGCTAATCGGAAGCTGAACAGCTTATGAGAATTCAGAATGTGTTAAACTCAAGAAATATTTTAATATTATTTTGGATTTATTGTACTTCATGTTGATTTATGTTTATATTTATTGACTTGTTATTATGGTGGCACAAAGATGATAGCTTAAAAGATCATTATCAAATAGTGAAGGTATTGGTCGCATTATTTTAAGGTCGACAAGTGCTCGGCCGCGTGCATAAATTCCTACTCTCTCATCCTAGTATCATGTTACTGTCTCGCCACTGTACTCGTAACGTGTAATCGACCCATTATTTACAGAAATGTACCCACAGAGTAATTAATATAAAATACTAAAACGTAAAACAGTTGAGCTTTCTGAGGACCGTTTAATACGATCTATAGATAGCTCAAATTATCCAGATCACTGTCTGGAGAAAGCAGACTTTCCTAAATACTGGCGGCATTGTGTCGTTGAATGGCTCAGCCAAATTAAGTTGCTCAAGCAAAACCAGGAGTTAAAAATATACAAAAAATGTAATATGATTATGAATTATTTTGTGGTAAACTAAGTGTAATTTGTGTAAATCAGTGACATTAGCACAGGATCTTCGCTCTGCGCGCGCTGATTGGCTGAATTGTTATCGTGCGCACGCGCTCCTTTTGTGCTAGGAATTGGAGTAATTGAGAACGATTTCGCTCAGACAATGGACGTTTGAACCTTTTTGTTTTTTGAACTTTGACATTTTGATTGTAAGCGATTACCCACAGTATAAGATAGGCGGTATAGTTAGAGCTATCAAAAGTTTAAAATAAATTTTGAAAAACTTTCATGTTAATAATTAAATGTTCAAAGAATACGTTTTAAAAGGTTGCCATTTCAAGTACATCGACACGTTCCCACGGTAGACAATACAAGAAAACCGAAAAAGCAATATCAATGGAATAGATCACGTACCAGGGCCGCATAAGCAAGAGGCAGGTGTGTTACACATGAGGCGGAATGCGGTAAATTTTCCGGATGCCTTCCCAATGATTTCCTCCGAGACCGCCGGCCCAGATACAGGATTTCGATACGATAACGCTCTTCTCAATTTCTGCTCGCCTGGTAGCCACGCCCCGCTCCATTTAATATGTATGTAGTATAGTTGGGTATTTTTTTCTTTATATCGAAATCCCTAGGGATCTCATCTTGGGGTATCAATCGACGATATTGCTGTGACGTATCTTGACAATAATCTTGGCCTTGTTACTTTGAGATTGGATGGGTTTCTTCGGATAAATAGCTTATTAGGTTAAGTTATTCGACCGAAAATTACTTCTAGCCGCTTTAGTATCTCAATTTATAAGAAGCCAGCTGATTTTATAAACGAAAACCACGCCAACTAAAAGGTTCAACATTCACAGACAATTACAGAAGTATTTCAATAAACAACACATGTTTTAAACCAACAACGTTTAATTTGTTTCGACCATTTAAACCACTCTAACGTGGTCCATTCTGCACTCACGGCCCGACTGGCTATTACCACGTCATTGTCTGCGATGCCAGCGCCACGCCTCGATTACGGGAATTGCAGGAATTACAGCGATTGAGACTATTACGCGATTACAACGATTACTGTACCCCATCACTATAAGATTTTTTACTTGCTGGAGAAATTTTAATTTTGAATTAAGAATGCATTCTTTCATTTCATTTTCTTTTTTTATCTATTGCAGTGTAGAACCTATTTTATTATTAACATAAAGGTTAGTCGCCGTCTTGAATTTTGTAATCTCGTAATACCGTATGTAATAGAAAGCAATGGTATTACAAAAATAATAATTATAATCCTCTAAAACGAATCCTCCCATTTCTTGATGTAAAATCAGCCAGTACCAGCCCATGTTCTCAACATACTAATTACACCAGCATATAAGTACTTAGGTACTTATTTATGAACAGTATCTAATGCTATGTAATTTACGTCCAATTAGGCTTGCATTACATGTCATAAGGCAGTTATGTGCCGGATGTATTAGATTTTATTGCCGTTATTACTATGATGTCAACTTTGATGCTTCGCAATTTCCTGAGACCTTTCGGGTTTTTAAATTGTAACTCCAATAATGTTAATATATTTTTGTTTTAACATAAACCTAGCCTAGATCAGCCACCAGTGCTGCCACCTATTCTTCTATTTGAAAAAGGATTGATATTGTTCCAAATTTGAAATAACGTGTCGGAAAAGCTTTCTATAAAATAAATTTCATAATTGCTATTGTTGCTACCATAAAATACCAGAGCTCCCTTAAAAATACATTATGTTATGTAAATTAAAGGTAATAATATGATACGAGTATATTATTATTAAAAACATTTCGATACCACTTTATTAAAATATCTGCATGTTTGTTTGATTGACAGCCAAAGATATATTGGCCATTCAAGCCCTATTCTGATACACGTGCTAATTTCGAACATAAAGTGACATCTATCACCTGTCAAGTGTCAAAACAACGGCAATTCACTTCTGCAATATAAACTTTATTTCTATCGTCTTAGGGCTGACTTGTTTGTCGCAGTCGTAAACTCAACAAGTGAACATAGGTCTGTTTATGACATCATAAAAGTCTGACGTCTCACTAATACGTCATAAAAGCTGAATTGTCAGTGAATCCGTGAATCAAGCTCTGACGAGATGTTATGGGGGCTTCATGGGCTCTTCTTGGTTTATAGGTCATACTCTTTATTTGGTTAATAACCGTAAAAATAGTAACAGAAAAACCACCTGTTGGGGTGCGGTTTATGAGTCTGCGTTTATGTAGTCGTAAGATTCATGATTCTGAATTTACGCATTTGTTTATTTTGGTATTGTTTTCCTTTATTTTGTAAGTTGCGGCATGACATGACATTGACATTTGGGCGCAAATATGATCCAGACAAGTTCAACAGTTCACTTCTTTCTACCAACAGGTTTAATAAGGATTTTTATTCGGTGACAAAGACAGAACCAGTGGTTTGAGTGGATTCTCTTTAGTCGATTGTTATTAATGAGTTATGAAAACGATTGTGGTAGAACATCCAATCAAGCGTTAGGGTCTGGCTTTCGATTAGGTCCGGACAGGAATAAACCGTTACAACTCAAAACGCTCCCTGTGACACGGGTCAAACTGTCAAAGTCAAAATAATAAATTCGAGATCCTATGTCCCCATATTCCGGCGAGCACCCATTAATCCCACTACAAGTTTACCAATAGAGAAAATAGTAATTTACCAGGAGAGCATAACTAGGAGGTAGTTGCCGCTCCCGCGTGGCGCATTACGCCCAAGACGGGTCTGGTCATTAGGCGGCGATATTAGCTATTAGCCGCCCGCCCTGCAGCATAAGTTAGAGGTAGGGTTGCTCTGCCATTTGTCTTGTAACGGCGAGGTAATTACTGCAGGTGCGACAATGGATGTATCACCTTTTTGGTGTGACGTTGGCAGAATCGACATAACTTGTGCTGCCATTACAAATTAAGGCAAAGGAGGGATTGAGTATTCTACCATAGCCATACCTACTTGTCATCGATCTATGGTATCAGTGAGGAAAAATATAGGTTTAACACAGAATTATCAGCTTCAAAGTAATCTGAATAATATAACAATTTGAGAGTAAAAAAAACATGTGTGCAATTCACACGTGTTAGAAGTAAAACCTTCAAAAATTTTGGCTTAAAGATAATGAGACGAATAAGAATATAAGAAACACTGTATAATGTTTTCTATCTCATTTTCTCCAACGTAAAATCTTATGAAATTATGTGTCAGTCTCTTTTTTCTGTCGCTTTTTCGTTTCATCGACTTTCAAATCACAACGATGCTAAAGAAGTTTTCACTTCAAAAATTACCGTCTAAAAGATTGACTCGCACAAAGTTCAACAGAAACTGAGAGCTTAAATTCCTTATCCGGAGCTGACCAAATTACACATGAGTTTTAAAAATGCCGTAAATCATTCTAAAATTATTCGGGTTGGCGCCTCGTCCACCCACCGAAGCCGACAACAACAGCAACATGTCACTTGTCAAAACATAAAACGTTCCATAACACGCAGTTTTACGTCCTAACTTTAACAGCCGATACTATTACAAAGGAATCACTGTTTTCACAAACCGAATAATTTATGACGCATAAAAATACCTATTTATAATTGATGGATATTGTTAACTACCGGAGTCCGTGATATATGCGTACTTTGGTTAATCTCTTTGTATTTATATAAGGTTTTTATAGTTATTTTTTTCCATCTTCCACGACGCTTAACGTCAGAATTTAAGATGTATAAATCTACTGCATCTAACGAAACCTTTGAAACGAATTTATATCGAAATTATTACTGTTTATAAAAGGTTTTATCGTGATAGTACCTAATCTTGTTTTATAACGAAACACTTTATGTCTCTATCACAATAAAAGTAGAATACGGAAATAGAAAGAGCCTAGTGCTTTTTAAATCCAGATATCAGAATGGCAGGCAAGTTTTTGTGAAATGCATTTGGCATATTTAGCGCGGATGTTTTGACAGTGCGGATTTAAAATAAGAACGCGACCATCACGAGCTCTTTGTTATTGCTGACAATTTTCATTAAGCTTCATCAATCCAAAACCAACATTATTTAAAAAAAAATTGTGTTAAAAATCTGTTATAGATTAAGAGAATGCTATATATGAATTTATGTTTACAAAAATTTAACCATAATACTTAAGAAAAAAAAACGTAAAAGTTTTTCGTCATCTACAAGTTACAAAACAGTCCCATAAAATAATAAAGCAATCAAGTATAGCAATTAAACATCGGGACACGACTTCTAAGAAATCACATAGCATTCCGATGGTTATCTGTGCCCATATACGTATCAGGGTAGCAGTACCAGGGCCCGGTACCAGGGCCCCAGGTCCGCGAGCTCCGAGAACAATGTGTTGTCGCAATTTGCAAGCGCGGCGAGCATCACCATAAAAGGCTTAGCAGTTGTAAGCCTAGATCGGGCTTACATATGATTTACATTCATTTTGAGGTTGTTGAAGCTACGAACTTAGGAGCTAAGAATATTCGTATGCCATTGTAATCATATACCTATTGGCAGAATTCATCTAAAACTGACAATATTAGAAGAGCCAAGACACAATCAATCGAAAAATCTAAACCTTTTTGGTGTGTGTTTTTGCTGAAACAGGGATTCGATTTTTGAATCGTGTTCCATTTTAGAATTTGACTAAAGTAAAGTGGGTTGACTTGACCAAGTTGCCCGTGTCGGATTAATTATTTCTACGCAAAAATAAATATGATAGTAAATAAAGTAAATAATAGGGATACTATAAAAGTATCTCTGTTAGTAAATATGTACTTTTTAATGGAGTATATAATGTTTATATCATTATTTACCACATTACACTTAGTCGGAAACATTGTAAGATTGATTTTCCTTGTATTTAAAATTCTATTTTCCTTGTAGGTATAATGTATTTAAATGGTGTAATTTGCGGTAGACTCAATGCTACCGTACAAACAAATGTACAGGGGTTGGATAGGGCTGGTCGCCTTCGGCACCGTAGGGATGGGACACGACTGTTGCGATACGCAAATCGTAATGTTGGGTTTGTACAAAAATATCTCTACAAATGTAGAATCAAAACTTTTCACGTGTCAATGGTTTTTTATCTGACGTGACTTTAATGTTTGATTTTTAAGTACATACGTTATCTCATAAATTTGTAAAAATACAACTAGAATTAAGTTTTAAGGAGGCGGTAAAATAATTCACGATTTTTTGTGTGTTAGGTTGGTATTGGTACCCCATCACTAGTGTCAGCCTCGGGCGCCGGCATCGGTCGCTATGTCAGATAGCGGAGCCCCACCACAGATAATACACCTGCTTATTAACTGAACCATTTGAAATTGTTTTAATGAAATCAACATTATATACCTATAATAAGTAATTATATATATCTAAAACTCCTATGTATTTAATAACCACGTAGATACTGACTTATTTAAGTAAGCTAGTTTTATTTTAAAATATTGCAAGACAAATTCATCAATGACTGGTCACACTGCTCAATTGGTAGCAGTTCTGCTTTCTGCATTGTAGGTTGACTTTTCTTTCCCCCCACAAACAAAAACTAGTTTAATAAGCATTTATGTTTGTTCTGTGTCTGAGTGTTATAAAGTATCATAAGTATGTATTTAAAAATAAATAATTATTTTATCAGTCATGTGGTCACCTTAGGACAAGCTATGCTTAGTTTGGAGCTAGAGTTATTATGTATATTCTCCACCAATAATAAGTATTATGTAGAATTTAGTAAAAGAAAAATGACAAGGAAAATGCACATAATTATTTGAATTCGGAAAGTGCACAAAGCATTTGACCCCTTTCCGTTTCCACGCCGTCGACGCGTCATCATTTTTCACAGCTCCTCCATTTATTTTATCTGCGCGCCGCACGCCCGTCCGCGATAGCGCTGCTTCGCTTCAACATCAGCTGCTGAGACGCAAAGATTTATGAACGCACCCGTTCCGCTACAATCCTTTTTTGTATTCGACAATTTGAATTAGAACTTTTGAATTTGGAATGTCTGTTTGTCAATTTCGTTTTGTTTTAGAAGCATTCTCGCTTTGGTAAAAAGTTCATTGGTGCGCTTTTATGCTTTGCCAGGAAAAAGTTTTTATTAATATTAGGAAACAAGTCATTTAATTAAAGAAGGTATCTTAGTAATAAGTATAACATAAGCCTTCGGTAATGCGTTGTACACTCGGTGGTCTTGTGATGTACAATTTATACGTAGATAGATGAGTTCTTATAATAATTGTATCCGTTTCATATAGAGAAGCAATTAGTTTAATTAAACATTCTATTCAAACGAGCATTTTAAAACTTCACTTACTAGTGATGTTTTTTTACTTCAGTTATATTAGATACGTTGGTACCTACGTCATGTACATAGGCACTATATAGATTAGGTAGATTAGGCAAAAGAGGGTAGGTGGATACTGAAAAGGGAAAATGAAAGAATGAGTGAATATTCGGATAGTCAGCAAATAAGTAACAAATTCAGCTGAACTCAACATTTCCCTATCTCATTTTCCATTTGACAAACATCATTACATCTTCCTGTGTCGCCCCCTGACGGCAATTTTCGAGATTCGGGTGCGTTCGGGCGCACTCGCTTGCTTCCGGAGTTTGATATTATAATTCCAATTTTGAATCATAAAATCTTTTTGTAATTTTTTGGCAGTTTGTATAATTTGAATAATACTTTGCTAAATTAACAAAGTCGGTTTTTTTAACATACTCTATTAAAACCTTGATCTTTTTAAATTTTGACGTTCTATATGTCACAAGAATCTAAAACGGATCAATTGTTGGTATGTGATCACAAAAATACAAACAGTTTATGAGAAAACACTCTTCCTAGACAATTAATCATTCCCCTCCCCTCCCGGTCAAACGTCTACGTACTATTTTCATTACACCCGGCTGTGTACGAGGAATGCTCGATATTTGGATTGTTTTCGCGCTCGTGCAATGTTTGTTCTGACTTGCGTAGTACGAAAACATTTTGCGAGCTCGTTTCCGGTTGGTTCTTATTCAAACACCAACCACACAATAACAAGAAGAAACGTTCTGAATTCAAAAACATATTCTCTTTAAAAATAAAAACATTCGATTTGGCGCCGACTTGATTTGAAAAATATAACTCCATCTAGAAGGTCTAGCTGAGTAAATTTAAAAAAACTCCCGCATGTTTTCTTGTGTGGGCTCCACAGCGAGGTCCCAGTGATAAAACTCCCATTTCCCGCCTGTAATCGAAGCTTGAATTCCAACCCGCGATGCTATCGGGGAAAGCATCGCATCGCATTGCCGTGATCTTACGATTGCGGTGCCTATAGGTTTTGGTTTCGCCTATTTTATTATCTTATGAGAAAATAATTTACTTATTTAGGCGCACATAAAAATAATGATGTGTTTCAGCAAAATAGAATCAATATTAAGCACAGAAACAAGTTATACATCCCTAACTTCGAATGGAAAAGTAAATAAGTCCTCTATGGGGAACACGGGTGAACTTCTATAATAATCTTCCTGAAAATGTAACAAAACTACCTATTAAGAAATTTAAAGCTTACTTAACGGGTAGTCTTGTAAAGAAATTAATTATCGTTTTTCGTAGTTTAGGTAGTTATAAGATGGATCACGTAAAAAAGCGCTAGGACCAGGACGTGTTTCTTGTCAGTTCTTCTCGGGCTTGGGTTGTTAGGAATTGGCATCTAAATTCACTTAGTATGTAAACGTTTTAACGTGATAACGTTTTAAAGTTATGCTTGTGGTTGTATTGAATAAAAACATTTGAAGTTGAATTTGGTGCCAATATAAGTGTTACGTCACTGTTTATTCACTAATTCATGATTATATTATTTCAGTAACTTCACTCGCAATGTTTATTTAAAACCAACCTAGAACAACGTAATGGAGTCATCAATATAATTACTGAAATCCTAAACCAATGAACAGAACCCCACTAATCCACTTCGAACCATTAAACAGCCAAATCAATTCAAATCGCATCAAAGCTACCATCTAATTAATTTACCGCCAAAATATGCAAAACTATGCCCCTCTAAACTGCTGTCATTTCTGCCAAAAACAAGTTTAGAATGTTTAGAACGATCAAATGTAATTGAACATCAAATTTCAATTATATAGCATCGAATTGGCTATCAAATTGGTATATCTATTGGTCTATTGGTAATAGACTACTCAAATTATGTTAATATAATATCCGATTCCGATAATGTTCAACATTAACTGCTCAAATGACTTGTCAAAATACTATGGTTTTTTTAATATACATTTACAGAGATCATATTCTAAAATAGGCCATCAAATAAAGCGGGCATAAAACAAATTACTAAATTAATTTGTCATTCATCACAATATGCAAAACTAAAGCCTTCCACAAGCTTAGAATTACAAGAAAAACAATTACCCCTTATAGCGCTATAACAATTCACCTCTCGCTCATAAAGACGGGGTTTCCCCTTACACTCGTCAAAATAATTCATTTTAATTTTCTTTATGGTCTAGTAAACCTTTATTTTACGGCGGTACTAGCCGAGATAACTCGGGGAGTCCCTTAAAGGCCTTTAGACAGAGGATCTTTACCGCCCCGGTGCTGCGGATAAGCGGGAAAATGGGGGAAAGGTTAACGTGTTTTTGAGAATTCTTTTTTTAAATTCGCTCATTCGAAAATTGAACTTCACTATAAAATATTTTAAGTGTATATTTTTAATTCATATGGGAAATGTGAACGTGTTTTATGAGAATTCTTTTTTCAAATTCTTCATTCGAAATTGATGTTTTTAAAAAGTTGTAAGCCGTGTCTTATTTTATAAATACACAATAGTTCGTAAAGGTTTGTAGTTAATTAGGTTTTGTGGTGTAGAGAAAGATTCTTATTTCAAACTACACGTTGATTTATAGGTCATAAATCAAGCAAAGCAGTAGTGAAGGGCGTTTTTTTTCCAACAAAATATTTACAAAAGAAAATAATTTTACTTTTGCATTGTATTTAGACAACTACGTCCGGTTTTTAAATAATGATGATAGAAAAACTGTACAGAACGCATTTTAAGTACCTATGTGCTTACTTATCTAGTAAAATATAATTAAAAAGCGGCACGTTATAAGAGAACTCCTTAGCACCAACCTATACAGATCTCAAGAAATTCTTCCCTTGTAAATATTAATTATAATTAAAAGGGCTTTTTGTGTGAATAAATTACGAGCTTCTTTGTGATGTTAATTGAATTTTTCCGTCTTTGTTTAAGTGCGTTTCGTTGTTGCTGCGATTGTATTAATAAGATGTTTTTGAGATTGTTTTATTGAAGTAAAGATACTAGGGGCATGTTTTAATGTTTTAATGCTGGTTTTTCATTACTTTCGATATAATTTTCAATCATAAATAAAATTATGTTTTAGTAAGTTTTTCTTTTTATGACAAAATAAAAAACAACTCAAAAATATTTCACGTATGAGAGTTCAGTTAAATTTTGACTAGAAGCCAATAAGTAATATTTTGATAATCTGTACCTATCTTAGTAATTCCAAAAAAGCGCGGGAATTCACAATATTTTTAGTATGGGATTTAGTCCCATAAAAAAGCTTTCCTTGTCCATACCAGGGCGTGTGAAACAAGGAGTTCGAATGATCCCCGGACACTTAGCGACGTATTAACCGACCTCCTCGCGCCTTTTACGACCCTGGTAATGTCGCCTCCGCCCCTAGAGAACCTGCCCTTAAATGTGGAAAACTGGGGAAATGTCCAGATTTCTAAATTCACTTATTGAAAAAACTATATAAGACATTATTTTGATCCAAAGTGTGTGTAATGAGTTTATTTTATATACAGTTATCATGCTAATAAGCAAAAGTATATGGAAATAAAATTTGCCTTATTTTTGTTTATCTTTTTTTATACTTAATGCGTTTATATTTTTATTTCAATTTATATACAACACGCTATAAAAAAGTTTCTTGAAACAGTTAAGATAGCTATTACCTAGACATATCTGTAAATCTGTAGAGTCGTAAAAGATTTATATATATGCTAAAACCCGTTATCTAAAAAGCAACCACCGTCTTATAACGGAAGTAATATGTCATTTAAACTTTAAAATATATGTGCAGGTAGATCAGAGATAGGACGGAGTAATATGTGCTCATATTCAACAATCGAGGTTCGTAGTTAACGTTTGTTTTAATTAATGAATTAACTAACGTTTTAGTTTTGGTTGTAATATGTTTCACAAAATCAAATGTATTCTAATAGATTATTTCGGTCAGCGAAGCGGCCATGTTGTATGACAATGCTGCCATAATGTTCTGGACACGCTTCCAGACGTGACGACGACGATCGGGACCAATTGGATTATAACGATAATTTTTCATAATAAATAGGCTAGTTTTCAATATGTAGGCTATGTAGGTTAATTTACTTATTAGCGAAATATCGTTTTTAACGAGCCTCAAATCTGAAGATTACCTAATACACTCGTGAGCTTTTCTGGTCTCCTGGTAGTTAGATATTTACTCCGTTATTTTAGGTTCGCTTTTTACCGGCTACTGACAGCTTAACTGCCGTTTGAAATAAAGCTTATAAATTTTACTTCAAACGAAACAATAAAAGTACAAGCAGTTTTATTTAAAAATAATTTAAGACGTTTGTAGGTAAATAATCGGTTTATAGCGATTACGCGCACAAAAGCTCCCAATGTGTTTTCAATCGATTCAAATGTAGAGCAAGTCAGCTATTTATATAAAAAACTTCCTTTAAATACACATCAATCTACAAAATATTTAAAATCACTATCTATCCTTATCTGTATAAATCTTCCGTGCGTGTGTTTGAAATTAAATTCCTCATAAACGGCTGAACCGATTTTGATGTATTTTTTGTGAATGTTCAAGTGGATTCGAGAATGGTTTAGATTTACCATTAGATACATTTTTTGTTTTTTTTTTAAACGTGAAAACGAGATCGCGAATTGGACTGCTAGTATTCTATATAATCTAAACAAGAAAGGAAATTTTCAATCTTTATTTTTAAATCTTATTTGTTTTTTTTTATGTTTAAAAAAAATAACGTTCCCCTCCACAATATAAGCCCGTAAGTTTCCGCTTTTGCCGCGAAGTCGTTCGTATGATGGCACATTCGCCTGAGGAGCACTAAACAGACTGTACGAAATGGAAAATGCCCTGGTTTTACAATATGGGGCTCGTAACGCCATGGGGATCATGCTTGTAGGGATTTGAATACGCATTCATGATTGTTTGAACGAGTTCTGTTTCGCGCCCAGTATATTTTTGAATTTCGAATGTTTTGAATTCGATGTTCGAAATGAAGGGGAACACGAGGTTGGTCTCAAACTCGACGTTTAAATTTGAGGTATATTTTTAATTTAATAAAAATAAACGATTTATACTTCCTTAGGGATTTGAATGTGTAAGAGAAATAAAAACGAGATGTGAAAACAAAAATATAATGCTGTAATGCTTGGTAGACACTTCCTCTTTTTTTAGATTTATTTGTTTTCACACTACCGAACCAGCTAACAAGCATACGGCCCACCTAATTAAGTGGTTACCGTAACCGCTTGCAATACTAGTAGGTATCACATGTTGCTTTAGACATAAGTTCTTGACTATTCGCCCAATAATATGCCAAATGCACAAAAGGAGCTCTTTAATTTTTTCAACATATTAGTTTAAAATGACCAACACGGTATGAAGAAGAAGCCCAGTAATGCCTCTAGTTCAAATGCCTTCGAAGCTAGACACCCGATTCGGGTCAAGATATCAGTGGAATGTAATTCATAATTCATAATTCATTTATTGTGGAACATAGGTATAATACAGGTTTTATTATTTGGTAAGTTCGCTATGCTACCATTTGATAAATGGTGTACAATATTAACAATGTGAGACATTTTTAAAAAAATAACTAGGTAACATCATAATAATTCAATATACACGTCACTTAGGAATATTACATAATTAAATTTATGTCATTTTATTAATTCAGATAGATGTAGAGTATCAGTGGAGTGAGTACAGGTTCAAAATCAAATTTACCTAAATGCCTATAAATCTTATTATCTCTAGAATACATCACCTTTCCCAGCCTCACACAACCCTAACCAATTATGCATCAAATTCTTATCAGATCTAATAATAGCTTTTGAAACATGGATACTATTGACCTCTGTTTCTAAATTTAAGCTCGCAGTTAAAACCAACTGTAAAATCAAAGTCAAAAGATACTTTATTCAATACAATCACAAGGATCACTTTGAAACGTCTGACATACTAGGTGAATTTAGGTGGAAATTCCTCCTAACCGAAGCCCGAGAAGAACCGGCAAGAAACTCGTTCTGGTCCTAGCGCTTTTTTGCATGATCCATCTTATAATTACCTTAACTACGAAATACTAATACAAGAGAGTTTATACATTTCTAGTGTGTCGGTCAACTGTCTGACGGCAGAGCGACATGAGGCCATACATTCTTATCAATAATATAGTCATTTATATTTATTATTCGCTTTCTTTAAGACTACACTTTATTGATGCTTTAAATTTCTTAATAAACAAGCTTCGCATACTATCATTTTATTTTCCGGTTTTATTTTCCTTTTATTGTTTAAAAATTTCCACTAATTTCTTCATTACAAGTTTTATAAATTAGTTGGAGACTTCGCATTGTCGTACAATTATTTAGTAGGTAATATTATAATGTAGTTAAGTTTGTTTTTCTAAATAAAATAACATATACTAAGAAATTAATTTAAAGCATACCTGTTAACTTTTGTTTTTTTTAATGTTTATTTATTGATCTATATTGTGATTGATGGACTGAATAAATGTTTTTTTATCCATGTATCTAATGCGTGGACACTGGTTAAAGGCATAATATCAAATACTCACTGATAAGCAATCTTGCTATAGAGTCCTACCTCCAGGTTAATTTCAAAGATAAACAAAATATCGTAAAAAGAAAACAGCTGTCGCTGTTTTCCACGCGACAAATTTTATGAACTAATCAACTTCTATCTCAGCATTAAGTTTAAATCTGCCTCAAAGATCACGAAACGGGCAACAAAACAAAAATCCAGGGGTATTAAACCTAAGTGTCGTTCGCAAGTTGTTTTACGGTCGTCAGGGCTCGTAAACCTTGGGCCCGGCGCATCAGTGATTCCTGATGGTCTATTTGAGAGTTTCGCCCGTTTCAGGGCCTAGCGAGGCTTGGGGCCCGTTATCGGCCCATCTTGAGTGTCGCGGCCCAATCGCACAGTTTTGAGCGGGAAAAGTGTTTTGAGTGGGATGTAAAGGAGTTGTAGATAGCTTGAATAAATTAGCTTCTAAAATAGTAGGTTGCAGGGAGCTTTTGAGGAAACCTTTTTGAGAAAAGATCCCCCTAGTTGAACTCGTTATTTTGGCGGAAGATAGCAATTTTTGGTGTTATAAATGACCGACAGTAGTCATAATAATATGATATCTTGAAATTTAGTAAAATGTAACTTTTGGCCAGACGTAGATCAAGATAAAAGTATCAAAGCAATTTATACTCTCTAAACTTCAGAAAACATTGCTGTTAAATAGAAAATATATAAACCAACCCTTCTCAAGATTAAATAACAACAACACACCCAATTCCTTAAAACACCCCCTTTTGTAATAAAACCCTACTTGTCCGTAATGACATTACGTTCACCTGTGACACGAGTTCCGTTTTGCAATTTTATTACGGTACCCTAAAATGCCGGATGCAACGATACTCCTTGTGTTTTCGAAATGGTGTTTTGACTAGTGTTTCCGAATAGGTCGTGGGTTCGAGTCTCAAAAGCGACATGTGCTTTCGCGAGGTGCACTGCAACCTCACCAAAGTTTAATAATAATGAAACAACCTCGACCTCTGTGGTGCAGGCCATGGTCCGGCTAAGACGCAGAAGGTTGCGGGTTCGATTCCTGTCCCGCGACAAATGTTTGTATGATCTGCAAGTATTTGTTGGGTCAGAGTGTTTCTATGTATTATATGTACTCGCATGTTTTTACAAAAACAAAGTATATAGGTATGTGTATATCAGTCATATGGTACACATAACACAAGCTCTGCTTACTTTGGGGCCAGATGATGCTGCGTGAAATGACCGGCATTATTGTTATTATTATTAATATCATATATTTTTTTAATATACATCTGGTACACTGAAATACTTAGGTCACTACATCATAATTTTCCTATAAAATATCAAGATAGTATCTGCTGGTGACTCTTTTCCCCGCACAAGTACTAAAATGTCCATATAGTGGGATTACAAGGACTCGCTACGGACTAAAATATGAATATATATTGATTATTTTACAGATAAAGCAGCAGATATTTATATATCTAATGTAAATGTGATTTATTTGTTTGATCAAATGTCACTTTTACCGTCTTTTACGTAGAGAACGTCATTATTTATTCCTAATAGTCATGCTAGGGGTTAGAATTTTAGAACAATCTTAAATCGAGAATCTGTCAATTATTATTAAGTGGCTCCTGCCTGCGGCTTCGCACGCGTGGTACCTACACAAAAAGTAGCCTATGTCCTTTTTCAAGGTCCCATCTATCTCTATACCAAAATTAATCAAAATCGGTTCAGCGGTTTAGGTGTGAAAACGTAACAAACAAACAGACAAACAGAGTTACATTCACATTTATAATATTAGTATAGATAATTGTGCATTCAAGAACTATCAAAAAAATTATTCAAGCCCCAGGCAATGATAATAAACTTCAGTCATTTTTTTCGCTCTTTTAGAAACTCGAATTTTGATTCTCATTATTTCAAATAAGGAACATCATCAAACGGTATCAAATTGTGGTTTTAACTGGTTTAACTTTCTGCAATACGGGCCCAGGTTTGGTTATACTTGGCAGGTATGATATACCTACAGGTATGTACACAGTAGGTATAGTGTAGGAGTCAGTGTCGCGACCGCAGCTTAACGGCTTAGAAGCTTCCAGTTGATTAGTAGTCTGTACTCGGCCGGCTAATGCATTGGTTATTATCTAACTATGATACGAACGTCCGTACAGTCAATACTGGGGCCGAGTTTGATTTATGCCAGAGAAATTCATAGAATTATAGGTGGTACTGTAGCTCTTGCCGTTTGTGGGTTCGAACCCTGTGGAGTCATTATCATCATTAGCCATAGTTCATCTGTTGAAGATGATTTATTTAGATCAGTCAAGTTACAGAGATTTGTAATTGAAAACTTTCGTTCATAGATCCACTCCAACAAGCTGAGGTGGGTGAAGTTTCCAATCCACTAACGCCACTCTTCCTAAGATTCTGTTTGATAGCGCAGGCCTTCCCAGGTACCCACACTAACCTCTCGACCTCGCCGACATGATCCGCAGGAAACGAATCAGTACATGCGGTGTCGGTTCAGTTGCAGGTGCATAACGGCTGGCACCGAGCCGAGTTTGTTTCATGTTTTCCTTCTCTTTTGCTAGCTCTTCTGTTAGTCAGCAGGGGGACTAACCCCCAATAATTTGAAGACTATCGCAGTCGTCTCCATCATCAGTCTCCAAGGAGCACTCATCTGGGATTAGTTCCATGTAGAAATCCTCACTCGAAGTGTTATTTCGAACCAGAGGAGTAGCATTTTTGATATTTAATACACCTACGCAGCGCAATGCCAGTGCTTGCAAATTAAGAAAAAAAATATGATAATTGGATTTTACAGTCGTAAAGTTTGGGTACAATAGGAGCCTCTGAGGATCCTTTCATCACACTGGTTTGGAATAAGACACACGATAAGAAGAGTAATACGCGAATGGGTGACTGTATAAAACGTTCTTGGATAGTTTCAGCATTTATTGGGATCGGTTTAAAACTCAATGTTTTAATCACCTAGAACTACATTTTGGAACTGGCAACAAGCCTCAAATTCAATTCTCGTATCTGAATACATAATCTGAGTTTCGGAACCGGCTCTAACGATTTTCATGAAGTTTATTATGCCGCGGTTTCGTAATAAATCGATCTAGCTAGGTTTAATTTTTATCAAACGTCGTTTTATCCGTGTTTTATACCGAGCTAAGCTTGCTCATCCAGGTACTTGTATTTTACAGTAAAACTATTTCTTATGAGCGAAAATTGCAATATACATTATTGTGATTTTCGTATGGATCTCTAATATTTTTGAAAAAACAATACATCCTATTTTACTCGCTGATAAAAAAGCTTTCTATGGGTGAAAGAATTTTTTTAATCGGTTAAGTAGTTTTTGATTTTATCCATTAGAAACAATACAAAATAAAAAATCGTTTCTCTTTATAATATTGTAGTGTAGATATGTAACTACAAATACTGTCGTTTGTTTGTCCAATATACAATATAACAACAAGATTGCAATAACTATTATATTCTAAACATGGCTCTGTAGGCATAAGCAACATTGTTAGGCATCCTAAAACTATGTTGTCTATGGACGTTAAAATATTTATTGAGATAGTCACGTCACTTCAATCAAGCATGCAGGATCTTCTCACCCAGTGACAACTGTGGCCCATAGGCCATAATTAGAGATTTTTTAAGGAGCCATATATTTATTAATAATAAAAGTGTCTCAGGGCTCTACACAGTAGAGTTCTAAGACAGCGAGACGGCGCCGTGGCAGACCCAAAAAGAGATGGCGAGATGATCTCGACAACTTTGACAGAGCTTAGGTCAAATTTGAAATCGAGATGACTGAAGAGAACAAGAGGCCTTTACCCAGTAATACAGTAGGACACAATGGGCTAATCTTAATCGTAATAATAATATACCTATGTTTATTATATCGCAAAAACGGTGTACAACCGTAGATGCTACAATTCTTATGAAAGTTCCTGTTTTACAAGTGTGTGTTACCTGAGATAGGTTAGACTAGCCAAGAAACTAACAGTGGTATTACCTAGGCCTATATTTAAGAAAAAACATTTACCTACACTTTATACCTTTATCCATAGGCTTTCACTCAGAACTGTCTTAAAATCCTTAGTTTTAAGTAAAAGTTAACGTTAAATATATTCTTATTTAAAACAGTCACTGGGATCAGTTTGAAACGTTTGATCGTTTGAAACGATCTAAATTGCAGTTTGAATCTAGAATACAAGCATCAATAGTTTCAGTCTTCTTGTGAATTTCATAAAACTCCACGAGCCAATCCAATTGTGATTGGTCCGTAAGTAAAATAGTATAAATATTCGCGTCCATAGCTACCCTGCTAGGTTTATCACCACTATAATATCCAATATCGGAGTCCAATTGTTCTATTCTCGGTATCAACAGTAATCGATATTGGAGATTGGATCGAGAAATTTGGATAATGGGTTTCTATAGCCACTAGAGTAGTGCCTACTTGCTTTGTTATATTCTGCACAGCTGAGGGATAATAGGTAATATTGTTGTACTGTCATGTCAAAATAAATTTATCACGCACAGGCTTTCAAAGACATTAAGTACTAACCACTGGTCAGGACCTAAATAAGTCCAAAACCATCTAGCTAGGTTAATAAAATAAACTATAGGGATGATTTGGCTACGAATTGTAAAGACCCTTGAAGGACAGCAGGATCTACAACACAAGTCTCCATGACTTAGTGTAGGTTCTGTCTGAACATGATGTACTGAAACAAGCCATCGCCAATATTTTAAGAACAAACCATACAAAACCTGTTATGAATATGAATAAAATGAAAATTAAATAAACTATTATTATTATTATTTGGTATCTTAATATCCTAATAATAATAATAAACTTTATTTGGAACAGATAACAAGAGGTACATGAACATTGAGAGTCGATGACATCTGCAGAAGTGTAAAACTGTGTCGCAGACATCAACGCCCTCCTCCGAGAAAATATACATTGACAACATGTAGTTAGGTAAAGTAGGGAGGAGAGGGTGTGTTTGTGTAAGTGTGTGTGTGTGTGGGTGTGTTTGTTAACGTGTGTGTGTGTGTGTGTGTGTGTGTGTGTGTGTTGATGTGTGTGGATGTGTGTGTATGCGTTCGTGTTCATGTGAACACGAGCTTGTATTATGGGTACCACATGATGTTATATGAGGTGAGCATGAAGACACAGAAAAACACCCAGACCCGAGACAAATACTCGTAACACAAGCTCATGTTCATGCTTAGCTCATGTAACATCATGTACCCATAACACAAGCTCTGCTTACTTTGGGACCAGATTATGCTGTGTGAAATGTCCGGCATTATTATTATTATAATAGTACATTGAAGAAACAAAAACATGTAGATCATACAAACATAATCCCGCAGCAGGAATCGAACCCGCAACCTTTGTATTACTACTATTGCGGGGGATACTGGACTATCCATTCTATAATTATTACATGCTAATAAAAAAATTACGTCGAGTAATTTTTGCCTTATTATTAATTGATATTATAATGACAAGGACAGGCTAGGCTATACATTAAAGCCACATTAGCTAATAGTGTGCTTATGAGATAAATCGTGAGTAAACTGCAGCGTAGGTCTCGTTCAATATTGAATGTAACGGCATCTATGTACCAGGCGCACATAACGTTGATGCAAATATCCGTAATTACATTAGTAACGGAAACGTCACAGGGCAATGAAGACAGCTAGGGTTTGCATACGAACAACACTTTTTATGACAGTTTTACCTACTTAATTTACCTACTTAAGGTATGTGATTTTCATGTTAACTTCTTTTATTTTTTCTTGTGGTCATTATTATTATTTATTTATATATGTTTTTTCTACTACACATTGTTTGTCCAGTTCTGTGTTTTAGTGATAATTCGTTTTTGTCAACCAGCCACCCGCGATACAGGCTAGCCCTAATACCAGTAAATTGTAACTATGTTCTTAATCTTTAGTAAATCAATATATTTGTGTGTGTATATATACAAAACTGACCAAAAAATCAAAGCACATGTATTGATATGAGTTTTGTTACGATTCTTCGATTGACATTCTAAGAAGTAACATAGCTTATTTGATTTTTTTGGGTAATTTTAAACATTAAATTGTAACTTCTTTGCACAAGTGTAGACAATTAAATTTAGAGTGTTGAATTTATGTTTCTTCGATTTGTACGAAGAGTAATCCTAAAAAATTCTAGACGATCATTCCTTGGTGAATGACGTTTAGAATAGACAAATGAGGATCGATTACGCTTTTTGAAGCAATTTGACAGCGACTTGACATTGGCAAACTTGTCATCACAACAGATGCCATTGCAGGAAGAAGAAGAAGAAGAATTTTGTTCCAAAATTCAGACTCTCGGCTTTCTAACCTTTTTCTATTAAATCTATGGTATCCTACTAGTCATAGTAAAAATATTTTGTTATAATTTTGAATTGTCTTACAAACATTTAGAATATATGAGCCGAAGGTTATAACTGTCAGTTTATTCTAAGAGTGCATTCAACTCCATCAAAAAAAAATGCATGTCTAACTGGACATTGAGAAACTAAAACTGAACCAGCTAACCTCTGCACCCTGTGGTAAAACTAGTAAGACCACCAACTTCCTTCAAATTGAAACTGGCGGAGCCGTGGGAATGGAACCTATCTATCGATTGTGTATAGAGATTCAAATCGATTGTAAGAATCGAGTTTTTAACTTAAGATTATAATTGCGGCATCTATTATTTAATCAGAAAATTATATCACGACATCATTCTCATTAGCTAAGTAAAGGAAGTATATGATCTATATTCCCATTGATTGTGTGTTTGTTTGTGAAAGATCCATGGATCTTTGTCGTGAACCAGTGTGATAAATGTGCGCCTCAGAATCCACGACCTTAAAAATGGTAGGGTCCAGTACCACCAGTGATCTATATATAAAAAAAACATAAAATCGTATAAAACAACTGTTAAAAAAAGAAAGAAAAGAACCTACAAGTATTTATAAAAATA
Organism: Lampropteryx suffumata; assembly: GCA_948098915.1. NCBI lineage: Eukaryota > Metazoa > Arthropoda > Insecta > Lepidoptera > Geometridae > Lampropteryx > Lampropteryx suffumata. The sequence continues at coordinate 17,093,321 of OX402563.1, read as the reverse complement.
ACAGACATTCCAATTTCAAATGAATTCTCTGTTTAAAAGTTGGCTGAATTCTTATTTCAAAAATATTTAAAATGAAACACAACACGGAACGAACGATACCCCAGCGATACGCTCCCTAATTGAGACAGTATGAAGATGCAAATACAGGAAATAAAAGGCATTGTCACCGCCCGCTATTGTTGCGCTCCTAGTACTTGTAATTGATAAGGTGGATCATTTGAATTTTAAATGTGCTATCTCTGGAGAGATAAATGGATTTCCTTCAATTTTCCTTTAGCTTTCGCGTTTGTTATCGGCTGGCAAAAATAGCTTTAATTCGAAACAGAATTACATTGTCACTGTTTCTTGTATAATGATTTTCGTTTAAATTCTGTTTGTTTTTACACATTTTCTAACGGTCTTATTCGAATATAAAACCGATTAACGGTGTTCCAAGTTAATAAATATATTATATTAAAATAATGCCGGACATTTCTCACAGCATCATCTGGTCCCAATGTAAGCAGAGCTTGTGTTATGGATAAATGATTAATATAATACTTTACATAGAAAAACATCCGAACCCGAGACAAATATTTGCAGATCATACAAACATTTGTCCCGCGGCGGGAGTCAAACACGTAACTTCTACGTCTCAGGCGGGTCCACTGCTCTACAGATGTCGTTAAAATAAATTAACTTGTAATCACTTATTCATTATTTGTATACATTGTGTTCTTTTATTTATTTTTCTGGAGTTATTTGGAGGTTTTATTTGTAATTTTAGTAGTTTTATTCAAATAAAGGCACTTATTGACCATTTACGACTTTGTGCCTAAATAAATACTTTAAAATAGAATCACTTGACATTGGCCAAATTGATATCATTACGACGCATGCCATTAACGAAAAAGAAGAAAGAAAATTTGTTTATTTGACAACACATTACAGAGCGGATCAATAATTTTTAAAAAAAAAATAACAATATAAGATAACAACATAAAAAACAACAAAAAAAAAACAAACAAAAAGATATAACAAATTAAAAACAATCTTTAAAGATAAAAACAATAAACTATATAACACAATCTACATCGTGTAAGCACTAACTAGTCCCGCTCTGTGTGCGCAGCCAAACAGGTCCTGAACTCAGCATAAAAGCTGCTCTACATGGTTGATAGTGGCTAAGAAGAAAAAGATTTAGTGTCAAAATTACGCTGCAGTTCACTACCATTGCAACCATTAAATAGGTATAAATTGGCTATCACAAGGATCACTTTAAGCCCAAAAAATAATCACCGAACGTCTCGAAATTGATCTCGAACTTCAAGCCACGATGGCTGACAAACAAACAAACACAACCCCACAAGATAGATCTCTAGAGAGTAATATAATTGTAGTATTTGCATGTAATGTGCTATGCTATGACCCCTCGGTAACCTATTACAAGGGTACGAGTTATTACGTTAATTAGTTGTTAGTTTAAGGGTTGTTTTGTGGTTGAAACGCGCGGTCATTAGAAGAAACATACTATGTAGCATATGAGCTTGTTTTAATGTACCTACCTGGTTGTAGGACTCTACAGCATGTCCGTCTTGGTGAGTACCAGCATAGTGCCAGATATTCTGACTCCAAGTAGCGTGTAAGCATTACTGTATGTCCGCTCGAAAGGCACTGCAGCTAGTGACATTACTGGGCGAAAACACAAAAGAACTTGCATGATACCTCCTGGTGTTACAACATATAAACGTTACAGTAATCTCTTACCACCAGGTAGGCCGTGTGCTTTTCTGTTGTATAAAAAAACCTACACAAAGTTTGGGTTTCTGCGTGTCTTTAGTTTAAAAACCTATGACATTGGCCTTATTCTGGCCCACAACATTTTCCACTCATCTTAAACGAAGTCCTGCCAATCAGCATACAGTTATAGTTTCTTATAAATAATGGCTGCACCCTTAATAATTATTGGATAGAATCATTACTTGTTTTCTAAAAAAAACACCAGTACCTAATATAACCCTCCTAATTCAAGTCAAAACGTCCTAATACTCGTATCCCCCGCTTCCGAATTCCAATCCCCTAAACTAAACCGTTAATCAAAAATGTATGCAAACACTCGATTAAAGAGTTAAACATTTTTCCAGTAAAACCATTAGGGAGGAATCCCTTTGTGTGAACAGGTGCCGTGAGGGCCACTTCATTGCGAGGAGCCGTCCTGAACGGGGTGTCCATCTGAGGCGGTTCGTGTTTATTTAATACAGCACCATCTATGTACCGTAGTGATAAACTTTGTGTGTGCATTTGTTTTTATTTACCATCAAAGGAGTTATTTCAAATAGTTCCGTATTCGAACTGAATCAAACTGAAACAACATACTCTTTTGACTGCTCTTTATTCAAAACGGATTTTCAATAATTGATATTATTAGATACCTACTTAGATTAATAGTGTTATTTTTTTATTATTTATGTATTTAAAAATATGGTTGGTAGGTAATTAATTATGTACTACTTATGTATTGATTGATATTCGATAATGATAATTATTTAATTTCATTACACAAGCTATGCTTAGTTAGGGGCTAGATGTTGTGTGCATTGTCCACCAATATTTATTAGTAAACTTAGTTATAATCGATTAAATAATAACTGTATAGTACATGTACAATAACCAGACAATTTTAATCACAGTTTAGGTACTTTAAACAATAATTACATATGTATAATTAGGATAGCGGTACCAGGCGTTCAGAAATGCAAAGGCATCACAGACGTGTCAGAACCGACCTTCGACCTCGGCCGTCACTCAGAATACCGTTCCATTGTACTAGGAGGTTATAAGTTAATGAGGATGGTACTTCGAAATGACGAATGTAATGGAGGAATTATAGATTATAGACTTGACGGAAATCGTAAAAGAAAATTGCTAAACCCGGCTCCAAAATGGGCAAGCCCACACACACGCCAAATAAATACTTTTACGTTTTTTGTATGTATTTAATCAGCTTTCCATAATAAACGTTTCTGTAAAATCGGCAAACGAATAAAACCACGTAACTGACGTTTTCCCTCCATATTGAAAACAGCAGGCCATCGACCACTATAACTTGAAACTTCGTCCCAAAGAGATACCCGCATTTTCTAAACAAAAGAGAACGTCAACGTGTCTGGGTAAGCTGGTCCGGATTTAACATGATTATCCAAAGCCTCTCGAAGTAAATACACATCTTTACGAGCTAAGATCTAGACCTTACATAAAATTCATTTATTATCGGGTCTCGAATACTATAAACATGACTGTACCTACTGTCGATAATAAGGTTCTGTTTCTTCGGTATTGATGTGCGAAAAACACGAAACCTTGCTAGAAATTATATAAAAAAATTGTACCATTGTATTTTTATCACTCGACTTTTCTTAATATGCTTTTGTAGATTAATGGAAGATTTATTTACCACGAATTATTGATAACGTTTGAAATGTATTTTATCTAAATTCTGCTTCTTCATCGTTAATGACATTTGTCATAATAATGTCAATTTTGCCAGTGTCAAGTGTTTATATTGTTTATAGTATGTCACAAAGTCGTATCTTGTCGTCATTTGTTATTTTATATATAAAATGGTGTCTTTCATATAATATAACTGTACGGATTATTTTTGCTCGAATCCTAAAGAAACACAAAGTATATCTGAACTGTCAAACCTTTTTGACATTTCACATACATGACATTTATTGACGTTCCCTGTTTTCAAACTTCTGTTACGGATTCTTCATTTGTCATTTCATGAAGTAACATAGCACTTCTAAATTAATTATTTTTTCTTGTGTTATTGGGTGTTTTATTATAGCGGAATTTTAATGAATAAATTGTGACTACATAGTACAAGTTATGGACCAGTGAATTTTAAGTGTACTATGGTGCAATGTGATTTGAAAGACGAGAAATCCCGAGAAAGTTCTAAACGCGATTCCGCGATGACGTTTAAACAGACAAATGACCATCGAACAATTGACTCTGGCAAAATTGTCTACAAGACAGATGCCATTATAGGAGAAGAAGAAGATGAACTTCTGTTACTTTTTAAAAGCAAACTGCAAAGCAAAAAATGTAAGGTAAGTATTAAAATTTAAAACATTTTATTATAAAAAATACATACAGGTTCAAAAACAGCACAAAACGAAATTCATGCCAGAATAGATGGATCAGTTATAATATTCTCCATAAATACCAAGTTCTCTTTTTGTAGCAAACGGTAGGTGCTCGCAGATTCATGATTTGCAAACTTGATTTTATCATAAGCAAGTGTTAGTGGGTGTGCGGCCACCTCGTGTTTTGTCGAAGTGATCGTAAAACCGCCGACATATTGGCCATCTTTCCCTCGTTACGGCCTAAAATGGCGGGACAAGAAGTGTATGCACGCATGTTTTTAAATCAGACAAGCATCTTAGGATGATATTTATTCAGATTTAGGATTGTGTTCCAGAACACTCTATATATTGAGAACATCGCATATATTTCTGACAGGATTTCGTTCAGAGCTGTCAGAATAGAGTGCTTAGTTTTGTCCTGAAATATGGACATGAAAAGGACAATACAAATTGTCAGCTCAGTTGGTAGTAGCTCTGCCTTCTGCGCTGTAGGTTGAGGGTTCGATTCCCTCCCAGGATAAACATTGGTGCGAACATAGGTGTTTATTCTGTGTCTGGGTGTTATAAATATATTAAATATGTATTTAAAAATATATAAGTATTCTATCAGTCATCTAGTCACCTTGTTGTGCTTAGATTGGGGCTAGATGGTGTTGTGTGCATTGTCCTGCTATATTTATTTATAGTTTAGTAGAAACATTGCCTGAACCAAGAGCTGGCTCCTATCTGTCTCAACGTATTAGCATTGCCATTCAACGTAGCAATGCCGCCAGTGTCTTGGGAACGCTGCCCTCGTGCAGTGATCTGGATCAGTTGAGCTATCTATAGATTGTTTTAAACTGTCCTTAAATAGCTCAACTGTTTCACATGTATTTTATATTTTTGTATATTATTCTGTAGGTACATATCTGTAATTTCTTTAAAGAAAGGTTTTAATGGTCGTCTTATCTGCGATGTAACTCAACGGCATAAAAGATCATAGAATAAGCAAATCCATGATAAGTGAACGGTAGAAGATCAACAAACGATGTTTATAAATCGTGAGAATGAGTACAGCTAGGGTCATTTAGTCTAAAAGATACTTCGAATATCTGAATCAACTATCTATTAATACACACTCATTTTAAAGTATTCATATACTCGTAATAAGCAATCGCTTCACACGGCTCAAATCAAGTCGGCAGTCTGTTTATGAATAATACTCATCACTTAAAGCTATTGATATTAAAATAAACATCTTAATATTAAAATGATGTTCAGCTCTTGAGTTTGACAGCGATATTAAGAACTTATTGACAGAAGCTCTGCTTGAATTGGCTATTAACAGGTAGTCAATGATAGGACTTGAGATTTGAAGATTTGACTCATATCAGTATGAATTGGAAACTAATTCAATTGTTTGTGTAACCTTTGATTCCTGAGTGAAATATTTTTGTAGAAATACGTGGGTTTTTAGCCGACTTAAAAAAAGGAGGAGGTTCTCAACTTTGTTGATTTTTTTATGTTGCGTCATTACTCCGTCATTTATGAATCGATTTGAATAAATATTTTTTTATGAGAAAGGATATACGATTGATCTTAGAAGTTTTATCAGTAGTGCAATGGTTTGGTTTTAAAATCAAAATAGCTGAAAGAAATATGTAATCCAAGTAATCAAAATTTCGAAATTGAATGAAGACGTTTTTCTTTTTTGGTTTTTAAAACGTAATTTAAGTATCTGGTATCTTTGTCTAAACTTGTTTTCTTTTGGATCAAAGTCAGATTTTTTTTTCAGAAAAATAGTCAGCAAAACTGTCAGGAAAATTTTGTAAGCAGGTTCTATAAATAATATAGTTTTTTTTGTCGATTCAGTTATGGAAATTTTTCAAAATGGCGGAGATATGAGGCTTGTAAACGTTAAAAAAGTTATATATCAGTCATTTCGAAAAATGTTCGCGTGGTCTACAGCTCATAGATTCACTAGTAATATTAGTAGGGATACCCTGAGTATATCATTGTTTTATACTTACTATATTTGTTTTGTGGAGTGAAGTAAGTCATTTGTATTTTTATTTATATAAAAAGATGAAGCGAAAAATGTATGTATTTTAATAATGTTAATGTTCAGTTAATAGTATCCTTTGCTTCATTATACTTTTAAATAAGCAATTTAGATAATGAATACGTTATTATACTGCTTTGAAAAGTTCATCTGATATTGGGTACCGTTTACACGTTGTCCCTAACGAACTGGCGGAGATTAATCTAAACGATTCTTATAAGAAACCTTTAATGAGTTGTTACGAGTTTAAATATATATAATTTTAAAAAACCACATTTGAAAATACCAATTAGTAAGATATTGCGAAAAATAGAAGTAAAAATTTGTCGAGAAAATTATTATGTATAAAAATATTTTTCATATTTTTTGCCTGTCAGTTTAGTTGGTAGTAGCTCTGCCTTCTGCGCTGTAGGTTGAGGGTTCGATTCTCTTATTAAACATTTGTTTAAATAAACATACGTGTTTGTTCTGTGACTGGGTGTTATATGTCTTATGTATGTATTTAACAATAATAAGTATTCTATCAGTCATCTGGTCACCATAATACAACCTATGCTTAGTTTGGTGCTAGATGGTGTTGTGCCTCCTATATTTATTATTTACATAAATTATTTTTATCACTTACCAATTATTTACTTGTAGTATCGTTAACCCTGTATCTTGTGCTAATTGTTTCTTTTGATCTTCTGAAGGGTACGGATGCTGCAACAAAAGAAAACTAAAATTAATAAAACATCAAAAAATAAGACATTTCTTTTATGTTTTCATCTTTAACTCGCTGCCCGCGGCTTCGCACGCGTGATACCTACATAAAAAGAAGCCTAAGTCTGATCCCTAGATACAATCTATCTCCGTACCAAATTTCATTAAAATCCGTTCAGCCGTTTACACGTGAAAAGATTACAAACACGTAGACACTTTCAAATTGATTATATCTATCTATCTATATCTACTCCGAACTCCGAAACGGCAGGACTGATTTCCATGAAATTTTCAGAAAATCTTCCGATTGGTCTAGCGGGTGATTCTGTTAAGTTTGGTAGCAATCGGATCAACGGAACTTTTTTTTATGCGTCATTCAAATTTGGTATGGATATAAATTGTATCTTAGGAACGGACATAGGCTACTTTTTATGTATATTTTAAGTAAATGTTTGGTATTGTCGTTCTTTTATCAGAAATGAATAATATTTTGGAAAATAATTACGAATAAAATGATGGTATTTACCTATTTATTATATGACAGTATAAGTTTTTATAATTATGTTTGATCGAACATAAAGTTTTATTGTTTATTTTGTAGTTAACTTATAACAAGTTAATAACTTCTAAACTTATCAAGCGTTAAATGTCATCATCATAAATTTTAACTATCATCATAAATTATAACGATAAGCATGGAAATTTATTTAAAAACTATAAGGTATACTATTAAAAAATCACCAAGACCTCAGAGATGGCAAGAGGTACAATATATTCTGACTTCCTCATTCCTAGACACCAGGGCGACAGAACCGCACGTACCGTCCTAATGCTATTGGTTTTTGGCGTGCTACTCGCTCCGGCCCCGGGAGACCGCCTCTACTTTATGCTGCCCTGGTACCAGCCAGGTAACGTACATTATTAACTGGTTCGAATCCCCCGGCCTTGAGTAACATTCATGAAATAGATTGTTTATGCGAGAATGATGAATTTACTGGAAATTCAATGTGGCTTGTTTGACATTTTGTGATGTTTTTAAGCTTACGTAGCGTACATATGGTTTCTGATTGCCTGGTACTTCTGAGCATGTTAATTATATGTCTTAAGGTCATTATGACGACCTTTTTAGGTGATTTATTAACGAATACAATACTTTGGTACTTATTAGTACACCTTTAGTATAATTTGGTTTTTCAATAGTTTGATAGCAATAACTACTTATTTGAAATCATTTTAAATTGGAACAACGATTCCATTACATATCCGAACGATACATTGTTTGATCCACAGAACTCAGGAGTTTGCCAGATTGTTTTTTAAATAAAACATTGCGCTTATTTTTATAAATATTTTAGGTATAATGTACCAAAAACTTCATATTGGAAACCGGATCGTATTCGGTCGCAAGGTATACCCGCGATGTTGCGATAAGGCGGCGTGCACATGAAATTGATACGTTATGCGTTACACGCGTAAAGCGCCGTGTGTTTACATCTTTATTTTTTATTTTTAAACTTGTGTGTGACCATGTCATGGCTGAGCCACAGCTAAAATAAAACAGTACGTAAAGAAATAACGATTGTCAAAATTATTATAATGGATGCCCAGACAATGGCAAATCTTATTGGTATTTTAGGTACATAAACACGCTTTGGTGTTAGCATTATTAAAGCAAACCTCTCTAATGTTTATTATTCCTGAATCCTAGTTTTGTAGACATGTATAATTGCTAATGCATCCGTAACATGTTCAAACCGCAGGATGCAAGATTTACATTTACAGTAAATATTTATACAGAACCAAATCAATCAGTAGTTGAGTACGTGCAATTTTATGCCAAGTTTTTAATTTTTAATAAAAGAGAATATCAGTTATTAATAACGCGCTGTCAAAGTTTGGAAAATTCAAATTATAGGATTTTTTTATATAAATTTAACTTTTAAAATAATAAAGAAGGGCTGAAAACTGTGGCATATTTTAGACGTTTATAAAATACATTTTTTTATATGGCAACACTACAATATCACAATTTTACAACAGGGGAAGTAGGAGTGTAATATTCATAGTTTTTTTCCGAAATATTGTATTTCGATGCTCAGTAAAAAGTATCAAGGATTTATGAAGACCATTAAAGGTGTACAAAAACGGAAAAATGATAAGTTCTCCATCCGAGCTAACGGGATTGCCCAATTTATGATCAGCCGTTTTTATTAACATTTTTAAAGTTCATGAGGATCATTTTTTGCATTTGAAAGCAACTTGTCAATTATTTTATTGACTTTTTTGACCCATGTTCAGTTTCGTTTCTTGTCAGATTCATTGCTTTTTATCATTATTATGAATGCTATCATTTTTAAGCTCTTATGAAAATACGACATTTAATTATTAATAAATGCAACATCTGTAATTGATTGTAATAATTTACATAATAATTGACAAGGTATTAATTTATTTGTCTATAATTCAAATGTCAGTGTCAAAGATCTGTCAAACTCCCAATACTGACAACCCTAGCATTTTTCCTTCGATATAATCGAGATTTTAATGCCCGCTGTGATTTACAGCGGTCGGACGGACGGGAACCGAACAGCAACGAAATTTGATAACTCTATACTGTTTATGATGCCCTGGTGCATACGGAGATCTATTTCGAGAAAGGATTTCGCGTATCTTTATACTATTGCTTTTAGGAGTAATAAATAATCGATGTTTTGGACGCTGGGGACGATTGACAATTTATGGAGTTTTGCTGTTTACTGAACGGTAAATCAGATCTGTGGTCGTCTTATTGTTGAACTTGTGACCGTCTTTTGTGATCTTTTATTTATTTGTTCGTTTTTGTATTAGAATATCTATTTTATAATAATATATATTATAGGATATTTGGCAATCTGGATTAGTAAAGTACAATAGGTATTATGTATGCATTGTTTAAATTTTAAGCGACTTGTGGCATGCTAGAGCACATTGATTAAGAAATTATAAAAGCTTTTATAAGGAAAATTATTTAGAAATTCCAATGTGTATAATTTGGATATCAAGAAAAAAATGTCGCGATTTTTTTTCTTAAATTTTATTCAACTCCAAGCAAATATCCATAAAAGGAAAAACATAATCCCTCGTACACTAACTTCACGAGAAAAACATCCGTTAAAATATTCATTCAACACGTCGCGAACGAAAACCGAATATTCCCTAATGATATGCGTATACAGACATAATTCTTCTGTCGTACGTATTTTACAATTTTCCCGCGTTCGGTGTTGCCATAACAATAATAATATATTCACGGCCCTGGTGATTTCCGGACGTGCCGTAAAAATAAAAATCATGGCGTCTTGGGAGAGGGTTATCTTCAAGGAAATTTTCGGAAAAGTAAAAGTTTAGATAACGGTTCATTATTATGTCGCAGAATATTTTAAAATTAAACTCACGAAATGTAGAGAATATTTAAATATTTTAGAGGATCTCGTAAGAATATTAAAATAAATTCAGTGTTTTTGTTGCTAACAGTAATACATTTTGAAATACGAAAAGAATATCGAAGAATATTCTTTTTACAAAAATTCACAGCGAACACATTCGATATTTGAATCTTTTAGTTTCAGAACGAAGGCAACCTTTCGCGGCAAAGAGACGTGAAGTATGTGATGGATTAAATTTTTCGGCACCACGACGTGACACTCGTATTGAGCTAAATTATGCACACGACACTTGCGAGAATCACCTAAATAACGTATCACCACGAGTTTGACGACATACAGTTACTGAGAAGTACACAGCTACGAGAATATTAAATGAAAGACAGCAAGAAAACTACAACAAAATAGTTTACAAGGACAGCTAGAGTCATTATAGGGTCGAAACCGACCACAAATAGACGTCAAAAAACTAGGGTCCCGCGTACAGGGCCTTTATGTCCCACCGGGGACACATAAAGGTGCGGAGGCTCTAACCCTATCGATGTGACCCGCTGATGGATGGCACTATCGCAACCCTACGTGTCCTTCTGTTTCTGCTCTCCTAGTTGTTTATTTATTTTCATGCGTAGTTTATGTGCGAAAGTGAATGCGCTTACTTTGTTTTTCAACTTGAATTATTTCCATACTGGTTGCTTGTGTAGTGCCGCCTTAAAAAAGTTTATGTTGATGATTTGTTGTCATTCTTTGCTGTTTACGGAGATTACTCCATGATAAAGATTACACTCAGTAAAAAAATTTGGTTAAAATTTCATTGCATTGGTCTAAAAAGTAAGACACGACTTTAATAGAAAGACACCTGTCAATTTCAACCGAATGTAGCGAACATTTATCCTTTTGCAGTTCAATGGCGAATAAAGAATTCAAATGCCCCATTCGAGAATACCGCGACAGGATCTCTTTTAAATTATGCAAATCTGTAATGGACGGAGTGGTCGACGCTTTTAGCTGGCTGCAATAGTTTTTAGCGATAGCCGAGCATTTTCACAAAGGTGAAAATGTTTAAAATTCAACTGTCATTGTCGAACATGTGCTATAATAGTGATTTTTGGTTACGGATCTATGTTTAATTTAGATTTTTTTTGCAGTTATTAAAATTTCATAGGCTTTTAAACCTGAATTCGGCATATCTACCTACTATAACTATAGCTTCGTTTTGTGTTGAACATAAAATAAAATGTTACAATTTCTTCTTCTTCTTCTTCTTATGTCTTGATTCTCTTATGTCGCATGTCTTGATGACAATTTTGCCGAAGTCAAGTGGTTTAGTTCTGTTATAATAATCGTCACAAATTGTAGTCGATCATTATAAATCTATTCTATATGTCATCGCGTAATGGCCGTCTTGAATTTTCTGCGATTCCGCGTCGCTTATATTACAAAAAACTTAAAATTCAATTGTAGACAATTGATGGCTCTGTCTTTGAATTGATTGACAACTTGAGCTAAGACGTCACAATTTATAGATTAAAATTCCGTTAGGATTACCCATAAAACACCACAAAATATCACGAGAAAAACGAATTCATTTAGAAGAGGTATGTGAAATGTCAAACGAAATATCCATACGTCCCAATTGTCTAGCACAATTTCGTTCTATTTTTCAAAATTCAAACTTGGAAGCTGACGTGGCGTTGAATCGACCAATGGAACAATGGCGCTAGTGAGGCGGTAAATAGCGTCGATACTAATCTGCGAGCCGGAAGAGCCGCGCTGACGGCCGTTCGGAACCCGCAACTGGGCTAGGAAATGAGATAGCTGTACATTGTAGCTTCTGCTGCTGTATGCTAGCCTGGTATGTCACTTCAAATTAGCAGCAATACAAAATTGACTTTACTGTCTTCATTTTAGGTTCAGAGTTCGTTGTGAATTATTGGGCAACAAGTATGTTAATCTTTGCACGGATTATTCTCCACCAGAACGAGCTATCATCACAAGCAATACAAATATAACCATTATATTATAAGAGACAGTATTTTGTTAATACAATCTTGAAATTGTGATAATATAGTACATACCTACTATCAACTAAGAATAAAGTATCACAATATATTTTTAACGTGTCGCTGAAGTGAGACTTCTGTATAAAACTATGCGCTACTCTATAGCCGTGGTGCCATTGATGGAATTGGGACAGTATGTGACGTGTTTAGTCGACTTCCCTAACATTGGCAGTCCGTAGTGTGTATTGAAGGTGCGGAACTCCTAATGTTCTATGCGCGCCTGGTATTTAGAGAATTCGAACATTGTGTGCTGTTCTCCGGATGGAGCTGTTTGTGACTTCCTGGTAGATATCAAATTAGTACATCGGTAACTTCCTGAAATTGTTGTATGAAGCTAATATTTGATCTTTTTGCTCATTATCATCGCCTTGTTTTTTTTCCACGCTATGTCGGGTCGGCACAATATGTTTTCTTTACTATTTCCCTCTAATAGTCGTTATCTCAGGGCTCACTTTTTTGTTTTTTTACGAATAGGTAGGTCCATTTTCAAATCCTAAAAATACTGAATGTAGATTCTTAATTTAAATGATCTTTAAACTCAGATTTAGAACTAAAATAAGAATATTTAAATTAAGCATGAAAATTAGTTTTAGTTTCAAAAACGGCCCTAGAAGCGGTAACTTTCAAGTCTATCTTATGCATGTCCTCTGTATCGTGTTTTTGCTTACAATCTTTTTAAATCAAATAAAAAATACAGCAAAAACTAAAGTGAACAATAAGAAGTTTTGCATATCAATCGCAACATCAAAGGACACCGTATCATTAACTCGGAGACAAACCGGTACAGTTTTGATCCAGCCCCGCTCCATACAATTCACATTCAATCAATTGTAACCTCTACTTCAAAGTGATATAGTCTAGATTTCATTTCGGAAATCAGTGTTGCCAATTGTACAAAATAATAGTGTATCGAAACCGGCGCACGCGGCGAATTCAAACGGTTGACAATATATGTAAAATAAACGATATAGTATGTAAAATAAATGTAAAAGAGTAATATTCATGAGGTGAACGCTACGGACTGAATGAACGTTAGGGTTGCTAGTTTTTAAAACAAGTGCACCAAGCTATGTCCATACGTGAAAAGTATGGCGTCTTTTCGTTATCTGAGAGAGCACAAGGGTCTGGAATCCAACCTTCAAGAGGAACTAGTGAAAAATATTAGTATGAAAAAAAAGCATTGCAATAATACACAAATCGTAAGAAAGTCTTCCATTATGTCTGAACTCATACAGAAGTAAATAGGCAACACTGAGTGAAAGAAAAGATTCCATTTTTTAAAATGAATCGGTTGTGATTCAAATTCAAACATTGCCAACAGAACAATCATTTTATGGAATTCTAAACAAAATGAAACTCACAATCCATTACCGCGCTAACGCCACTGCGACAGCCCTATACCGTGTCAATTCAGCTTATATTTTGCATACGAGCCGTGCAATAAATAACGCGAGGACAGTAGGGTTGACAAAAACGGCAGAAGCGGAGCATTGTGCCTCCATCAGAGAGATGCCACGCTTAGATCGCAAAAAATCTAAGACTTTTGGTAAAAAAGAAAACATTTCAGGCGAAAGAGAATAAATATACAAAGCACCTGTTTGGAAGAAAAAAGAATTAGGATTTAAAATTGAAAAAAGAATCAGTGGTTCTATTTTAATGAGATTCCAATTTCGAAATCAAGCTTAACAAAATAATTAGCTTCGAAAAAACATATTAACATTTTTTGAACCTTATCCTCGTGTGAGAGATAGAACATAATTTTTTTATTCAAAATTCTTAATAATTTAGTTAAATCTGACAGTTTACTAATAGAAATAGATAGTGATACTAGAAAATGATTGAAACAAATCAATGAACACAAATAGAAAACTCGAAACCTTTTTATCCGAATCGAATTCGATGCATAAATTAATCGGGTGTCGCATTGATTAGCGCCGCGAGCGAATAAATAATCGATACGTGTATCGAATGAATCGAATCGAAATGAATCGATACTCGAGTGTGTCGATAAATCGACTGCATTTACACAGTCGGTGCTAGAGATAAGTATAATGAGGCATTAGAATAGATTGGTATTACGTTTTAGTAATAAGTAGATTCGTTTTAGTAGAATTGATTTGTAATAATGTTTGGGAATAGTAGTTTAAATTGATTTTAATGTGCTATAACTTTTATTGTTTATTGGAACTGGAACTGGATGAAATCTTTTAATAATTAACTCTATAGGGTACTTATCTATTTTTTAAGTGATACTTCAGATTGGTATATAGAGCTAAACTCTCTACTTTTGATAACGATTAATCGATCGATCGATCGATTATTTAACTTATGATTAATGATTAGATACTCCGATTTCTCTATTAGCTCTGTGAAATGACTGAAATATAACTTTTTTGCGTTTGAATTGAACCAAAAATTGATCGACAAAATAAAAATTATATAGTTATAGAATCTGCTTACAAAATTTCACGAGAATTGGTTGAGAAATACGACCTGTAGAGGAGAACATCTGGACAGACGCCCGGCCGGACGCCGTTCGGACAGACATACGAAAGCATTTTTGCCTAAGCTGAGACACTCGCTCGCGCATCACGTTTGTTCGGTCAATAAAATAATTAATTACATTACCACAAAAACTAAACTATCACATCTCTAATAATCCCCTATCAATCATCGACATAAACAGCCTACTTGATCACTAAGCATGCGAATACACGGCCGCATAAACAGGCAATGGGCCCAGAACGCACGGCCTCGCATAAACAGGCTATGGGCCCATGGCGGATGGCGCGCTTGACAAATTCCATATCTAACAGATATCGAAGCGGCGTAAATCATAGAGTGTGAGTTATTGGTGTGAACGCGGCTTACTTTATGAGCTTCGATGTTCTATTGTATGTTTTTGATATGTGGTCACAAGTCGCAGCTGGGATTTACATGTACGCAAACTAGACACGAAGTCTATGAGGGTCGACGATTTCCTTTGCGTCAAATGTTTCCATGTAAAAATCACTAAATTATAATAATTATAAAATATTTTTTTAGGCGTTGTCATTAAAGTTGGTAACACTGGCTTATATTAACTCCTTGGTTTATAATATATATATATAGTTTACGCTTATTCGGTCTCTGAATTACAAATTCCCCTCTTCTATTTCAAAAAATCATTACAATTGTTATTCCGAGATACCAGGATTACATAACAACAAGGAGGGACGGAGGTATCTCGAAGAGGCGGCGCCGGCAAATATTTGAACATTCCATTCCGCCCTATGTTTGCCTGGTAGTTGCGATACCGGCTGAAGCCTTGGTATGTTATTAACAAGATTCTTGAGAAATTTAATTTAGTTCGCCGTTCCGATTTGGATTCTTTGGCAATAACTTCAGCTGGCTTATAGATTGCTCTGGTAAACTTTGAATTAAAAGAAAAATACACCTAGTATACACGGAAATTTTGTGCTTACAGATTAACAAGATTAACAAGATAACAAGTATAAATATTACAAACGTAAATATTATACTCTAATGTAGAATAAATAATGCCGGACATTTCACACAGTATCAATAATCTGGCCCCGAAATAAGCAGAGCTTGTGTTATGGGAACCACATGACTGATATAACCACTTATATATTTTTTTGTAAATACATACTTACCTATATACATAGAAACATCCGGACCCGAGAGACAAATACTTGCAGATCATACAAACATTTATCCCGCGGTAGGAACCCACAACCTTCTCCCTCTCAGCCGGACCTTGGACCACTGCGCTACAGAGGTCGTCACTAGGAGTTCAGACATAGGACTAGAATCTGGCCTATCACGGCGTGGAGACCAAGACAACATGACATGCAAGAGTCAAACTCGCACCTCGGAACCGTCCGGGCGTTCCTACACGTTTCTGGGCGCCTGGTGCCACGCCAAAACGCTGTTGCCAGCGGAGCCCGAGGGCTGGGGCGGACCTCCCGCCCTCACACGCGACCCTTGTCCTAAACTCTGGGTACCTTGATAAATTGATCGAGAACGCTTCCTGATTTTAATGAGATTGATAAATTAACTGCAAAAATTACGCGACTTGCATCTCACATTTTTAGATATGTATTTTTTGTTGTATTTTTGTCCTTTATCTTATAGCCAAAAATATATATTACTTAGAAATTTCAAATTCAAAAAATTCAAGACTTCCGGAAGGCTTTTTGTCACCAAAACTCACCGCCAACAGCACATTTACAGCTATGACAGATCAAACCGTAGCTGCTTCCAATATGTTGATCCATTCACACTTATGCAGAACTTCATTAGAGAGAATAGTGATGGTTTTAATTTGTCATTGCTACGCACTGATGGCATATTAAGACTTCTTAGATGCTTTAGTAAAAAAATCTTGGCGCAAACATCGACTGTCAAAGTTGGTACCTACACAAAATAAATATCTATGGTTCGTGTGCAAGCAGCGTGTTTGTAACCCTACCGGATTTCTAAGGTTGCAAGAGGTGTCATTTATATGGGTTTCTTACAATTATATCTCCGGTATATTAGGTACATTATCTTACGATCACTGCTAAGCCAAGGCTTAAGAGATCTGACCGGAGCATGTCATCCTGGACTGAGCATCGGCATGACAACCGATAAATCAGTCGGCGTGATCGGCTCCGATGGACCTTAGCTTAAATTACGAGCCTGGTCTAGACTGATATAAGATCACTAAACCGAAATTAGAACTAATTAGTCGATAGTTTTAGCCTAATTTAACATCTTAGTTTATATAACATATCAGCTAACAGTTTTTCCTTAAACTGTGTTTATCATACAGTTTTATATAAGTTTATATAATTTAACTAAACAGCTCTTAAGAAAAGCAATAACTGCTTTAGGTGCGTTATTGGAGAATAAGTCATAATGATTCACGTCGATGTAAACGACTCATCGAACCGACATTAAAGTTAAATGAGAAAACGCCGAGAGAGCGCCTCATGGGGGTAATGAAGTGTAAACCTTAACTTAGGTCCAACGTTAGATGAAAGCTTGTGTAGTAGAGAGCAACCATTCATTATAAACAAAAAGCCAGATATTAGAAAACAATCACATTGTTATTTCCTCTCACGCACGAATGGCTGGCGCAATTACAGAGCACGAGCCGAAAACGAGTTTAAAGTTTTTTTTCTATCCCTTCCCACGCGCAAAGCTCCAGTAATTACAGGTTTAGCCTGTAATAACACATCGCTTCAATAAAATTGTATATCATTTCTTTTCCCGCGAATGCTTGATGATTAGCGCGGCCATCTTGTGGGCGTCACACCCGAAGGCGACACGATCTCCGATTCCATTTTCAAAAACACTAATCACCGAAGCACGCGCTCTAACAACGCAAACGTGTGTTTTTCAAATTGCGAACGAGCGTCCTTCCGTTATTACTGGGGGATTTGACTACTGTCACTTGTGACAACTGTGATTGACGTTCATAAATACCGCAAGTCAAGTGCGAGCTTGTTATTCAGGAATTTACGAAATGTAATAAGACTCCAGAGTTTCTCGTACTCAACTCTCGTGAACAAAGTGGAAATTCGTGGGACGATTTCTTTTTAATTGAGCAGTATCGTTGAGTGCATATTGAAACGTCAAAATTGTTCTTTTGCTTCTCATTTTCGGGCAGTAGCCAATATCCTCACGTCACGGGTGAGAGACAGTCGTTTTCGAGATGAAATAGGAACCGCATGTTTTACCAGGAAATAGAATTGGAATTTTCAATTTCATTTTTAGTCGGTTACTTTGTTGCAAATGGCCGCGCTGATGCCCGCTAGCCGATGGAAAACGAAATTTTAATTTCGTTTTTTGAAACCAAATAGAATTCCACAGTGAAAACATTTTTCTGTTTGCACACAGCGAACGAATGAAAACAATAGTTTATGAAACATTGAACTGCTTCAACTGACCTCGAATCAAAAATTAAAATCTGATTCCGGATACAGCCGGTCTACATTCCCTCATCCAATATTCAATCGAGTCGGAAGTTAAAACTTTCAGCAAAATGAAATCCAACGGTCGACCGCATCCAAAAGTTTAATCCAAGAAGCGAACGAATCATTCATATTCATAGTACGGGCGAGGCTTTCACGAAAATGGCTCCGTGTTCCTAGGAAGACTCGTATGAGATGCATGAATATTAACACGCCGGGTACCAGGGCGCCATAACTATATTAGAGGTAGCGAGCGCCCGTACACTGCATGCCAACGGTAGGGGCACGTTTGAAGTTGCTGCGCCGAGCTACGTTCTGAAATTTGACATTTTGACAGCTCTCCGACGTCGGCTGCCTTGTCCCCCCCTCGCATCCGCACTCTACGTAGCACCATCCCGCTCCCACAATAATAACATTACGTATATGAGATTCCTGTTTCTGCTACGTCTGACTTCTGATATGAATTGTTAATGCATCGGTAATTGATATTATAATTTTGATAGACCATTTTGTTCTAATAGCGGTGGCTTTTAGTCTGAGAGCGTCTTTGTTGGGAGCGGTTAACGTGTCATACGATATTGCTTTTATGAGGGATTTTGATGGGGTGAATGTGGTGGTCGCTATTGTTAATGTGGCGGTAATAGTTACGGTTGTTACACGAGCTAAGGACAAAAACAATTTCGCAGAGATAATCCTGAATATATTCGTGTGAAACGATGCCACAATGACTATTCTTGTCGTCGCGTCACTTTCCACACGTCTCTAACACGTTGAATAGAAGACCACCGACATTGACGAACAAGACGGGACATGTAACTTTTAAACTACATTGTCACTTCGCTGAAATTTAAAAAGAGAACGTCGACTGTGAAGTGTAAAAAGACGTTAAAATCAGCCGACGACAGCGTACATGTGCTGACTAATCCCTGTCTAGTCTAAAGTTGGAAATAAAAGCGGCGGTAGACAAAACGCCGCGACGCGCTGTCAATCGCACGGCGTCGCCGTAGGTAGAAAAACCACGTTCACGCCTAAAACTGTATTCACTTAGAGCTTAAAATAGCACGTCAGTCAACCCTTACAGGTTTCTGTTAGCTATTTAAATTCACACTATCGGGAAGAGCCTGAGAGGGACAGGGAAATCGTGAAAAATGAGGAAATAGAGGCGAGTCTGCGAGCTTTTGTTCCTAAAACGAACGTGTGATTGAATATCGTAGCGAGGCACGTGGAATCGATGCTTCGAGCAACTCGTGGAAAGTACTATAGGTGATAGAAGCATTGATATTACCTACCAGTCCAGTGAGGCGATAATATTGGCATAATAAATAGTTAGCGAGAATGTATTTCTTAAATCTATGAAAATGTGTGAGCTATTAGGTATGTACCTATTGCTTAGGTAAACATTGGTTGTCAAAGGTTTCTGATCTGCGAAATATAGAGTTCAAATGTATCCATTAATCATATTACCTTCTCACCAATTTGATTCGGGATTCATACAAAAAACTAATTTTTTTGAGACACTATCTAACCTTTTTGGATATAACCTCAATCGAAAAAAAAAATACTGTAATTCATTTTTCGAACGAAAGAGAACAGTTAAAGTGCATCGCGATTTATTTGCGCGATATCTCGTGAGAAGACCAACTTTTATTGACATTCGCCGGGTGACTTTTTTCGCACTGCAGTGTAGTTTTACTTGAAAATGTATTCTAAATACCATTTCCAATATTTGTTCATTCGAATTTCAAAATCGGGAAATGCCTACGCACCCAGTCTAGGTTATCCAAGGTTCTTTTATAGAATAATGCTTTATTTAAACGCATTCTATTTGTGCTATTCTGTGGAACATGGAAACGGACGTATACGCACGCACTAACGGAAAAATCCTCGTTGCCAGCCGTTCAGATTAAACAGCGCGGATTAAATAGCTAGTTTGTGCTATGTTCCAGAACACAAAAGAAAGAAAAATATCAATGAGCGACTCAACAAGACGTCATAGTCGTATTAGGTATCTCAATCCTTTGAAGATGAATCCAACGTTTACGCCCTAACCCGATCCAATCCAGCCGTCAATCTGAGATGAATTACAATGCTGTCACTAAGTTACCAGGCGAGCAGAAATCGACAAGAGCACAAAGCTTTGTTACAAGCACAAAGTGCGCCCTCAGGCTACTAGGCCTAATCAAACGGACGATTTCACTTTGTAGGTTTCTTTGAACTACCTCTTCACTGGTTGTGATGTCCTGGTACATTTGTGTGTAATGTTATCTTCTGTTACGCATGTAGGTACTTTACAAGTGACTATGTATGACTCTATGTATTCCTAAAGAGTTACCTCCAAAAGAAATTCGACACGTGTTTCGCCTCTCCACGAGGCATCCTCAGGAACACTTGACTCACTCCGTTTTCGTCGGGGTGCGGAGTGAGTCAAGTGTTCCTGAGGATCTATGTAACTATGTACTCAAAGATTTACAATTTTCTACGTCTTCTACTTCTTCTTCGATAGACATGTCAGAAAGTCGCATGTTGTGGTTCGTATATTATATTAAAAAAAAAGATGAATTATCTAATAAAATTATACATATTATATTTGCTCGAATCTACTTATATCTACATCTACAATCTACAAATAACTACTTTTATTCTAATTATTCATACCCATAATAACCAAAATTACTAATAAAACTCGAAATAACTCGAGAAATGTATATAAATGAAAGTTATAATGTTTGCTTCACCAGACGGTCAAAGATAATTCAACTTCTAAGTCTTTTGACAGAAATTTGATTAGTTTTCAAAAAAATCCGTGCTCATTTCTCATGAGATTGAGTTGTTCCGAAATTCTAGCCTCAACTAGACACTACCTATGTAGTAAATATCTTTGATTTACTTTTAAACTTCCGTTATCTTTAGCGAGCGCCGAACATTTATTACTAAATAATAAACAGACTAGGCTTACCTATCTTTAAACAAAAGATTTGACAATTCGCTACAAGGCATTAATTACACTAAGGAACGGTATTACACTATCTTGTAAGGCATTGTTAGGTAGCGGACACACCAGACGAGCGATAAACCCAATCAACGTACGAAACATAAAGAGGCGTGTACACTGGCGGAATTCACGAGCACATTAACAATACGCTGTAACGGCGTTCGCGTGGTGCAAGTTCGGGAGTGCAGCGGTTGATACCTTTTACCAGTATTTTTTATTTAATGAACCAATTTATTAAAGTAAAAACTTTATTTAAAAACCAAGATCTTCTTTTTTTTGGAATATTGTATAACACAAAATATGACGTCGATAAAACACGTCATCCCATCCTTTCGTTTCGTGCAAGTATTCATATTTTTTGTATGAATAGTACTAGGAGCTGAGAATCTGGCAAGAGGTTATTTATTACTCTGCGACCCATATTTGAGGATTAGGTAGAAACAAGAATAAGTTTTGACAACCAATGTTTATAAATATTTATGTGTTCAGATTTTTATATGATTTCACGTGAATGTCTATTTAAGGTCTATGAACGGCATTTTACGTTACATTAGGTACCTATAGCATACCTTTTACAGACACAACAGTATAACCACTGTTTTCTTAAAAATTGTTTTCTAACTATTTCAAATTTAAAAGAGCTGTCGTAAAAAAACTGGGTCTAATATTTACAAATCTGTTTTCCCTACAAATCAGCTGTTTACCCGCTCTCGCTTGTGACTCAAACCTCCCCGTACGGCGTCCGATAACCCTGTCAGCGGAGTGACGGAGTGGCGCGGTTATCGCGCGCTATTGTCCGCGCCCATTGTACGTGCACGTCCCTTCGACGTCTTCATGCGCCGCGCCGGTGTGCGCTCGCCCTT
Organism: Lampropteryx suffumata; assembly: GCA_948098915.1. Lineage (NCBI taxonomy): Eukaryota > Metazoa > Arthropoda > Insecta > Lepidoptera > Geometridae > Lampropteryx > Lampropteryx suffumata. The sequence continues at coordinate 17,071,151 of OX402563.1, read as the reverse complement.
ATATTTGTGTATCGGGAGTGTGAAATTGACGGCGTTTAGTTTTGCTTGATTTTGGAATTTCGTTGATGTTTTCTTATAAATAACTGTGCATATATATATAAACATAAACATTTTCGGTTCAAATTCGGACTAATTAATTTTCTATTCGTAAAATGTACACAATGCTTTCAAACGGTGAAGAAAAACGTTGTGAAGAAACAGGCACACCAAGACTTTAAAATTCTAAAGCGTGTCTCATCGTTTGTACCCATAAAACATGTACCTTATATATAAAAAAAAATGGATTTAAATATAAATAAATAATAAATAATCCCAGACGTTTCACACAACATCATCTGGCCCCAAAGTAAGCAGAGCTTGTGTTATGGGTACCACATGATTGATATGTACTACTTATATACTTGTTTTTTTTTTTAAATACATACATATTATACATGGAAGGAAATACCCAGACCCGAGACAAATACTTGCAGATCATACAAACATTTGTCCCGCAGCGGGAATCGAACCCACAACCTTCTGCGTCTCAATCGGACCTTAGCCCATTGCGCCACAGAGGTTGTCTATAATAGTTAACATAAGCTCTGCTTACATTGAGGCTAGATTATATTATGTAAAAACGACGTCGATCTGGCTATCATGTACTAGTGTATAATATAATTGGTTATATATAAGGTTTGGACGTGCCTCTGACTACTTTTAGTCTTTTATTGGGCAAAATATACGCTTCTATTAACTAGGTCCCAAGCGACGTGTTAGATTAGTCGATTGGCAAATTTAAAAACGAAATAAAACAGAAATTGTCTATTATATCATTTATAAAATATCTGATTATTTAGATGATAAAAACTTGGGATGAATCAGCTCCAACTCGACTCGGCGTCCGTAACAAAATTGTCAAGGATCATACAAAAAAGTGTTAAGACCAGACAAGTTTCTTGCCGGATTCTTCTTGAACTGGGGTTAGGAGGAACCGGCAACTAGATTCACTAGCATGTAAGAAAACGATTCAAAAGGTTCCTTGTGATTTTATTGAATAAATTATGTTTTGTTTGTTTGTCTCTACTCATACATCCTTAAAAAGATCAAAGTGTCTCCCAAGGATAGTCGAGTGCATTTTTTTTTAATAATTTTATTTATTATATTCCGTAGTAACACTATGTCCAACGAAATATACTTAGGGCGGTCTACACAACCAAAACATTACAAGTATTTTAAAGATATTACTCATAGAAAATATATTAATACCTCGACTGGATATCTATGTTAGACATGTATTAAAGACCTAGACGCTGATTGGCTGATCGCCAGACAGATGTCTCCTATTGGTCAGTGTCTTTTGGGCGTCTATCTAGATAGGTTAATATTAAGTATGATACAATACTAGTTGTAGCCGCCGGCTTTGTTTTTGCGATTTAAAAGGAAATGTGACTGTAAGAGTACCTACACGAGTATTGAGATTTCAAAATTGTGGACAATCTATTTCCTTACGTTATTTTAGTTATTTTTACCCAGTGTGGTGAATGGAAGTTTATAGGCTTTCGAGCACACGGAACTTTTGTTCCGACGATGTTTTCTGCTCATTAATTATCCAAACTGAAAATATATTGGGGCACGACTGGATTCCAGCTCGCAAGATCGAAAGGTGGGGTTACTACCACTAGACAACAATAGCTCTAGTTTTTAGGTATTTGTTCTATCAAATACGATTTTTAGATTTTTTAAAAACCGCTTGACCTATTTCGATAATATTTCTCTTGGAAAGTATACTCTATAAGAATTTTTCAAATCGGTTCATGTGCCTTTCAGTAAAAGGTACATACTTAAAAAAAATCCGACGAATTGATAACCTCCTTTTTAGAAGTCTGTTAAAAATACTGATTGATGTTAACGAAATAATAATAATAAATAATCCCGGACATTTCACACAGCATCATCTGGCCCCAAAGTAAGCAGAACTTGTGTTATGGGTACCACCTGACTGATATACTACATATATACTTTTTTTTGTAAATACATACATATTATACATAAAAACACCCAGACCCGAGACTTGTTTAACGTTTGTTTGTTTATTATAGGAACCGGATAAGACATGTGCTTCTAGAAGGTCAGAAGGTCCAGCGGCAGCAACCGATTGAAACGTATAAAAACAATTACTTAACCTGAAACTACCCCTCCCTAAAGCCATTTTCATAATGCACCCGCCCACTTCTTTAAACTTAACACTTTAAATAATTGCCAGACGGCAAGACGGGTCGTTTGGGCCCAGGTGGAAGCGATAGCGTTATTCCGGTGGAAGGGTTAATGATAATTTTATGAGTTTCTTTAGTGAAAGGGATGTTTTTTTGGTTGTAACTTGTTAGGGTCTAATAATTTGAGCGACTTCTGTGGTGCAGTTGGATAAGGCCCGTCTGAAACGCAGAAGGTTGAGGGTTCGATTCCCGCGGTGATACAAATGTTTGTATGATCTGCAATTATTTGTCTCGGGTCTGGGTGTTTCTATGTATAATATGTATGTATTTACAAAAAAAAGTATAAACATTAAAAGTACGAGCCTGTCCTCCGGTAAAAATACCACAGCGGTCACCCATCCAGGTACAAACCTCAAAGAAGGTTGCATAGTTTCGTTGATCTATTATGACGACTAAGTTAACTATGACTTAGATCGTTTTAAAACACTATTACTATTTTTAGTAATAGCGTTTCGTTTAAAATGATGTACAGATAGCTCAACTGATCCAGATCACTGCCGTTCTCAAGATACTGGAGGCATTGTCACGTTGAAAAACATTGCTAATATAGTTAGACACATATCTAGATAAAAGAAGCGTCTCAAGTTCTAAGTCCTATAGGAGCAATCCATATTTTCTTTAACTCGTTAAGTAAAGACTTTCTTTGTCAAATACTAAAGAGTGAATTAAGTATATAAGTACTCCGAGTGCGGCTGCAAGTAACTTACACTAAAGCACTTTATTCTTGCCAAAATTAGGAAGAGCTGTCAAAAAACACTGTATTTATGCCAGTTGCCGACGACAAAGACATTAGTGCCCCCCATAAATACCCCCCAACTCCCCCCCTTAAAATGTGCAGTCTAGCCGGCTAGCTCTTAAACGCACCTGACTTTACTTGAGTACATTAAAAATGCTATAAGAAACTCGTTTAGGATATTAAGTCTTATGGTTTTAGCAAGAGCGTGAAACTATCGTGAAACTAGTTATTTTGAACTAGTGTGGTGAAAGGCTCCTTCAGAGGCTCCTTTAGAGGTTCTACGATATGCTATCTTAACGGTGTTTTCTCTCACCATTTGAGTGTACTGGTATAGCGCATAACTATTGTACAACACGTACTAAGTAAATTTGACTTAATGTTATGCAACCGTATGTTAAGTCTGTATTGGATGGGTGACCGCTGTGGCATTTTTATCTGAGCGTGTTTGTGCTTTGGAGGATCAGCTATCGATCCTTACTTTTAAGTTATCACTTAAGAAGTAAGAAGTAAAATATACGAGCAAGCCTTACAGTAGTCTCATATGATGTGTAGTATATGACATCTCACCTTGGTAATAAGCAACATTAACATTATATCCTGGATTAGTTTATACAACAGCACACTTTATACACAACACTGTAAATAAATAAATAAATAAATAAATAAATAATCCTGGACATTTCACACAGCATCATCTGGCCCCAAAGTAAGCAGAGCTTGTGTTATGGGTACCACATGACTGATATACTACTTATATACTTTTTCTTTTTTGTAATTACATACATATTATACATAGAAACACCCAGACCCGAGACAAATAATTGCAGATCATACAAATATTTGTCCCGCGGCGAGAATCGAACTCGCAACCTTTTCAGGCTCAGTCGGACCTTAGCCCATTGCGCCACAGAGGTCATCATGTACTGTAGGTTAGGCACACAGCTCATGCTTTCTCCTTCTCTAATTCCTTTTCTCTTTCACATACACGCACATACTGTTCGCTGACAGTACCAACCTCTCGGAAAATGGGTTGGTACCATCTGATAGCCAACTCCAACACCGCGAGCGCTGATTGGTCTTCTTGCTACACATTTCCGTCCCTTTTCATAAAATCAGAGTTTGCAGGGAAGCGTGAGAAAAAATGTTACACATCCAGTTCGAGCAACCTCAGTAACCTCAGCAACCTCAGCAATCTTAGTAAAGTTCGAGAAGATCCCAGCAAAACTCATTTAGTTTTAAAACTTTTTTGTATGATTCTATAAAAATACATTCTAGAAATATACGACATTATCTCAAATCAAAGTGAAGCAGTCAATGTAACTTCTATATAGAGTCAAACTACTCTTTTATCAAACGTTAATTCTGTTAATCCCACGGCGGGAATGTAACCCACATTGACACCTGCCGCGTCTTATCACCAGCAATAGAAAAACCAAAACAGAACCAGAAAGAACAAAAAGTACGCAAGTAAGAATAAATAATGTGATGGTAAAATCCATTTTAATCCCCATCTATTATCATAATTGGGAACCACTTAGATATTTTTAGTGGTTTTTCAAAAATACTGCCGGCCGCCATTTGCGCAAATCCGCTCTGACGTGCCCGATGTGACACAGACTAACAATGTAACAGCTCGGACAATAAATACATATTGGAGGACAATGCACACAACACCATCTAGCTCCAAACTAAGCATAGCTTGTATTATGGTGACCAGACGGCTGATAGAATACTATTAAAAATTAGCAAATATAAAATACTAGCGACCCGCCCCGGCTTCGCACGTGTGCAATGCTGGTACTAATTATACTACAGAATAGTCATCCCTAAGAGAGGGACATATACAATCACGGACTTTTTTGTAAACCTTTTAAAGGTGTACAATACTGTAGTACATTATTTTGATCTATCTCGTAGGGTTCAGCCAGCGTTTGCAATGTAAGCGCAAAAAAATAGCTTTTTTACGACACCACATTAGAAACCTGTAAAATTATCAATGTTTCTCTACTATATTATGCATGTATTATACATGCAACTTTCCTCTTGAATACTATTAAAAAGAACCGCATCAAAATCCGTTGCGTAGTTTTAAAGATCTAAGCATACATAGGGACAGACAGACGCGGGCAGCGACTTTGTTTTATACCATATAGTGATATAACAGACACAGAACAAACACCTGTGTTCATCAACCGACATCAACCGACAGCGCAGAAGGCAGAGCTACTACCTACTAACCCTTGCCAAACGAAACCGCAAATATAAGCACCTTTGTTGTTTGAGAGAAAATAATGCTATTATATTAGTACCAGCGACCCGCCCCGACTTTGCACGGGTACTTTCTGTAAAAAAATATAACTGATGGTGAAAACCGTATCAAAATCCGTTGCGTGGTTTAAAAGGAGTCATCGGATACAGACAGACGCGGAATACTACTTAAGGAAGAATTGGCGTGGCTGAAAAAAGTTGCAATCATAAACAGTTATGAGAGTTTTTGTTTTAATTGATTCTGAATTGTTGGAGACGACCAGCTGCTTCAAATATAGGCTGTGCCCAACCAATCCCGGTAATGGCGCTTAAACTTTACTTATTCCCGGAGTTACGAAGCGGCGTGTGAAAGAGTATCTCCAGATATTCCTACAGGCGCGGAGGAGAACGCTGGGAATACTGATATTAATGAGTTTTGCTTTCAAATCATATTTTGTATGTTTTCGAAGTGCTCCTGGATTGCTAGCTATTCCTGTATTTAAGCAGTGTAGAATACAGTAGGTTGTTTTTTTTAATTTCACAAATCATCATTCTAGCCCGTAAAATACTACACAAAACATCTATGTTAATCACCCAAATATTTGTCCTGGGGGATCGTACCTGCAACCTAAAGCACAGATCTGAGCTCTTAGGCCAGTCTTATAATGTTTCCGTCATTTAAAAGGAATTAATAGTAAAAATAACACTAAAATTACTTATAAATGATTAACAACTGATTACCAAACTCAGTCGCAATATGGAATCTACATACCAGCTGACTTACCTGTAACAAAACAAAACATAATTAGAAAAACATCAAAGAAAACTCAACTCTTGACAGTGTTACAACACAAATCCATACTTAATTCTCTCCTAAGGTAAGTTTATTTAATAATAAAATCTACATTACGGTATAATTGTTTCTCTCTTTCCTTTCTTATAAGATAAATAAAGAAAACAAAATCGATACTCTTACCAATGTTAAGCCTAGGGACTATTCTATAGTAGCAATGAATAAGTGTAGTCTTTAATACTAAAAGCCCATTTGCCAAACATTTTGTGAGAGTTTGAAGTCACATTTCTAAACTTTTGTCTGTGTTACGTTAAAAAAAAGAAACCTAAGTATGGTATAATATGTAATTAATATCTTTAGCAAGTTCCATTCTATTAATTTCAGGCTTTATTTTGTGAATAACTAACAAAGAAATATCCACATTAACTTTATATTAGATTTTGGAATCATCAATCAGTTGACAGTCGAACTGCAACAACATTTACATAATAAGGAGTAAAACTATTTTAACCATTTCAATAATACAATTATAAACATTATTATTGAGCAATAACAGGAAAGTTTATATTCAAATTGCCCAAACTAATCTATTCAAATGTCAAATGGACCAAGGAAAAGCCGGGATTATCGGGAAATCTCAAGGGTGGCTGATACCAGGCGGTCAGAAGTCCCGAGGTGGTCAGCCGATCGCGCGAGAGCCATTATCTGCCCGGGTTTAATCGCCCAGCGGCTCTGATTAGCTAAGCTCCTGCCCTATCTGCCCCCCTGGTACAGGAATTATGCAGGCACGACTGGTCTGGCCCCTGCCAACCCCCAGGACATGAGATAGTGGCGAGATAAAAAGCGAATACATTGACGGTGAGTTTAATGATTTACTTATGACAATCTGGTTATCAATGTAACAATAGGGAGAATTAAACTAATTGGATTTAGGTAGCTAAGTAATTTGTTATTGAGAGTATCCTATTGTAAAGTTTGTAAAGCTTTTTATGTTGATGTTTTGTCGGCCATTTTGATTAGACATTTACACCAATTCAATTTATTACGCTCTGGCACAGAATCATTATTCGTACAAGCACAAAAGGCGGACTCTACAAAAACATTTGACGATCTCTGTGGCACAGGGGGCCAAGGCACGGCTGGGACGCAGAAGGTTGCAGGATCGGATCCCGTCGCGGGAGACATTTTTTTATGATCTGCAAGCATTAGTCTCGGGTTTGGGTGTTTCTATGTATAATATGTACATTATTAAACATAGATACACCCAGACCAGTTGTGGGTTATGGGTGCACGTACTACTTATTAACTTTTTTAACACAAGCTCTTTTTACTTTGGGGCTAGGTGATGCTGTGAAAAAAGAAAGAGGAAAAATTAGGTAATTAGCACGGGATGATTGAAAAAAATCATAAAAAATTACAAACAATACGTAAATAAGGCCTACACAAAAAGGCTCCAACTCAGCATTATGCTGGTTTGCATCAGCTACCATGCGCTGGTCTTCCGTTAGAACCTGATCGGATGAGGTCTCTTACTGCTGGAGACAACCGCATTTAATTTAGGTACGGACCTTTTTGCTTACACCATATTTTTAAAAATGTTACCCCATTCCAAATTCGAAATTACAGTAATTTATTTACTAAAACAAATGCAACATCGTCAGAATAGCAGGTTCGTAACCAAAATAATGTCAGAGCAGCTCGTAAGCCAATAACTCATCCCAGTAAATACACATTATCAGGGAGACACAGCGTTTGTTTATGCAAATTTGGTGTGTATTGGTGTTGGCGTGGATTAAACTTAAATAAATAGATCCTGGCTGACCCTGTTTTAGGAATATTTAAGGGTGTGTAAAGATAGTGCTACTGAATGATAATCTGGATCAGTTGTACAGTCTATAGATAAGAATGCATGGCCTCATGTTGATCTGCAACCGACACATTTGAAATGTATAAACTCTCTTGTATTCGTTTTTCGTAGTTAAGGTAGTTATAAGATGGATCATGCAAAAAAGCGCTAGGAGCAAGAGTTTTAGCCGGTTCTTCTCGGGCTTGGGTTAGGAGGAATTGGCACCTAAATTCACCTAGTATGTATCGTTTCAAAGTGATCCTTGTGATTATTATATATTATTTAATAAAATATCTTTTGAATTTGATTTGACATAATAATTTCCTGAAAAACGAAATAAGCCGGATGTGGAGACTGGAAAAGGTTACTATCATTCCTATCATCCTATCTTCAACTGGAGTTATTCCACACTAATTATTCGAGTCACTCACTCTACTTGACTTACACAAACACATTTAGTCTAATGCAAAAATCTGCAATTTTCAATACATCAACAATTGTGTCATATTATAGAAGTATATTATTTTATTGTAATATATTTCAAACGGGACAGCTAATAAACACAAACTTACACATTCAAAAATGTTTATTAAAGTCTGTGGATTCGTACATCTTTAAACTATTGGAACTTTTTTGGCATCTCAACGAAAAAGGTAGAAAAAAGTACCCAACGGAAACACTTTCAGAGTTGGCTGGGTAACTTCCACAATCTAGATATACGACCGAGTTAAGATGTGCATCTAAATAGCCTCTGCTGCCTTGGTACCCAAGTTTAGATTACTTGCAGCAAGTTTTGCAGGAAATGGCGAGTCCCGGGAAAAATTCCCGCGTGTTCTGTTAGACTCGAATTTACTGGATAAGTTAACGCGTACTTGCTAGCCTTTAATACGAACTTTAAATAAATAATAATTATGTATACGAATAACTTACCACCTACTTAGATAGATAGATAGATAGATAGAAAACACTTTATTGACTACCACACAGAATATTACAGTAACAAAAAACTAAACTTATTTAAGGCAATACAATGGGCGGCCTTATCGCTAATAGCGATCTCTACCAGGCAACCGTTGGATGGACTGGACTATAAATAGACAGAGAAGGTACCTACTTAATAGGTAAGTAAAAAAAAACTAACATTATACGACCGAATTCGGAAGTGTCTCGGCCTGTCTTGTTTGTTACCATTTCACGGCTAAACGGCTTAACATATATTGATGAAATTTAGCAAGGAGTTAGATTGTATATTAGGAACGGACATAGGCTTCTTTATAAGTAGGTACCACGCGTTCAAAGGCACGGGCAGCAGCTAGAATAAATTATAAATACTAGTACTTACTCGTGGCTTCGCATGCGTGTTATCTACATAAAAAGTAGGTTAATTGTTATTTCAGGTTAAAAAATATTTATATACCAAGTTTCCTATAACTCGCAGCTTTTGATACGTAATTGAATAACAAAGATACATCCTTAAGGATACACAAGTCAGCGGCAAAAACTAGTTAGTGGGCGCAGCTAAAATGCATGCTTTTTCACCTAGTTTAGTGTGAGAAAAGGATAGACGTGCACCAAGGATAGAGATGAGCAGTAAGGAGATAGCGTGATTATAATTTCGAGTCATATGATCAGATTAATCTATGATTTCTAAATAAAACGATTGCATAAAAATAATGAATATACCTTTGGCTCAAGGGTTCTCGTGAAAAAACTTCTGAATGTTATTATAAAAAAAAAGTTATTTGAGCTTTTGAATAAATAATCTATGCTTGTATAGTAACAATTTTTTAGTTTGCGTACTCCGTTTGTTATTTATTCACACCTAAAGTTGCGCTAAAATCAGTGATGAAAAACGATTTTTTTTGAGGCTTGTATCTTTCAAACCCATATTATTTTCACAATTCTGTATTGATACAAGCATAGATTATGACAAGACAAATTTATATCACTTTTAGTTTTGGTTGTTCATCATCATCATCAGGTGGTGTGATCACCCTTCGACGTTTGTATGGAAAGATAATCGACTTGTTCACTCTTAAAACATTCATATTTATATTATCAATAAGATAACAATAAAAACATTTATATACCGAAATTATTACTTACATAAATGTATAGAATAATATATAATAAAATACATGTAAAACAGTTATCTAATAACCGTTTAAAACGATTTATAGATAGCTTGACTGATTCAGATCACTGTCAGAGGGCAGCGACACTAGCGGCAATGCCTCCTTTAATGGCAATGCTAAAACGCTGAGCGAGATAGGAGACAGCATTTGGGTCACGCAATAAAATAAGAAATAGAACTTCAGACTTAACCATTTACAAAATATTCAAAGTTTCAGCAACAATCTATGATCCCTTCGACAACTTTAAAATTCAGAAACAAGTCCTCCCAATAAAAAGGGGTCTTGCGACCGAACATAAGTTGAAGGGTTGAAGCATTAGTTATTCATAAGCCAAAACACTTTGACCGTCCGTCTATTAGGGGATGGACATTCGGACCGAGACAATGAATTTTTAAAATGGGTTTTCTATACAGGATTTTTTTAGGAAAATTGCGTTGCGTGTCATTTTCGGAAGTTGACATTCTAAGTTTTAGTTACTTGGATCGTTTTAAACGATCCTTAACTGACCCAATTTATAGATAACTAGCGACCTGCCCCGGCTTCGCAGATGTAAAACTTAGAGTTGTAATTTACATGTACATCTTTGAAACTATTTAGTTGGATAAGGACTTATATCATGATACAAATGTTATCCTTCGACTCTACTAGTGTTTTGATTGTTTTTTTTTTATCAAAAGCGGTTATTGTGACTTAAGGATACACGAGTCAGCGGCACAAACTCGTTTGTGGGCGCATCTAAAATGCATGCTATTTCACCTAGCTTAGTGTGAGAAAAGGATAGACGTGCACCAAGGATAGAGATGAGCAGTAAGGAGATAGCGTGATTATAATTTCGAGTCGTATGATCAGATTAATCTATGATTTCTAAATAAAACGATTGCGTAAAGATAATGAATAGACCTTTGGCTCAAGGGTTCTCATGAAAAAACTACTGAATGTGTTTTTTAAACAAAAAGTTATTTGAGCTCTTGAATAAATAATCTATGCTTGTATCGGAACAATTTTTTAGTTTGCGTACTCCGTTTGTTATTTATTCACACCTAAAGTTGCGCTAAAATCATTGATGAAAAACGTTTTTTTTTTGAGTCTTGTATTTTTTATACCCATATTATTTTATAATTCTGTATAGATTATGACAAGACAAATTTATATCACTTTTAGTTTTGGTTGTTCATCATCAGACGGTGGTGTGATCACCCTTCGACGTTTGTATGGAAAGATAATCGACTAGTTCACTCTTAACTATAACACTTAGACAAATAGTCTCGCAGACTTTTTTGTGAGTAATGACGAGTACTATAAACATGTAGTATATTATTTTAAGTATCATCAATAGTTTTTGCTTCGCACGTCAAATTATGAATTTTGTAGTTTATTTTTTATACCTTGGGTTACAATATTGCAGTTATCGTAAGGATCCCTATTTTTTTTAAAAATAAAATACAGATCATGTTACTCGCTGATAATGTAGCTTTCTATAGGACATTTTTTTTGAAGTGAAAACTTCTTTTAGAGGGGTACGCATATTTTTAGATGAGGTAAAACCTCTGGATTCACGACACCGTTACCGTCTGGGGCGAGACGCGCTCGCCCCATTTGATTTTAAACCTTAATTCACATGTCTACAGTCTACTTTTGTATGGAGAAGATTACTGAGTTAGGTTCTTTGATATATTATCTATATTCTGAACAAAAAATATTGCATCATCTGTGTTCGTTCAGTATTTGATGATTTTGAAGTGATTTATTACTAAACTCTAACGCGTCAAAATAAGTTTTCATTTCTGTCGGCACTCCCGGAGTGCAACCCGATATTTTTTTTTAAATCGGTTACGCTGTTTTTGAGTTATCAAACAAACAAAAACATTAAGAGCATAGTTCATGTCACATTCTGAAAGCATATAAGTACTCATATACAAATAAGTAGGAAGCAAATTAACAGCAAAATCGGTTGTCACTCAACATAAGTTATAGTAGCATTCGAAACGCTCTTACAACGCTGTTCTTCTGTGACGCCGCGTTAATATGGCTATAGGCACTGTAGAAGCTACGATGGAATAATGGAATGGAATTTTTGTCATGTTAATACGTTAGTTGAGTAGGCCAATGACTCATACGCTGCAGTTACCTTCAATGCAATCAGTAAAATACACTACTTATCAATTATGTATTTATTTGTAGATTATAATAAAATTACAAAAACTTAAATTGGTTATCAATTAACCCTTTAAGTGGCACAGCAATTAAAGTCTAGTTAAAAGTTGACGTGTGGCATTTGTAGCCCGCACAGGTGCTCGGGGCAGGTGATGGAACTGGCTGCATGACAAGATCGCCAGGAGATATGAGTAGGTAGCTATAGCTTGGATGTTAGAACGAGCCATGCATGAAGATGCGTTCATACTCATTACTAAAATATTTTGAAGATGAAAAATGATAAGGGATATTTACCATGATATAAAGTTTTTTTTTCTTCAGCTTACCGATATTTCAGCACAGTTGCCATGATCACGAGATAAACATAAATGAAGTCGTACATTAAGTTATTTCTGTACAAAATAATTATAAAATCCAATAATTTTTATGATTTACCTACCTATTATCGTAAATTATCTAAACTTTTTCTTAAATAACGAATTGTTGTTTCCATTAAAATACCAATAGGCTTAATGGCAAAGCCCTAAATAAACTTGTACACGTCAGCCTGTTCAATTTGATTAAAGTCGTAAATTATTGTATTTTGTACTTTAAATCATTGACATAAATGTGATTTAAGCTTAAATTTACAGAAACTATGCGTAGGCTTAAACATCCGTAGGTATGTCAAAATTAACTAATTAATGAGTCTACCTTATAATCACACATTAACTAATGCCTCTGAGGCGCACATTAATCCTTTCACCACACAGGTTCAAAATAACTAGTAACACAATAAGAAGAAGAAGAAGCTAATGATAAGGACAGACCGTACATAAAAACCATGCTAACTATTTATGTGATTATAAGATATAGGATTCCTTTAACACTTGTTTATTGCGAACGTTGTTCATACCCGGGCCCTATCAGGCTGTGTAGTTTTATATTACTCTTATGTATGATAAAGAATTGCAATAGAGATACAATATCTACTAGACATATTAATAAGTCAAAGATGAATGTTGATAAAATTAATGGCAAACCGTTTTTGTTTTAATTAGTAACAAACACAGTCGATGCAGATAAAATTGTAGTTACAAACACATTGGAATACCTATAAAAACATAACACGTTACTAAAGCAATGATCTGGATCAGTTGACCTATATTTAGATCATTTTAAACGTCTTTAGGTTTACTTTAGGTATCTACGTTGGTCTCATACTAAAATATAAATATACATCATAAGATTGTATCGAATATAGACTACTTTTTATATAGGTACTACGCGAGCAAAGCCCAAAGCAGCGGCTAGTTCAAAAAACTCATAAACCAGCGTTACATCTCCAAAGATCACATCTAAAAACAATCTTCAGCAACAATAACTCTCGCACAGGTGTCGTGTCACATAAAATTGGTGCTGCACCGTCCCTTTTTAATATACCCTAGATTTGCCTTAACTCCTCCTGATGTAGAGGTTCTATAACGGTTCTATAAAGGTTATATAAAGGTAATATAGCTGTGACAACTGAATGCATTAATCAAATGGATTTTTCGCTCGGATATTGTGAGCGTAACTTATGGCGTGTTGGGTTTCTTACGTCTTTTTTAGAGAGATGGCATTGGGAAATCGGTAGGAAACATTAAATGTGTACATATTCGTATTTTTACATTCCAAAATGTACCAAAATGTTTAACGAAATGTGTACATAATAAAATTATTTACAGTTTTACGAATATTGTCATTTATATTGGCTAAAGAGTAATTATTCAAAATTATTTCACGGCATCTGGTAGATACATTGCGTGACCCAAGACCTATCTGGCTCAGCGTATTAGCATTGCCATTCAACGTGGCAATGCCGCCAGTATCTTGGGAACGCTGCCCTCTGGCTCAGTTGAGCTATCTTTAGATCGTTTTAAACGATCCTTAGATAGCTCAACTGTTTCACGTGTATTTTATATTATTGCATATTATTCTGTACATTTTTGTATTTTTTTCTGTAAATAAATAAATGTTTCTTTATTTTATAATCAAGTAATTATCTAGCGTTTCGTTCTTCTTATCATGTCACTATTTATTTCTAACCAGTGTGGTGAAAGGATTAAAGTGCGCCTCTGAAGCTCCTTTCGTGCACTTGGCACATGTCTGAGAACTTTTAAGATTCTTTCGCTATTTGAGAGTACTGATATAGCGCAACATAAATGCTTAAAAAAAAATCTAGTGCTGCAAGCTTGGTTTAAAACCCACGACCTTAGTAACGGAAGGCAGGGCCACTACTATTAAATCACTACTGCTCTCTAGCATGGCGTCAAAGTTTGGTATATCCTTGTCATTTTAATGACGATTTAAACAACACATTAACTAATGTGGAGTCGTAGTTATTTTAAGGCAGAAGAAAACTCAAGTTACAGATATTGTCAAACAGTGTTAATTTCTCAATTAGATTTTGTTACTATTTTGTTCTATGTTATTAAGTATCTTACGTATATATTTACAAGTGTATAAGTGCTATAAATGTCATCTAGTTACCATTACACAACCTAAGCTTTTGGGCTAGACTGTGTTGCATGAATCGTCCTCCAATGTATATTTCTTTTATATTAAAGTATGTGATGTAAATTTTGCCAAGTTATGCGTAATATAATAATATATATGAGTTTAAATATGCAGCCCGTATCATACATGTAATCCAATCTCCGAGAGAGGACGTGAGCCAAGCAAGCCAAGCTCACGGTCCACACGCAAAAGCTGTATGTGCCAAATCATAACTTTCGATAACAATATTTTTACCATGTTAAACATTTTTGGTTGATTTTGCCCAAGTTTTTTTTTATGAAATAATTAGGTAAGTATTTATATTAATACATTTTTGAAATATCGAAAGATATTTCGTGATTTTATCAATGTATAGGGCATTTAGGACATCTCAGATTCAAATTTATTTTTATTCATTACAAACACAAGTATCACGTTGATACGTCTTACATACTAGGTGAATTTAGGTGTCAATTCCTCCTAACTTAAGTCCGAGAAGAACTGGCAAGAAACTCGTCCTCGCCCTAGCGCTTTTTGTATGATCTTTCTTATACTCGTATCTATGTAAAACAATTGAACTAATTTAAAACATTATGTTATACAGTGCATATCTGTCAGTTAGCTGTCAAAGGGCCGAGCGACATAAAGCAATATAATTTTGATATATGCCCACATTTAGTAGTAAGTCCACACAACCTGAATTTAGTCCACCTAGACAGTTTATGTAAAAATGTGGGCGATTTTGATGTTAAAATAATAAATCTATCAAGAAATTCAATCACTTTTTTGTGAATAATTGTACATTAGCAAATTCAAATTGTCAACTATTTTCCCAATATATCAAAAAGCAATTAAACTGACCACTACAAAATTTCTCTCTTACTGCCCTATCCGTAACCCGAGCTGAGATATGAACTTATCTTAACGACCCCCTCCCCGGGGGTGGCTCGGACCCTCGTGGACCTGACCCGATGGAGCCGATACGGAACGGCCAATTTTGGTCAGCCCTGTAACTACACCTCGCCTTTTATGATACTTGTTCTTGTTTATGCGCTCCTGGTAGTTCGCTTGTGATTTGATGGTGTTTTTGCGATGTTATGGTGTCAATGGGTGTTGGGAGTTTCAGCGGGAAATATGGTAGTTACGCGATAAGTTTTCTTACTAAGGGTAAAGTGGTTTCTTGGTAATGACTTAGTTTCAAAGATTGCTATCTACAACATAGAAAATGAGCATTCTGTTAATCAGAAAGATACACATAATTATAAATATGACGACCTCTGTGGCGCAGACAAATATTTGTATGATCTGCAAGTATGTCTCGGGTCTGGGTGTTTCTATGTTTAATATGTATGTGTTTAAAAAAAAAGTAAGTAGGTATATAAGTAGTATATCAGTCATGTTGGTACCCATATCACAAGCTCTGCTTACTTTGGGGCCAGATGATAATGTGTGAAAAAATGTCCGGTATTATTATTATTATTATTAATTACAGAACAAGCCATTAAATCAAAAGCCATTGATGCTTTCCTCGTGGGAAAGTGGGAAGAATACTACAAAGAAAAAAGATGATATATGTAGTCAGATGTACAGGACCTGCTGACAAAAAGACCAGGTCGACCAAGGAAACGATGTACTGACGACATCGTAAACACCGGGAACAGAAGATGAAAATAACAGAAATCTGGAGCAAATTAGAGAAGACTTTTATCTAATCAGGAGTTCCTGTCCACCACCAAGAGTAGGATACATTAAACTAAAGATGAACTGGCTCGACTGGCCTGTCAGCTCAGCTGGTAGCTCCTTCTGCGCCGTGGGTTGATGGTTCGATTCCCTCCCAGGATAAACATTTGTGTGATGAACATAGGTGTTTGTTCTGTGTCAGGGTGTTATTAGTATCATAAGTATGTATTTAAAAATATATAAGTATTCTATCATCTGGTCACCATTATACAAGCTATGCTTAGTTTGGGGCTAGATGGTGTTGTGTGTTTTTTGTCCACCGATATTTATTATTTATCTAACTTCAGTGAACTTTGAAATTTCCATGTCGTCTCCAAAGTATCATCTTCGAAGTTATCTGTCTAACTATCATAGTTAAGTCTCAATAACTGCTCTTAGTTCAAACTTGTCAATCAAATCATGGGTAGAATCGAAGGATATTGAATAAAATGACTTTAAATGCTACTAACTCTCAGAGACCCATCCTAACTTTGTTGACATATTTAGGGCGATTGTTTCCACTTTGGCTTTAAAACAAGCAAAATCGCATCAGCCCCACCCCAAATATCCTCAGTCCTAAGCAAACGAATACGATAACCCGTAATCTATCCCGGGAACCGAACCCGCTACCCTCGCAAACATGGAAACCCTTTCGCCAAACTCTGTGCGGATCAGATTACTAAGTAATAATTATACAATAGACTCATATTTTCGATTCTATTAAAATCAAAATTTCGCAAATTTCTTAAACATTATTTACTATGTATGTATGCTGCTGCCTGCGGCTTCGCACGCGTGGTACCTACATAAAAAGTAGCCTATGTTATTTCCTAAGATACAATCTATCTCTATCTCAAATTTCATCAAGATCCGTTCAGCCGTTTAGCCGAAAAGAGAGCGAAGAGGAACAAAGAAGAGGCAAAATACTATCTTTTTTTTAACTGTTGTTAACTCTTTTTTAACTATATATCGGTAAAAACTATAAAGCGTTAAAAAACCGTTTTTATTTCTACATATACAAAAGTAAATTTAGCTTAGGGCACCCTCTTAAGAAATGTTACTACACATTTAACAAGACAACACAATCAAAAAAAGTATCCATCTGTCCCGCATAATCCCTTGAGAGACAGAAATCATTTCCTTACATCCTGCATAAGATTCCTAAACTACCCACATTCCGTTTTTCCGCGCCGGACGTCGGATATCCAACGGAAATAGGACCGAGACGGCATCATTGTAGTGTGCCAGAGAGAGCGAGACAGCATATATGTTGAGGTTAGAAATTTGATTTTGGATTTGAGTTGTGGGCTTTATCTGATCTGACCTGGATCTTGAAGGATTTAGGTAGTAATATTTGTGAATTATATATTTTATACGAACACTATAGATTTCTTAAATGTATATATATATTTAAGAAATCTATAGTGTTCGTTAGTTTCATCTTAAGACTTCCAAAATCGAATATGTTACAGTGATTTATGGATCTCTGTGTAAATAATAAACTCAGTCGTGTTTTTGATACAGAAAAAATCGTACCACACGCAAATAGGTAATATTGACGACCTCTGTGGCGCAGTGGTGCAAAACCCGGCTGAGACGCAGAATGTGATCTGCAAATATTTGTATCGGGTCTGGGTGTTTCTATGTATTAGTATGTTTACAAAAAAAAAAAATAGTCATGTGGGGTGGTACCTATAACACAAGCTCTGCTTACTTTGAGGCTAGATGATGCTGTGGGAAATGTCCGGCATTATTGACAGAGCGAGAGTCTCCGTTTCAGCTTAGGCGAAAATGCTTTCGTTTGTCTGTCCGTCCGGCGCGGCATCTGTCCGGATGTTCTCCTGTACAGGTCGCATTTCACAACCGATTCTCGTGAAATTTTGTGAGCAGGTTTTATAACTAATATAGATTTTTTTGTCGATCAGTTTTTGGAAATTTTTCAAATTGCAGAGATATGGGGGTTGAAAATGTAAAGAAGTTATATTTCAGACATTTGAAAAATTTTCGCGAGGTCTACAGCTTACAGAGCCACTAGTTTATTTATTAAATACTAAGTGCTTCCCGCGGCTTCGGGCGCGTGGTACCTACATAAAAAGTAGCCTACGTCCTTCTCCAAGGTCTCATCTATCTCTATACCATAATTCATCAAAATCGGGCGTTTAGGCGGGAAACGTGACAGACAGTGTTATTTTCACATTTATAATATTGTAGGGATAATGTGTTTCCTTCCTTCAATTATTGAACCTTCTAAAAGTTGAACACAAAAAAACAACCAAAACTCCTCTTCGCGTTAAAATCAGAAAAGATCCCTTTATTTAGGGTAAGGGCGATCGTAAGTTCTGCTTTTGCCCCTGGGCAAATTGCACGGAATCCGGGCGAGATGAGAATTTATTAATATTGGAAGACGCGGACCTGAATTAAGTAACTGTTGACAGCGCTGCTCCATTTTATTTTGTTTACTAAGTGCGGGTAGTCTGAAAATGCTGCAAACTCATATTCACCTACAGCCGTGACATGGGACGCTTGCAATATCATTTATTTATTTATTTACTTTAATTAACAAACACGACTAGTGGTCACCCATCTATGACGACCTCTGTGGCGCAGTGGGTCGTTTCCCACTGCGGGACAAATGTTTCTATGACCTGCATGTTTTTGTCTCTGGTCTGGGTGTTTTTTTATATTATAACAAACTGCTGCCAGAGGTTTCGCACGCATGGTACCTACAGAAAAAGTTGTCAATGTCCTTCTCCAAGGTCCTATCTATCTCCATACAAAAATTCATCAAAATCGGTTGAGCAGTTTAGGCGTGAAATCATAACAAACTCACACAGACAGACTGAGTTACTTTCGCATTTATAATATTAGTAGGGATATGTATGTATATACAAAAGTATATAAGTAGTATATCAGTCATGTGGTACTCAAAACACTAGCTCTGTTTACTTTGAGGTTAAGTGCTGTGTGGAATAGGCATTATTTATTTATTTATTTATTGCAGATCATGAAAACGTGATCTGAAGTGTCGTGAGAAACGAACCGGTACCTTTGGTACCTCATCCGGTCAGTCACCCTCTACGCCTCAGAAGTCTTCTAAATAATCAGTATGATTTATCAAAAATAACATTTTTAAATAGGTTTATGAATAAAAACTGCTTGTTAACTTGATTAATTTAGATTTTAATCATAAAATTCAATTATTATAACCCGTTTCGTTCCAAAGCAGTGTAGTTTATATAAAATTATGTCAAAAACGTTAATTTATAGCTTCCAAATGAATTTTATCTAAAACTTTTAATATGACAGCAAAAAATCGTTTCTGACTTTAATCTTAGTTACATGTAGGTACTTAGGGAGACTTGTAAGGCTGAGCGCACCCATCGATACCTTAAACTTGTTACTGAAGTGATATAGAGTTATTTTAGTCGCCTGTCTACTTAATACTACAGTGTTGGAAGAACTAGGTCCGAACTGTTTATTTGTTTTTTAGTTGAAACTATGTTCTCAAAAATATATCAGTACAATTGATTAAATTAAGATTATTGGAAGTCAGTGGAAGTCATTTAAAGAGTTACATAATATAAATCTCAAAACAAAAATAAACGTCCATACTAAAATAATAATTATAATTACCCATTACACAGCTCTGCTTACTTTGGGTCCAAATGCTGTGTGAAATGTCAAGTTTTTTTGTAATTCCTAAGTGTCTCTGTTTGTTAGTCTGCTTGTAACCTTTTGACGACTTAATGGCTTAACAGATCTTGTTAAAATTTTATACGGAGAAAGATTATAATTTGGAGACAGATATATGCTACTTCTTCTTGCTAGTAAGATAATCAAAAGCATAAAATGTTATGCGAAGCGCGGCTTGATTTTCGTTTGGTTCATCCTCTGCAGCATTCGGCGGCACTAGAGCGGATGAGGTATTAAAAGATAGATTCCACTACAATGTATTTTATTCTTCTTAAATACCTTGGAGTACCCACTCATTCGCAGTGATTGGTGCTCATACGACTTGTGGCCTTGTCGCGGCGACGTTTCGCTCAACGAAGACCCAATACTAAAACACCACTGAGATCAACTCAAGCGAGACTATGTTATCCTTGAAAATGTAAAAGAAAAATGACAGAAACATCATTAATTACCAAATTTATGTGGCGTTGAATCGACCGTTTGTATCAACGTGTGCGACCGACCTAAAATTACGAAGGTAATTTATACCAAACTGTAGCGTATATAATACATACATGTTCTACCCATAAACGGACATGCGTGCTTGTCTTGTTTTGTTTATATACCATACATGCTCAGTAAATGTCGGTGAGTCTGTGCACGTTCTAGAAGCGATGGGTTATAGTGTCAAGGTGCAGCGAGCTGGTGTTTAAATATGGTCTTTGTATATTATCCTAGAGAATAAAGACTAGGCTAGGTTAACGAGCCTTTCAGGTTAACGAAGTAAACGCTTGTGAGCTTCTTCATATCGTGTCAGTTATTTCCAACCAGTGTGGTGAATGGAGTAAAGTGCACCTCAGAGACACTTGGCGTAGATAAAATTTCGAATTATTTAGGTTATAGGTACAACATGCCGGTTGCTTTACGATATTATAAATAAATTGTAAGTCACAATTAAATTTAAATTACAAAAAATATCCAAGATTTTTAATAAAACGATTACGAAAACGAGAAAATCTATTAATAATATCTAAGAGATATGTTACTATTTCAAATGACAAACAATGAACCCGACGTCTTACTTTTTTGTTATATTTAACCTATTTCGTCCCACTCATGAGCAAAGAAGTGGGAAAGTCCCACCCCCAAATTCTTGACATTGAAAAGGAAATTGACATCATTCTGACATTAAGAAAGAAGAAAAAGAACTTATATTGAAGTAGGACCGACTGGAAGTAGGTCCTACTTCAATATAAGTTCTTTTTCTTCTTTCTTAATGTCAGAATGATGTCAATTTCCTTTTCAATGTCAAGAATTTGGGGGTGGGACTTTCCCACTTCTTTGCTCATGAGTGGGACGAAATAGGTTAAATATAACAAAAAAGTAAGACGTCGGGTTCATTGTTTGTCATTTGAAATAGTAACATATCTCTTAGATATTATTAATAGATTTTCTCGTTTTCGTAATCGTTTTATTAAAAATCTTGGATATTTTTTGTAATTTAAATTTAATTGTGACTTACAATTTATTTATAATAAATAAACAATGACATTATTTTATAAGTAAATAAATAATGCCGAACATTTCACACAGCGTCATCTAGCCCCAAAGCAAGCAGACCTTGTGTTATAGGTACCATATGACTGATATACCTACTACTTATGTACTTTTTTGTAAATACATACTTACTGATACAGTGACTGGATGACCGAGCTTTGCTTGAAAACGACGTTTTGAAAGCACATAATAAAACTAGCTAGATCGATTTATCGCCCCCGAAACCCCCTGCATACTAAATTTCATGAAAATCGTTGGAGCCGTTTCCGAGATTCAGATTATATATACGTATATAAATAGATATAGATAGATACCTAATACCTTTAAACAAGCAATTCTATCAAGATAGATAGAAAAACACCCATTATAAATGATTCAGTTAGGAGTAAAGGGTAAGTTTACATTTGAATACGAGATATTATATTGAACTTATTGATGTTGTAGAACACCCTACAATGTCGTTCTGCCGGCGCACGCGCAAACTGTTCATAATACCTTTATGATATAACGTCAAAGTATTGCATATATTCCAGGTGGCTGCGCAGACGGCGGTTCAAAGGAAACCCGATACAGTAACTCAACACGCGAAGGAATCCAGGATCTAGACTTGCAAGCGCATTCCTACCTGCTGTTATTTATATATTGTATAGGAAGAATTTAATATAACAAAGTATCTATAAGGAACTAGCTGTTCCCCGCGGCGTTGCCCGCGTGGTAGATAACAAGTAAAATAATAATTGAACGAATGAATGTTTCGGAAAAATTACAAAGCACAATCGCGGTTATCGCGGTTTGATAATGATCCCGAGTGATTTTTTTGAAAACCTTTCTTAGCGAGCATCTGCGGCCCTAGAGGAAGCTGCATACCAAATTTCATTCCAATCCGTTCGGTGGTTTCTGAGATTTCGTGATGAATGAGTGGTATTAGACAATTATATGGTAGATAGATTTAAAGCTTATAAAATGAGTGGTCTCGTGAAGTATTATAATATAAATGACTATATTGTAGACGTAGTAGACTATATTGTACTATATTGTGGAGATAGCGACGTAGCCGGGGCAGGCTGAAGAAACATTGGCGTGACGATCTCGATGCCTTTGAGAAAGGCTGGTGGAAAGTGGCGGGGCACAGGGACAAATGGAAGGAATTGGGGGAGACCTTTGCCAGTGGGAAAGTATAGGTTAAAATAATTTATTATGATAAGAATGTGAGTGGACCAGTACCACACACACCTCTATTGCATTTTTTTTAAACAATAAAGGCCCTATTGATGTGTATCGAATTACCCCAAAGTAGCAAACCATACCTCAATACCGAAGCAACATAACCATGGTTCGCAGTCAAAGCCTGTAGGTATGGTACATGTATGGTTTGTATTTACAAAAAAACGTCTGCGTCTCGGCTCGACGGATGTGATAACTTAAACTAACCTATAACCTAACTAGCGCTGTGGTTTAGAGTAAGAGAGGAGGAGCCTGCCTACCGATGCTGTATGCGTGATAGAATGGGAAGCCAGACAGACTGGCACGGTAACGCGTTACGTAACGAAGCCGTTTACCCTCCTATAAGAAGTTATCACTTCAAAAAAAGTATAAAAGTGGTATATCAGTCATGTGGTTCCCATAACACAAGCTCTGATTAATTTGAGGCCAGATGATGCTGTGTGAAATGTCCGGCATTATTTATTTATTATTTTAGTTGAGAAAGTAGTTTATTTTCTCCAAAAACAAGTGCAAAATCGAAAGTAATCATCCAATACCGCCAAGAGACGTAATATAAGTATCAAACAACAATATATTAACAGAACCAGAAACAATATGAAATTGTCTCGCTGTCTTGGATTATGGGGCTTATAATTATTTTTAGGCCTTCGCCCCCGCCCCCAGGGCTTAAGGACACGACGTGGGATTTGTCCTAAGTCTCCACGTTATTCAATATTATTTCTCAGGACATTTCGCGGGAACACGTCGCAGGTATGAGGCATTAAGTGAGATTTACTCGGCCACAGCTGAGAGAGTGCAGCTGGAGCAGTTCTATAGTCCCTAGTTTTTGTCCCCTTATTCACTAATACTTAAAGTTGTAGTGAAACGCCAAGCGGTAGGACTAGGATGAGTTTCTTGACAATTCTTCTCATGGCACCTAAATTCACCTAGTAGTTATGTAAGACATTTCAAAGTGATCCTTGTGATTGTATTCAATAAAAATGTTTTTGACTTTGACTAATATTATACTACCAATATTATAAATGCGCAAGTTTTATAATATTGGCAGCGGCAGCGGTTTAGACGTTTTCACGTCTAAACCGCTGAACCTATATTGATGAATTTTGGCATAGAGATAGATGGGACCTTGGAGAAGGACATTTATGGACTTTTTATGGAGGTACCACGCGCGCAAAGCCGCGGACAGCAGCTAGTAAACTATAAATACCAGATTTAGTTTACAATTACGTTATATCGTATAAAGAGGTCAAGGAGGCTGCTTTGGAGATGAAGAAATGGAGGAAGCCGCATCAATAACGCCAATAGTGAAGACTTTTAATTAATAATCAAGATTCACTGTCTACCTCATACTCATTCGCTAATGTGGCGCATTAAGTAAGAGGACTATATTATAACCACGTATTAACTAATATTGTTTAATCTGTTGCCACGTTTGTTCATCTTTGTTTAGTAGCTTCTGTTCCTGGCTTCATGCACCTAAAATAAACTATGTGTTTACCAAAATCTATTACCAAATTTCATAAAGATTCTAAGAATAATTCAATTAATAAACAGATAGGAACACTTTCGTTTTTTATATTATTAATTGCTGTCCACAGCTTCCCGCTGTTACTATCCGTCTATCTCTAGTCGATGTCGTACTTTATTTCACCAATATCGGTTCAGCCGTAACCGTAAACTTTAACAAACAGAGATATTTTAAAATTTATATTATTAGTATAAATGAATTTGTATGATTATTGATTACAGATGGAAGTATATAGAGTGGACTGTAGACTGCTTAGTTTGTTCCCTCAGTGTATACATTTTGATAATCACGGGCTTTACTCAAGTATTATTTTGTCGATGGAGGCACCGACACTGTATTTACCTGCCTCTGAGTATTTACCGGCTTCTTACTGAATACGGGGACGGTACAGACACGGAAAAGAACAGATGGTTTTTCACGGGCGCCTCAAGAGGTAATGTGAGGGAAAATATGCGATGTGCAGCTCAATAACCGCGTATACGGTAAGGGGTCGGCTGTGAAAGGAAACAGCTGGGTTACATAGGGAGTATTAGCCTGAGACAGACGGAAAACTGTTAATTTTCATTTCTGTCTTTTATTTTTTTTATTTGATTGTACTTTCGTATATGTTTACCTGTGCATATGTTGCTACACATAAATGTAAATTATTTTTTTCTTTCTAAGAAAAAAGTTTCAAATTACAAAATGATTTATCTAGAGATCATTTTACTTAGGTATATATAGTTCGGCGAGATTTAAATAAGAACGATCAAGATCTATATGGGTTGTTTACTTTATAAGTTTAAAAATGGAACAACGTTTTCTGTTATTTTTTTTAACTGCGTCGTCTTAAAAGTGATATAAAAAACTAGGATAAGAATAAAGTGGAGTAGCTGATTTCTCTGAGCTGTGCTCTAGGATTCCGTGATTAACAACGTAAGACGAGCTTATTCTGAACGTTTCTTTGATGAATGCGCTGTCCCGACGTGTAAACACGCTGTTCTTGGTAAATTTGCTATTTCAGAACTGTTAATGTTACTGATACTATCTCGGTAACAGAACTAACGTTTTGTAAACAAAGTCACACAAAAAAAGAAAGAAAATACATTAATTTGTATCAGTACAGAGAAAAATAACATAAATAACAAAGAAAAACTAATAAAATACCTGTGTTAAAAAATTTTAGAACCACGAATATATGAAACACTGTATAATGCTTCCTATCTCATTTTCTCCCAAGTTAAATCTTATGAATTTATGTGTATGTCTCTTTTTACTGTCGCTTTTTCGTTTCATCGACTTTCGAATCACAACGATGCTAAAAGTTTTCACTTCCAAAGAAACATAAAGAAATTAAATTTAACTTAAAGAAATTTACTTCACGCATTCGGAAGTTCATTATATTCAACGCAATGCTGATACTTTTATCAAGAAGGTTTTTTAACATAATTTGAATTTCGAATTGCGTCATTATTCGGTTTTAAAATTGTAACCAATCGGTGAGTAAGAGCGTTAAAATTGCCAGCTGCTTTGAATACAATTTCCAAATTGTCAAAGCTGGTATCAACACGAGTATCCGTTCGTTCTCTGGTCTGACGTCTAAATGTGAATTAATTCAACCGTTGAAACGTTCAATGCAACTTTGTAATCGCAAATCGATTCATATTCAAACTGAACCGGCCATGCCCGACACTCGACCTTTGTGGTCAAGGATTTGAACACTGCATTCATTTGTTTCCCGCCAGCGCGACCAATCGCGGCGGAGGCAGGTGGCGCTGTCACCGCGCGGTTCCATTTCCGCGCCGCGTAATCGAATGAATATTACAAACGTCACGTTGACAGCTATGCAGTTTCACGCCCGATATATGGGTCGAATGCTCTTTATGCCAATTCTGTTTGTCTATGACCCAACGCTTTGGCGATTCCGATTACACGGACAAGCAAGTTTAGAGGCAGAGTTCAGGATTTAAGCACTTTAAAAATGGATTAGGGAGAGCCGTAGAGTTAACATTGACACATCCCGTGCAGGGAACACTGTTTTACAGGGTGGATAATGAAAGCACTTAGCGCTAAGCGAAGCAATTATAAGTAATTTGGAAGCCGGTAATGGGCGCGGACAGCGCTGCGCAAAAACGCGCCAAACGGAACGCGCTAAAAGCTCCCTAATTCGATTGTCGATGGTTACTTTTTAAACTTCGTATGCTGAGCATAGACAAAAGCTTTCCAGATTCAAATAGTTTAATAAAAATTCAATTTTCGAAGACGTGGTCTATTAAAATCTTTGAATCAAACTCTGCTAGCTCTGAAGCTGTGTAAATAGGTGCCAAGAATAGAGTAAAATTTTCTCATAAGAGAGATAATATAATTTCTGGAATCTGTTGAGACTCGCCGAGTTTTATGGAATTTCTGGCTAATTGTAAAACCGTTTGGTACTTGCCTAAACTTTGTAATTAAAGCTCGCTCACGAAAATACCAGGAATTCATAGCCATAAAGAAAGTGGGATTCGCCGGAATGAAACAGGAATAGCGGGCTCAGGACTTTGCGTCACCTGAACTGAAGCTTCTTCGGCACGTGATTTATGGGCGCGGATCCGGACCGGTAATGAAATTGCACCCCCTTTCACCCCCTCTGGGGGTAGCCCCGCGAAAACCCATTCTAGAAATTACTACGCAACGCCGACTCTGTGACACTCGCGTTCCGATCTTACTAATGTATCTTTTTAGTTTCCACCCAAATAAAGTGCTATTTTTGGTTTGGATTTGAATTTCGAACCGTGTTTGAATGCCTTCTAAAATGGACACTCGGTTTGTGTTTGTATTTCGAACAATGCCTACGGCAATTAACTTCACTCAAAGCAAAAATGTCTATGATAAGGTCTTTACTGGATCTATTATTACTAAAATTTGGTCTCTATTCTACAGGGATGATATAAAACACCAGTAGCACAAAAGTACGTAGTTTCTAGAAAAGGCTTTGATCATTGTCCGCACAATGAAAAATTTACTGTAGCTTTTTAATTGAAAACCGCCGCTTCGTACAATGTGGCGAAGTGAGGCCGTTGTAAATGTTTTAAAACTTTTTCACTACGCCAATGCTTTTATTTATTGCTACGGAAGTTTTTAAGCAATGGATAAACAATGGTGCTTGCAATGACGTTCGAAGTATGAATTCAAATTGCGAAATATTCATTCTTTTTTGTGATCAGAGAAGAGTGATGAGATTATGTTATCAAACCTCATTTCAAATACAGAATGAGGTAAGTATTTAATTTGAATTACATTTTAAGAACAATGTTGCGGCTACTGACCTATTCGATGCGAGGAACAGAAGAACAGGGGCAGAGATTATTTTTGACGATACAAAGTGATCCTTGTGATTCAACTGTATTATTTGACTTTTGGCATAAACAGTCGGTACTATCAATATTGCAATACGAGTACCTATACCTTCCTGTCTCGGTTATTAACTTGTAGTAGCGGCCTTGATAACCACTAAAATATATTAAAACAACTTAACGTAAGTTCGTTTAACCTTATAATTGTTGCTCAGATTTTGCAAATTTCCCCACTTACCGTTAAATGTTGAAAAAGCCACGCCCGCAGTATGTTAGTGGCGACCTTCGGGAAGATCCCTCGTTTCTTCTGGTTCTTTTTACCATTGGTGTCATCGTCTTCTTCCCCCGTGCCTTCCCCAGAGCCGATACTCGCGTTACTGGCGTCACCTGGCGGGGCAAATGTTTGATTAGTTTTGCGGGTAGACAGATAATTATTTTTATCATGTAATTTGGGTAATGAGACTTGTGTTATAATATTAATATTGGAGATTACTTGTGTTTAGTATTAACATCAACTATTTAGCAGGTTGGTTACACTTAGAAAAAAGGAATTTATCGTTTTTCACAGTTTGATATAAAAAAATACATATATAGCAAACTATTTTGATTTTTTGCAGTAATATTATGGTTTATTTTCTTTAAAAGAGGTAGACGGTTTTCCAAAAATCTGCGCATTTATTATGCTTTAAGTACAACCGCCTCGGCTACGCAAGGGTGCATTTTAGAAAGGATATCTATTTTTTTTAAATAAAATACAACTTATATTGCTCGTTGTTAGTGTAGTTTCCTACAAGTGAAATAATTTTTTTTATCGGTAAATAAATTTTGAGTTTATTCATCACAATCACAAAGTAAAAAATATAAACTGTTTTTTTTTCCATTCTGTCCAACTAAGTTTGCCTGGAAGAGATCACTTTAAGCGATAAGGCCGCCCATTGTACAACTTTGTTGCAATTTTTTTTGTGTTCTCTCTGTGTACAATTAAGTGTTTATTTAGTATGAATCCAGAAATCAAATCATGCCGCTTCGTAATATTAGTGTAGATACTGTGCGTAAGTAATTTCCTTTAGAGCGTTGAAAAGTAATATATTGATTTAAGATCCCATTAAAGCGCCAGTCGGAATGTAGTATTTAAACTATTTAAATACAACGAAGCTCTCACTAAAACGGTAATTTATATTCGCAAACTGTCTCATTTTACAACGAGTAGAGATACACAATTAGACAGACAAACTGCAGTACGCGTAATTATAATAACGTGGTAATCGCAATGTACCAGGCAATCAGGAATCGTTGGAGATGTCTCGTCGCCTACGCCGCGCTATCGCCGTGCGTCTGGCATATTAATTAGAAACGCCAACTTGTATTTATTTAATCACCTGCCACACCACTGATTCCTATCTCTGGTACTACGCTTAATTAATTCTGATTCTCAGTACGTCACGAATTATGATCACTTTGCGACGAGATCGTCGATCGAAGATAATACCCGCGCAAAAGGCCGAAAGCTTGTTTTTTGTGAATAATTCACGGTACCAGGAGGGCAGAGAACGAACACGATAAACAAATTAGTGTGCACTGAGCTGTATCAAATATTCATCGCAACAGGAACAAATCGAATCAGTACGGCGGGGTGTGAGCTCCGTCTTATTTCTGCGCTCCTTGTACTCGCGTTAATAAAAAACTAGCTGCACGTTTTCTTCTTTACTGCTTTCTTTATTTATTTTCCGTTCAATCCTTTTAGAAACAAATTCAATTTTCTTACTGGGTTTACAGACTCTTTTGTTTGAACCTGCGTTCATTTTTTAATTTAACCTTTTTAGTAATTTGAAATAAGAACCTTAACTAAGAATGAAATAGTGTTGTGTGTAACATTGAAATTTTCGCATTTTTATCGATGTTTTAAAATTGTATCGACATTCACGCAACGTAACGCATCGAGTGTCTATCTCTTTCGACCGGTGGCATGCATTGTGATGGTAATGGGGGCAAAGTAATAAAATTACTTTTAGACCATTACCCGTCCCCCTCGATGTTACCCTTGCATATAGGGTGTAGAAGACAATAAAATGGTTACACTTTGACAAAAACAAAGGGATTATTGTCTGTGTAATTGTTTTATTCGTAAACCGAGATTTTTACCTATACAAACTGTTTTATTACGACCGTATTTTTTTATTAATTAAAAAAAACGTATATTGTTGGTTAAAGATATTATCCGTGATTTTTGACTGACTTTTGACTAGTTATACCATGTTTATGATTCGAAGCAGGTCACAGCAGTAATATCTATCAGTATCTTTACTTTATTAACACCCTGTAGAACCGGGGGTATAAAATCAGAGTGCAGTTGCATCGGAGTAATCTTCTAATTCATCTCGGGGCCACGCACTGCCCCTACCCCTAGAAGCTACCCCTAATGCTCACTAATACACCCCAAATGAACGTGTATAATATAAACAGTTGCGTGCGAAAAGTCAAGAACATTTTAAATTAACTTGGGAATTCGCAATAAGTTGAGATGTGGAACAATGTCGAAGGGAATGTTTCATCTTAAAATTGTTTAGAAGGTATCTTCTGACATTTTGTACATAAGTGGTAGGTATAGAAGGGTAGAGTTCATTTATCTCTGAAAGTTCTTTCCTACATCTATATAAGACTAGCTTCTATTGTATGATATGATATACATAGAAGCTTAAGCGTAACAAAGTCAGCAAGGATCAAACAAAACAGTATCAGCACTAGACGTGGTTCTTGCGGGTGGTCTCTTCTCTTTCTCTTTATCGCAAAAAAGAAACTGAAAAGTTTCTTGCCGATAGGAAAAAACTATTAAAAATGGTCATGTGAAATATTTTTATTTTTGCAACAAGTATTATTCACATTGTAGGGATCTCATATAATATATAATACCTACAAAAGTACCTAATAAATTTACAGTGATAAGTGATAACACGTATATTATAATTGCACGTACCCTGGTAACCCATATATAAAAAGATTTTTACACACATCAGTCCATCACAAACTAAAAATAGTCATCAGTTCAGAACCTGTATAACTGATATCAGAAACTGCAAAAACCCTGGTACCAGAACACCCAGATCGAAATAGGCTACCTATTCTTTTACTTCGGAAATCAAAACTGTCTGTCGCGTCTCAGCTTGCTAAAGAACTTAGCTTTGGTTTTCAATTGCAATGTTTCAATTACAACCAATCAGAGAATAGCGAAGTGCTCATTAGCCTTACTTTCCCATGTCTGTGCCCCACGGTCCCATGGTCCCATGGTCCCACGGCGTGGCGTTGTAAGCCGATTGGCAACCCGACACCAGCGACCCCAGTGAGGGATCGTGCGGTTAGGGCCTTTTGAGTTTTTGGCAACAGGAGTTGATTGGAGTTTGCTGTTTGCGTTTTTAGTAGCATTGACTGGTAATGTTTAAAATCTAATTTCAGATACTGCTACTACGTATAGAGTAACCACCTCTTGTGATGGTGTTGATATGCCGCTAAACTATTGTATGACTCAAATTTTGTAATGATCCACTACTGGCTACTGGCTACTGCTTTGCACGTGTAGTACTTACATAAAAAGAAACCTATATGCTCTTTTAGTCTACTGACTATTAGTTTAGTATCTATACTAAGTCTCATCTAAATCCGCTGAGCCGTTACGGCGTTATACAATTTTATTTGTTTTAATAATTCTACAATTGTAAAAATAATTAAATATCCACGTCAACTTTCGCATTTAATAATATTAGCAAGATAAGAAATAGGATATTAAATGCTATTACAACTTTTTCAAGTCATTGTCCCATGGCCTAAAAAGTACAAAACCTGTGATTTGAAGGGAAACAAAGATTTTTTCTATAAACAAAATTGCATCAAAACTCTTCACCCTACATCATTAGAAGCAGCACAAGACCCTGGCATTGACACCGCACCCCGAGTCCTGGGAGATTTATCGTGCGCCGCGATAGTGCCGAATGAGTACAGGATCGAGTTACGCCAATCAACTTAGCGCACGCGTCGTAGTGACGTGCGTGTGGGAATTATCGATGAATTTGTTCGGTAAAACTAAGGTATTGGCTTTACACGATTTAATGGGACTATTAATAAAATCAAGTTAGAAAAAAAAATTGCATTTTGTCACTTGATGAACAAAAGAACAAGAGTTTTTTGTCTGCTTCTAACATGAAATAACATGTTCAAACATGAAATAACATGTTCAAACATGAAAAAGTTGACGAAAACCTATTATTCTTCAACAACAATCTGAATTCAAACTTTCAATCCAGATTATTTAGAGGAACAACAAATTGCGAAGATACAGTTGTAAAAAATGCACTATACATTTCAATATTTATTTTTACTTTTCGATGATTATCAAAAACATCGATATCGGTATTGTATAAAATTCTAGCAACCCTAAAGGGCGACAACCGTGGTGTCGTAATGCGTTCCGATTTGATGGATTGGCTTCTTTGCAGTCCCTCCTATTTGCAAACACCCTTATCCGGACTGGGGGGGCTAATTAAAATTGGCAGATTTGATTAAGCTCTATCACCTTGGAATAGAGGTGGTATCTGCGTGGCAAAATACAGCTTTCAAAATATTGGGTCGTGGTAATACGCGCTTATGGGAAACGCTCCGTTTCGGGTGTTAAGTTAAGAAATTTGCTAATTAATGTTTGGAGTAAATGTAATTTTTAAAAAAGCTCAAATCTTCAAATGCAAAAAAAAACTTGACATCCTTTAAATACGCAATTTCGTAACTCATCATCTCATTGAATTTTACTTAGATCTTAGAAACCTACTTATAAAGCTTAATTCTTTTAATATCCGCAAAAAAAACCAACATAATTTCAGGTTGCCTGGAAGAGATCGCTTTTAGCGATAAGGCCACCCATTGTACAACTGTATTGTAATTATTATTTTTTGTGTGTTCTCTTGTGTACCTATTTATCTATTTATCTATCAATGTGTTATAAACTTTTTTGACTGGCCTGTTAGCTCAGTTGGTAGTAGCTCTGCCTTCTGCGCTGTAGGTTGAGGGTTCGATTCCCTTCCAGGACAAACATTTGTGTGATGAACATAGATGTTTGTTCTGTTTCTATGTATTTAAAAATATAGTACTTTTATCAATAATCTGGTCACCATAATACAAGCTATGCTTAGTTTGGGGCTAGATGGTGTTGTATACATTGACCAACAATATTTTATTCAACCTAATAGCGTCACCTTGTACTATTCAAATCAAATCAAACATTATATAATCAATAAAATCACAAGGACCATTTTGAATCTTCTTACATGCTAGTGAGTCTAGGTGCCGGTTTCTGCTAACCCCAGTTCAAGAAGAATCCGGCAAGAAACTCGTCTGGTCTTAACACTTTTTTGTATGATCCTTGCCAATTTTACGAATGCCGAATCGAGTTGGAGCAGATTCATCCCAAGCTTTTTAGTTATCAAAATAATCACATATTTTATAATATGCTTTTATAAAAAGCCTATAATGACTATTTCAAGTCGCAAACCACACCTACACCAAATTTCATCCAAATTCATCCAGCCATTACCCACAAGAATTAACCAACCAAAGCACACACTAATTTTCGCATTAATAATATTATTGTAAGGACTGAATATCCTCCATATTATGACGATCAAAATGCTGCGTCTGCTTAATTAATGTAAAACGCACACGAGTGACATTTTGAGTAATTAACTTTGGGATATCCATGTTTTTTAATAAATATCTACGTAAATTATCATGAAATTCGACTAGTTAGATCCTCGTGTATTTGAAGTTATTTTTATACTTTTAAATGACTACGATGTGACAACCTCTGTGGCGCAGTGGGCTAAGACCCGGCTGAGATGCAGAAGGTTGCGGGCTCGATTCCCGCCGCGGGACAAATGTTTGTACGATCTGCAAGTATTTGTCTCGGATCTGGGTGTTTCTATGTATTTACAAATATATATATATAAGTAGTATATCAGTCATGTGGTTCTTATAACACAAGCTCTGCTTACTTTGGGGCCCGATGATGCTGTGTGAAATGTCCGGGGTTATTGATATTATTTATTAATTTAATGTTAAACAAATATTATGTAATACTTAGTCGTATTTCGAAGTGATAAGAAGATTCGCGAACCCAACAAGTTGGGCAAATTCGAGATGTGTTGTGCTAGACGAAATAGAGTTACGCGATGGAAAGAGAGGTCCTATGTAGGTAAATAATGTTGAGCTATATTGCACTTTGTTACGTGGCAGCAAGAGTCGTTATTTATATTTTGTCTGGCCTGTCATCTGTCATGACATCTAGCCCCAAACTAAGCATAGCTTGTATTATGGTGACTAGATGACTGATAGAATACTTATATATTATTAAATACATACTTATAATACTTTATAACACCCAGACACAGAACAAACACCTATGTTAATCACACATATGTTTGTTTTGGGAGGGAATCGAACCCTCAACCTACAGCGCAGAAGGCAGAGCTACTACCAACTAATCTGACATGCCAGTCATTAATTAGTTTATTAATCTAGATAATAATTGATGTCATGTAAAGTCTTACAAAGACTAGAATACCTAACAAAATCTACTTTCTGTTTTCGTCCACTGCGGAAAGATCTACCCTAGCTGGTGAGAAGACACATGACTTATCACCAGCTGTTGTAATTTCTATATAATTTGATCTATTCGCAAGCGTAAGCGTGAAAGAAAACTTAGCGTAAGGCACTTGTTTAACCCTTCAATTTGTACGATCTGCAAGTATTTGTCTCGGGTCTGGGTGTTTCTATGTATAATATGTATGTATTTACAAAAAAAAAGTATATAAGTAGTATATCAGTCATGTGGTACCCATAACACAAACTCTGCTTACTTTGGGGCCAGATGATGCTGTGTGAAATGTCCGGGGTTATTTATTTATTTATTTATTATTTATTTAGTACTTCGTGTCATTTTAACTGTTTTTGCAGCGCACGCCAGAATATGTAGTTTGCAGATGGCAGATTTTATTCTTACTTTC
Organism: Lampropteryx suffumata; assembly: GCA_948098915.1. Taxonomy (NCBI): domain Eukaryota; kingdom Metazoa; phylum Arthropoda; class Insecta; order Lepidoptera; family Geometridae; genus Lampropteryx; species Lampropteryx suffumata. Next base: position 17,036,411 of record OX402563.1, on the reverse strand, counting down.
TTGACACTTATTGTTATATTTTGGACAATTCATACAATATATTTATAAATTATATCCTATGTGTTATTCACATGTATAAGCGATTATTGTAGAGTTTTATTAAAATCCATTCAGTAGTTTTTGCGTGAAAGAGTAACAAACATACATATACAAACTTTCGCGTTTATAATATTAGTAAGGAAGTAAGGATAAGGTCTTAAATTATAGAACACTAGTAGTCTAGTAGAAGTGATTTTCCATTCGATAAGTCGTAGGTTCGAATCCAGTTATGCGCCAAAAGATTTATCTGTTCGAATAACTTATGCAACATAATGCTGAGTCGGACACCAATTTGTAACAGCACACTTTCACGATTGCGAGACACTCAATCTTTAGTTTAGTTTAATTTGAGTTGTCTTTTCTGTTTTCCTTTGTTTTTATTTTGAGTGTACCTTCATATTGTTTTTCTATGTGTATGTTGTTACAACTAAATTTATTTTCTTTCTTTCTTTATGAGAGCGATACCAGTACTCTTAACGGTGATAGAAATCGGTCGTAGAATTTAAAAACATCGAAGACGTGCCAAGAGCGAGAAAGAAAGCCTTTGAGGCATACTTTAATCCGTTCACCACACTGGTGGTGTTTCTAGTGACATGATATGAATAATAGAAGACCATGGTTTAATGGTAACCCTTACAATGGCAGATCACGTCTCCGCGATTACGCATTGAAAATTAGTTTAATATCTCAAATTGACGATTCCGGGCGGAATGGCCAATTAAGAGGGAATAACACCCGAAATGATCCCCCGGATAGCCAAGTTATGGGGTGCCTTTATGAACCATTAAGCGTTACTTCGAGATCCGTGTTCAGAAACGTTACGGTTTTAACGTTTCGTCTGTTTCTATAGACGAAACGTTTTTACAGTTAGATCGGTTTTACTGATATAACTGTAAAAACCGTTTTTCTATAACGTATTTGTCACGTTTTATCTAAGATTTTTAAAGAATAGAATAAACATTTATTATTTAATAATACTTAATAGTTAATTTATTTGAGTGCATCCAACAACATATAAAAAAATGGTTTTATTGACTATGCGGTACATAATAGTTATAGGACACAAAATACCCACACAAGAAAATTAATTAGACAGTAGAAATAAGCAGATAGGTAGGTAAATTAAAACAAATAGATAATAAGGTAAATAATAAATAAATTACAAATAATTATCACTCAAAACGGCATAAATACCAATGAGTTTTTCTGCTTCCCGATATTTATCTCGTGATCATGGCGCAGCAACTGTGCGGAAATATCGGGAAGAAGAAAATTTATATATCATGGTAAACATCCCGTTTTGAGTGAAAATTATGTTCAAAACCATGATAGTTTTAGAAGTTATAAAAGACAAATAATACTATAAATATGAAGACAGAAGGTTGCTTCTTTCATACATTATAATTTGAACCTAGGTAGGTTGGGTACCCCACTAAATATTAAAAAGGCATCAAGGCAAATCAATAACCCAATAACACCTAACTGTGGGACAAAAACATTTAGCCCTTCCCCTGTGTCGTACATCCAAATAGGTCCGATCTGAATCTCCAATCTAGATCTTGACCTTTGTGCCTTCAAGGCTTCACCAACTATTCAAATATATACAAATAACATAAAACAAAGGTAAACATAGGTATCGTTATATCGTTTTTTAACTGATGCGATACGTTATGGTATTTCGTTTCGTCTGATACGAAACGGTTTTCTGTGCAGCATTTATCTTTTATGACACGGTTTGTCTCCGAATACCACTGTTATTTAAGTGTTTTATCGTTTTTATGTAGGTTAAGCGATGTTCAGCGTGGTTAATAGGTAACCAGTGGTATTTCTTTTAAAGATTCTTGTGCTTCAAGGGTGTATTTTCTTAGTTACTTCTATTCCAATCCGTTCTATGCGGTTCCGATTGCGTTTCGTTAAATACTCAAAACTTTTGTTATATCTATCTGTTATCTAAACGTATGAAAATATTCGATCGTTGGCGATTTCGTAAACGTAGCGTAAGCTTAGCCGTTGTTCATTATAAAAGGAAAACACGTTAAAAGCTATCGTTCAGGTGCGGTTTGATTCCAAGCGAGTGAGTAAAAGATTGCTTCGTATATTAAACTATTAGTTTCCGGCTGCAGCAGCAGTCATTTGGATACGGGGTTTAAATGGTTTATAGACTATTTTATCTGAGTATGACAGTTTTGTGAAGAACCCTCACGTGCATTGTTAGCTGTCTATGACCAGGATCTAATAATTAGACGTTAAACTTGATAAAAACTCCATAAAGGTTAATAGTGACCGCGGAGTCGTCCAGGGAGCGAAACGCGGCATGCCCATTCATCCGAGCATTGATTTCAATTTGAATTTTAATTGCGAAATATAATACAAAATTACATTGCTTAATATTCACCCCGAGCGTTGATTTTTGCATATTTAACCCTACAGCGGGAGGGACTGATAAAAATCGCATATATTAAGGCCTCGGGTCGCTCGGTTTTCATTAAGCCGATAGCGGGATAGGTGCCGTATTTTAGTGCTTATCCTCGTGGCGTCTTAAAGTACGAAGATTGTACAGATTTCGATGTTTATTTGAAGTTTCCGACTCCACTTCGATTTAATTAGAAACATCGCTGTAATTAGACCTTTGAAATACCTGCTATTTAATAACGAATTAGCCAGAATTAAATTTATCGGAATATTATGACTAACGAATAGCAAAGTTGATAACTTTGTCTTTTGCACTGTGGGTAGTGGGTTCGATCAACCGGGACAAACATTGGTGTCATAAACGTAGATATTTATTCTGTGTCTGGTGTTATATATAAAGTTACATAAATAAGTATTTACAAATGTATTTTATCAATCATCTGGTTCGTATAGTTTGTTTGGGTCTGGGTGTTTCTATGTATAATATGTATGTATTTACAAAAAAAAAGTATATATGAAGTATAGTTTTTTAAACTTACGCGATCAGAAACACATTATTATAAATATTAACGGGTATTTATCGCGTTTATTTACCTATTTTTCCCGACGTTTCGACAGGTTTACACTCTGTCATCCCGAGACCACGACAGAGTGTAAACCTGTCGAAACGTCGGGAAAAAAATAGGTAAATAAACGCGATAAATACCCGTTAATATTTATAATAATATATGTAGTATATCAGTCATCTGGTACCCATAACACAAGTTCTGCTTACTTTAGGACCAGATGATGTTGTGTGAAATGTCCGGGATTATTTATTTATTTATTTATAAACGCTTTGCTTAGTTTGTTGCTACATGGTGTTGTGTGATCACAAACATTTTTTTTTATGTGTTACATCTTTTCTCTCGCTTTCCTGTAATCTGCGAGAGTGATTTCGTGACAGGAAGCCGGTAAGCGCGCGCTATTTGATTTGATTAATGAGCGTGCGCGGTTGTTAGCCGTCAGATAGTACCAAACCCATTTTTTTCCAGGTTGGTACTGTCAGCCAATAGTGTCAGTTGTGCGCTTAACTTACGGTGTTGTGTATAAAGTGTGCTGTATAAACTAATTCAGGATATAATGTTATTGTTGCTTATTACCAAGGTGAGATGTCAGATGTTACACATCATATGCGACTGTAAGGCTCGTTTTTAATAACTTACTTTCTCAGTGACATGTACTTTTAATAAAGTGCCAGACGATTCAATTCAAAGTTCTAAATACGCAGTTATATACATTAAGTTCATAACATCGCGACGCGACGCCCTGGCTTAAATAGGGTTAAACTGCAGCGATGGGGGGAAGTGGTTGATTGCCTGACAGACTGATAGACTGACGTGGCGTGATGTGATTTTGATTTGCACCCGTTGATATAAAACGGTGAATATTTTAAGGGATTAGTTAATATGCGGTAAACTTAACATTGCTCATGATTCGATGACGTTATGAAATATTTAAAAGCGGGTGTCAAAAATCCTCCATTTTTATCGTGTGACTAGTTATTTCAAAGCAGTGTGGTGAAAGGATTTAAGTGCTTCAGAGGATCCTTTCATGCGTGTGGCACATATTTTTGAACTTTTTAGTTTCTACGACATGTCGGTTTCTTTACGATGTTTTGACCATTTGAGTGTACTGGTATAGCGCACGACCCACGACGGGGCCACTACCACTAGACTACCAGAGCTTTCAAAATGTAGACTGTCAAAAAGAGTGCGAACCGTGAACTCGTGCGGCAACGAGCGGACCGCGGATCAAACTCACCCTGATGTAGATTCTCTAGATGAATCCAAACAGTGTCGGTGTCACCATCGACAAAATAATACGTGAGTAAAGCCCGTGTTTATCAAAATGTCAAAAATCTGTCAAGTGTCAAAAATAAAAAACTGTATTTAAATAAAACTAAGTGCAATTATCGCTCTTAAGAGGGTTACCGTACCTATTTATCTACCTACTTTCACCATCATGGTTTTTTTATCATCTGTCCAATTCAGGGCAACATCGTCTTGATGCATCGAACACAGCTCTAACGAAAAGATATGATAGAATGCAGGACAATTCACTTTGTAGTTGAAGAAATGTTGCCATACATCGATATACGTGACTGTTATCGACTGTAAGTTTGCAATCATAAACAATGTTTTTATATAATATAACCATAAATTTATTGTTTTAGGATTTTTTCCTTTACTTGTATTATACGAAAAGTCTTCTTGCCAAATTTCATGGTTCTAGGTCAACGGGAAGTACCCTATATATTTAATAGCAATCGTCAACATATTTGGCATAAAATATGGCAAGATTTTTTAATTGATTAGACTTTGAAACTTATATTGACGTGATTACGTCTTATAAATCGAAGAACGCTAGCTGCACGCACGAAAAATTGTCACGTTCCGCCTGAGCCGAGCGTGCAATTGAGAGCGCGGAACAAGCGGAGGTTCATCAATGTTTTCTCATGCCGTTATCACGTAAAATTATCGTCCGTAAACCGACTTAACAGACAGCTTTTTTTATAGCTCTAAGGGACCGTAGATTTAAGTATTTGATATTAGTTTCAGCTTGTGATCTCCACGTGTTCCTGAGAAAAAGAGTATTGACATACATATAGATCGATGACCTCTGTGGCGCAGTGGGCCAAGGTCCGGCTGCAGCTGCGGGTTCCCGCCGCGGGACAAATGTTTGTATTATCTGCAAATATTTGTCTCGGGTCTGGGTGTTTCTATGTACAATATGTATGTATTTATTAACAAAAAAATGTATTATATATAAGTAGTATATCAATCATGTGGGGCCAGATGATGCTGTGCGAAATGTCCGGCATTTATATCCGGTAATATGGACGGAGATATAGACGGTATTTTTTTACCTATAATGCTTTTAATTCCACATACCTATAATCTGTAAGTTATCTGGGTTTGTATATTACTCATTGGATTCTATCAAAAGCCGTCTAAAAACAATTCAAAAGATATTCACTAATGAAACATATTCTCAGGTGTTTTGTATCTCATCAAATATTAATAAAACGAAACAAGCCATTATCATAAACATGGCAGTTATAATTAAACAAGACATTTCCATCTACTCCAGACGACATCAAAACAGTTAAAAATACCATTTTATTTTTATTACGTACCTTTATTCTACAACGATATCTTAAATTATATTTTACTCCAATCAATGGTATAATTTATAAATTAATGATAATTTCCATCTGATCCATTTACAGCGCAATTGATTGATCAAATGAGAATAAAAAAGCCTTATATACGGTAGGTTTGATCCCTGGCTTGTCAGCTCAGTTGGTAGTAGCTCTACCTTCTGCAATGTAGGTTGAGGGTTCGATTCCCTCCCAGGATAAACATTTAAGTGATGAATATGGTGTTTATTCTGTGTCTGGGTGTTATAAAGTATCAAAAGTATGTATTTAAAAATATATAAGTATTCTATCAGTCATCTGTTCACCATAATACAAGCTATGCTTAGTTTGGGACTAGATGGTGTTGTGTGCATTGTCCAACTCTAATAATCCTTACTTATTAGTAAATGTGAAAGTAACTCTGCCTGTCTGTCTGTTTTTTACGTTTTCACACAAAAACCGCTGAACCAATGTCGATGAATTTTGGTATAGAAATAGATGGGACTTTGGATAAAGACATAGGCTACTTTTATGTAGGTACTATGCCTGCGAAGCCGCGGGCAGCCGCTAGTATAAAATAAGTAAATCTTATATTATAAGATGCCATTTTATATAAATACAAATATTTATTTGTTGAAATAATTACAGAAATGTACAAAATAATATACAATAATATAAAATACACGTGAAACAATTGAGCTATCTAAGGATCGTTTAAAACGATCAGCCTTTTTATATTAGATTATTGTATTGCCAAGGAAATAATGTAATAAACTTGAATGTAATTATTAGGTTGCAAGTGAAAGTATATTTTAATATTTTAATTGTAAAAAAACTGTCCTGTAACCTGGATTAATAAATGATTGTATTATATTGTATTGTCCACAAATATTTATCTATATATTAATACGTGAAGCGAAAACTTTGTACCTCTTTTTACGAAAAACAGTGCGGATATATAGAAAAGGAGTGCAGAATGATATTTTTTTTTTATTGTGCTTAAAAAATACATTAATTAGTAATTAATTATGGTCAATTCAACTACAATATATAAACACCAATGAAAGTAGTTACATAATTTCATTTTATTCATCATAAACACTAAAATCAATAAAAACTCATTTAATCAATGTACCGTGTATGTTAAGGCTCGTCCGCGTGTTCATAAATCGGGCCCTCACACGGTGAGGCCGAGGATTAATATCTGCTGTCCTAGTACCTTGTACTAAGTGTATTGTAATACTGGTAGTGCGTAGGCGGCGGTAGTATAGCTTCTGCTGGCGACTTTGTTCACATTGGTGAATAAAAATTACTTACCTAACTATTAATAATAAAAAATGCCGGAAATTACACACAGCGTCTTCTAGCCCCAAAGTAAGCTATGTGAAATTTTCGGCATTATTATAATTATTTTCTAGCTGGTGCCCGCAACTTCGTCTGCGCAGCACTTCGTGTTAATTCTAACGGTTCTTGCAGCGCACGCCAGAATAGCTCGCAGGTGGCAGATTTTTTTCCTACTTACTTGACATTTATCGTTATATTTTGGACAATTCACACAATATCTTTATAAATAGTAGCCTATAAGTTATTCTGATGTATAAGCTATTTTATTGCAAAGTTTCATTAAAATCCATTCAGTAGTTTTTGCGTGAAAGAGTAACAAACATACATACATACTTTCGCATTTATAATATTAGTAAGAATTATTTTCTATAACACGTTAGGTATTTACCGCACTTCTTATTATTAAGTAGGTTGGTATACAAAAATGCGGGTAGGTATCCAAAAAATATAAAAAAACAAAATGTCTTGAATTCCATTTTTCCATATCAACCCATCAGGTACATAAACGGGACCCAATATTTCACATCTCGACGCGTAAATTAATACCTAACAAGAATAAAAAGAATTATCAAAAACGGCGCAGTGTCATCGGCCCTTAGCGATCATTTGATTGCGCCGGCGCATCTCGATCCGATCTCAGTTATTTTCAAGGAATTGTACACCTTATTTCTGAGTTTATAAAACGGGTTATTGTTTTTTTTCGGTTGAAAAAGACGATTTTAATTAAAGGGGACACGAGACGATCACTCAGTCAAGATTGTAGTTGTAAGTTCTTGAGAAACTTGTTTTTTGATTCGAACGATGGAAAATTTTTATTCCTACGATTCTAGATAATAAAGGCGAGAGGTGTCGTGGGACACCCGGTAGGAACAAAGTAGAAAATCATAAAAATGTTTTACGTCACCACTCGGGTCAAATCAGTTGAGCTATAGATCGTTTCAAATGGTCCTTAGATAGCTCAACTGTTTCACAAGTATTTGATAAAGTATTGTATATTATTCTGTAGGTAAATAATTTAGTGTCATTTTGTATTATGTATTATTTAAGTATTTTAAATAGATATACCAGCTGCTGCCCTTGACGTCGCACGTGTAGTACCTACATAAAAAGTAGCCTATGTCCGTCCTTAAGACACAATCTATCTGAAGATCCGTTCAGCCGTTTAGCCGTAATAAAGTAGCAGACAGTCGAAACTCTTTCGATTTATATATTAGTAAATTAGATTTGTAAGACCCTTTTATTTAATTAATAAAGATCTGAGGAAGTGTCTATCAAGCCTGCGGACAGTCGTGATTTGACGTGGATTTTTGTAAATCCAAAGAGGTTCCCAGCAAATTAGCTCCAAGTTCCGGCTCAAAGAGATACCACAGAATACAAAAACAGCAAAATGAAATACAACTAATTATATTGAATTGGAACGTGCAGTACATAATGCCGCTGTAAGAACAAGGTACGAATATCAAATGATTGAAAAACGCAGCGCCTCAATAAATCTTTCTAATAGTCGCTCGTGAGGTTACTATAAAGCAGGACGGATATAAAATTCTATATTTGAATACTAACGTAGTCATTGGCTGCAGTTTTTTAGTTCAAATAGGTAGAGTACAACCTCCTTGTTGAAATACTCAAATTACGAGTATATTGTTGGTGTTCTTTATTTAAAAACTGGTTCATTGTAACCTCTATAGTCAATACTTAATAACTACGTCAACCATTATTTGAAAATCGAACTTTGCTTTTCTTATTTGCAATTAGGTATCTTTTATAGTTCATCATATCCTAATAATATTATAAATGCGAGAATTTGTGTGTATGTTGAATTTTTGTTTAGTTGTATGTTTATACGCTTGTTTGTGGAATAACAATACTGTAACAGATGAACGGATTATGATGAAACTTAGTATAGTTGATGTCTGTGACTAGGGATAGCTTTATAGTCTACATTTTATGTAGGTAAATATCACGCATGCGAATACGCAGGCAGAATCTAGTGCCTTATAAAAAATACATTTGCCATTATTAGAAAACGAACTAGCTTGTCACATTTAAAAATGGAACACGGAAACACGCAAACTCTTTCGTCTAAAACTGCAGCGTCCAGCTGTCATTGAGCATCAGATTCAAATGTCGAATCAGGATGCGTCGCGTTCAGTTCTAATTGTACTAAAGTGCGTTCACTTTAATTGAGCAGTGATCGTGAGCTATAAAACGAGCGGTTTACGACCGGGGCCTGCCCATAAGTACTTACATGCCATAGGTGCTGAGTAAATCAGGCGGAACACAAATATTACTGTCACTCGCGCGCGTCATAAACGCCCGCGGTATTTCAGTATTCGCAATTATTTCTAAAATTAACGGCGCGTGTCTTAAATGCAGTTTTGCAAATAATCCAAGGATTAACGGCGGATTGATGTCGATTGGTGCGTCTCGTGCCCGTAAATAAACGATACTACGGCCCGTTCGGTTCAGAAATTCCACCTCACGTTTATGTGTTCCTAGTAGGTACCTGGCTTACCAAATTTTATTTGTTTTATTTATAAGTTAACTACCTTATTTGTAGCTTGTACGAGATGTACGAGATATGTAGATTATATACCTACGTCTAGACATACTTACATCTTTCCAATGTGTACTAATATTCACTTTGGAGAATACGACATCAATTATCATCAACCTGCTCTCCAAGGGGTTTCATAATGTCCAACAACTCTGTCCAGTAATAAAGATTATGAAACAATTGTAAAAGCGTGTTGTTTGCGTTTAAAAACGTTCTAAAAAGTTTGGTCATACTTTTCGATAATTAAAAAACAAATGTTGGTTTCCGATTCAATTGGTTCCTAATTCAAAATTTAGTTCGAAAGGACGGGACTTTGACGTTTTCACATCGTTTATCTCAAAGCGTACGTCACTACAACGAGGTGGGCGGTAGGACGCGTTAGTCGCTTTTTGTCGAGTCGGTCACTGAGCCATTTGTGAGCGATTGCTACGCCCACGACACGCACCTTTATATTGTACCTCTTTTTGTTTTGTAATTATAAAAATAAAGACTTCTTTTTGTTTAAAATCATTATCATTATCCACAGTGTACCTTTTGCATAGTCAAACGTTTGGACGTTTAAATAGGCCAATATCGCTTAGTAATTTTTTTATTAAATAAGAAAGACTTGACACCTTTTAAAAATGTTTTTATTCAAACAAACAAAATATAAATTCCATTTTAACTGGGTCTATTTAAAAATATAGGGTCGGTCCATTGACGAGCGACATTGAAGACTGACACTCCATTAATTTTCTGCTGATTGGACTATGCAAATAACGCCGAAAATTATACCACTGCAGCCAAATTGATCTCAAGATGTGACAGCCAGTGACGCTCAAAACGATTCCCGCCCTTATCCATTACGTCATAAGTGCTTTAATTACTTGCATCTCTTGAAACTTCATCAAGCGTCAGGCGACGTTTTGACGCGTCAGAAAATAACGCTGATCATATGCTGGCGTCGCGTCGCCACGTCAATGTCAGTCTGAAGGATTTCGAAATTCGAAATTGGAAGACACTTTTGGCTTGCCAGTGTTTGAAGTATACCTGAATCGCTGGGTAAATTGGACGAGAAAGAGAATTTAGTTTTGAACAAACACAAATTCAAATTATTTTTTTAATATTTTGTAACTCTGATTAAAACTTTAAAAAAATATTTTGAACGTTTCATGCAGTATTTAAGTTGCTATGAAGTTTTGAACATATCATTATTATTCCAACGACAATAATAACTGATTGAAAACCAATTCATTTTTAAATGAGGTGCCAGCATAACATAAATAAAACTGGGTATCTTCAACGAAATATTCGAAGATATAGGTATAGTTTATTTCTCATCGCTCGAAGCGCTGCGGCCGGCTGATTGGACTCATCTATTTGTTCTAATTTTATTGAGTAACTAATTTAGTTTGTACTAAGCGAGTGTCGTCATGGCGCCCGTTAAAATGTTGATTTATGCGAATCATAAAGATTTATGTGGCTTGAAACGAAACGTGTGTCACAAAATACGTTTGAGTATTTACTTTATTCAAAGATGGTCGATCGAATTACAATTAAACTTGCCATTTAACCATGCCTTTGTTATTTTTAGTTGTCTCATTGTGAGAATGATTTAACTTAACGGTAGCAAGATGCAATAACTAAACAAGGCAGGTTTCCACCTGTTCAAAGTACTAGGCTACCATAAATATTGAAGAGATGGCGAGCGCGCGCCGTATTTGCATGCGATGCTCAATTACTATCACGGAATATAGAATGCATAACCTGTTATATTGTATGCTTTCTTGGTAATCCATATTACCTTTAGCATTGCTGCAGCTTGCTTCTTTGCCTGTAGGTCATTGACACTAAAGGTATTTTAAGAAGGAAGCTAATACATTCTCATTTATGATTTTTAATCATTTAAAAACAGTAAACAAAAATATACCTACATTATGTCGCTTATATTCATAGCGTTATGTACTTAGAGAGATCGCCGGATAGTGCTAGCGCCATCTACCGTCGAGTAGCGGAACACACGCATTAAATCGATTTCGAATAATTTATTTTATCGACCAGTTGGTATCACCCGCGGCGGTAATTTAAATAAACTAGCCACATCCACATAGTAGCCGTTTCTCTAACTTATACAATACGTACCGAACTGAAGTCGCTTGTATGTAATTTTGTGTGAAAACTCGAACAGCGCCTCTAGCGGTAATGTCGAGAACTAAACTAAAATCACCAGTGACTGTCAATTTTTTTTTTAGCAATACATTGTACAGTATAAAAATGGTAAGTGAATGACAGCATAGTTGAAAATTAATCAGTCTGTCACAGACATAGTAAACTTAGAAGATCAGTATTCGAATAAAACTTTTTAACAAGCTACGAACAAGTAGAAGTGAAACTCTAAAATAATATTATTTATCGTGTCTTCTGAAGTTATTGAGGCGACAAAATGCGGTCTGCGCACTTTCCGACCGCAAGTCGTACATTATTACCGTTTTCTAGTTCTCGTTAACTCGTTTTACTGTCAGTTTTATATTTTTACTGCGTCTAACAAGGCGTTACCACATTGTGGTCTATTTAGCAAACTAATTTACCCAGCCCACAACAATAAAAGTGACGAGCGAATTGTGGACGATGTGATTTAAAAAACTATTAAATTAACCATGTTAATATAACTGGGCGGATTTTAATCGCGATATCCGAAGCAGAGAAGCGTGGTCCGGTCATTATTTTTATCGTTGAACGTGAAAATGCAACTAAACTACCTATTAAGAAAATTGTAAGCTTACCTACATAAAAGGTAGTCTTTTAATAAAGCGTATTAAAATAAATAAATAAATAATCCCGGACATTTCACACAGCATCATCTGGCCCCAAAGTAAGCAGAGCTTGTGTTATGGGTACCACATGACTGATATACTACTTAAATACTTTTTTCTTTTTTTTTTGTAATTACATACATATTATACATAGAAACACCCAGACCCGAGACAAATACTTGCAGATCATACAAATATTTGTCCCGCGGCGAGAATCGAACTCGCAACCTTCTGCGGCTCAGTCGGACCTTAGCCCATTGCGCCACAGAGGTCGTATTACAATATAAATGACTGTATTATTGATAAGAATGCATGACACCATGTTGTTCTGCCCTCAGACAGTAACTGACACATTTTAAATGTCGTACATAGTAAGATGGATCATGCAAAAAAGCGCTAGGACCAGGACGAGTTTTATGCCAGTTCTTCTCGGGCTTGGGTTAGGAGGAATTGGCACCTAAATTCACCTAGTAGGTATGTAAGACGATTCAAAGTGATCCTTGTGATTGAATAAAATATCTTTTGACTTGACTTTACGTGCCTTCCGAAACACAAAGCCCTGGCTGTGATGCCAATACTTGACCACCCATTTCAAAGACCGCTGATCGTTCCCTAACGTACTGGTACTGGTGACAAGTAACACGGTAATACGTACCTACAGAAGGTGTATTGATTAACTACTTAGTCCCACAACATTGTCTAGTAATCCTAGTGATTATTTCAAATCACCAACACATCACATTATACGTAATCTCCGGTAATGGCGGTGTATCTAGCTAACGGCGCGGTGTTGCCAGCTAACGGCAAGACCGAATTGTGGGAACGCAAAGATAGATTTTAAATTGGTCACTTAATATGCGTTTCTAGTGGATTTCTGATCAGTGTCATTCGATTTATGAATAAACCGATTAATATATGATTATTTATGTTTGATCAGATAATTTTTATTTAAAAATATTTAATTGTAGTTGATTGATTGGGTAGGTGTTGACAGAGAAGTGGGAAAGCGCGGATGACGTTTTTCTTTTTCTTCAGATATATCATAATGGTTATTGCGATGTTCGCATGCCTAAGTCGTGTCGATGACGAAGTAAGACAAAAAGTTGACAAAAAAATAATGCTGTGTGCATTTAATTCACAACATTTTTGACATGCCATTTAATTTGTATGAGTTTATTTGGTTTGTTCCCTCGGTCTCAGCGTCGGATTATGTCGCGCGAGCATCGAAGTTACGCGCTGCAAAGTTCACTACAAAAAGCAATAAACTTGACCGTAGCGAAAAAGCAATAAGACGCACGTCAGAAATAACTTGAATTACAATTTTAATCTTGTCAAATCCCCGTTTTTATTGTGATCAGTGGCCGCTCCTCGTACGGTGGACATAATTTCAGTTCCAAAGTTTATTTAATAAGGACTTCTCGCTATAAGAAATCATATTATTAAAGTCACCGGGGTCCCTGAGGGTTGAGGCCTCGTATAAATTCGATTTTTATAACCGACTCATTATTATTTTTGAATGCTCGAAATGGTTGCTTATGAATAAGAAGTCGCCTTTATATTGATGCAAAATTATTGTTCGCTGCAAAAAGTCTTGGAGGCTGGCGGGCGGCGCGATCGCACACCGACGGGATAAAATCATTTAATAACAAAAATAATATCTATGTCTCCGTCTTCTTCGATACAATTAAAAAACAATCGACGATATTGGAATTAAATTTTTAGTTTTTGCTGCTCGGTGCTCGAGTTATGATTCCAATAAAACAATCCCAGAGAAGCAGAGAAGCATTCTTTGCATTCTTGAGCTATAACAAAATGCCAGTATCCACAAAGTTAGGAGCGGGGAGCATTTATTTTAAGTAGATGGGTGTTTTATCAAAATTACTATAATTTTGGTCAAACAAAACTACGACCTGTCAAAATTGACGTCGGTAAATCATCGAATTGACCCTTTTTTGTTGCCAGGATTAATAATTTCGTTAAAGGCTTTTTAAACGAGGAACATATTTGGAATAGCTGCTGGTACTTTATGGTCGAGATCATTTGTATAGGAATTTAAATGGGTCGTTTTAAAATTGGATTACAATAAATTGAGGAATACCGGGCCATTACTATTCGAGGCACGATATTCAAATGTATAACTAATAAAATAAAACTACAACACAATAAGTTGAGTGAACGTGTCTTTACTGTGTCTTATTAACTACATGTTAATAAAGTAATATAATAAATTTTTAAGTAGAAAACTAACTTAGCAGAATCAGATAGCGGAATCCATATTAGCATGGCAGACAGACAAACTGATGTACCCGAGACGCCGATGGTGAACTTAACGTACTCGTAATGCTCTCTCGTTATTCATATCTCAACAAAGAGGGGCATAAATTACTCGGCCGAAAATATCTAAATCCTAATCCATTCGCCTCGCCTGTCCCCGACTGAATCCGATTGTAAAATATTTATGAAAAGGCAACAAAATAGAAAAGAAACATAAGTCCAGAGACAGAATTAAAAATAAAAAAATACGCTTCGAGAGCGAACGATGGAAAAAAGTAAAAATGATTGTAGGGCATCGAGATGTTTTTTTGTTATTTTTTCGACGTATCCCCATTTCATTAGATTCGTTTCAATTCTGTCGGGATTAGAGCCTCGGGCGAAGGCGATGTCCGTTGATTTATAAAGATCCCTTTCGGACGATGGGACATAATTAATTGTTCTCTGTGATCTATAGTTGTTTTTGTTGCAGGTGATCGGAGGGCACCGGCTTCGGAGTCGGAGCTAACGAGGCGATTGTTCCTCGCGCGACGTTCAGCGAGCATCGGACCGAGGCGAGCGCAAACAGACCCACGTGCACTACTCCTGTCGGTGACAGCTCCCGAAATTAGTCACGTGGCCGTTAATAGCCCCACGGGGGAGGCGTTCGCCGTTTTTTTCCAGCTCCCGAACGGTTGTTTACAACAGTTGGTGGCTATCGATCCGCTGCCCGGATATAGACGTAAATACGACGTTACTCATCGGCCGGTCGCCCGCCCCCAATTTCGTCGTCTCGGCTGTTTTCCATCGATTTTCCAGCGACCGCAGATCGGAGGGCATTATGTATTATCTACGAAAAGGTTCTGGATGCGCTTTTATATGTCGGTATCGGCCCATCTGTTGCCGCGGGCTATGCGGCGCGTCTGTGTGCGTCCGGCTCTCGGGGCGCACTGCTCGATTAGCACGGCCGCAGCCACGCCGCCTGATTGGGCAATCCATCACGTCGCCGCCCGCGCGCCCGCGCCCTTCGCCCGCAGCCGAGCGGTTCCCGACCCTACGCGGTGGTCCTTCGATCCGTATTCCCTTGCCGCGCGCCCGCGACGCGTTGGCACCGCGTCGCGCGACGGAGATCGAGGCGTATTTTTAAGACGGATAGTTAGTGCGTTACATTATTACGCTTTTGTTTTGTTTTGGATCGCGGCCGTGTAACCCACACGGCCGCGGATGGCCGGGTCGTCGCACGGCTCCGGTTATGATACGGAATGCCTTTAGATTTTTGATTGAGGTTTTATTTTATTTGGTGCGACGTTCGCCCCGATTACGTTTCTCGTATTCGTTTACCGCTCGGCCGGTTTTTGTTGCGACGCGTCTCATTGTTCGTAACGAGATCGATTTTATCGATAAGCTGAGTTTTAATGAAGACGTGGGTGTGCGTTGCTGAATCGTGCTTTTATACACAATCCAACGATAGTGCTGATACTATCCAAGATATGACTTCCACCTGCCATCTTAAAGAGGCTGAAAACTTGTGCAGGCCTTTAAAATAACAACAAAAAACGTACGGTCAAAAGCTGTATTATAATGTATCGAAAACGTACGGAAACTGTACAACAATAGAAAGAACGAGTACGGTAAGAGTATTGACTAAAATAAAAACAGCCCGCAACTGACAGCCCGTAGCATCGCAATCGCGAGACAATTTGTCGATTACCGCATAACTCACCGATACCGCATAAGATATCAAGAAAATGGACGCTCATTATTAATATTGCCATTTTTACGACGTTTTTACGACAGCAACGTTCGCAACTCCACTTCCGTAAGCGCTCTTATTGAGTTGCCATGTTGTGTCACATGTGTTTTACGACAGAAGTAGCGATTGAAAGTATCGACCATAAATACTTACCTACCTACTCAATTCGTTCATTTTATTGTTTCTACTATATAGAGTAACTTGTTTGGTGAATCTAATAATACCTAATAAAGTTCATGGTAGAAAGAAAGGTCCCTAATTATATTTCTTTCGCGAGAAAAATTCAATTGATACTTCTAGCAATAAGTAAAATGTCAACGTTGACACCTTACCGGCGGTCATTGATCTTAACTCTATTCTCTATCTGTAATTTATTAATTTATTTAAGGATAATACTAATGTAGTTAATAAGACTTTAGTCTAATTAACATATAAAGCAAGACTATTAAATGACAATAAAAAGGCAAAAAGACTTGTGTCCAGGCCAATACAATACTACTAAGTGACTATGCTATGGCCAACAGATTTTTGTCCAGACCATATCAAATAAAGTAACTTAAACCATAGATAACATGGTACGTAATGTTTCCTTATTTCTTCGATATAAGGCATTATTATCAGTTGGCATCGGATATTGAATAAAAAACAGTAACGTAGATATGTATAAATATTACAAAGTAACGTTTAACGCTTGTATAAACGCAGCGAATCACTGACTGTTATTTAAATGGCTGAACTAGTGTTGCCAGAGTCAACACTCGCAAGTTCAGTAGAAATATATTCTTATAAATAAACTTTTACATAAAATATGTTTAGCGAAAACCCATTTATAACTTATATTGTAAATTTTAAAGTAACCCTGTCTGTCTGTTTGTCTGCTTGTTTACTTAATAATAATAATAATAATGCCGGACATTTCACACAGCATCATAATTGTTACATTTTCACAGCTAAGCGATTGAACGGATATTAATGAAATTTGGTTCAGAAATAGTTTGTATTCTCGCGACGGATATGGGTACTTTTTATGTAGTTTAACATAGATATTTAATAAAGCTGGATATATCAATGATCACAAACTAAAAAGAGAACCAAATGAATAAATGAATAATAAATATTCATTTACTCATTTACAGCTCAAAACTAAGCATAGCCTGTACTTTGGTGATCAGATGATTGATATAATTATGTTATTACTGAATATCTATATGTTTTTTAATACATACTAAATACATAATAAATATTGTTGGACAATGCACACAACACCATCTAGTCCCAAACTAAGCATAGCTTGTAATATGGTGACCAGATGACTGATAAAATACTTATACTTATAAATACTTATATTTTTAAATACATACTTATGATACCTACTTTATAACACCCAGACACAGAACAAACCCTATGTTCTTCACACAAATGTTTATCCTGGGAGGGAATCGAACCCTCAACCTACAGCGCAGAAGGTTACTACCAACTGTGCTGACAGGCCAAATGACTGATAGAATACCTATATTATTTGAATACATGTGTACAGCTGGGAATATAAAAGTAAAGGGTTTGTGAAATGTATTTAATATGATCTTCACTTACCTACCCTAACATATAACTACCATACCCATCTCAATAAAGGTCAGCTGATGTTTTTCTAAAAATCAAGTTTAAGTTTTGGATAAACAATTCAAATATTGATTAGCTTTCAGCTCAGTAGACAGTAGCTCTTTCTGCGCTCCTTCTCCCTTCTTCCTAGGTTGCGGGTTCGATTCCTTATTTTTTTCGCTCATATGAGCAGGCTAAAGTCTAAAGACCATACTGCCTTGTCTTGCGTAAAATAATTTCATCCGTTTAAACAATTCCAATATCGAATTATTTTACTTTTTTCTTTGACGACCTCTGTTGCGCAGTGGGCTTAGGTCCGGCTGAGATACAGTAGATGATGGGTTCGATTACCACTGCTGGAAAAATATTTGTATAGTCCTGGTGTTTCCATAACATGTATGTATTTCCAAAAAAATAACTATATCAGTAGTATATAAATCATGTGGTACCCATAACACAAGATCTGCTTACTTTGGATCAGATGATGCTGTGTTAAATGTCCGGCATTATTTATTTTTCATCTAGCAACACTATTTAAGTTCAGAGTAATTTAACCGGAGAAAAACTGGTTTGCGAGTGAAATTTGCGCTATCTCATCTCGTATCTGCTACGGGAATAGATATACGAGATTTAAGCACTTGCGATAAAATATATAAACGCTTGGTCATTGTACTTAAGCGCAGTTCAACGAGCTCGAAACGGTGAGGGAAAACACCGAGCTGTTTCTCTCGGTTAGATCTCTGTTGACATTTTATAGCGACTTTTCCTATCGGATTTTTCCAAATTCAAACTTTACGAGTGGTGTAGGTACTTCTGGTTTTGCAAGAGTCCTAAGGTACGAACAGGTGGGCCGTATGCTTCTTTGCTAAGGCAGCGTTAGTCCGGTTACTAAGTTGGTACCTATAGGTACAAGATAAATAATATAAGTTCATCTGACAACAAGCTTCGCTAAGCTATCTGTAGTACCTATTGATGATATATTTTTACATGACAATTAAGTAATATCTACGTTTTATATTAGAACTGGCTGCTGCCCGCGGCTTCGCACGCGTGGTACCTACATAAAAAGTTGCCTAAGTCCTTCTCTAAGGTCCCATCTATCTCTATAACAAAATTCATCAATCGATACAGCGGTCTAGGCGTGAAAACGTAACGAACAGACGGCGAGACAGATTTATTTTCGCATTTAAAATATTAGTAGAGAGGAGAGAAAACGAAAATATTTATTAAGTATATATTTGAGAACATTCCTATAAGTATTAATTCAAGTATAAATGTTTATATTTCTGTAAATTTATAACTACTTCTTTGGTCGAGAGCATTTTTAAAGTATAGGAATACCTTTGTTAAATGGTCTCGCTCTTCTATTTCTTATGTTATGTAGTTACAGTATGTACATCACTACATAGTATAAAACAAAGTCGCTTCCCGCTGTATGTCTGTCCTTATGTATGCTTAGATCTTTAAAATTACGCAACAGATTTTGATGCGGTTTGTTTTAATGGATAGAATCATTCAAGAGGAAGGTTTATATGTATAATACATGCATAATATAGTAGAGAAACACTGATAATTTTAGAGGTTTCTAATGTGATGTCGTAAATAAACACATTTGTAGTATATTTGGTATCAGCATTGCACCCGTGTGAAGCCGGGGCGGGTCGCTAGTAGTTAGATAAATGTTAGATTATTCAATAAAATAATGATAAAATATTGATACAATCACAAGGATCACTTTGAAACGTCTTACATAGGTACTTATTAGGTGAATTTAGGTGCCAATTCCTCCTAACCCAAGCCCGAGAAGAATTGTCGAGAAACTTATTATTGTCCTGGAGCTTTTATTATGATCCTGCATAACTACGAAAAACTAATACAAGATGACAGTAGGTTATACATTGCATCTGTCAGTTAACTGTCTGAGGGCAGAGCAACATGGAGGCCAGGCATTCTTATCAACAATATAGTCATTTATATTAATACGCTTATTTCGTAAGACTACCAACAGTATAGACTATTTACACCAAAAAGTATGTACTTAATAAACATTGGAGCTTCTTTAGCATACCTATGTATATGTATATATATGTATAAAGCGCAGACTATCTATGCGATGGTTTAAGTGCAATTTTCGCGCGATCCCCGACCGCGGGAATTCTCTACTCTAAAAGGTCTGGAACGAGTCCCGAGACGAGCCCGCTAGTAAAACCACAGATAAAATACCTAACAGAACTGGCGAAACTAAAATGCATTTCTGCAGCGGCAAGCTTTGAGTTCTTACGTAGATTAAGATAAAGAGACGACTCCACTTTGGTCCTTCGAGCCGTGTGTTAAAAACTTGTTCTGTTTGAAGTCTAGATGGCGGTTGAGGCTTTTCGGCTCGCTTCGCTCGCTAACGAACAACGATTCTGGGTCTAATTTGCGGACATGGCGAGCGATCGATCTCATTGGTTTTTGAAAAAAGGCACCTTATGATCTGAGCACAAATTGAGCAATTTCGTGCCTGCCTGCTTGCGCTCACGTTTTTGTGAACCTCCATCTCGCTTCTTCTAATTTATAAAATGTTAATGAGAATACATTTTCGTGATTTGACTGCAATTTGATTAATTGTCTAGCAGGTGACAAATGCTTTGAATGCTTAATTTTAGAAAAAAAATACAACATTTGTGCACTTATGAAGACTTTGCTGCCATTTTATTGTTGTAATTTATGGTGCCAGGATAGGTATGTTATGTAAGTAGATAATAAATATTATTTTAACTAGAATGAAATAATTTACTTTGCAACATATGGTTTAAAAACAAGTTTTCCTTTTAGTACCTAAACCAAAAGACATGTTTAAATGATGACTGCTTTTATCTTTATTAAATCAAACACGAAAACATCTGTTTTTACGTTTCCATAATTTACGTCGCCCTCATTATTCTGAGAGTATTGTTTTTGTTACTGATTTAGGTAAAAACGCGCTGAAGTGGGTAACCCAGACTCGTAGCATTCCAACGCACGAGGTCACCATAGCAACCGTCCACAGACTTCGCGCCATTCACAAACCAAACAAAAAAAAACCTTATTCGTTAGACGTGAAGCTTGTAATCTCAAACGCAGCGCGATGAAGTTATAACATTCCGTTACAATACCACAAAATCGTCAATACCCTATCATAACAATGAAACTGCGACCTTAATGTCTGCAAGTAAAGTACCATTTCGATCGCGCAAACGACTTAAGAATAGCGACATAAGGAATTGTTTTATCTCTTTCGCACGTCGTAAAGGCTGGATCGCGCTCACTCGCTCTCCGTTCGATTCCTTTTTCACTGAAGACGGATACGACTCACTAAAAGCATCTCTTTTCTACATTTTTTGTTGGTTCTTTATCCACTGTTAATCCGTCTTCGACGTTTCGTAACGTTAGATGAAAATCGCAATTGCTGCCAATACCTAAAATTGGCAGCGATATTTCTTTTCCAATAAATTCCTTTCAGCCATTGTTCTTTTTATTTTACTTTAAAAATGTCTACACATCTAAAAATGTAGCAATATGTGATAGTTTATTCCGAATGTAAGAGTTTAAAAATAGTACATTAATCGAAGTGAGCTCAAAGCGAGTTCAAGCGGTAATTGATATAGTGTAATGGACACAGGCAATGACGCTGACGTGTTAAAACAAGAGCGAGACAGGCAGGCGTCATTGAACGGGGCAGAGTGAAATGGATATCGGCCATCGTCGGGTGCTTTAACTGTGCAAGTGCATTTCGTTGTCGATGTAATTGAAACTTTATGTCCAGGTGATAGCGCGTAATTTGGTGTAATAATGGCGTGCGGCTGAATGTGTGCGCCGTTCGGTAGATGGCGTTAGTTATCTCGGGTTGGGATTAATATGTTATTGTTAAGGAATCGAGATTTATAAAAATCTGAAAATAAATTTAAAATTTCTAGAAGGTTGCAGACTAAACTACTATTAAAAGATTTTGAATGACTTTTGGCTGTGGTAATTTTACCAAACATCTACTACATTGTTGGTACCTAATAATTCTTACAATATTTTTATCTACACAAATATTTTTCTTTCTGGAAGTAATGTAGGTTAGGCCCTCGTATTTTAGCGACCTTGCAACACCGAGATGACAGAGATCTCGCGATAACAAGAATGATTGATCGCGTCTGTCATATGCGCGTGCCTCGCTCGATACTCAAGGGCCCTCGATATGCAATCGTTAAGTCGATAAAGTTACACATAGCAAAATTCAAATATCGAACGAAGAATTTTACATCTGCATTTTGTTTTTTTATTAGAATGTTCACTCTTATAACTTAGGTATAAATTGTGTTGCCATTAAAAAAACATTAAATTATTATTCATATTTTAATTGGTTTAATAGGCCTGTCATTTTGTAGAAATGTGTATAGAGATTTATAAAGATAACTCTGGCCGTGATGTAGGTAGTGAACTTGCAGATCTGAACGCCACGTGATGGATAGAAACCCATAGCTCTCGGTGTCGTAGCGTACGAGTGGACAAGATATTGCAGGTACCTACAATTAACTTTAGGTAAGTACCTACATGGGGCACAGGTACATTATTTACGTTTTTTTATGAAGTCTAGAAATATTACTGTACAGTTCATATAACAAATCAGAAATCTATGATTAAATCTGTTTATAATAGGGGACCTTAAGAATGCTTATGGTAACACTGACCTGGGTATTCACCCGGGCTGCCTAGGAACACGGAGGAGTATACCCGCCGCGCCACGTCAGGCGGGGATGACCATTCCCGTCGCGAAGGACACCATTTGCCTGCAACAAGAAGAAATTAAATAAAATATGTTCTAAAAAGACTTAGTAAGTTAGTTTATTTCCAAAAATGGAGGATCCATCTTGTTAACGTACTCTACGTTAACAAGATGTTCAAAACAAACAGTTCCGACCCTCCCAGGACCGTAAAAAGCCATTACAATTCGTACTAATGTCCTTTACGACACATGCGACGTCGTTTTTCGATTCCGATTCCTAAGAAAAAATACTACATTAAGCACTTTCCGCCTATCTAATGGATTCGTCCAACTCTCCCAGGACGTTACCATCATTACGCAAAAAAAAGAAAAAATATTAAAAAAATACACCTCATGGGAGCGAAGGTGTTGCCACCCCAGTCTTTTCTTGCCCCAAAAATAGGGGAGGCAATATCATACACCATTAACAATTTCGCTACTTTTTAACGGTGTCGCACTGTATAAATATTTCTTTGCTGCATGTCATAGCATCGCCGCTAACAGATCTTTTTATTTTGAATAAACAGAAAAATAAAGGGCAGAACGCTGCTCTTTTTAAAAACATTTTATAAAGTAAAAACAAAGGGATGAATGCTCTTTTAATTGAATAACAATTATGTTCCGGTGCAGTAGGTGCAGCGGGCAGCACCGCGGGGGGCTCGAAATTCGAATTTCAACCGCCATAATTTCTGTCGCGTTATGTTCCTTTTTTGAAGTAATTCGAAATTCGAACAAAAGCTCGCGCGCAATGGTGCATGCATGATTGATAGCGAACGACACCGCGCCCCGAACGAGCGCTTTTTGGAAATAAAAGTCCTTGATCTTTTTGTCTTGTTTTGCATCTATTTTCAATAATTGTTATATTTTTTTATTAGGTATTTCGAATGCAACTTCAATATCTATTCATTCTGTTGCGAGATTAACAAAATGTTATAGTTTTAATATCGATTATAAAAGTTTAAATAAACTAATACTGACGCTTCTCAATGCGTTTTACGACCAATTTGCGTTGTGCTTACCTCAAACTTAAACATAAACTCAAATTACATCGTTGGAAAAAGGCGAAATTACCTCAATGTCGCCAGCGCGGGGTGAAAGTCGCGTAAACAAATACTAAAAATCTTGTAACCGAAATAAGGTGGCACTCTAAACAAGAATTACTGTGAAATTGGTAGCTCCCCTGGCGGGGTCCTGCCCTTACAACGATATTCATAACGCGAAAAATTGTAATAACCCCGTGAGGTGGAGGGAGATGTATTGGTGACGATGCTTATAACTAAATGCTATTAAAAGTGTAGATGTTCGAAAAACTGTAAATGTTCAAAAAAATAATTATATATCTTTAAGACATTTTATGTACAATACTGCCAGACATGAAAATCAATGATAATCCCATTAAAATAGGAAAAACCTGATCTAGATAAATCCATCGTAGCATTAGATGATTTTAATGCATCAAGTGGAACGTTTACTGTAATAGAACGCAGTACTAAAATTAAATGGAATATTATTTGAATTGCTTGAACATATATGTGATATAATTTGCTCTTAAAGAGGTTTGTTAATTGTATGTCCTACCATATTCCTACCTAAAAATAATCTGATTTCGTTTATTTTCTTTGGAGATGTATCAGAATAAATGAGGTAATATTATACAATATAATTTTAAATAAATTAATAATAGTTAATAGGTCAAAAATAATTATTAATGTTACAGGTTATCTAATTCAAATATTCACGAATTGTATTTAAACATTTATTGTCTAAAAGCATTTTTTTCTAATCTTACAAAAAATACAATGTCATTTAGGTTAATAAATATAGACACATGTAGTAGGCTTAGCATTGTGTTAGGGTAAGTTTATATTTTGTGAAAGTGCAATTTGATATATCTCGTAGTTGCTAATTATGTAGTGCTTGGTCAGTTTTTAGATAAAGTAGGCTTTCAGCAACTATGCCACCTTCACAACCCATTCAGCCATCCACAGGAAATACATTATAAATTAATAAGTTTAATGCAATTTAATGTAATTATAACGGTAGATACAGAAATATACAAGAATAACAAGATTACTTATTCGCGGGTAAGAGCTAGCGTAAGTTGTACGCCTTCACTTGCTTATGGTAATCAGTAACAGATGAGCACCTCATAAAGCCGTGAAAAAAAATTACGTACTATATTTACGAGTTATTTGAATCTATTTATTTTTAAGATATTTATTACTTGTTCTTCTAATCGTGTCACTAGTTATTTTGAAAAAGTGTGAATGGATTAAAGTACATCTTATCGGACTCTTAGCGCCTTTATCGGACTCTTAGCTCCTTTAGTGGACTCAGCACATGTCTTCGACCTTTTTGGTTCTACGACATGCCGGTTTCCTTGTGATATTTTCCTTTATTGTTTGAAAGTTATCATTTATCATTTAAAACGATCATTTTCATATAAGATAATTATATATTTACCATGATTTGTATGTTTTTCTTGTTGTTTTTTGTCAACTCACAATAACACAGACTTTTTACCGTATTTTTCAAACGTATTCTTAATATCAAATATTAATACATTAATTCCGTATTTTTTAGAAGTATTTAATTTAAAAGAATAGTAACTCGTTATTAAAACAGATTTTAGCGCTTAAGATATTCGCAATTCCGCGCCAATTACTCAAATTGCTACCCGAAGTTCAAATCCAATTAAAACTAAAGCATCCGAATAAATTAAACAATCCACTTCGATACAAAACAGGCAACAATGAAAGAATCGAATAATTACTAGTATTCGAATAGGTAATTACTAGTTGTTCGAATAATTACAAGTTAACGAATAATTGACGGTTCGTAAATTATGTGAAATTTTGATTCAAACTATTATTAAAATACACGATTCTGTACGAATGATAGGATCAGAACATTCTTGGGTACAGTCAACGACAAAATTTCGTATAATCGTAAGAGTCGACACAAAAAGTTCAGACAAAGTTCAGTAATTCAGTTATTTCTATGTATAAGATTTATTTAGAAAAAAAGTACCTTATAGTAACTATATAGTGAAGCTAAGTAAACAGTAACATTGGCCTTTTTTCTCTAAGAAAATGATTAAAAATATAGTCGTCTTTGTTTTAAGTTTTTGTTTTCTATGAGCTTTTGAAAACAACATAAATACAGCAACGAGAAGGAAAACAGTCCGTTATATATTCATAAAGAAATCAGCTGATGGATGGTATCAACGGATGTTATGTTTTTATAATAAATACATAATGGTAGACATGCACACAACTCCATCTAGCCCCAAACTAAGCATAGCTTTTATTATGGTGACCAAATTACTGATAGAATAGGTACTTATATATTTTTATCTACATTTTTTACACCCAGACATAGAACCAAACTTATGTTTATCACACAAATGTTTATCCTGGAAGGGAATTGAACCCTCAGCCTACAGCGCAGAAGGCAGAGCTACTACAAACTAAGCAGACAGGTCAGTCAAATTACTAATGTGAGCTTAATTACTAAGATTTTATTGTTGACTGTACCATTGGTGGTTATTCTGAAAAGAGAAGAATTATATATGTTAATTGGTGCTCTAACGCGAAACGTTTACATTGTTTTTATTTAATAATTGCCTTTTAATCATTGGTTGCTGTTGGATGTATGAATGAAAAGAGTGTTGCCCACTTTTATTGTTACGAATTTACGATGTGGTTGGGTAAATTCTACATAGAACGCCTTGTATAATAACTGTATTCCATTGCTCTTTTTTAGGGTTCCGTATCTCAGAAGGGAAAAAAAACCCGTCTCGGATCAACTCGTCTTTCTGTCTGTTGGTCTGTTAAGCCCCTTTTTCTCGTGAACGTGTGAATGTGAGTTTAAATTAATATCAAATACTTACCTACTTAGTCAAGTATGTTGAAGTGTGGGCTAGAAAGTCTAGTATAAAGTTTTTTTTTTTTTTTAAACTTACTCGATCAGAACACATTATTGGTCACGGGATGATCGAGTCATCCCGTGACCACGACAGAGTGTAAACCTTTCGAAACGTCGGGAAAAATAGGTAAATAAACGCGATAAATACCCGTAAATATTTATAATAAAGTCTAGTATAAGTTTCTAAACTAGCATATAGTTACATTGCCTTATAATCATATGTCGTTATATTTTCTTAAAATTATAAATAATTATTGACTTTTAAAATAATTTTGGACATTGCCTATACAATAGATAAAATTCTGTAAACAATCTTGGCTAATTTTATGTAATTTTATGACTAAGGTATACAGTCTCTTGAAGCTGTAAATAAATCATGATTCTATATCTAAAAAAATGCAGCCGTTATGCCGCATATTTCGACAATCGTTAGTAAATGAAAAATTCTAAACCAATGGGGTACTTCCTGTTGAACAAGAGCCATGAAATATTCAAGCAAGGTTTCACGTGTATCGATGTACGGGAACATGTTTTTTACTACAAAACTATCATTATCCTTCAATCCAATTTATCTTTTCGTTGGAATTGCTCCACTCAGTGATGGTGAAAAAACTTGTTGGTTAAAATGTAGGTACCTTCTCAGGTGCGACTTTCGCTCTTGACTTTTTAATTTTACTCAAACAGCCTAAAATACATAATGTATAGATGTCTATCAAGCCTGGTGATTACAGTGTGCTTGTTTGTTGTGTGCTTCTTCTTCTTATGGATTAAAGTGCGCCTCGAGGCTCCTTTTGTGCACTTGGTATAAACTTTTTAGGTTCTACGACGTTGTTTTCTTTCACCGATTTTATACTGTTTTTGACATTTGATATTATGATTGTCATTATTATGTCATTGGACGATCTCTTTGGCTCAGTGGGCTAAGGTCCGGTTGAGACGCAGAAGGTTGCGAAGGTCGATTCCCGTCGCTGGACAAATATTTGTATGATTTGCAAGTATTTGTTTCGGGTCTGGGTGTTTTTATGTATAATATTTATGTATTTACAAAAAAATGTATATAAGTAATGTATCAGTCATGTTGTACCCATAACACCAGCTCTGCTTACTTTGAGGCCAAATGATGCTGTGTGAAATGTCCGTGATGATTTTTTTTTTTTTCTTTTCGTGCACTGGGAAAATGTCTACAATCTTTTTGGGTTATATGATACGGCTAGTTATAAGTAGCTAAAACTGAAACGTCAAGCTTTAAAATAATTCCTGTGTTATTGATTCATTTCTACATTGAAAAAATCCAGTGAGTTATCGTCTTTAAAAAATAGGGATGAACACAATACGAAGTACCAGGGCTGCATAACGCGGCAGTAGAAAAACATTGATTTATCGTGAGAGCGGGGACATCTTGGAGCAATGCAGGTAACACAGGTGGTGGCATGCATACTCCTTACTGTAATAGTGTAATACCTTCTTTGAACTATCATCGAATAGAATGAATTGAATTTTGAATTTGGAACGACATGCGTAGTGATTAATTGGTTTTACAATTCTTTTATCAAAATCCACGGATGGTTATTTTCACAAAGCGATATTATATTATTATCTCTGTAGAAAATTTAATTGACAGATTTTTGACTGTCCTGACAAGGCTTTAGGTAGGTACTATTATAATCAGTAAATATTGTCATCAACGAATTTTCATACGGTTTTCACTCATCGACAAAGTTGTTCATGATGAACATTTAGGATTATAATTTACCCATGCGAAGCCGGGGCGGGTTGCTAATAATTATTATAATAGGTAAAATATGTGATAATTTTATCCAAATGAACACTTTTAAACTTTTATATGGCAACAAATGGCAACACCCGCCATTTTCGTAAAAACCGTAAAGCCCAGACGTCACACCTAGTACCTACAGGATCCCGCACATAAAGCAATTTCCTTAATGGTCCACCGATAGCTCTCTCTAACTGCCTTCACTCCATCGATCGGTCTACGGGCCGTATTCCAAACCATAGATTAGGTAATTTGTTTTAAGTATAGAAGCGTCACTCACAAACAGAAATAAAACTGACAAAGGTATCGAAATTAAATGAATATCCTCACGACTAAAGAGCCTCGGAATTCCCAGGCTCGGAAGCCATCTCTGATATCTGCTGCTCAGACCTTTAAGGGGTAGTCAGAGGCATGTCCCAATATAACATTTTGGCATTATACCCACGGTATGCACAGTTACCATTCCGTAGGAGTACGTGACAGGTTGCAAACCCATCTCTGCTTATAGGTATACTAACCGATGACACAGACGTTTGTATGATCTGCAACTATTTGTCTCGGGCCTGGGTGTTTCTATGTATAATATGTATGCATTTACATATGTAGTATAACAGTCTTGTACCCATTATACAAGCTCTGCTTACTTTGAGGTCAGATGTTGCGTGAAATGTCCGGCATTATTATTATTATTGATATTTTTAAGTTTGATCAATTAAAAAAAAATTTTAAGTAATCCTTCAAATTCTTACCCTCGGAAACAAAACCGTAAAGATATTTCTAGTTGATTATTAATTCGACTTAAAATCAAAGTAGGTCGGTTATCATAATTAACTATTAAAATAAAAAGGTATGATGCAAGGGCATGCATCATCTGACTAAATGATTGGAACAGCGTCGAGTGGAACATTTCACTCCTAAGACGATGTAGGGCCTGGACCAGTTTCTAGAGTCGGCTTGTCCAACACCTATACCATGATTTCAGGTTAGCTAGCCGTATCTACAGAAAATACATGGTCTACGTGTAGATCTGACTAAGCCATGGCTTTCACCGTTTCTAAGCAATTTTACAAATATCTACCATAAATCTCGGCGCTTTGCTTTCAAATAAACTGTATGCAAAAATACTGCAGTAGCTCCTACAGGAGTGCAAAGTGGCTTCAGAAACGTCTATCAAAATAAAAACCAAACTACCCTCAGCCGCAAAAATTACCAAAATAAACTTAAAACCCGTTTCCCGTCATGCCATAAAAACAATAATAATCCAGGAAAAACGAAAAAGCTGCATTTTTAAAACCGCTCCAAAGCATTCCTAATTGCTCCCGCCCAAGGTAGGGCGGGCCGCCCGCCCAGCCACCTCTACCCCTCAGATCATAAGAACCATTTTTCCTTGAACCCGTTCCTCTATCCTGTCTTGTTCTATCCGAAACTTGTTGGATAGACTTCGGAGTGTCGTAAGAAAAGTTGAGCTGTCAATGGAAAATGTGTCTTGTGATGATTGAGAGAGAGGCTGAAATGGCGCGGGGGGAGGCAGGGTCGTTGGCTTGCTTTAGGGGTGGGTTCGCATCTGACGTATAACTCATCGTAGGTACAGACGGACAGATCGATAGAGTATACCTATTAGTGTTTGTTTTTGGTTGTGTGGAGGCCATGGTTGTTAAGGGTGTTCGAAAATAATGGGACGAATACACTTCCTTTAGTTATCCATATTTTTGTAAACAAATTAAAAGTTTATATAATATCGAGGCCATTTTTGGGTGACGGAGTGCTTAAGCCGTTCATAAGGCATACGGATGATATGAAGTCGCGGATATATTTATTGAGCTGCAGCATTTACGCGCACTTCAATCAATCCCAGCTACTAAAGGCCATAAAGATGGCTAAAAACTCCTTTACTTAGTCATCCTGGTCCCAATATACTCGTATTTAAATGAAGTGTGTTCATTTCAAACACTATTAAAGATTGAAACAGAGGCATATCGGTAACATCCACATCAAACCCAGTCATTGCTCCCCAGTGATGTGATATGACAGCTACCTAACACGGGTCTGACAGATATAGACCTTACTAAACTACCAGGACACCAGGTACAACAAGTGGTGTAGCATCAATCAAAACAATTTTACAATAAAAAATTGGGTTCGACGACCCTAAACAACATGGCGCCCGGAACTATCCATTAAGGCCGACGGCCCGCGTTTTTCACCAGTGACAGCCGCTGTCAGATCCGCGGGACAGCTGTCAAACGTGGCCTTGACACTGAAAGCGTGACATGACGGTCCGTCATCGATCACGGGCGCTATTCGTCTTGTGACGTCACAGTTCAACGAGCTAGGTCAATTGGTGGGTCGATGGACCTAGGTTGTTCGCCGCGGCTATTAGGTTATTCAATGTTTGTATTTATATTTGTTTAAACTTCTTGTTTGGAAACTCCTTTTGGTTTATTTTTATCAATTGGGTTTCATTTAACAACGTAGATGAAAAAGACATTTGAAAACGAGTATGTCGATGACCCTCAATTATAAATTATAAAGACACCAATAATTCGCACTAGGCTCTCGTTATCCTTGGAAGCGGTGCATCATCGCAAGCAATGCTTTTTACAGAGTTAGATTTTCAATGTCAACGTCAATAAATGTGTATTAAATACAATCTGGCGAACAATTTATTTTATGTATGAACGGTGAATTTAAGTGACAATTTCTCCTAAGTCAAGACCGAAAAGAAGCAGACAATAAACTTGTCCTGGTCCCAGCATTTTTGGCCAAAAGCATTACTATCATGTCCATTACAAAACAGCAAGAAATAAGGGTGTGTTTTAACGATATTTTGATAGTGAGTGTACTGTCGGTAACACAAGTATTAGTAACAGGGACAGTCACTGGCACAAGTAATGCGATTGATGACCGAGCGGTATTTTGTATCTGTCACGCTAGCTAGGGCTGTCAAATTTCGAATTCATACTATAGACAATGGTTTTATTGCCAATACAGTTAGCATGACTGTCTAATTTCAAATTCAGGTGGCATAATCTATGTTTTTACGGCTTTTACAATTTTCGTGTCGTGTTATCACGGAATTTGAGAAAATGTTTGAATAAAATATCAAGGCAACAATAAGTTATTGACATTAGATTGTAGCAAAAAGTGTATTTTATGACCCAATTTGACAGGTAGGGTTACAACCCTAATTTTACAGTGTCAAAACCACACATACCTCTAATAAAATTGAGGTCGCACTACTGCTGAATATCTTTAAAATGTAATATCCAATATAGTATTTCTTTCACTCAAAACACCATAAATCATAGAATTTATGGTACGTGATATATGAATTAAGAACTTTATGAACAAAAATATTAGGTGACCATTAAATTTACTTAATTAAATTGATTTGTTTTCCAAAAACTATTATGTACAAAAATAAAATGTTTCATCTGGTGATAAAATTAAAATGTAATATTGGTAAAACGGAATGATCTACGCGGACTTCTAAAATTTTTAAACTTAACATAGATCGAAACTCGGCGTAATAAAGCTTATTTTGCATTTAACGTTGACTCGAAGTGACGGAGACCCAGCATTACCACAGAAATGTAATAAAAAAAGCAAAAATACACTCCGATACAGAATTGTGCCAGTCACGAGGGTCGGACAACATACAAGCGGGCCGTCATTTTCATAAATTTCACAACCCTAGCGCCCCGCACTTAAATATAGACTTTATCGTTTCAGCATAAAGGTCTGATTTTGATTGTTTATAGGGGGAGTTTAGGCTGTGTAGGAAATGATGGCAGTAAATGCGGAACGTATAGAAAAATTTGATTATTCATGCCGACTTGGAGAAAAATTACAAGCGGGTATGACACGGGGTCGTACTCTCGCATATTGTGTGCGTAAAGCTGCCTCTAGACTTCTGCCTGCTCTGTGGTCTGTGAAATTATAGGTTTCATTTAATTTGTCTCTGTGCTATGTACGAATACATATGGCGTTATGGAACAAGCATGCTAGTTTCGACCCGGAAGAGGAAGTTAGGTTTTTTGTTAATTCTGCGGTCTTATGAGCTCGTGAATTTCAAGTCAAACTATAGTTATAGTTTCTCAATGGGTACATTAGGTAAATAGGTTAGTGTGTGTAAATAGTGTTGAATATTCCACACATACGAGAACGTAGAGGAAGTTCCAATGTAAAATACCTACTGGAACTCCATAACAAAGTTCAGCGTTATCGATCTGCAAGTACCAGGGTAGCAGGACAGCGAAGATGTATTCTGTAACGAAGATCCCCGCGGCGCCTGCCACAGCCAGACGCGAGCGCTCTGCAACGCTAATTACTTTTAAGACGAGGAATTTTGGCCGTTCTATATTCGAAATCTAAACATTATATAGAGAAAAAATTCGCGTTTTTTGTATGTTTGTTTGTAGTTAATTAACTCAAAAACTTCTTAACCAATTTTAAAAATGCTTTAGCCTTTAGAAAACTACATTATCAGAGAATAACAGTCTGTACCTTATTTAAAATAAAATTGAGATCACTATGAATCTTGTAATAGTGTTAACTACGGCATTAAACATATACCTACTAAAGTAAATATTTGACGTGAGCTGCGCATACTATTAATGATACTTAAAATAATGTAGTCAATCCAAACACGGGTAGATAAGAAAAGAAGTGTACCCGTGCGAAGCCGTTGCAGGTTTTTTTTTAGTTTAGAATATTAGAGAAACAAAAATTAGGAAAATGGTATTCATAATTCAAAAATCGAATAAGTTTACACATTTACTTATAAAGATGTAGAGACATGACAGCAGCAAATATAGTTTCACAACGATAGCAAAAATCCACAACGTTTTATCTCATTCGAACGCACAATTTCAAATTTAGAACTTCGATAGTTTAGTTCGCACACCGCAGCACGCAGCCCGCATATTTTTACCAACTTTAGTAATGAACGGAGTCTAAAACTAGTTGTGTTAGTACCTCAAAAACTTGCTACATTTGAGTGGGAGGGGGGAGCGACCCTCTGTAACTAAATTTTCAACTGTCACGTAGATTAATGATGCCAGCCCGTGCGATACGCGCTAATGCCTGTCGGTTAGTGTGGATATGGCTCTGTTTATAATACTTCGATGATTTAAGTAGGTAGGTACCTATACTTACTCAATTATGTTCTTATTTTTAATCAACTAGGTAGGTTAATAAGTGATTATCATTCGGAAGTATTACTGACTGGCCTCTTAGCTCAGTTGGTAGTAACCGACCAACCTCTTAGCTCTGCCTTCTTCGCTGTAGGTTAGATTCCCACCCAGGACAAACATATATGTGATGAACATAGATGTTTGTTTTGTGTCTGGGTATTTTAAATATCTTATGTATGTATTTAAATATATATAAGTTTTCTATTAGCCATCTAGTTACCATTATAACATGCTATGTTTAGTTTGGAGCTAGATGATGTTGTGTGCATTGCCCATCAATATTTATTGATTTATTTGTTAGTATGTATTTTCAACTATATAAGTATTCTAATATATATTTAGGTCCTCCCGTAGGTATGCTTTCACTACAGTACCTTCGTACTATTTAATTGTTATTTTGGTAAACATTATAGTTTATACTTAAATGTGATTTATATTGCATTGCGAATTACACAAACAATTTCAACTTGTTCAATCGTCGAACCAAACTTTCACTACCCGCAAAACAAATAAATAAAAACCGAAAGTAGCAGGCGTATCCACATTAATATTCCCCAGCCCGGCGCGACGCGGGGTAGAATGGTTTTCGGAAATCGATTGCCTCCAAAAATATTTACAGGCCCACGTGTGTAACACGCACTGTGTACGCACCTTTACGAATAACGTTATGTATTTACTGTGGGAGTAGGTACTGAACTCTTTTTGTGTATCTACGCCTATACATATTAGTAGCTGGAACGCCCGCGCCTTCGCCCGCGCATTTTGTTCTCAAGATTGTAAGTAACTTAACTATAAATAAATAATGCTGGACATTTCACACAGCATCCAGAGGAAGCAGAGCTTGTGTTATGGGAAGCACATGACTGATATTACTACTTTTTTTTCTAAATACATTTTTACATAGAAAAACACCCAGACCTGAGACAAATATTTGAAGATCATACAGAAATTTAACCAGCGGCAAGATTTGAACCCGCAATCCTCGGCATCACAGGCTTCGCCCGATATAGTTTTAATAGTTTGACATAATAGCGTCGTGGTCTTTTTTGTGTGTAATAATGAGAGCTATATAAATGTAGTATATTATTTTATATACATATTATCAAAAGTTATTGCAGCGCACGCGAAACAATATCTTTATAAGTAATTTTTTGATACCTTAGGTTACATTACTGTAATTTTCGTAGGGATCTTTATTTTTAGCCTATTGTACTCGCTGATACTGTAGCTTTCTATATGTGAAATAATTTTTAAAATAGGTTTAATAGTTTTTTAGTTTATCGATGACAAACAAACATACAAAAAATGTATTCTTTACTCTTTATTATTAATAGTTTAGTTAACGTAACCAAAGAGTTCCAAAGTGATTCTAAAGCTATAAAGAAATTGAATACAATAAATTTAAAACGATACACAATTGCTTATGATTTCAGATGAATTTAAATGTTTCGTTTTAGAACAGGATTTCTATCTTCTAGCACTATGCATGCACTTTAAAAAAAAATGCAGGAAATTTTTGAAAGTAAACAAATACAATTGATTGTATTATTTAAAAATTTATATCGTAGCTGATGATTCTCATTTGTAGGTATATAAAAAAAATAGGACCATGGAAATATCAGAAAATTTAGTGCTTCGCAAAACCGTAACTTTGGCACAGTTTATGCAATATGTCACCATCCGTTTAAACCTAAATATTATGAATATTCACACCTTTTTAATACAAAATAAATTATCACACATTGACTTATAATAAGTTCGTTAGCATATAAATAAACGCGAAATTACCGAAAGCTCGTTAAATTTATCGTTCGAAAAGACCACACTGGCCGATATTAGATAAATATGCAACATAAATAAACCATGACCTACCCAACACTGGTTAAAAAACCACTATAATATAAATTATGAATTAAATAACGCACTGACACTAGAGCAGTAAACGTCATGACGATCAGCTGATCAAATATATTGCTACTATAAAAAGTGAAAACGTAAACTACTCTGCCTCTTATCGCCGTCTCGTTCTCCCTTACGGTGGCAGTGTACATCTGAGAGAGGCAAGGAGTGCGCCGCGCCGCGTAAAATGATATATTAATGTCAGCTGTGTTTAGGACCTTGTGAGTCTACAAAATAATAGATGGTAACAAATAAATTACTTGCGGAGTGCATTTGTGGAGGAAATTCGGTCGGTCGTCGACCTCGACCGCGGCCGTGTAAATCATGATTGATATACGACTTGCGAAGGTCGCCATCTTGAACTGAACGGTTCGAAATTTGAATCTGTTCTCGATTGGTTCGTTCTTGATTCTTTTTGGACCTTTTTGGCGAGGGATTTTAATTTCCTTTGCTGTGAACGAAAGAGTTTTTGATTTCTTAGGACGCTTTCATATCTGTTTTGTTTTTTTCACCATTCCGTTTGTGTACCTACTGCAACTTTGTGCTTGCCAACCAATGTTTTAACAGAGAAAACAGTTATTTTACACATCATTGTGAATTTAATGCATAATTTTGACGTCTGTTTAAACTATAAACGTTAATAATAATCTTAAAAGATGTTGATTTGCAACAAGGTACTGTAAGATAAGGTTGGATTTAAATTTGGGACACTAATTGCTCATAATTTAAATCTTGAATAAATTTATCAATTTTACTTTCCACCATACAAAATAGCGGAGGTGACAAAGTCATAAACAATAAAAGTGTTGGCAACAAGCAGTGTTAATAGCTCGAACTCCATCTGCCATCATAATTAGCAACAATTATAATTAAAACAATAATTGTTAATATACTTAATTGTTATAATTGAAGGAATTTTACTTTTTTGTGTTCTGTGAACACGTTTCTGTAATTTCATCACAAAGATCTGTTGCAAGTGAATCATTTATGTCAGGAATGCTATTAAATAATTCAACACAGCGATTCAAATCACTGAATCAGAGATCTTTTACAAACACTCGGACAAGGAGTAAAATTAATGCTTTGCGTAAAGTGAGTGTGGGATGAATATAATGTACCTGTTTAATCACTTGTTATACATAATATAAAGCGAAGCCTGTAGCCTTTACCCATACGAGTAAAACCAAAAATTATATCCTACTTTCTACTAATTTTATGAGAGCACTGATAGACCACCAGTGCTAGTGGCTCTATCTTGCGATCTTAAGGTCGTAGGTTTGAATCCAGTCGTGCACTAATAGATTTTTCTGTTCGAAAAATACCAGTACTCTCGAACGGTGAAGAAATCCGCCGTGAGACCGTTTTTTTGTGACTTAATCACACCGTAACTGCTGAACGAAATTGCACGAAACTTGGTACAGATATTATAGTCTATGACGTATGGTCTATGACATAGTACTTTTAATGCAAGTATAAGTCGTGTGAAGCCGCGGGCAGTAACTAAAAATTTCAATAAACATGAAAATATTTCTCAAACCAAAAATCCTAGTTATCGTAACAATCTATCGTTGTAATTAACAAGTTGTAATAACAATAGATAGAATCAGGGGCATTGCTGTCCATGTTCGAATATTACTTCTTGTACAGAACCATTAATCATTTTTAGGGATCCGTGGGAAAAACAATTTGAGAATTCTCTTGAGAACTTAGTACATTACTTAGTTGAACTAGTGCACATAATTTTTTTAGATGTAGCTAACTTTTAGTCAAAATCTAGTATGTAGCATTGCCTATAAACACTATCGGAAGACATTGTAAATAGTGTAATTTCTCATAGTATGTTAGAGTTTTGTGTACGGAACAGCTTCACGAAAAATCCAAGAGCGATCGACTCAAAGAAACAAATCTCTTAGTAATTAATATTGTGAGCCGATACGAACAAATCAACATACAGTCGAACAACTCGATAACACGATTTGAAAAAAAAAGAGTATTCGTCTCGTTCTTTCGAGCAGGTGCGAGAGGGATAGGATACATCAATTTCATTGTATCCAGGGCTGTAACTAAGTTTTTTGTAAAATAGGGTAAGGTAATAGGGCCAAAGTAAACGTTCTGATAAAGAATCCTGTTATAAATAGGGCTAGCTTATATAGACAAACCTTGGCTTGGGTCGTTGTCATGAGGAAGGTAGTAAGAGTCAAATGCGCAATGGAAACTTTCCAAAACTTTAATGTCTTTATATTATGTGGGGTTTTGACCTTAATATTATTGTAGCAAAAGTATGTATACCTAATCTTATCTATCACGTACTGTAGCTACGGCCCTGGTTAGGTTGGTAGGTATTTTATGTTAAATAGCGAAATGCTTTTGAGTGTGTTCCCGTGTCAAATTGATATTGTTTGGATTAAAATGTACGTTGTGCAGCGAATTCGCAAAATGAATTTGGATCACTCGTTTCAATATTTTATTCAGAGCTCAACGTTTGATACGAAACAAACAGACATAAATAATACTGGCAGGTTGTTTTTGTGTAAAATCCTCAATGTAATTAGTATCAATATTAAAAAAAAAGCAGAATCTAAATTTCGAACATCAATTTACATTTCCGCATAAGTTTAAAATTACAGCAATGGTTCGATTACGCGCAAAAAGTGTCAGCACAAAGGTCGCAAGAATAGCGTCTTTTCTATAGCAAAATGAACTTTAGCATAAAAGTTTTATGGGTAATTTTGCCATGTTTATAGCAAATGAGAGTTCGAACGCTAATAAATTAACGTTCTTTAATGACCTAATCAAAGTTTATGACGCGAGGCGAATCCGACGACTCCTAGTGTTGCCCGATTGACTTATTGTACGTAAAAAAACTGAAAAAGTAAAAAAAAACGCAGAGCAAGTAATTATTTTCCGAGTTTTATGAAGATTGGAATTTTTGTTAGCATGATCTTTTTACGCGCGTTTGATTTATGTGCCTTCCTGTTGTCTGTCTGTCTGCCTCCATACAGAACCAAAGATGTTTTATCTTTAGAAGCGTCACTTACCTTTTGCAATAAAAAAATCTTCTGAATGGATAGAAATCAATAAAAACCTACAAATTCATATTGTGGTTAAACCTACAATTTCTTAAAGATAAGTAATTAACTTTTACTTTTCTACATTATTCAGATGTAGTGTTACACATCCATGGAAACGTAAACGACATTATGTCACCCTGTTGTCTGCCATATGTAGACATACTCACCCATCGCGTCTGAAACAAAGAAAAAATAATTGTTAGCAACACATGAAAATAAAATATGGCTTTAATTAGGATTGTTTATCTGTTTTTAATTATATTTTTGTGGGTTTAGTCTTGGGAATGGGAAATTGGATTTAAGATACTAACTAAGTGGTTTATGTTGCATAACGACATCCCATCCTTTGAAACATGGTTTGTAAAATTCAAAAAAGGAAAGTCGGAATTTAAAATGAGCAACTTTGAAATTGGAAGACCGCATTATTTTTTGAATTGGTACTTCCTTTCGAATTTCAAAACTACATGGTTTTCTTTTCCAGCTTTATCAAAATTAGAAACCAACGGTTATAATATGGGAAGTTTTCTATAAATAATGTACTGTCGTCTTATTTTGCGTATTGTTAACTTAATTTTGAACACTGAAACTTGATTCTGCAATCTTTGATTAGGTACCTACCTTATCTCAAAACAAAAACACGATTTTCCCAAATCTATCAATCACTCTAACATTATCTTTATCAGCAGGTTATCATAAGGATTTTGACGTTTTGACAGTAGACTATCGAAATTTGACATTTTGACAGGTGACTGATAGTAATCGTTCTGTTTCAGCGGTTGCTTCTAGCCTATTTTGGAGGTTAGAGGGGACATTATAATTATAAGGATCGTGAATAAGGGACATAAATTAGTACCCACTTATAATAATAATTATGGAGAATGTGGGTAGGTTGGTACACTTAGGCCATAACAGCAGATATTCTATTTTTAAAATAAATCGCAACCTATTTACTCTTCGTTTAAACTTTGCCAATTTTTTGTTGAACAATGTAAACATGTAAACCATTGCTGGTTTTGACAGTAGTAAAGTAATGTTTCTAGTTATGAACGGGAGATGTAGATGTAACAGCTTGTTTGTGTAGTAAGGCTGACTGCTAAGTCAGAAATTATTAGATGGAGTTTTTCGCCTGCACCCATTAAGCCATATCTTTGCGATAGTTTTGTTAAGTTTATGATCCATTGCTGGGTTTTTAAGACTTAATATAGGTGGTGTCTGTAGTGAAAGTGCAGTGTATTATAAAGATGTGCGTAGTGTAGAGTTTGTGAGGTAGGGAGGAGCATGGTCGGCTGTGCCGTTGTAATTCTATTTACATTCCGGCCTGAGCACGCTACGGTCAGTTGCACCACTGGTTTAACTGCTGTTTAAAATCAAGTGCATTTTAGTTTCGTAAATAACTAAAATAATTATTCAGTCTTAGTTATTTGAATAAATATTTTGATATGATTTTGAATTTCACATAATTTACTATATTCCATCATCATCATAATCATGCGCGTTTTATCTCAACGCATAGTCATTTGTATGACTCGTGTATGACTATTTGTCATGTGTATTTTTTATTTAATTTACAATAATAAAATACATAGGTAGGTTGCCTTGTTTATTTTGTATATTGCTAAGACTTGACTAGGCATTTTTTTAAACATAACTACGCTTGCCGCTATCGCTTCTGAGTTCACTACGACCGAATCCATATTTATATGATATATAACACCTAACATCGACATAAAATTCTACAAAAAAATTTAATCGTGAGCAGAAGCAATCATCCCAACTCACCAACAATCGGTCACGACCCATTAACCGTTGAAACCGACCATCAAGTTTTTATCAGCTGTGTTTATCCCAATTGTCGGGTAATTTGGTAATTTGACAATCAGTTAAATACTTAATCAGTGATGTGGTGGAACCGGGCCGGGTGACGCGGCCATACTTGGAAATGTACGTACGATTCCACTTACTGACTGCGAGCGGCTTACATGGTGGCGTCTTTGATTTAAATTTGGAACGCGTTTTTGTATGTGGCCAGTGTTGCTGGTTTGAAAACGTTTTTCTACACTAATATTATAAAGAGGAAAGATTTGATTGTTACTTTGTTTGATTTGATCAAGCTCTGATACTACTGGACCGATTTGAAAAATTATTTTACCGTTGGAAAGCTACACCATCCCCGGGTGACTTAGGTTACTTTTTAGGTAGTGTGAAATAAATCAGTTATTTGACGTCGTTTATAGATGCGATGAAGATGCTTGATGTTATTTAAAAGTTTCGGTTATTTTTGTTTTTTTTTATATCTACTCAAGTATGTAATACTGCTTGGTAAGTATGAGTTCACATTAAATGTTTTTTGAAGTGAAAACTTCTTTAGCATCGTTGTCATTTGAAAGTCGATGAAACAAAAAAGCGACAGTAAAAAGAGACACATAAATACATAAGATTTAACGTGGTAGAAAATGAGATAGGAAGCATTATACAGTGTTTCTTATATTCGTGGTTTTGAAATTATTAAGGTTTCTACCACGTGTGAATTGCACACATGTTTTTTTTATGCCTATTTCTTATGCTGGTCATCGCCATGTAAGCCCTGCTGAACACGATTGCGTGCTAGCTAGGTAGGAGTCTTAATAATCCAGCTTATACTATAATGCCGGTGCAGTGTACCGCTTGACTATTTACGTACCGGATACAGGTATACTTCGGAATTTTAAGGCGATACTTTGACATATTCGAAAGATCTGTATCATATTTTCAACTAACTTATAACTTATAAACGTCTTTCAACTTCTGTCAAAAGTTAATTACTGTTTAAAATAGTGCCATCCCTTTTTGTAAGATAGTGACAGATAGTTATAGGACGAAAAAAAAAATGTGTCGTGGTACAGTCGGTTGGAACGAAGTTCCTATCGTAGTATAATATTATTGATAAACGTATTATATTAATGATTAACAAATACAAATGAATTGAAGAAATGGTAGGAAATTTCGTAAAAATATATTTTTATTGTACATCATTCAATTCATCTAATTCATTCGTTCATTCGTGTCACGCTATGGATAACCAACACTAAAGAAAGAGTCGTGACGGAAATTCGTGACGGAAAAATCTTACACCTTTTTTTCGCCTAGCTCCCATCCGCCAATCCGTACCGTGCGATACAGAACATCGTTTCAAAACATTTATTTATGATCCACATACAAGGCAAGCAGAGAAGAAAAATAAAACAGAATGACATGGGTAAGTATTAGGTGTCTACGACCCTAAGTAAGTACCTACCTAACCTACATGGTTATAATGTGAGACTACCCTCATTACTATACCTCTTTTGTACCATAGTATGTATCCAAAGGCTTCATACTATAAGACGTAGGCTGTCCTATCTGAATGAGTGAATACATTCGCCTCTCAAAATGTATTTAAATATTAGAGTACATTAATCGAAGTGACCAGGCGGGCAGGAGGTGTCGTCTACAATTTATTACTCACTCTTAGCACTAGTTAGGACGCTATCGAGCTCGTTACGATGTTCTATGTAGAAGTTTTCGAAAATCTTGTTTTTAACCTACTAAAAAAGGAGGTTCGGAAACTCAATTTTGAAGACTCTAAAAAAATTTGGGTTATTTGTTTGTTACCTCAGAACTCCGCTACCTTTAAACCAATTTGAAAAAAATATTGTTTTGGAAGTGTATAAGTACTTCCCATTTGGTCTCATTTAAATTTGAAGAAAAAACACGACTTCTAAGTATGAAAAAATAGGGGTAAAAATTTTGTAATTTTGTAATGTATTATAGATATAAATAAATTGCATCTCTAAGGAAAAATAGAAAATGCAATTTTTAATTTGCTAAAATTTAATTTCAGTCAGTTTTCAATTTAGTTTTTAACACGTAATCAGGATTATTCGAGGTGATTCGATAACGCCAGGTGTTGGTGCTGAGGGCACTGCGGCTAATGCAGCGACGACGCTGAGTGATAGCAGAACGATATGATACCAGGATACCAGTGACGTGGTTAAGTGCGATCGCTTGTACGTTGATACCGCGGGGATTCGCTCCTACACGCT
Organism: Lampropteryx suffumata; assembly: GCA_948098915.1. Classification (NCBI taxonomy): domain Eukaryota; kingdom Metazoa; phylum Arthropoda; class Insecta; order Lepidoptera; family Geometridae; genus Lampropteryx; species Lampropteryx suffumata. The sequence goes on along the minus strand of OX402563.1, from coordinate 16,993,783 downwards.
TATGCGAGCCTGGTGTCTCTTGGGTTTTGGTTTTTGATAAGAGTGACTCTGTAGATAGACATAATACTTTTTTCTTATTTATAAATACTAATGGTCGCCCACTGGTCGAAATTCAACAGTAATTAATTTAAATAAAAAAAAAAGCCAATCTGCAATCTTTCTCTATATAAACTATAAGTGTGCGAAATTTCATACTCCTCCGTTTGCGCAAGTTTCGTAAAAAGGGGTACAAAGTTTTTGCTTCACGCATTATTTATAGATTATATCTTATTTATACAAATCTATTACAGTTGGTATGGCAAGAACTTGGAAATGGCCGACCGATTTTTTTTTCGCCTTTGATACTCGGTTGGTTTACTATTAAATACATTTTAGATAATACGAAGTTCAGAATAGATCATTTAAGTCTACAATATTTTAATGCAATTATGCAATCAGTGAATTCTATTTTTTTTTGGATTAACTTTAGTATTTAATTTAATATATTGATAATAAATAATGCCGGACATTTTAGACAACATCATCAAGCCCCAAAGTAAGCAGAGCTTGTTTTATGAATACCACATTATTAATATACTATATCATATTATACATAGAAAAACACCGCGACCCGAGCTAAACATTTGCAGATCATACAAGCATTTGTCCCGCGGTGGGAATCGAACCCGCAACTTTCTGCGTCTCAGCCGGCCCTTGGCCCACTGCGGCACAGAGGTCGTCTATTACATTACATTATTACTTCCCTAACAACATTCTGTTAAAGTCCCACTATCCTATAAACACATATTTAGCTAAAGCGTAAAATAAAATAGATTAAAGGAAATTAATAAATTAATAAGTCAATTTATTTAGAGTACGTTTAATAAGTTGACAAGATAGTATGGACCTACATTGGAAAAACTGATTAAAGTCTAAATTGTCTCAGATAATGAGACAAATAAATAAAAATACTAATTTAAGTTCATTGTAAAATTAGGTGAATGGTGTTAAAAATATGTTCAGGAAATCGCTTTTAAGATAGGCTAAGGTTTCATTAACAGATTCATAAACATAAAGTTAAATATTCGGCACTAGCTGACCCGGCAAACTTTGTTTTGCCATATAAATATCATTCGTAAAAAACTTTTTTTTTTCATAAAAAGTATCTTATGTTATTTCTAATACCTCCAAGAATATGTGTACAAAGTTTCATGATGATCGGTTAAGTAGTTTTCGCGTGAAAGCGTAACAAACAAACTTACATTTATAATATTTGTAGGATGGTTGTAGATATCAGGCCGTTACACTGTACAACTCTCTTCCTGTGGCTATGAAAATCATAGAAAGTCCATTTAAGTCTGCATTGATAAAGCTTTTGCTGGAGGGGTGCTTCTATACCTTTGATGACTTTAAATTAAGAAAAATGATTTTTTTTTTTTTTTAGGCTTACAATTTTTTTTCTTATAACCTTATTTTGATACATATATTGGTTTAATAAATAATATGCTTTTCAGTGGACATTTTTGATATAGGTTAGTGTTCCCCTTCCTCCCCTACAATAGATTAATAAATAATAATAATAATGCCGGACATTTCACACATTTAGTTCTTAAGGCGGTGCCCTCAGTAAATTAACGTTTGTATAAAAAATAGTCTGTTTCTACCGCTATTTAGGGTTATCTGCTTATGTTATGTATTTTCAATATTTTGCCTCCCACTTCCTCGTTTCAAATTGTGTTTAAAGTAATTGTTAGTTTTATAATTAAACTATGAAATAATGGCCTCAATTCTGTTGGCACCAACCTAACTAATTTTAGCTAAAATTAGGTTTTGAACTGTCAAATTAACCTTTGGTATTCTGCTGCTACCAACTTATCCTAATTTAAATTTATCTAACTTAATTAAGCGTTCCTAATTTAGTTAGATGGTACAAACCGAATAGGTTTTACAAATGCTATGACTAACTAAATATATTTTAGACAATTCCTAATTTTAGAAATGAACCAACCGAATTGCCATCAATGTCTAAAATAATCATCATCTTTTCCTAAAGTTGACGTCGATTTTTCTTGCAGCTTACACTAATAGGCGGAATGTATGTTAATTAAAACATTGCCCGCTACCACTTTTTCATAATACCTTAACCTTATTTTAATATTTTCATACAAAAAAACGCTATTTCAGAGTCGTAAATACGCGTTAAGATCATTTGATCTGGAAGTCGCCTTAACATCAATACATTAAAATAGTACAAAAAATTGCATCTTAAAGCTTTGTACTAAGCTCCAACGAATAACCAACGAAAATATCACGACAAAAAAAACAAAAAGAAAACATACATATCCGTATCTTTTATCATTTCGGCTGTTGCCCGATCCGAGCAAAGCCCCATATCCGGATATCCGAGTCTCGGAGTAATCCCGGTTTACCGGTTATCCCGGTTAATATCGCGACGGCTCCAGACATTTGATAATGGAACATTAGTGCCGGTTATAATTATACCGGCGTGGTAAAAGCGGGGCGTTGAATTATTTGAATTTAGAACGGGTGAATAGATTTGGAGAAGTCTTGGTTGTTGATTGGCTGGTTATCTTTCGAAAAGAACTAATCATCAATCAATAAGTATATAGAGTAAGGAGTAAGTAATACTTTTGGCTACCAAGAATGGTCGTGCGTAATGGCTAAGAAGAAGAAGACATACAATTCTAATGTCATGAACGTAATCTACCTCCACTGTTTATCTGTTAGGCAGTTATTTGATTACTAAATATTCTGTCTGTATTTATGTTATAGGTACCCAGCCTTACAATCTTTTACGTATTTACCGAAATTATTACCTGTTAACTAACATGGAACCCTAATAATGTTAATTTGGCGGAACACTTACTCCAAGAGCCGAGTGAACAGTACGTTTACAAACTTCACTCAACATTCACTCCCAAGTACACAATTTTACCAGCATTTTCGTACATTTTCACTGCGAATTGCTCAGTAACATAACATGAGCCCTTGTTCCAGCCCTCTTTGCCAGAAAATACGGGAAAATCCTGGAGAATAAGGGAAAATTCGCCGATAGTTCCCCAGCGTACCAGGGCCTCATACGGTAGAGAGGATTGTAAGTCTAATGATTGCGCCGGGAGTTAGAGTTGTCTGAGCAAAAGCTCGTGTGTGATTATTATTGAATTTAAAATCAATAGCCCGTTTTAACATGTAATTTAAGTCTTTCTATATTTAATGTCATCTGACTTAATTATGTATTTTTCGAGTATGTAGAACTAGCTGTTTCCACGGCTTTGTCCGCGTAGTAGATAAGTAGCAAAATAATAATTGAACATATGAATGTTTCGGAAAAATAACAAAGCACAATCGCGGTTTTCGCGGTTTGACCATGATCCCGAGTGATTTTATTTTAAACTTTTCTTAGCGAGCACCTACGGCCCTAGAGGTAGATGCATACCAAATTTCATTTCAATCCGTTTGATGGTTTCTAAGATTTCGGGATGAGTGAGTGGTATTTGACAAATATTTATAGTAGGTAGTTAAAGTAATTAATAAATATTGCGTAAATTTACAGAAATGTACAGAATGTGTACCTATTCACATGTATATGATATTATTGTATACAATAATTGATATACATTACATAGTATAAAACAAAGTCGCCTCCCGCTGTCTGTCTGTCCCGTTGTATGCTTAGATCTTTAAAACTATGCAACGGATTTTGATGCTGTTTTTTTTAATAGATAGAATAATTCAAGAGAAAGGTTTATACGTATAAAACATGCATAATATAGTAGAGAAACACTGATAATTTTAGAGCTTTCTTATGTGGTGTCGTAAATAAACACTTTTTGCGCTTACATTGCAAACGCTGGCTGAACTCTACGAGATAGATCAAAATAATGTACTACAGTATTGTACACCCTCAAAAGGTTTACAAAAAAGTCTGCGATGGCATATGGCTTTCTCTAGTAGTATAATTAGTATCAGCATTGCACCCGTGCGAAGCCGGGGCGGGTCACTGGGGTATAATATAATATACATGTATATTATATTATTGTATACAATAATATAATATACATGTTGAAACGGTTGAGCTATTTAAGGAGCTATCTAGACACTTGAACTGATCCAGATCCCTGCCAGAGGCTTGCGTCCCCAAGACACTGGCGGCATTGCCTCATTGAATGTCAATGCTAATACGCTGGGCCAGATAGGAGCCAGCTCTTGCGTAAGTATACTTATAATGTTTAATTAAGTATTGTTTAATGCCACCGGATCTTTTGGTCGGATAACGCCATAGAGCTTCAATTCGTAATTGTAATTATAATGTAATTAATCATAATTGTAAATAACTTAATGTCAGAACAGTTTGGTCGGACAGACATAAAAATCCGGAAGAGTAGCAACTCTATCCGGCTCCGCAAATCCCGCCAATATGGAGTGCGGAAAATACCTGGAAAATGGAAACGCTCCCCTCTAACATTAAAGGGATATACTGCGTGTAACGAGAAAGAAAATCTATTCTGTTTAACATTATTTTCATAAATAATAAAAATAATAGACGTAAAGATTGAAGTTTGAAGATAAAATATCATTAAAATCAATTTACCTACATTATGGATTCTTGTACAAATAATTAACACTGGAAGGTGTCTCTATTCGAGTGTTTGTATGTTACCTCTTCACGGCTTGACGGCTGATCGGATTTTGATAAAATTTGGTAAAATATAGTTTGTATCTTGGGGAAGGACATAAACATACTTTTCATGTAGGTACCACACAAAGCAGTTAGTACAAATAGTATTAGAATGTGGCAACACCAGAACTAAGTCGACTAGTTACTAGTGTATGCCGTTTTAAGTTGCTACTTTTTAATTCACATCAACGGTTTTTTATCACCACAAGTCTTTGATCTCGGCCCATCTGTTGAAATTCGTCGTAAGGGCTGACCACACACGACTGTTTACGATTCTAACAGTTTTACAGTCATACAAACAAACATTCGGTTCCAGCAATGTTGAACTAAACGCTGAATCAAAGACGAGCCGAATTTCATGGTTCCTAGTAACAGAACGTAGAAAGTTCAAATTTGAAAATAGAACATCTATATACCAAAATAAAATATGTCGTGGCAAAATAATTAGATCCATGCTTCAACGATTAATAAGTACTTAATTGAATATAGAACGGAGACTTTATTTGATACGAGTGCTCATTTATTTTAGGTTTTAGAAATCATGTTTTCTATATCTAAAGGCGATGTGTGTATGTATGTTCCCTATAGACTCTAAAACAGCTGGATCGATTTTGATTAAATTTTTAGGAAATCTTCTGATTGGCCTAGCGGGTGATTCTGTGAAGTTTGGTAGCGATCGGATCAACAGAATTTTTTTTTGCATCAATCAAATTTGGTACCTATGTAGGTATATAGATTGTATCTTAGGAACAGACATAGGCTACTTTTTATGTAGGTATGTACTATGCGCGCGAAGCCGCGGGCAGAAGCTAGTAATATAATAAACGCAAAGCAATATTATGTGGTTCAAACTGTGGTTGGTGGTTCGAAAAACGTGGTAAGAATATAATATGTGAAGTTTTTAATTTGAATTGAGAACGGAAGATAACGAATAATGATTAGTCAACAAATAAAATCATCGAGCGTAATAACTGAAGCGCTTGTCTCAATACAAAACGCAAGTGATTTACATTTAGAACTCGGGCAATAAAATGAAAATGGCGGCAAGTCGGCCGGGCGGCTGAACATGAAAATTTTCTATTCGGGCGGACAAAGGGCACCAATTAACCACCATTGTTCGTGGGTCTCTCCTAGCACGATAAGTTCATTATTATTTAATTTTATGTGAATTATTCCTTACTGAAGATAGGACATAGACAATAGTAATTTTCGTTGCCATTATCGTAAATTTTGCGGTGCAGTAAAGCTACCGGCTGATAGGTAATATTTTTTGTTTGACGTAATTTTAATAAGTTCTAGTGATGTTGTAAGTTTTAGCGAAGTCCGCTTCATTATGCTCAAGTTTAATGTTGTTTTCGTGCATAAATCTGGGTAATATAATATATCTGAAATCCGGTAGCAAACCAACCTATCTCAGTTCTCTATAGATATTTTCTCATTAAGGCGGGTATTAAATTTTAAGTAGTTTTACTCATAAAACTGAGACTGGACCTTTGACCCTTTCATGATGGCTGAAGGCTTTTGTTACGTTACTGTTCTTATTAATGGCTAACTTAAAATCACTCGGCAAATAAAACTACCCGTAAATAAATGTCTACTATTTTTTTTTCTCTTGCAACTAATTCATTAGTTAGTTACATCTAATACGAGGATACTCGACCATACCATTTTGACATCTTTTATATCATGACACTCATCTCATTTAGACGGCAACCATTTTTATTTAATAGCACTTACTTTTATAGCAGATATTGGGATTACTGATTTTTTAGGTATATTAAACTTACTTGTTGTATGTCAGTCTATATTTTTTCAGGCATTCCTGGTGTTTCCCGGTTGTTTAAAATCTCAAGTACCAGGGCGGAAGCAGAAGAAAGCGATGTATTTATTGTTAGACTGAATCAAAGGACGGACGGATGTGTTCCTAGAAAACAGTTCCCTTTCTTTGTTCTTCTGATACATTAGCTTAGCGGTTACATGAAGGTGCGTTAATGATTTGAAAAACGAATCGGAGATTTTTTTTATGAACGGCCAGCTTTCAAACATAACAAATAGTTTTATATGTAGTTGGATGTGACATGCGAAATAAAAAGTTAAAGCAAATAAACTCTAAACTCTAGATCCAGTTGTTTGTGTTAGATGACAGCGGTTTGCTTAATGTAGGTAGGTAAAATGTTTTTAATCTATTTCTTGGAACTGAATTACCTAGATCTTCAGGTATTTCTTCTGGGAAATGACGGCAGAATGCCAGAATTTAAATGAACATTATAAAATAATGTTTTATCTAGTTGTGACGTTGAATTCTCGTGACTTTTTTTTATAGTGGCTTGCAATCTCTCACGTATGAAATGTATTTATTGTGTATCTCGCGGATCCGCAGAAACGCGCGTTCGGCCGGTTAGTATGTGCCAGTTCGTAATGTTTGGAGAGTTATAATAACCAATGATCTTTATAGCCCACTGTATAAATCCCCAGTTTCCCCTCCACCTGGCTTCAAATCTATAAATCCTCCCAAAACTGCACTCCCAAAAATAGTCTCCAATTTGTCTCAAAGAGTGCGACACGAAACAGAAATACCAGGGCATAATGAGCAGCTGATACATTAATTAAGATCAAAGAAGTAAACACTCCTCGTTGGTTCTGCTCGCCTGGTAGCAGTGACAGGCTGTTTGAAGCTTGATGGACTGATGCTGGCCTGATGCAGTATGAGGTCAAGTCAATGATATTATAAATAGTGAGGAAACTAGATTTGATTTCAAAGACATTTTATTAAAGTTTCTGAAATTATTTATGAAAAAATATATTCTGTAATTTTGTGAAATTATTTTCGGGCACTTCAGCTTGGTCAATGACCTAATAACCAGACCATAAAAACACCAGTAACATGACAAACGAAGCGTCGAGTATGTTTGTTTAGATAGAGCATTTCAGATTAGCCCAAGTAAATATAGTAAAGATAGTAACGCCGGTGTTACGACTACCCGTTTTTGTTGTTAAATATGATAAGCCAGTAGGTTACGTAGTGGGGATTATTATGGCGTCACATGCATAGCAGTGAGATACTATGCGAGACTTCTCATCAAATGGAATCAACTCGAAGGTAGTCGAATAGAGTCAAAACTTCGGTACTTCCATCTGTCTCTCTCTTTTTATGAGTGGCTAACTTTGGTGATGGATTTAATAGACTGCTTTTTTTTTCTATCAATAAAATACAATAAAAGTAGTACTGAAACTTAACGATTATAAAGCATTCGTGAGTGCTTCTCCAGCTCTTCGCGAATTTTGTTGCGAATATGAGATATATTAGAATGTATTATGTGATATTACATTGACTGGTATGCCAGCTCAGTTGGTAAGAGCAGCTCAGTTGGTAGGAGCTCTGCCTTCTGCGCTGTAGGTTGAGGTTTTGATTTCGTCTAAGGATAAACATTTGTGTGATAAACATAGGTGTTTTTTGCTGTATGTATTTAAAAATATATGAGTATTCTATCAGTCATCTGGTCACCATAATACAAGCTATGCTTAGTGTGGGGCTAGGGTGTTGTTTGCAATGTCCTCGATACTTCGGTATTCTAATTTTAACCAAACTTGATATTTTTATTTGGTTTAACAATCAGGCTAAATTCTCTAAAAAAACCACCCTGTTCTTCAGTAAAGCTACTTCGCAGATCGCGTGCATCAATATAATTGCTTTAACACCCGCGCCCGCCCCCATTTCGCTAAATAACTAATTAATCTGAGCAACCTTAGTTTATTTACACGTGGGGTAGGAATAGAACAGGTACTTGGAAGAAGTGGATAATTTGATAATGGTTTTCATCAGATCTTTGCTTTGATTATTAGACAAAGCCGAGCCTTAATCTAAATCAACTAACCTGTACCTACTGCGAACTTTTACTTATAAAATGCACTGTATTGAAAATCATTTCGGTAAGTACCGAAATCAGGAAACATTTCGGTAAGTACCGAAATCAGGAATCAGCGACACCAGAAATGACATGCCCAATTGAAAATGATGTTCATAATTACGTTTTAAAAACTAAAAAGAAAACCGACTTCATTGAATATATTTTATTTTATGGAATATAGATTTATTTTGTTTATATTATAATATGGGTTGGCCAACTAAACGCACTGCTCCAATGAGATAGCGAGGTTTCGGAGTAAACGAAAATATCATCGGTGTAGGTATACAATTTTTAGATTTTTATTGATTTTTTAAAAGATTCCGACGGATTGAGAACCTCCTCCTTTTTTGAAGTCAGTTTAAAAATAAAGAAGTCAAAAAACGGTTTTAGGGTTCTTTAAACTATTAAGATTTTCGGTAGGTACGTATTATACACCAACCGTGTTACCAGTTTTTTTAATAAAAGTTATTTACGTACATTTTTTGTCAAAATTTAAGGAGGAAGCAGAATTCAAAGGAGGGTGTTTTCTTTACGGTGGTACTACTTGTTTCTAGTAATAGGCCGCCTGTAGGCCTCTGTCGCGGCCTGTGTTTGCTTTGTGGTTGTAGCTTTTGAGGGATCTTTCAGATTACAACAAAAGCAAATTAAAAAACATTTTCTTATTTAACAGTATGATTAGTTTCCCTACAAGTAAGTTGCAAGTCGTAAAGGCGCCGGCAAACGGGGCGTGGCGGCGACGCCCCGCGTTTTAGCCGCACCGTGTGCCGTGTCTTTATTAGCAAAGTAGTAGTTGCAAGCGAATGGTTTTAGATGCAGGATACTATACTTACTTAACTTGTGTAAGAAAGTATCAAAATTGGTACTTGTAATGTGCGGGTGGAAAAAAGATACGAAACCCGCAATCATCTCCATGTTTAGGAATTTGGTGTTTATTATAGTGTCACTAGATATTTCAAACCAGTGTGGTGAAAGGATTAAAGTGGACCTCAGAGATGTTTTCCATCACCATTTGAGAGTACTGTGCACATACATTTTTTACAGAATGTAATTGGTATATTGGATATGAACCCACGACCGTCGGACCACGACCGACGGAAGGCAGGTCACTACCTCTAGCCCATCAGTGCTCCCACAGTTACTCACGGCAGTTTGGAGAAATGTTCGTTCAAACTATTTTGAAATGAGAATAACGAAGTTCTGGCCAGTTGTGATTTTGGTAAGAAGAAAAAAATGTTCTATTTATGAATTTGAGTATACCGCATATCTATCAATGAGTATTTTTTCATGGCAACGCAAGGGTCTTATATTCTACCAGTGTGATTTACCCCACGCAGTGCCATGCTAGCGTGAAACACAGATGGACACGAAATCGTAAGATAAATTACCGCATGGCTGGAGTTAATAGAAGAATAATGAAACAATTATTGTATTGACGGTTGCGTGTCCGAGGTGAGAGGACACCCACCCCATGAGGGGCAAAAATGCACCCCATACGAAAATAATTTTGATAGACACTTCGCGTGAGACAACCGATTATTCCGGGTCCGCTACGCTTATAATTTGGCACATTATCGGTGCGTTACCGATTATATTCGAATAATTATAATCGAGAGAACATTCGCACCTCCTAACGATGTCATTATAATGCAGTTTCGATGACATGTGCCGGAAGTAGGGATGGGAAGTGATCGATTAACGGTTTTCGTAAGTTCCGAACTTCTTTTACGTTTTTTCAGACACATGTTTTTTTTATTTTAGTACGATGACTGTTATATGTGGTAACTGTTTTAGTGTTCAGTATGTACTATAATTTCGTTATCATGTCTTGTTTGTATGGAAACTCGTGGATATAACAAGGTCGGTTCAAAGGAAAGATACAGTGTTGTCTTAAGGTAGTAGGTAAATATTCTACGTTGATCCAGCATCCGGCGTTATCTAATCTTCGGTCAGTGTTTGAGATATTCACCTAGATACGCATTTAGATACGTCACGTATTTTATTTGTGATAAAACTATGACATTTTATTCTCATAATTTTATTCAATCTGTACTGAAAATACCAGAGAAAACTTGATCAGGTCGTTCATTTGTCATTAGACGTCACCCATCCAATTATTACCAATAGTTTACTTTGTTGCAATAAGTTAATCTACTACAAACAAATCTACATACAAATGTAAACGCTTCAGATAAAAATAATAATGATATTTCAAAACAATATATATTTATTTATGAAAAGTATAGTAAAGTACAGAAATGTGTGAACATAAAACTTAAAATGACATAAAGTACACAACCTCAAGTATTGTTACTACAGATTACTGAAGTAACATGTTTGTCGACCATTGACTTTAAAGTGGTTTTGAACAAACACCATTGAGACGAGAACAGGGGACCTCTTGTAGGTGCCTCAGTAAATACCACTGCATGTTATATATTTATTTTCAAAAACCTAATCTCAACGTCGAGTGTTTTATCTCCGTATCCGGTTAGATCTTAGTACAAAGCACTTGACGTTTTTCTATTTAGCTGTACATTCCTGTGATGAATGTTCCCTGTTAGTGTTTCTCACGATCCGAAATTCCTCTTAAATAACTTATTAACACATCTAAAAGAAATCAGTTATCATTAATAAAGAGATCTGAGCTTTCAGATGTCAAAGCACTTTTATTCGGATAGACAACAGAAATAATTAAATACAAATGTCTGTGCGTCTGTTCTTACGAAAGCTGCGTCGAAAGCCTGGAAACAGCAACAACATTAATAACCAAGACTGACAGTTTCACACGACATTCATTAGGTATATCGTGTCATTACTCATCTGTTCTATTTTTGAATTTTGAATTTTTCAGATGCCAAAACTCATGTTCCAACTGTTAATTAATTTTAACTGGCGCTGAAGTTGGAATAGAATCCTCGAGAGGCGTATGAATGGACTGTAGTCATACAAAGTTAGATGAGATTCTCATCTATTTAATGGGAGAACATTGTCATTCGTCAACCGTGAGTGCGTGTGAAACGTCAAGCGAGAAGAGCATTGATTACAACTCGCGTACGGATCGGTGGCTCGTATTGGTTACACTCCGTTTTCCAATTCGAATTTTGAATCGAACAAAAATAACGTATTCCTCTGATCGAACGCACGTAACGGAAAACTAGATTTGAATACTGAAGTTACATGATCCGTTTAAAATAAGGTCATAAAGTCATGTCAGGGTTATGCTCCTCAGTCGTCAGGGCATCATTCCTCAAGCGGATTGATCATGGTGTTGGCATAAATTAAACACATGCTCATGTTTTACAAATAAAAGTGAGTTACAATTTGCTAACCCGTCGTCCGTATTAGTATTCGAAGCTCACGTCAAAATATTCAAATTGAATTGTCTCGTCATCGGAATACGCAATGAATCGAGTCAGATTCGACTCGTTTACAACGTGTTAGTTGCGCATCTAGTATCGTTTTCGGAATTGATTATTCCGTAATGTTGGCACGTCACTAGAATCGTTTCTCGTGTTTACGGTGCGTATGATTATCAGACGAATATCTTATTTATAAAATCTTACCTAATTCAATAATTATCAGTTTATTTCAAAGCACGGAAACACTCAGATTCAAATATCACTAGCGGTACTCGCTCAAAGATGACAACGCTGAACATTACTTAGAATAAGAAAGACTACGTTAGCACGAATGCTACGAATGATCGAGTGATTTACCGCTTTTATCGATTAGCGTGTGCGCACGTCGCGATACGCCATAATGTAATTTTATTTTCGGCATTTCGATGACTTATTTCTGATACGCATTAAACAGATAATTTTATTTACTGTGTTTCATTAATACGGGTGTCAAATAGCAGCCACTGTTTTAAAAACTATTATAAAAAGTGTAAATTTTTCGAGCGTCATAAAACTGTCCATAGTAGGTACTACTTCGCATTTTGCATAATCTCTGCTCCCTTAGTAATGGCCTATCAATTTAAAACAACTTGCAATCTGATATAACCTTTATCTCGCTCTATTTTAGATTCAAATGCGAACACGGTACCTTCATTCTTAAAATTTGAAAGCCGAACGCAAAACTATCGAATAAACATTTGAAAATAGAATTATCATTGTATTTTTTCTGACGTGTCGTTTCATAAACTAATTCTTTCATCAAGTTTATAAACTCTACAAGTATCGTAGTGAGTTTTGAGTAGACTAGGCACGGGTAGCGTACATTTCGTCGTCTGTACCGAGCCCCGCAAAAATCGGCTAACAAAGTAACACTCGGCTCAAGTGCCGGCAAGTGGCGGTCTCCAATTCGATTACCGACTAGTGTCGAGGGGACTCGATTCTAAATAACTTAGCGCATTTTGGTCGAGTGTGCGATTATTCGATTACAATGCGTGAGTGTCGGTTTTGAGGTTTTTTGTGACTTTCTGTGATCGACTCATGCTCAAGGTCGTGTGAACTTGAGGGCTTGAAGTGGCTGAGAATTTTCAAATCTACATTATACTCATAATTGAATTTTTAGGCAACAAATCAAACTATGGATTGTCATGATTTTTTAGTCAAATCTTTGTGAAATCTAATAAAAACCAATTACTTGGAATAGGTAATAATAATAATAATAATTTTATTGTTAAATTTTGTATATTTACAGGTCAGTTTAAAACAAAAATTAAAAATACAAGATAACAATATCTATTATATTCAATTATATAGTCGTATTATATTACATTTTATTAATATAATGTCAGGATCACGATGTTCAATTTTATTTATGTATCATTTTATTATATAAAATTTTATAAATTGTAGATCGCCTTTTCGTTATGCCACGATTTTAACCTAACTTTAAAACATGTAAGACTGGGTGCGCCAACGACAAGCTCCTGCAGGCGATTACAGTACCCTGTTCTGTACAATCGCCTGTACTGTACTGTAACTAATTTATTTTAACATTACAAGTTACTACTCAATAATCAGCTAAATATAGTATTTACCTCATAAATCAATTTTTTCCCGAAAATAGATTTCAAATTTGTCCGTCTCAAAAATCGCAATAATACACATTTATGCCCTAACCTAACCTAACCTAACAATCGCTAAACACTTAAACAAGTAGAACATCTTCAGATCAGTTTGCCGAACTCCTCAGAACTGTGTAATTACAAGCTTGCACCAACAAATTCGCTATAACACTCCCCTAGGTACACCAGCTTAAGGGCCCGGTAAGGGCTCGTCAGACGCCGAGACGCCAGAATAAAATCAGTATGGGAGAACGTTAAATAAAGCCCCAACGACCTATAAAACACTCTTCTCTTTACAGCCACCATCTTTGTTTAGGGCCAACTACGATTACCGGTTATCTTTGTTTCATGGTACATTTTCGCGGTGGCAATCAAATTTTTACGGCCATTGAGAGGGATTTGTCTTTATGGGAGTTTTTAGGTTAATCATATCTTAGGAGATAAATTCTTATCTGCACCTGGGATTTTAAGTGGTTTATGGTTTAATTGGTTTATGGTTTTGTGTTTTGTACATAAAAATGTATGGTTATGGGCCCAGTAAGATGCATGGTGACACGACACAACAGAAATCGAACTGCAACTGCATCTGCAGTGTAAATGTATTTTCAGTTTATTTCATTTAGAGCATTTGCTCTAATTAGATTTATTCAAAGTTGATTGTTTTTTCAATTTGCTAGGTAATTCTATACCATAGAAGTATAGTTGTTTATAAAACAGAAAGAAAACAGCTCATAACCATCCCCAACAAGGTTTCTTGTCTTTAATAACAGTACAATTGAATGGTCACAGTCTATGGCCTGACAAATTCGCACGCCCTCAACATCGTCTTAAACGCGCACTTAACTTACCCTTTCTGTCTTTCACCCTCGGACGCCTCCATTCTTTTTATATCGCAACTTTATTAACGCATAAAGGTCTGGTGATGGCCCTTTAAGAATTAGGATGCGCCCCGGACCCGAAGTCAAGCTCGCTCGAGCCGAACAAATGGAGTGTCGGAACTTACCGAGTCCGGACAGTTCCGCGCACTGTCCCATCCCTAAGCGCAATTAATGGTACTGTTATCACACCGTTCCAAATTTGAATCTCCCCGTACGGATTTCAGCGTGCTAATCCATTTCATTTTTAAATTAACTTTTTAAATAAATATACGAGTTTCGAACGCGGAATCTCGCTCTTTTTTCTATTAGGGATGTAGTACACTCGTAATGGGGGAATGTCGATTCTAATACGAGTATCGACGTCGTGAAAGCAATCGGATTTACATGTCTACCGAGCGCGTACTAAAACGAAATCATGAATGAAGCGCAGTATAGGAAACCCAAAACATTATCCTTATGCTCCCATTTTACGACCTTTACCCCCATCGAGTCGAAAGGGTCACATCGGTACGACACGCTGTAAAACGTTCCCGTCCCGCTTGCACTCGTGGCTCACTCGTAAAACGGAGCGAGATAATCACGAAGATGAGTCGAAAATTATTTTTTTTATTATCACCATCGGCGGTGCTCTTTTATTTCCTTTTTACGGTCCGAGTACCTCATAAAAAGACAATAAACTTACTATTTACAGACCATCAGGAAATTGTTAGCCGAAGAGGTCTCTTTACGACACATGTTCGTGTGGTGGCATACGACTCCAAGTGATGCACTCTTTACGATTGGCGCGCCCGTAAACTGAACGAATGATACATTTTATCTCTCCGTATGAGTATATCACGCCATCCAAATCAACTGGAAATGTTTTATTATCTATGAATAACAGAACAGCTAAACTTGTATGATAAAGCAACTTCTGATGAGCGAAATGAGTGTTCAAATACTGTGAGCGTAAAACGCTAATAAACGCATCGTAAAACGAAAGAAGCGTTAAAAATAGTGGAGGTATGTTCGTAATCGGAAGTCAAGCTTCACTTTTATTATTGGGGAATTTCGTCAAGAGATCTAATAATAGTTATTATATCGGCTGCCCGTGTTAGCTAATACATCAGTTAAGTGCTCTTTTTATGATTTAACGCTGATTCGCCTCGATATTACTGGTCATAAATTATCCCCGGGATTACGGGATAAATTGTTTTATGATATGTTTTCATTGTTTATGACTGTGATGTTTTTGTAATGACGTCTCAGAACGATATGAAATCGTTTGCGGTTATCAGAGATTTGCGTTTTATCGACAATTGAGCGTCCCTAGCAATGCAAAGTGAGCGATTCAGTTTTACTGCGTTAGTTCTTGAATCGGCGGAAAATTTGGTTTCCGAATTGTGGTTTATCGACAGTTTCGTTCGTGAGCGTCACTATTCAAATCGAGCTTCAAGTTTATTTCTGTAAGTTCTCCGGAAAACTGCCGTTATCGGCGAATCAGTTTATCGGAAATTTCGCCGATTCGTGCGCGTCACTATGCAAAGTGAGCGATTTACTTTATTCGTGTTAGTTTGCAATAATAGCGACGTTTACATTGGGGTTTAGTAATATCCGCGTAGGTACCAGCTACCAGGGCGGCAGACCGGCGTGGGGGTGGCGGGTTTCAATATTGTGAATTCCAAGGATGCTCTCCTAGTGCGTGTAATGAATTTCGGGATTGTCTTGCGGTTTTTCGGTTTTAACCCTTCTGGGGATGTTTACTTTCGCTCTATTGGTCTTTGTAACTTTGATAATCAAGAAATGTTGCGCATTCTTTCGTGCTCGACTCGCATTCACTATCGTAGTAGGTACAGTGCGGGTCGGTGCGAGGCACGGGCTTACGGCTCCAAATGTATGCTAATAAGGCCTGTATTATTTAGGTCCAGCCATTCGTATGATAAAATTGAACGAGTGATATTTGCCCGCAGACAATTCCTATGGAGATTCGGTCTTGTTCTGGGGTTGAATCTGTGCGTGGGGATGATAAACGGTCTTTTCCTTTTGCGAAAATATCGTAAGAAATACGAGAATTATATCAGAGCCGATTTTGCTTTTCGTATGTGGACACGGTAAGAATAACTCTATATGTTATATAAAAGTATTATGGATATATATATAGTAATAATAATACAATGATACTTTCAAGAAAAATTATGTAATATCATTATTGTTTGTATGTAAGTAAGTAGGTACCAAATTTATTTTTCATTAAATAATACCTACACAGTAATTAAATTATAATTATATTTTTCTATATATTTCTTAAAACTTCCAATTATCTTATCCAAATCACCTGTTCTACCCTGCAGCTAACAAAAAGGTCCGTCTTAATTACCAACCTACTCGCAACCATCGTTTGAAATTGCCAGTGTGAAGTCCAAAGGTGAAACTCAAAAATGGAATGTTTTTTTCTTAATTACATTGAACTTGATAGGTGAAATTATGATTCTAATCGAAATTAAATAGTGGTTAAAAGTAAAAGGACGGTTTGAAAAAAGAATTGTAACGCGTTGAAGTGTTGGCAAAATATTAGAATGATAGTCAATAAGGTGCATTTCAAACAAAACGCTTATATTTTTATGTTGGCAGCTTGGCTGACTTTACGGCGAGCTGCGGTCGCCCGAGGCGGGTTCGTTTCTAATTAAAATCGCTCTACGTTTTCTGTGGTGTTCATTTTCATCCTTTAAAACGCTTTTTGTTGTGCCCTCCTGGTTACTGTGTTATTGTTGTGGGCTGTAACTAATTTACATGTTAATGAGATGTTTGTAATGTTTCGATAGTAGTTTGCTGAATGGGACTCCTTCCAACAGATAAACCCACAGATTTAAATGATGCAGCACAAAGATTTGATGAGCTTGTTAGAGCTCTACAAGCTATATAATCTTTTCGTATTTTTATTTTCTTTGGGTACGCTTTTACAAAATTCCACACAATGCTTTGCTCAAAAAATATGTTTAAACTCCCTATATTCATTAGCATTTATCACAATACCAGGACGCCAGAAGCGCGGCGAGCCCGCGCCTTTGTCTCTCGTATGCAAATGACATACACCTGTGTCTGTTTATGTAAGCCTGGTACTCGCAAGAATGGGGAACATGTTTTTTGTTTTAATTGTTTTTCTTATTGATGAGAAATGTATTTCAATTATTGTTACGATCACTGTGGCTTCGCGAGTTATAATTAATTTTAATAGTCGTTGGAAACATCTGTATTATTTAATGCGTCATTTAATTATCTTTGACTACCTTGCCATTGTATTGTAGGTATTGTAAGAAAAAATATTTACATCTACGTAAGTATTATGTGGCTTTAGAAGTATACTTATAAGTTAGCTTTTATAGTTTAAGAGAGCAAATTAAATAAGTATAAATAAATAAATAATCCCGGATTTCATGCTCCAATCCCGGTCTTTTCACACATTTTTCCAGCACTCAATTTAAAACAATTTAATTCTGCGGTTCCGATGCGGTTCGGATTTACGATCAACGGCTACTTACCATCGATAATTAAAGCGTAGGTAAATCATCGATGTCGATAAACAATGCGCCCAGCACTATTAACCTGGGTAATGATGATAAAATGATATATTTTATTAATCAGGGTTTGGCGCTAAAATTGAGGATGTTCTTTATTTAAAATTTCAACATTCTTTTTGCTCATTTTTGAATACCAGTGCCCATGCTACCAATAGTTTAAAATACCGACGTAATAAAATTATGAAAGTAAAAAACTTTTTAAAATTTTATAAAATAGTATAGAACTGCACAAGCTGGCAACTTAACAACGTGAAAAGCCAAGCGTGAGCCGATTCGCTGTGACGTGTAACAGCGCTAAGTCGCGGAAGTAAGCCTCTTTCACTTTAAAAGCATGGCAAAGTTGCTTTCTTACAAGTTTGGCATGGTGCAAAGGGTGAACCAAGGAAAGTAAGTATGTCTCGGTAGATAGAGACTCAATACCTAGTTACTTACAGAACTTAATACGTACTGACGGAAAAGACACAACACCCTATAAAAATCAAAAATGAAATATTAAAGATATAAAAAAATCAAAAAATAAAATCATAAGGACAATTTTCGAATCGTCTTCTTACATGCTAGATACATCTAGTTCCGGTTCCTCCTGGTACAAGAAGAATCCGACCGGAAACTACAAATATAAACTATACTATATATATGTTATATTCAATCTAGATGGAGATAGCACGCGGAGAAAATTTATCTATCTCTCAGTTAAAGAAATTTTAAAAGTTCAGTAGTTCTAAAGATAACCCTCTAAAACCAAACTAACAAAAAAAACATAATTATAAACTGTAAATTTCTAAAAAGGTTTTATTTTAGTAAAGAAAATATAGGTGTACCAACCTATTACAATAGCCTATTGAAAGATGGAGCCACTGGCCGAAAAAAACAAGACCACCAACAGCCAAATTTGAATTTAGAAGAACGAAAAATGCTAATCTCGTTGTTGTTTCCCGCCTTGATTTGCAAACCGACTCCGTGACAATTGTATGGTGATGATCATACACGATCGGCCCTTATACATGCTTTGTGTGTATACACTTTCATACAAATTAAACTATAGTAAGATTTAAGTCGAAGTCAAGGATAACAGTTTCCTAAACTGGTATTATAATGAGAAAAGTTTAGATTTTCTGTTTCTATTTGATGTATAAACTCAAAAAATACTTAACCGATTCAAAAAAATTCTTTCACCATTAGAATGCTACTTTATCAGTAAGTTACATAGGCTATATTTTAATTAAAAAAATAAATGATTTTTGTACGAAAATTGCGTTACGGTAAGCAAAGGTATGAAAAATTTACCTCTAAAAGTCATTATTTAGCGTGTGCTGCAAAAACTATTGATGATAAATAAAATAATGTACTACATATTTATAGTACTTATCATTACCCACAAAAAAGTCAGAGACTATATGTCAAACTATTATAGTTAAGCCACAATAACAGCTTTTTGATTAAATTAGTTAAATTAGTTAACTAAACACGGCTAAAATTGTATGAAGTCGAAACGCGTCGCTAGTATTCAATTCAATCACAAGGATGACATTATAAATATAGTTTTTATGATCAAATAACGGGACAAATGTTTGTATGATCTGCAAGTATTTGTCTCGGGTCTGGGTGTTTCTATGAATAATATGTATGTATTTACAAAAAAAAGTATATAAGTAGTATATCAGTCATGTGCTACAAATAACACAAGCTCTGCTTACTTTGGGGCCAGATGATGCTGTGTAAAATGTCCGGCATTATTATTTTTGTTAGACCTAGCGCTCATAGCGTAAAAAAAATAATTGAAAATTACGAGCCTAAGCCTTGCACGCACGAGAAAAATAATCGCGGGTTAAACGCGCTATTCTAACTCAGTTCTGATGTATGAAATTTTCAACGAGATTATTTTCGCTAGTGCGTGCGCCTACATCTGTTTTTTTGTTCCACAGTATAGTGCGAAAAATTTCCGCAATGTGCACTAGGTCTTAGATGAATTGAGACTCCAGGAGACTCGCCTTGGTCCTAGCCTTGGTCCTAGCAGTGATAAATTTCCACTGTGGTGGTAGGTAAAGTGAGAAAAAGAAATAAGTAGGTAGGTAGCTTTTAGATTTCAATTATTGAACTCAAATTATTATATATCCAAAAATATCATGAAATCGACTTATCCTAAACTCAGTCACCCGCGGAGCGACTTAAAATAATTCTTAAAAATATGGAGTTATTATTAACCGGTGCGGGGTCCTTCGCCCCTTCAGGAAAAAAACGTCAAAAGATAAATGACCTAAGGGAAATTAGAACTGTCTTGAAATAATAGAATTTTCGTTTTGTACCTTAAGAAATTATGCCTCTACAAGAGTAAGTAAGATACCTACAGTTAGGTAAGTATTTAACATAGTTAAATTATATTTCAACTTGTACTGAATTAAACTTCTCTAAAATACTGAATTTTGCTTCTTGTCAGAGTAAAATCAATTAACAAACACGTGAAAATAATTTTCCTAAAAAATAAGTGTCCGCTCACTTTAGCCAGTTCTGCGTGAAATGTCAAAAAAACTGCTTCATTCTCAATCTATGAAATACAGGCCTTCAACAATCGAGTTATTTATAATAACTAGCTACTGCCCACGGCTTCGCACGCGTGGTACCTCCATAAAAAGTAGCTTATATCCGCCTGTCCTTTCCAAGGGCATAGGCTATCTCTCATATATCTCTATACCAAAATTTATCAAAATCGGAACAGCGGTTTAGGAGTGAAAACGATACAGACGGACAGACAGAATTACTTTTGCATTTATAATATGTATTAGAAGTAGCCCCAAAGTATGATATACCTACATGACTGATATACCTACTATTAATATACTTTTTTTGTAAATACATATTATACATAGAAATACACCCAGACCCGAGAAAACTATTTGCAGATCATACAAACTTTTGTCTCGCCGCGGGAATACAATCCGGAATCTTCTGCGTTTCAGGCGAGCCTTCCACTGCGCCACAGAGGTTGTCTTTAATATCACAAAACCAATAGAACATTCAAATTTCAAAAATTCAAATAAAGAATAAGCTTAGGTACCTAGGTTTGTAATAAACAGGGACGTATTCAGTGAGTCGCCAACGCTCCTCGTTATCTTAACCCAATAATTTTAAATTAAAAATAAAATTAAAAAATAAAACAATGCTATCAAATCCTTTCAAAACTTCTATCGGATGCACAGCAATCTAATAAACACGAACATCACAAATACATTAAAAGCCCGAATCTAATTTCCCAACAAAAAAACAAAAATCTTAATTACTTTTTCTCTCAAAGAGATAAGGAGCCCTATTTGAATCCTCGTTATCAACACTTTCTTTCGTCCTGAGTTTCTGGTCCAATCCCAGAGTGATAAATAACCAGGCTAAAGAGAATATGAGCGTGAATGACTTCACTGTAGAGCACGTTTTTACTGTAATTTTTACGCATCGTAGACTCAACGTCGTACATTATGAAACTTATATTTAGTGGCCTGGGGGTCTTGAAAAATATGCTTAGGATCTAGAGAAATATGCTTTGATCTGCGGAAAGATCAAGTTGTATGGAAATGACAACAGCTATCACGTTTAGGTCACGTGACTTATGATAAGCTAGTCATCCATACAATTTGATATTTCTGCAGGAGCGAACGATACCAGAAAGATGATCTTCTTTAGGCCCTCTGAAACTCTATTTCATTGAATTATTTTTAGGAAAGCTACATTTCATTACAATAATAAATAATAATAAATGCATGAGCGATGGATATTACCATCAGCCAGCCTTTGCCCTAGTCTAATGTTAAATCAGCCATTTTCTAATAAAAGAGACACAAAGTAATTTGAAAAGGCGTTTTGTTTTAATAATGATATTTCTAGTGTCTAAATAGCTCTTTGCTTAACGTTCATACGGTAGCCTTACTTAAAGACTTATTTATTACTCTCTGCTCCTCCCTTCAATCCTCAGTTTTTCTTCCAACCCTCTGGAATACCTATCAGACGTAATTTAAAGATAACTAATGCTTCCAGTCATTAGGGAGAAGGAAAAGCAAAGGAAATGCAGCCAAATGCATTTTTAATATCGGTTTCTAGATTCAGGTGTATTTCCAATGCGAATTTATTGACATAACTAGTTGTAAGAAACTCAAAATTAAATATGTTATAGAAAAGTTACACTTATATTAATAAAGACAGTACGGTCTCTTTTATCTGCTTGTGTGTCATCTCGAAAACATAAGAATTTGTATTTTTTCTTAAAATACTATTATGTACATATACAATCTAAAAGTAATTAAAGTATGTCAAATATATATGTATATATGTCAAAAATTTAGTTTTTTGCACCTGAAAGTGAGAGTACTTACCTAATTTTTGCAACAAAAAAAACAAACTAACATAAAATTATGTGATTTAATTACAAAATAGTGGATTTTATATTTTTTCCTTTATTTGTGCTCTGAGACCTTACTTCTTGCAAAATTTTATATTTCATTGCGAAATTATAGATCAACGGGAAGTACCCTGGAGGTTTTGATTATTGGCGTGTGTCGAAATATGCGGCATAAGTACCTAGCCTGATTTTTTGATTGCATTGACTTAGATGCTTTATTTCTAGAAGCCCTAAGTTGTTAATATTTGATATTAATTTCAACTCGATATGTCTACGCGTTTGAGGAAAAGAGTTTTAACATACAGAAAAAACGATGGCAAAGTGATTTTATAAAATTTCCTTTTTCTTTTTGATGTACGGAACCCTAAAAAGCAGAACAAGCGCCAGAGACGACTCCAGCTCTGACTTTAATAATGTAATAAAATAATACAATAAATTAGCTTTACAAAATTACAACTCAAATAACTATTATAGATGACGCTTATTAAAGTGTGACCATCTTTTACATAACGATTAAATTATTTAGAGTTTTACAACCTCCCGATTACATTTTATTTCCTGTAACCTTTTTGACGAGACTCTCGCAGTCACTGAAGACATAAAACTGTCTAACAATATATATTACGATTAAAGATTTTACGACAATTTTTAAAACCCCGGGATTTTGAAAATAGGCTCAATTGACCCTAAGATTTTGAAATTTTAACGATCGAAAAACGCGGGAAAAAGAAATTAAAAATAAGAAAGGCCGCGGTCGCGACAAGGTGTTTATTTTTCGGACAAAAAACGTAATAATCTTATGGCAGTAAAATACTATCGGACGTTTACGACGAATTCACACAAGTCCTACTTAATAAATCTGACAAAATCTTAAATTTATGCTCGCGGACGAAGGACAGAAGTAAAAAAAGATTATTTTACGACGCACTAAAAATGTTTAAAATGCGGCCCTGGACGGGATAATTCGGGAAAAATCCATTTTAATTAAAATATTTTATGATGATTGTGATGAAAATTAAGAAAGATGATTTCCTTTTAATATGCTATGAAATATTAGGTTGAATGTTTTAATATCGTTGTTTTCTAAACAGAGACTTATTTAGAGCTTTGTTTTTGTCTATTACAAGTAAGCTACTGCCCTCGGCTTCGCAGGTTTGGTGCCTAAATAAAAGTTGCTTATTATCCTTCCCCAAAATACAACCTATCTTCTTCCCAAATTAAATCAAGATTCATTCAGCCATTTAGCCGTGAAAACCTAACAAACGAACAGACCGAGTCTTTCAAATGTATAATATTAGATATGGGTACGAGTATTAACAGGTCTGTATTTTTTGATCATGTAACATATATTTCAATTACATCATATTTTTTTTATTATTTAAGTTTACTTACGTAAAATTATTGCCATTCAACATGACAATGCCGCCAGTGTCTTGGGAATGCTGCCCTCTGGCAGTGATCTGGAATCTATTGAGCTATCTATAGATCGTTTAAAACTGTCCTTAAACTGTTTCACATATATTTTATATTATTCGTAAAAATAATTTATTATCTTACTTTTATTCATTTTATGACCGAACATGATCTTAATCTTTGCAGAGAATAATTTATGCTATAACAGTCTATGTCATAAATAAATATACTACTATTTTCTCCTAAGTACGTACCTAATATATAAACGCTTTGTTAATTTTTACAAGGAAGTAACTTTTTATAAAAAGAAAAATGGCGGCAACACACCACGAATGCTAAAAACTGTTCTTGATTAAATAAAATGTCGCAGGCCTCCGAGGGGCAGGTTTGCACGTGATAAGCATTAAATAGGCAGTTTCGTTATTCGGCTTAGATTTTATAGCGGAAGAATTAAAGTCATTTGTCTAAGACATGATTTATATACCATAATGTGGAGGTCAATGACATTTTACGATTGAGTACGGCACTGGATGTTAAATGTACTTATACAACGAAACTAATATTAAATGGCGGGTTTTAGACTTGTTCTCTCGATCTTGAAAGAGAGGTGGAATGGAACCTCCATTTAAGATTGGTTTCATTATTGTAACAGGTTATAGTTAGGGTTGCCAGATACCCTGATTTTACGGGTTACTCCGTTTTCTGACGAAAGATATGTAAGAACCTGTAATTAGCAAAAATACGGGACAAACCAAAGTCTCTTGTTAATTCTTTAGTTTTAAGTTAAATGTTAAAGACAACTTCTGTGGCGTTCGATTCCCGCCCCAGGACAAATATTTGTATGATCTGGAAGTATTTGTCTCGGGTCTGAATGTTTCTATGTTTAATATGTATGTATTTACCAAAAAAAGTATATAAGTAGTATATCAGTCTTACATTGGGGCTAGATGATGCTGTGTAAAATTTCCTGCATTATTTTTTTATTTTATTTATATGCTTTGCAAAACGAATACCTTTTAAAAGTTTTGTTTTTATACAATAAATATACTTTTTAACAAAATAAATAAAGTCATAAAACATTGTTATTTTAATTAATCTCTTGTAAAAAATCGAATACATGTATTTTTCATGCTGTTAACCGTTAACTCAAGAAGTGGCAGATGGCAACCCTAACTTCTCTCCAAAGTTTTTTTATTTATTTATATTTATTTATAGACATACTTAGATTTAGTTAAAAATCTTTTGTACGATGTCTAAGGGTAGTCAGAGGCTCGTCCCACTTTTTCTTATCGTGTCACTAGTTTTTTATAACCATTGTGGTGAAAGGATTAAAGTGCGCCTCAGAGGCTCCTTTCCTGCACTTAGGTAAGCCTTAATGCAAGCTCTCGACCTTGCCGACAGGACCCGCAGGAAATACACTGAATTTAATATTCCTTACGTGACAGGTTGCAAGCTTATCGCCGCACAACTTTAACATTAATTTATTACATACCACTGAAGATAATCCAAATTATTCGTTTTTGAAATTACCTGTAAAGAAACAGAATCGAATTATAACAATTATAAAAATAGCTATTATGTCAAGTCAAAATATCTTCTTACGTGTTACTTCTTACTTCTTACGCGTAATATCTTGTTACTACCAGTGTGGTGAAAGGTCAAAGTGGGCCTCAGAGGCACCTTTCCTGCACCTGGCACATGTATCTTTATGTTATACGACATACCGGATTAACGTTTTCACCCCCATATCTCCGCCATTTAAAAAACAATCCCAAAAACTGAATCGACAAAAAAACTATATATGTAGTTATAGAACCTGCTCACAATTTTACGAGAATCGATTGAGAAATGCGACCTGTAGAGGAGAACATCCGGACAGACGACGGCCGGACAGACAGACATACGAAAGCATTTTTGCCTAAGCTGAAACGGAGACACTCGTTCGCGGTTCACGCTCGCTCGGTCATTAAAATATTGTTGGACACAACCTCAGCCCCAAACTAAGCATAGCTTGTATTATGGTGCACAGATGACTGATAGAATACTTATATATTTTTAAACTATAGCCAGAAACTATAACTATAGAGCAGGAGCCCACCGGGTTTTCAAAATTATTTCACGGCGTCTGGTAGATACGTTGCATGATCCATGAGCTGGCTCCTATCTGGCTCAGAGTATTAGCATTGCCATTCAACGTGGTAATGCCGCCAGTCTCTTGGGAACGCTGCCCTCTGGCAGTGATTCGGATCAGTTGAGCTATCTATAGATAGTTTTAAACGGCTCTTAGATAGCTCAACTGTTTCACGTGTATTTTATATTATTGTATATTATTTTGTACATTTCTGTAATTATTTTTGTAAGTAAACTGATTTTTAAACTTATGTTGTTTTATAACAGCCAGACACAGAACCAACACCTATGTTCTTCACACAAATGTTTCCAGGGAGAGAATCGAACCCTCAACCTACAGCGCAGAAGCCAGAGCTACTACCAACTAAGCTGACAGGCCAGTCGAGGATTATGAAGGTTATTTTTGTACTTCCTTAAAGTATCATCATTATCATCATTGGCCTTCGTTCATCTGTTGAAGATGATTTAGGTGGCGTCAGTAAAGTTAGAAAGCAGTTAATTGTAATTGAAAACATTCGTTCATGGATCCACTACAAGCTGAGGTGGGTGAAGTTTCCTCTCCAATGACGCCACTCTGCCTGGGATTCTGTTTGATAGCGCAGGCCTTCCCAGGTACCCACACTAACCTCTCGACCTCACCGACAGGACCCGCAGGAAAGACGAGTCAGTACATGCGGTGTTGGTTCGGTTGCAGATGCATAACGGCTGGCACCGAGCCGGGCTTGTTTCAAGTTTTCCTTCTCTATTGCCAGCTCTTCTGTTAGTCAGCAGGGGGACTAACCCCCAATAATTTGAAACTATTGCTGTCGTCTCCATCATCAGTCTCAAAGCAGCACTCATAAAGTATATATTTATTATATTAAGAGCATAATAGCAAGCACAGAATACTTATTAGTACCTTCAAGGTAGCACAATTTATTTGAAACATAATGACGCCATCTTGGATGCAAAACAGGACATTTTTCTGTGGTCATTTCTAAGGAAAAATATAGGCAATAGTTTACCCCATTGTCCACTACCCTTCCCAAATAAATAACTAAGTAGTATACCTTTTTGAACCGTAAGCCCAAGAAGTAAAGTTCACATTTTATTGCCGTCCGATACTATCCTTTTCGCAATGTTTATTGACGTTATTTTTCTTCATTGTTAAGGATTTTTTTAGGAATTTTCTGCAAAAAGTAATTTGATCTTGGAATAAATAAATAACTTGATGTATTTGATAGTTTACATGTATATAATCAACCTTGGTAATTAAACTATTTAGTTGAATAAAATGTAATATTATGATGCGAATGTCATCGTCTTTCAATTCTATACGCGTTTTAATTTTTTAATTTAAACGGTTATTGTGACTTAACTGTAATAGTTAGATATATAGACTTCTAGACTTTTTTGTGTGTAATGATGAGTACTATAAACATATAGTACAATTTATAATTTATCATCAATAGTCTTCGCAGTGCACTCCAAATAATGACTTTTATAAGCAAATTTTTGGTACCTCGGGGTTTTTGGTACTATTGCAATTTTGGGGTACCTATATTTTTTTTAAATAAAAATGCAGCTCACGTTACTCGCATAAGTTAACTTTCTAAAAATTTATTTTATTTTTTAATCGGTTAAGTAGTTTTTGAGTTAATCCATTACAAAAAATCTTATCTCTTCTCTATCCATACTATACTATTTATATAATAAAAAATTTGTGACACAGTTTTCGTGTTTAAACTCCTCCGAAGCGGCTTAATCGATTTTAATGAAATTTTATATGTATATTCAGTAGATCTGAGAATAGGTTTATAACTTATTTTTATACCCCTAAGTGTTAAGGGTGGCTCACCCAATTTCACAAATTTTTTTTTTATGTTCAAAAAGGCAAAACAACGTTTGCCGGGTCAGCTAGTAATATTTTAAATGCGAAAGTGTCTCTGTCTGTCTGTTTGTTACGTTTTCACGGCTAAAGGGCTAAATGAATCTTGAAGAAATTTGGAAAGAAGATTCATTGCATTCGGGGAAAGAACATAGGCTTCTTTTTGTCTCAAAAAAACGACCTTGAAGGGGTAAAATAGGGGATGAAAGTTTGTTTGGGCAACTCATATTTCCTTAAGTTAGCGATCTGAAAATTCATATTTAGGCTTTTGGTAAGAAATAAAGAAATGTGTTTCAATGTTTTTGTAAAATAATTCCCGAGGGGGTAAAATAAGGGATTAAACTTATGAGATGTTCTTAAGATGGACAAAATGCATTCCTTCCAAAAATAATAAAAAGGTTCTAAGCATACGCCTACGAAGTCGCGGATAACAGCTAGTATAATATAAGTTATTAGTAGTTAGTTTAATTTAAGTAACACTCGCAGTTATTATGAAGTCATTAATTAAATAGGTACTTAAGTACTTATGAATTAAACGACTTGTATCTTCTTATAATAAATCATTAAGCCGTTGTACAGCCTTTAATTACTATTTTATCACCTGCATTTTAACTATGTTATAAAAAAACACTAATTAATTTAAAAACTGGTACATATTTAGTAACAGCTACAGTATTGTTTTAAAGTTCGTTCTCTTAAAAATATATATCTATTGTCACAACAAGCATACTTTTAATGAGACATTTATTAATCACGGACATTGTAAGAAGGCTCAAACGGAAAAAGCCATTTGAGTTAGTGTAGTTTAACAACAGTGAAGTGATAAGTATCTAACTATATAAAACACAAGAAAAAAGTGTCTTCCCCTTAACTAGAGGCTGTAAGAAATGTGCTATTGGACACGTTCTTAGGTATAACCCCTGTCTGTCTGTCTTTCTGTCACGTTTTCACGCCTGAACGGGTTAGATAGATGATAGATGGGACCTTGGAGAAGGACATAGGCTACTTTTAATGTAGATACCACGCGTTCAAGGCCGCGGGCAGCAGCTAGTGTAGTATATCGCGTAGAAAGCAGAGCTGATGCCAGTCTATAGACTATGATCTGGATTATTTTTATTATTTATAACGTTTTTTATGTAAATAAATATGACATCAAAGTACTTGTGTGTACGCAAACAAAGTCGCAGCCGTTCCGTTGTACATTAATATTAATGAATTTAACGTACGTATGTTATAGACTATTATTGTAATGTATTTGATGTACACCTTTTCTTCTGGTGCAACTGTCGGGCATTAGGGTGACAACGACTTGTGTGATTATTTGAAATGATTGCTAGATTATATTAAGTCTTCTCGCGAAAAAACATTGCGTTGTATATATTTTTTTTCTTTACGCATAGTTGTTTTTTGTTTTGTTTTTGTGTTTGTATAATTTTCCCCTTGGGGCCCATTTTTAGATTATATTTAGTCTTCTCGCGAAAAAACATTGCGATCTTATTTTTTTTTTTCTTTATGCATAGTTGTTTTTTTAGTTTTTGCGTTTGTATAAATTTCCCCTTGGGGCCCATTTTTAGATTATATTTAGTCTTCTCGCGAAAAAACATTGCGCTCTTAATTTTTTTTTCATTATGCATAGTTGTTTTTTTTTGTTTTTGCGTTTGTATAAATTTCCCCTTGGGGCCCATTTTTAGACTTATTTTAGGCTCATGTTTTTCTCTTTTGTTTTGTGTGTGTGCTAAATAAATATTTTTTCCTTCTTTCTATTTTTTTCGAGTTACTTCGGGTTTTAATCAGTATTTTTGATGATGTTATATTACGAAGGAGACAAGAAAGTTCTAGACGGCGATTCCGCGATAACGTGTAGAATGGACAAAAGAGAGTTGACCACGATTTTGTGACTATAACAAAACAACACTTGAGACTGGCAAAATTAATACCTAGGCCACAATAGGAAGAAGAAGAAAAGATTATGCCTACAATTGCCTACGATTTCCGCACAGTAATGCTCGCACAAAACTGTGTGGAGGTAGAATATCTGGCACTGTGCTGGTACCCACTAAGATAGACTTTTACTGAAGAGTCCTAACTAGGACTGAAAGCTAGGACCAGGATTTCTTGCCGGTTCTTTTCGTACTTGGGTTAGGAGGAATTGGCACCTAAATTCATCTAGTATGTAAGACGTTTCAAAGTGATCCTTGTTTGTATTGAAAAAAGTATCTATTGACTTCGACTTGACTTAACACCTGTAGATATTGTATATTTTCAGATATTAATGTGGTTTTTAAGTATTTATTAGGGTCCTTAAATTAAGGTTGAACTTATGATTAAAAAAGTTGCCAGTAACAATGAAACATTGTATATATTTGACGCTAGGTGGTTTATAATGTAATAAACAGTAATTATTAATATTAATGCTGATAATTTTATTGCGATCGCAATAAAGTTTATACTTACTACATTTTATGACATGTACATGTACATACATGTACATGTGTATGTACATGATATGTACAGTTTTTTACGAATTTATCATTATTAAATCAAGTATAATAAGCTTATTTAATATTATACGCTCTTAATAGTTATATAATATTCTAAATTATAGATTTGGTAGTTATTTATTTTCGATTATTCATTTTTATAGTATTTTATAATTTTTTACAATAAAAATTCATATTTTTTGTCGTCAGCCTGTGATCAAGGTTCTAGCAACACTGCACTAAAACGTCGGGAATAAATAAAAAAGTAATAAGCGATAAAACCCGTTTACTGTTTTACTGTTTTGGTTCGGTTCCCGCCGCGGGACAAAATGTTTGTATGATCTGCAAGTATTTGTCTCGGGTCTGGGTGTTTCTATGTATAATATGTATGTATTTACAAAAAAAAGTATATAAGTAGTGTATCAGTCATGCGGTATCCATAACACAAGCTCTGCTTACTTTGGGGCCAGATGATGTTGTGTGTAATGTCCGGCATGATTTATTAAATGCTAAAACCAATACATTTTTAATATGTAGGTACACTTTTTTAATTAAATTTTTCTCTGTCACATATTTCCCTTCTAAATATGACTAAAACCTAACACCAGCGTATTAATATTTATCACGTAAGTGTTATCTCCTTTTATAGGAGTTAAAACAGCATCCCCTGATGTCAGATTGACATCTGTCAGTCCAGGGGTTCATACGACCCTATATTTTTGGCTGGTGGAATACATTTTTAATCAAAACATTTTAGAACCCCTCCCCATGCTCGTTAATTTCTCTATTGTCAGAGTGACACAAGTTAAGTTGGGATGGTGTCGATATAGTTAGATGAGTATTTTTTCGTGTCAGTATGTCAAACTAAATATAAACGCAAAGTACGCACTAGTGAATTAATCCGCGCGGTTTTAACCGCGCTGTTCTGAAGTAATTTCAATTGTTTTTATAGCTCGTGCGTGCATTTCTATTCATTTATTAATAAACAATTATTTAAGTAACATTATTTGAATGTACACTATGAATTTATTACAAATATTTAACACAAGATTTATATTGAAAATATAATAA
This sequence comes from Lampropteryx suffumata, assembly GCA_948098915.1. Taxonomy (NCBI): domain Eukaryota; kingdom Metazoa; phylum Arthropoda; class Insecta; order Lepidoptera; family Geometridae; genus Lampropteryx; species Lampropteryx suffumata. Next base: position 16,962,400 of record OX402563.1, on the reverse strand, counting down.
AGATTCATTACTATTAAAAAGATATATAAATCAACAAAATTACACAATATCATAGAATTATAATAACTAATGGTCGCCCACTGGTCGAAATTCGACCATAATTAATTTAAAATAAAAAAAAATTGCTTTCTGCACTCCTCTATATAAACTATAAGTGTACGAAATTTCATACTCCTCCGTCCGCGCAATTTTCGTAAAAAGGGGTACAAAGTTTTTGCTTCACGTATTATTATATAGATACTAATAAAATCCTTTTCTTCTTCGTTAATGGCATGTGTCATAATGATGTCAATTTTGCCAGTGTCAAGTGTTTATATTGTATAAATGTCACAAAGTTGTATCTTGTCGTTCGTCATTTGTTATTTTATATAAAATGGTGCCATTCATCCCTACTAATATTATAAATGTGAATGTAGCTCTATCTATATAACTTTTAAAAGCTCTTTAACTTTTAGCTCTATCTGTCTGTTTGTTACGTTAACATGCCTAAACCGCTAGACTGATTTCGATGAATTTTGGTATAGAGATAGATGAGATCTGCGTGCGAACCCGCGAGCAACAGCTAGTTCTGTATAGGTATTTTTTGAACAATTTCTCTAAATATACATTCCACATAAGTTTGTTGAAACTGGCAACATTTTCAAACAAAAGAATGAAGTAATCACAACAAACAATAAATAACTCAATAAAAACACACTCAAATATAAATATCACGTATCGGCAGAAGAAGGAGAACTATTATTAAAAGCAGTTTCAAATTCGTCATAAATCTACTAACGTTTAAAATTATTGCTTGTAAAATTCTGGTCTTATAGTATATTTTATTAGTATACTCGGATTATTAGTGTCTAGAATACGAAATCGATATTAAGCGAATGATTATTCACAAGTAATAAGAATCGATAAGAATAGTAACTACAATATATAAGACTTTGTTTCTTTTAAAGCTGAACCCTCAACAGTATTTAGTTTGTATATTTTATTAGTAAGACTAGCGACCCGCCCCGGACATTATTTTGATCTATGCCTTAAGATTCAGCCAGCAGCGTTTGCAATGTAAGCGCAAAAAATGTGTTTATTTACACATCACATTAGAAACCTCTAAAATTATCAGTGTTTCTCTAACATATTATGCATGTTTTATACATATAAACCTTCCTCTTGAATCACTCTACCTATCAAAAAAAACGTATCAAAATATATCAAAATATCATACATAGGGACAGGCAGACAGCGGGAAGAGGCTTTGATTTATACTATGTAGTGATAAGTAATTAAATAATATTATTAATGAATAAAACAATTATAAAGAAATAGGAAACTACAATAATCTAATAGAAAAATTCAATAGGATTCTTCAGCTGTTCTTCGATTGTTGATAGAAGCAGTAGTTTGTTAAAAATTGTTGATTTTCTGAAAATACATCTATGCCGCCATTTTCCCGCCAACAGCGCTTAACGCCATAATTGGTATTCTAGATTTAAGTTTGTTACACAAAGAGTAAATAATAAGATTTAATTTGATGTTTCCCTTCACCGTTTGAGAGCATTGGTATGACATTACATTTTTGTACGGAAAAGTTAATTGATGCACGACCAGGTTCGAACCTATGATCGGAATGTAAGGAAGCTACCAATACACCCGAGCATTTCAAACATTTCAAACAAAGTCAAACTCAAAAACTACTTTATTCAATATAATCACAAGGATCACTTTGAAACGTCTTACATGCTAGGTGAATTTTGGTGCCAATTCCTCCTAACCCAAGTCCGAGAAGAACTGGCAAGAAACTCGTCCTGGTCCTATAGCGTTATCGTATAACTACCTTAACTACGAAAAACGAATACACGAGAGTTTATACATTTTAAATGTGTCGGTTAACTGTCTGAGGGCTGAGCGACATGGCCGAGGCCATGCATTAATCAATATTATAGTCATTTATATTATAATACGCTTTCTTAAAAAGACTACCCTGTATGCTTTAAGGTTAAAAAACCCTTGAAAAAAAATTTACCTTAAAGTTAAACGAGCAATCATCTCACAAGCACGTGTTCAGACAATCAGCGGCAGACCACACAGGCTATCTCACAGAAATAGAACTAAATTATACAATAACTCAATTCGTTCTGTTTCGCCACCGACCTACATATAGGTACATTAATTACAAGCTGCCGCCTGCGGTTATGCTCGGCATTGAATACTAGCAACTAATAAACATGTATACAATAGTTTTCCTATATCCGCACTGGAGTTATCACTGATTTTTTAACTGAGATCAAAAAAGGAGGAGGTTCTCAATTAGGTTAAACCGGTTTTAATTATTTTTGGATCAAAGTTTTTTATCGCACGGTACGGACTTGGCGGATGGGGGCTAGGCGAAAAAAAGTGTAAGATTATTCCGTCACGAATTTCCATCACACAATATGTCATTTTTTACATATCATTTTCCGTTAAACAAAATATGTCATCCAAACAAACGAAATTTTGTATCTTTATATATTTGAAGTTGGTTTTCTTTAATGATTTTATAACGTAATTATTTACTTACCGCTTTTTGATCTATAATTTTATGAATACTAGCTTCCGTTTACAGTTACGCATTATACTTATATAAACATAGTAGTAACATGCTATTCAAGGTCACAGACTATATCTGTACCTAGTCGTAGTATATTAATAATCTGTCCAGCCATTACTGAGCCACAAACATTAAAACATCCATGCAACCTAGATGGCGCCACAGGAAAACTTAAAATGAGCTATCGTTGCTTTATGGAATTTCTTTCAAACATTTTGCATTACATATTCATTAGTTAATATTACCTATATATAGATAAAATTAACCCCTGACTTACCGAACTAGCGCTTGCTTCCCTTTTGAGCATCTCGCAAATTTTCGCAAGATGGCGCGGTTTTTGAATTTAGCTCTAACAAAAATATATTACTGAAGTAGAAATAAGCAATTAATTCCCAAAATCAATTTATTTTTAACAAAGATGCTAATTTAAACGATGCGCATTTTAAAATCCGTAAAAATTATGTACATACATCAAGACAAGACACGCATACTTTAACAGCCATAGACAAAACAATGCCTGGCATTTAACACGGCTATCTTTACAAGGATTTAAATAAAATATGATGCATTTGGTCAAGAAAGTACGAGCACTTGTCTCTCTAGTTCAGTTTTAAGAAATTATTTACTCAATAATCTATCCCTACATATATCAAAGTCTTGTGTCACAGTTTTCGTGTTTGTACTCCACCGAGTTATAAGTGGTTATAAGTGGTTTTCCAAATTGGTATCAAAATTTTATATGTATGTTCAGTAGGTCTGAGAATAGGTTTAAGTATAACTAGTTTTTATACCCTTAAGTGTTAAGGGTGGTTCAACCCAAATTTTTATTTTTATTTTCAATAAGGCTAAACAACGTTTGCCGGGTCAGCTAGTCTATATATATAAAAGAAAGTCGTGTTAGTTACACCACTTATTACTCAAGAACCGCAGGACCGATTTGGATGAAACTTTAAATGAATATAGTTAGTAACTTGGATTAGGATATGGCCTATTTTTTATCCCGGAAAAACAACGGGAACGGGAACAACGGGGCCGGTGAAGCCGCGGGTGGCCGCTAGCGCCATCTATCAATATTTATCCGTAACTTTGTTAATCTCAGTAATTATTATAATAATTTGAATATCTATCTTTTTTTTAATAGCGACAAGACAAATTGATTCCAGTCTTAGTTTTGACTTTTCAACATCAGACGGTGTACTTCTTCTTCTTCATCGTTAATGGCATGTGTTATAAAAAATACAATGTTGCCATTGTCAAATGTTTATTTTGGTTTATATTGTTTATATGTTACAAAGTCGTATCTTGTCGTTCGTCATTTATTAGCTTGATATATATAATTCGTGTAATTCGTACATGTGTATGCCACTGAACTCCTTCTAAACGGCTGGACCAATTTTGATGAAACTTTTTATGTGTTATTCGAGAATGGTTTCGATTTACAATTAGTTTTTTTTTTAAACGCGTGGACGAAGTAGGGAACAAGACAGCTAGTTTAATATAAAATTGAGCCGTTCATATAAAATAACTAAAGATTGTTTTTGCTTGAATCACAAAGAAACATAAAGCTTTTATTCCAATTATTCACACCCGAGTCAATAACTCTAGCTCTATTTAAATAAAAACAACAAAATTACTGATAAAACTGCGCAATGTTTAGCAATACGACCAGAAATGATCAACAGACGGCGTACTTTATACTTATCATTCATATGTCAGGCAGTCGAAAGTTATAAAAAAAAATTTCTTCATTTGAAAAAAGAACGTTATTTTTAAAAACATAACAGCAAAAACTTTTTGCTGAACTTGTTGTCACCCTACACTGTTGCAAACGTTAATTTTATTTGCAAAACTTAGTTTTAATTATAGCGATGGCTTATTTGTTTTAAAAGTCAGCGTTGTCGTGTTACGAGACCCTGTAATTTTGTGTTAAATAACTATAATTGTGTTTGTGTTCAAATGTCATATTTGTTTTTAATATCAACGCTTTTAGACTCACATTCTTCAATAAGTTGTCATGTAGATGTCAGTTAGTAGCTACTGATTGTCATTTCACCCAATGACAAGAATAAACATTATTTTTTAACCGACTTGAAAAAAGGAGGAGGTTATCAATTCGGTTGTATTTTTTTAAATGTTTGTTACATCTCATATCTCCGTCATTTATGAACCGATATGAAAAAATATAGCGTCATTCTTTAAACGAAATTTCGATATTTTGCTGTCCTGTGACTTTGCAGTGGTGTTTAAGAATTTTGAAAAATGATGGTGTTAAAAGCGTTAAATAAAAACTTTTTAAACCGACTTCAAAAAAAGAAGGAGGTTCTCAATCTCAATTCGGTTGTATTTTTATGGGCTTAAATTCCACTCGTAGTCGGTTACCTTTTTAGTTTTTAAAACGGAATATACAACTGTGCAAACGAGCATACGGCACACCTGATGGTAAGTGGTTACTGTAACCTATAACACTTGCAATACCAGGAGGTATCACACGTTGCTCTAGACATCAGTTCTTTTGTCTATTCGTCCAGTAATGTCACCTGCTCCGGCGACCCTAGAACCGGCACCCAGTAATGCTTGCACACTACTGTGCGGAGGAAGAATATCTGGCTCTGTGCTGGTACCCACTGAGACGGGCTCATGCTGAAGAGTCCCTGGAATCTCTCCCGAGCTTTATTCTCAGTTATTCTAAGCATCCGACGTCTTTAGTAGTGTATTACTAACATCTGAGCTAGACAGTATAACGTTTGGTAAGTGCTTGCTGGAATGTAATTTTGTTAGACGCGGTTGGTATGTATTCAGAGCATGGCGTCACAGCAGATATTAACTAGCTGGTACAGTTTAAAATAATTGACCGAGCGAAGAGCGTCTCCGTTTCAGCTTAGGTAAAAATGCTTTCGTATGTCTGTCTGTCCGGATGTTCTCCTCTACAGGTCGCATTTCTCAACCATTCTCGTGAAATTTTGTGAGCAGGTTCTATAAATATATAGTTTTTTTTAGTCGATTCAGTTTTTGGATTTTTTTAAAAATGGTGGAGATATGGGGGTCAGTCGTTTTCACAGAACCACTAGTAAATAATATAGTGACTTAAAATAAATAATGCTGGACATTTCATACAAGCTTGTGTTATTGAAACATAGCTGATATACTGCAGTTATATAATTTATTGTAAATACATAGGTACATATTATACATCTAAAAACAGTCAGACCCGACACAAATATTTGCAGATCATACAAACATTTGTCCCGCGACGCGAATCGAACCCGTAACCTTCTGCGTCTCTGGCTGGCCTTCGCCCACAGTGCTACAGAGGTCGCCAAAGTTTTAAGCCAACATTTAGGCTTTCATTGACCCGTACAAACCGAACGTTTATACGTAAAGCCTAGCACGCACTAGCGAATGAATCCGCGTAGTTTAAACCGTTAGTAGTGCTATTCTCGAGTCTATTCCGTACGTAGTTTTCAACTGTTCAACTGTTGTTTCCTGTAGTGTGTGAGTCTGATTTCTTGTTTCACGGAATACCATGAACAAATTCGTAGGTAAAGGAAGGGAGGCCTTGGCCCTGCAGTGTGACGTCACGGGCCCTTAATAATAATAATTGATTTTTCAATATTCCGGTAATATATATAATTATAACCTTTAATTATAATAATAAATTATAATCGATTTATAAGACGTTATCACGTCAAAAAAGATCTTGCCACGAAACAGTGGTTTAGATAGTTCGTAAATGAGGTGAAGGAAGTTTATCTTTATTATTTTTATTCTGATTAAAGTAACTGCGTTCATCAAAGCTGTGGCGATGGAATTCCATGCAAGATAGTGCAGTAGTGAATTTTAAATTAACTTTGCTATCTTAATAGTTTTATGGCTGCATTTGTTTGGAAAGTAACATTGTTTATTCTCATCATCAGCCTAAATTAAAAGAGTGCCACGATGAACGGTCTTACTACCTTGAAACAATAATGTTGACTTCACAAAAGGCTCAAAACCTTACACAGTCAATCATAGGAATAGATTAGTTGTTAAATACATTTTCATGCAAATCAATAACCAATTTTTCTTGACCTCCTTTTTCTTCTGAAAAAATCTAAGAGAAGGAATAGAAAAGGGACATTGAAAGGTCTGAGTGTACTGGTTATTGTCTGAGAATGCATTAAACAGTAGCAGTCTTAAATGAGCCTTTGTCTAAACTTGAAAGAATATTTTGTATAATTAAGTGATTACTTACTCGACTACCTGAATATTGACAAAGCATCTCAGTTTTACGAGTTACGAAATACATAAGTAAGTAAAGTGAACCAGCTACCTTCTAAGTAGCTTGATTAAACTCTATATTTTGAATTTCGAACTTCATTTTATTGAGATTTTTTCGTAGATATTTTTATTTGAATTTGGAATAAATCGGCTATAGCATACAAAGTGCTGTAACTTCTGAATTACAAAATTTGAGATCATTAATCCATATTTCATATAACAATATCTCATATAAAAACAGAAATCACAAACTGGTCTATCCGCGTAGGCGAATAATAGTAAAAATAACAGGATAATATTTGATTCCTTTTCCAAAAACATTTTGTGACTAGTTTTGTTGCGTGTACGCATGACATGTTATATTATAATTGTTGTCGATTTGTCCCATTCATCTGAGTTTTTTATTACGCGCATCTGTCAAACCTATGACGAATCACTTTGTCATTTTTGACAGCTTTTTGTGATTTCAAAAGTAATTCGCACCCCTTTCTTTCATGTTTGAGTCCCGTGATGGTAAAATGAATATTCCAGCAATGTAATCAACTTTTATTTATTTCACATTATTTATTTTCATAAACATAATTGTTAAATTAAGTTGGATTGTTATCTGAGTACTTACGATTTTATTTTAAGAGCAATCTTATTAAATGAATTACGTACCTACTTAAGACACTATTTAGCTGAACTAAATGAATTATTATATTGATGTTTATTTATGAGGTACAGTAAAGATAACTACGGTGCATTGTTTTTTTTTATTAATTACGTATTAGCACCATCTAATAAAGAAGAAATGATTTTTGAATCCCACCTAAAAATGAAAATTTTGAAAGCTCGTGAGTTTGTTTGAATGAGTACATTAAAATAATGTAAGTACTGATAATTATTTGTTAATGCTTATGATACACTTAAACCTTTTTACTCATTATTATGCGAGTGCAATGAAAAACCCTGTATAAATTGTATTTTTATATATAATTCAACAAAATATAATTACACGTGGCGATATACAAGATTTGCCGCCATATTTGTTACAATTGTACATTCTACCATAGACACAAAAGTATTACATTCCATAGACAAAATACAATAGAATTATAATGCTGTATGATTGTATTGTTGCGCTTGCAACCCTTTGGTTTTTTTAACGTGGTAATTGTTAGGATAACATTGTCAGAGCGCGAGGGTAGGTAAGTATGCGTATGAGATTAAAGGGAGCGTTTCTGGTTTTTAATCCTGGCAATAAAAATCAGCAGGGATTCAGATTAGTACCAAAATCTGGCTTTGACCCTTCTTTGTCTGTATTTGCTTTTCTGGTTTAGGTAAGTACACAATTTATTTATTAATGCTAAATGTCTTGCTTATTTACTCAATAACAGGTAATAATTCTAATTTTACGGAGAAATTCAAAACAAGACAACTATCTATACGAATTGAATAAATAAATAAATATTGGTGGACAATGCACACAGCACCATCCAACCCGAAATAATGCATAGCTTAGGTATATTAATATGACCAGGTGACTGATGGAATACATTTTTTTTTAATGCAAACTTATGATACTTTATAAGTTTTATAACACACGGACACAGAACAAAAACCTTTGTTCATCACAAATGTTTATCCGGGAGGGAATCGAACACTCAGTCTAGAATAATAGCCACTATTCTAGTTAGTCTGCTAGAATACTAGCTATAGTTAGCAAAAAAATATAAAAAAAAATAACCTAATATGGAAAACTTACCAAAATAACTACAATGGGTAAGTTACACATTACCCAACCAACTATAATATCTATGTTAGTAGATGCTGGTTCAAATCCTACAAAAGCGGGCATAATAACGCTAAAACAAGCGAGTGAACTTTCAAACAAAAGTAACTTTACACCCGGGGCTTCTTCATTTCCGTGAACACATGTATCCAGTCTGTGGTTTTTTGACATTAATGCGTTCGTTCAGGATTAGTTTTTTTCTTATAACGCTGGCGGGAAAGAGTGATGCGTTTTTGGGAATTTCTAGAAATAGACTTATGTGCTTGTGCGTGTTGCATGACAACATAATCGCACGCAACATAATTAGAAAAAGTTTTGAGTTTTAAATAATATTATAATAATGAAGTACAGTGTACCTAGGTCGATACAATAATGAGTCCTTTGAAGATATCAAAATTGGTGTTCTCGACTGCCGAATACCAAAAGGACATAACTCTTGAATTTTCCATTTCCAAATGAAGTCAGACCATCAACCAATCATAATTCTGGGAAAACTCCGTAACGGGAATCTATCACGAAGGAACACGCCCAGGGGAAGCCGGGCCACAGCGCCCCTGACTAATCTAATATTAAACACATTCGGATATTAGATACAAAGTGAGCATTCACAAAATTTGATAATCCTGCTCCCACAACTCCATCTCCCTCTATCGTATAACAGCGTCTTGCTCCAACATGAATTATTAACAACAAATTTTATGATTACATTTAGCATCGAGTGTAAGTGCCGGTGCGACGTGATACGAAAACCGAATGGCCGGTGAAAAATGGCGGGAAAATGCCAGTTAATATTTTATTAGTTTCGATAGGTTTGAGTTATGTAACTCTGGGGTTCCGGTAATTTTCAATTTTGTGTCTGAAATATTGATAAGGTCTCTGGGGTATTGGCTAAGTTGAAACCCACTTGAGGTTGGGTTAATGGTCTTGTACTTCAATATCGCTGGGTTCTGATTATTTATTGGATTTTCTTATTCGGAATTCCAATAGCTTTTCAGACCCAAAAATATTTCACAGAATAACTGCTTATTAAATCATTTATGTATTTTGGAAAAAAATATATAAATTGACAACCTTGCTTACAGTATCAAAGTCTGAAACAAATCACTTCCTTCACTATAAGAGATAATTTTTCTTGTCATTAAATTAACAATTTTATTTTATTTGTTTTATACCTTAAGATAAAGAATAATTAATACTTACAATATTCAGCTATATTGATTTCTATCCAACCCAAGGTTGTCTGGCAGAGATCGCTATCTAGCGATAAGACCGCCCATTGTACTACCGTGTAGCTAAACACTGTTTCTTATAATAGTCTAATTTACTTGTGGTGTGCAATAAAGTATTTTCTATTATCTATCTACTATCTTCTATCTATCTATCTAAAGAGTTCTCATTCATTCATGTATTCGTTCATTCAATCATTCTTTCATTCGTTCATTACGTTACTTATTCATTAATTCAAAGTTTGATAAAGTTTTTACTGCAAAAAAATCGAAATAAATTTATACAAATTAATTTTACAAACTAAATTTACAAATGGTTTGAAACCCAAAATCCCTGTGAATGCACAAATGAATAGTCGGACAGGCGTACAAAGCATCGATTTGAATGTTTAGTTCCATCAGAACTATTCATTGTCCGATCCATGTCGGCATGAGGATCGTGACGGGAGTAATCGAGTTAGTACTCGTACGTTAATATCTCGATACGTTGAATCGATAGCTCATGCTTCCGGATTCACATAGTTTAATAATTTGTTTGTTTAAAATAAATCGTATCGTATTCTATGATCTGTCTAAAATCTTCGACCGATAACTTTACATGATTTGTTATATATAACTATGTTAGGGACCTATTCCTGGTGGTAATCGCACATCAGGGCTTACAAGATCAAGAGGAGGGGGCAACCTTTTTTGCCAGAGGTCCAGTCTATTATCTGGAGGGCTGCCCTGTAAATGTAAGACGTACAACGGAGGAAACTCTTGCGGCTTTTGAGTCGTCCGTGCACGACTCAAAAGCCGCCGTTATTGTAGCAGTACAAGGTGATGAGCGACTACCACCAGGAAATTATCAACCTTACGCAATCTGGAAATCCCTCAACAGACTGCAAGCACAAGTGGGTAGATGCAGATATGATTTGTGTAAGTGAGGAATGCTAAACAAGTCACGTGTACAGTGCGACTGTGGTACTCCCTTCCAAACTATGTCTCATCTACTTGATTGCCCTACTTGAAGTCGGTTTTTGTTTTAGTTTTTAAAACGTAAATATATACAATCAGTTTTTTACATTATTGTATTATACGTCCGAAATGGGTAAAACTGTTGAAAGCAAATTACATTCTTAAGTAGAACCATGTAAATCACTGACGAGTTGAAATATGCGCCTTAAAAAATGACCTTATTTAGATAGTATTCATTTTGAGGTACGAAACCTTAATAACAGTTATATAATAATATAAAACTTATCTGCAGAAGTAGGTCTAATTGTAAGATTTTGATCTAGGTTTTGAAACTGATGTATTAGACTCAGAAGACTACAATCGAACCAGATAAAGATTTTGGAAACATCAGCACTAAAATTGCAAAACCAAAACAACGCCTAGATCACAAAAATAAATACAAGCAATCAAAAATTACGCACATAAACCAATCCCCCATACAAATTGACAATATAGTATGTTTGACGCGCAAAAAGCAAAATGAAACGCAATCTAACACCTGACACGACTAATAATTTTCTAAGACTAACATAAAAAGATACAAATTAAAAGACTTGGGCGAATTCAAGGCACATTTGTGCCCACTTTTGACCACTCAGCGGTCAGTGGTGCCGTGATCAGAATTTCTAAACAGTACTTGAAGCTTCGAGGGGAGGTATGACGAGAATGGGATCCAACAGGGCGGTAATTTTATTTAGAGAAGAGGGAGATGTAACGAAATAATCGTCATATTTTGTACAAATTACTCTTAGCGTTTCGGGTTACGCGCCAGAATAATTCAATTGTCAGTTTGCATGTTTGAAGAGGCTTTAATAATGAATGGAATTTAGAAAGGAATTTTATCTTTTTGAAAGAATAAAAAAGGTTATTACAGTACCTTTGTTACTAATCCAATAATGAATTGAGCAGTCGGAGCTTATAATCTAAATAAAAGTAATCCATGCCAATAACTAAATTATAATTTTTACTGTTTTTTTCTGTATTTACCTATTCTAATAGGTAAATTGTTCTGTTGCCGCTGCAGCACTACTCTCCTAAACCTAGGTAACAGCTGAAAATCAGCGTTGAGTGTAAGCATTACTTGCTTTCATCCAACACATGCTGAGCTGGACGTCTTTTTGGTACTCACAAATTATGTTCAATAGGTAGGTGCTTTATTTATACTATTATTAACTGGTTGGTACATATTTTTAAGTTAAGATGTCATATATGTGCCAATAAACGATTCATTCATTCATTCATAATACATAGATGCGAAAGTGTCTCCGTCTGTCTGACGAAGGACGAACATAGGCTACTTTTTCTATAGGTTCTACAGCTAGTTATAGATATAATCACAAATTAAGCTATTTCCGTCCATCAAAAAATACTAGATCTCCTCGTAAGTCGGTAAATTAACTTTATTTACTATATTTCGAGCAACATACGTGCAATAAAACATTGAAATCCACCATCAGACCGGGGATTGACATCGAAAAACGAGAAAAACATTTCGACAGCATAAAATTGCAAACATGATAAAAATGGTGGCGCTCACAGATTGACAATTGGCCTCATCTCGGCTCATCCGAATTTCATCGCATAATTGTCAGTTGATAATTGAAAAACGTAATTACTGCCACCGAACGCGTCAGTTAATTAATATTAAATTCGGAAATAATCGCACCTCCCCTCCTTCCCCCGGGAGCGGGGGACACGGTCTGATTGAATTATAGGGAAATTTTGAATTTTGAATAATTCAGAAATGCGAGTTAGCCCTTTACGGTACTCGGGGCGCGATGCGACTCGCTCGGAATATTTTGTGGTGTAATTACTGTTTGATTAGGTAAACCGTGATTTTAATAAATTTATTCATAGTCATAAAGGGTTTCCTATTTTGTAAATACCTATTTAATTATTTATCACCGGTTATTTATTACCTATAACTTTCAACTTTGAACCCAAGATAATAACTCGCGCATAAATCAGGACTACAGATAAGATTTTTTTCTTGAAGTGGAGTCAGTTCTTTAAGAAACTATTTAAGTATAAAATGAAGGAGAAAGTTGTGCACAATAACTCCACACATGTATTGCAGAACAAATAAAAGGTATGCAACCAGTAGGTAAATGAAAAACTCGGCGCAAAAAAACGAAACCTAGTTACAGATCAGGATGGGCGCTGCGGCTCACCAAAATTCAATTTAGCCAACACTCGCCCCGCTACAAAACCGTGCGACAAACCAAACAATTACATACGTGCGCCGAAAGCATAATTTTTCCACAAAAACTACGTGAAAATGTGCAAAAATACGCTTTGTTAGTTTTCGCGCCAACGAGTCGGCCATTCCTGACAGCTGTCAAACACCAGCCAGCGATTGCGTCTTTTGTAGTCACACCTTTTCGGTGACAGTTTAAAAATCAAATGGCTCTGAATATTTTGTGCGCCATTTGAATAATATACAATGTAATCCCACACAAATTACCGGGCTCATAGGAATATGAATGCGGTAATCGTCGAGATGCTGTAATGATACGTGCATGTCTGTCTTCAATACCTATTGTGTGAGGTCTCGCCTCGTAACGTCGTAAGTGGACGTTCTGCGCACTCCCATCAGTCATTTCAGAATGAATAGATGACAATCGATCGAGATTCGGAACGTCACATGTAGATCTTCACCGACGAATGATTCTAGCGCTCGCGAGAAACGTCAGAACGTTGACAAACGCGCGTAAACTGTATTCTTTTTTCAAAATTGCCTGGAATAGTGATGTGACGATGTGAGCCGTCCGTCAGATCTGAATTGACTCTTGACGGGTGTTGACGTGTTCGGATCTTGAAGTGAGGACATGTTAATTGGATGCACGGTTGCGTAGGAGTCTAGAAACCCTTGACCTTTAAGCTTTTTGCTTTCTATTGAGTCACCGGACCGTAAAAATGTTTGCGGAAATTTAATACGGCTTATGTTATGGATACTTCTGATAAGCAATCTTATAATTACGTAGGTACCTATTAAATAAGATCGTAGAACTTACAAAGCTTGTGCTATTCTTGCGATGTGAGTTGAACCGTTGGGTTCAAGAGACATTTAATTAACCTAACTAACGCATATTAGGAATTTTAGGTTATCAATTTTGATAGCATACCTGGATCCGTCGCGTCGAGGGTCTGTGGCGGGGGTTGGCTGAGGGGGCCGGGGGTACCTCCGGAGCCGGGGGATCGCACGTCATCGTTCACCGCACCACCGTACGATAACGATGATGATGGAGGCCGCTAGAACAATAAAAAATACAATTAACCCACAAATTATGGTAAAGAAACAAACTTCCAATAGCTCTGACCTTATAGTTGAGTTTCCTGGGTTTTAAACTACTAAGAGTACTAGATCAATTATCATGTCAGGCAATATAATAATAATAATAACAATTTCGTACATTTCACACAACATCATCTGGCCCCAAAGTAGCCAGAGCCTGTGTTATGGGTACGACATGACTGATATACTACTTATATACTTTTTTTGTAAATAAATACATATTATATATAGAAACACCCAGACCAGAGACAAATACTTGCAGATCATACAAACATTTGTCCTACGGCGGGAATCGAACCCGCAACCTTTTGGCGTCTCAGCCGGGCCTAAGCCCACTGAGTCACAGAGGTCGTCAAATAAAGTTATAGAAATTATAAAAGCTAACAAAGCCTTAGCTCATCAATAAAGCGAAGTTATTTGCCATAACTGATCCTAAAATGGATCTGATGAATCGTTTTTATCTGCACATTAGATCATTGATCTGAGGTTTGAAACTAAATAAAGACACATGTTTATTAGATCAGCTCACTTCCTGTTCCCAACTTTGACATCATTGTCTACCCTTGTTCTAGTGTAGATACAATATGAATAATGATTTTAAATACATCGATATCTTTGTAGGGATGAGATGAAACGCATATCAATAGGAATAATCGATAACCGTCAATTAGTCAAATCATTTCAAATTGCAAACCTGCTTCGTTCAAGTCCGTAACACCTCGGCAGGTATCGGTAATGACGCGTCGCGCACGCCATATACTCATTACCTTCCGAACATTACGACAGAGCACCTGCCTTTGGCTCTAATGAACCCGAAATACGGAAATCTTCATTTATGCTATTATGCAATTTGCGGGTCCTTTCGTTTGATTATAATGTTTCCACTTTCCAGCAATCAAGCTGTAGAAATGTACAAATCGTGGAATTGTAAGCTAACTCTAACATTTCACAAATATTTATATATGTATACGTAGTAGGTTAACAAAATAAATGTTTAAAACGCATTGCGTTCTCGAATTAATGACTAGGTACTCAAACTCAATGGTTTCTCATTGTATACAACTGTTTAGTAGTTCCCAAACGAAGGAAACAAAATGACCAGTTGCCTCACATGATTGATACTACCATTAGCCTCGCACTAATTACCGAAAAAACAATTTTTAACTGTTCATGAACCATTTGAATTGATTGGCTACGCTAATGATCGGTGTCTTATGACGAAATATCTAACTGCTATGTAAAACAATGGGACGTATAATTTTCAAATTCGTTTTTTTATACTTCGGGTAGAAATACTTTTCTATTCAATGGTTAGTTTTTTATTGATTGTTGCTATTGCTAAGTAATGCTATGAAAACTCTTTGATCATAACACGGTTTTCGTTTCAAATATAGAACACCAACCGGCAGTTTCAATAATCATTAAGAAATCGAACAGACAGCGAATTTGAATTTAGAACAGATGTCCGTTGCCACCACTTTCAATTACCAACCTGACGATTCGAACCTAGATTTAGGGCCATTGCTCACTAGAGTGAGTCCTATTTCATGATAAATCTCACGAATGCTAGTACTGTCATCGTTTGTTATGAGAAAGCTATGTTTCATATAACTGATTTATTTTGAGTTACGTGATTAACCTATAGATTATATTTTCTTTTTCTAATGAAAGCTTTCATTTATAATAATAATAATACCGGACATTTGACACGGCATCATCTGGCCCCAAAGTAAGCAGAGCTTGTGTTATGGGTACCACATGACTGATATACTACTTATATACTTTTTTTTGTAAATACATACATATTATACATAGAAACATCCAGACCCGAGACAAATACTTGCAGATCATACAAACATTTGTCCCGCGGCGGGAATCGAACCCGCAACCTTTTGCGTCTTAGCAGGATCAAGGCCCACTGCACCACAGAGGTCGTCATTTATATTATTTATATTTATAGATAAGCTATTCTTTTATTACTTATCGAACAACATCATTCGATACGGACATCGCAATACCTTAGTTCGGGGGAAACAACTAGTTCTATATTGACTGGCCTCTCAGCTTACTTGGAAATAGCTCTGCCTTCTGTAGGTTGGGGGTTCGATTCCCTCTCAAAACAAACAAATTTGATAAACATAAATGGTTGTTCTGTGTCTGGTTGTTATAAAGTATCTTAGGTATTTTAAAATATAGGTATTTGTATTCTATCAGTCATCTGGTCACCATTATACAAGTTATGTTTGTGACTAGAAGGTGATGTGTGCATTGCGCAGCAATATGTATGAAATTACATCAAATCGATTCCAAATCGATCTATCGATCGCCTCTCCCAACTCTATTTTTACACTGTAACCGGAAGTAGCACCACTAATGCATTTCACACCATGTGCAAGAATCAAAAATGGCTCGTTCCGTTTCTCGTTACATTAATTTTATATTATTGTT
Organism: Lampropteryx suffumata; assembly: GCA_948098915.1. Classification (NCBI taxonomy): domain Eukaryota; kingdom Metazoa; phylum Arthropoda; class Insecta; order Lepidoptera; family Geometridae; genus Lampropteryx; species Lampropteryx suffumata. The sequence goes on along the minus strand of OX402563.1, from coordinate 16,945,826 downwards.
ATAATTTTGTATAGCGATGGGTGCGGTCGCTGCAATTTTAGATCGTTAGCGAATATTTGTGTTGTAAATTGATAGGTCGAGTGTGCGTGTCAAAAATGTGAAGTCAATTTGACAGTTGTTCGGAATTCAAAATAGGTTTGTAGCAAAGATATTAAAACTCTTTTTATATGTGTAGGCAACTGTCAAGTATAGGCAGGTGGAGCTAAATAACGTTGTTCGACTCTTGCTACAATTCAATAAAGTGCATTTTAGCTCGCACTAGCGCTTAGTGCGCAACATTATATTTGCGCACCTATATAGTGCATCTCTTTCTATCTATTTCTAACTCTATCTCGTCTGACGCGGCATAAATATAATTTTCCTTGTAAATACATTATAATATTCAACTATTTTGCAGTTTAGCAGCTTATACTGACCTCTATCAAAAATGGCCATTCAAAGCTTAATATTTGTCAAACTAATATCTGTATCGAAAAAGAAAACTTCTAGTATCTTTAAAAGACCTTTCTAATGATATGCCACACAATAGGGTAGTAACATATTAAAAAAAAATCAACTCTATTTTACAATATTGTTCGACGTCTGTGGCGCATTGGGCCAAGGTCCGCCTGAGACGTAGAAGTTTGCGGGTTCGATTCCCGCGGGACAAATGTTTGTATGATCTTTAAGTATTTGTCTCTGGTATGGCTGTTTATAAGTATGTATGTATTTACAAAAAAAGCATATTAGTAGTATATCAGTCATGTGGTACCCATAACACAAGCTCTGCTTACTTTGGAGCCAGATGATGTTGTGTGAAATGTCCGGCATTATTATTATTTTAATAGAGGTATCCCTAAATCCCGTTATTTTTTAGTTTTTATTTATAACTGGGTTCATAAATACGTGTTATCGTGCAAAATTTCATAAATTAGGATAAAAAAGTCTGCAAGCAAGAACAAGTTTAAGAACGGACAGACAGACAGACAAAGCGAAACAGTAAGGATTCCTTGTAGACTTAGGGACTCTACAAATGCCCTTTTTCGTTTATGACAGCAATAGACTTATTTATTCAATTCCAGTCTGTGGTTTCTGATTGTTTGACACCTTTTGGAATGACAGGCGGCTGATAGACTGATAGGGCCCTTACACGCGAGTGTTTTATAGCTTTCAACCTTTTCAACAGACACTACTTACCTACATGTTATGTTATGATGCACCTGTCGATTAAAGCTGGGGATTAAACTGCGAATTTGAACTTTAAATGTATGATTACAAAGCTGATCGCTATAAAAACTAGGTAACTTTAACTCAACAGGGACCACTTTGAAATTTTTACATGCGATGAACTTAGCCAACTCTTTGTAATCCTGGAAAAGTGAGTTGAGACTCGTCTTAATCAGCGATTTGTAATTACTTGTAATTGTTATGGTGTTAGTTTTATAATAATAATAATTTAAATAAAATTAAAATAGTTGGAATACTTAGACCTACCAAAGCATACGTATATTTTATTACTAAATGACGCCATCTTAGATGCGTGTAAAATAGTGTGGTGGATGGAGAGGGCTCAAAATCGTTCTTCCTGGAAATCTATTCGGGAAGTCTATGTCCAGCAGTGGACTTCACGAGGCTGATATGATGATGATGATGATGAGAATAGTGTGAAAGTTTTTACTTCCTGGTGAGGCTCAGCCCAATACTGGGGCACACTTGACTTAGGCCCGTGCACTCCAGTTAACCCCGGTTTTCATAACACCGAGTAAAACAAATGTTTAAGCAACAATAATAATAATAATGCCGGACACTTCACACAGCATCATCTGGCCCCAAAGTAAACAGAGCTTGTGTTATAATAATAATAATAATAATTCCGGACATTTCCCACAACATCATCAGCAGCAACCAGCAACAAGCAGAGCTTGTGTTATGGGTACCACATGACTGATATACTACTTATTATACTTTTTTTTTGTAAATACATACATATTAGGTATACATAGAAACACCCAGACCCGAGACAAATACTTGCAGATCATACAAACATTTGTCCCGCGGCGAGAAACGAACCCGCAACCTTGTGCGTCTCAGCCGGGCCTTGGCCCACTGCGTCACAGAGGTCGTTATGGGTACCACATGACTGATATACTACTAATATACATTTAAAAATACAAACGAATTGAGAACATATTTTTTTGGAAACCGGTTAATAAAATATAACAATTTACGGTGTCTGCACACAAATTTAATTTACCAACAGCTATTTTCTTAATTGAGTCCATGTTCGAAGCTCTCTAAACTACTTCCTTACAAACAAAAACACACTCCAAACATAATTCGATTGCATTCACAGGGCAAATCAATAAACACATGCCAATAGGGTTAACACTTATTTCGGTAATAACAAAACGGGGAACCCTCATTAAACAAAGGGTTGTCAAACGCACGCCATGCATTCGAATTTTGAATAAACAATTTGAAAAAAGAACAATGCTAGGGCGCGTGCGCACTGGATTGGATTACGCCAGGTGAAGGAGAATAAGTTGGATTTTATACAAGAAGCTGAAGTGTGGTCGAGTTTTGAGCCTAAGTATTATGTAGGTAGGTAATTAATTAAAATTATATTCTTTAGAAAAGCTGCTTCGATTTTTTTTGTTTCTATAATTCCGTTTTCAGAAATTATGTAACGTGTATTTTTTACCTTTTACGTGGCGTTTAAGTTCTGTCCTTGCCATCTAATGTTAATGAATAAGTTAGCAACCGATTAAAAAAATACATTAGGTAACGTGTCATTGTAAGATAAAACCTATGTAAGTAACGTAAGAAGCCACTGGTTTGATAATGTACCTAGTTAATCTAACTAATATTATAAATCCGAAAGTAACTCTGTCTGTCTGTTTGTAACGTTTTCCCGCCTAAACCGCTGAACCGATTTTGATGAATTTTGGTATAGAAATATATGGAACTTTGGAGAAGGATATAGACTACTTTTTATGTAGGTACTACGCGTGTGAAGCCGCGGGCAACAGCTAGTATATTATAATATTAAATATTCGAAAATGTCTGATTGTGTTTGTTATGTTTTTATGGCTAAGCGGCTAAACGGAACTTGATGACCCTTTAGTAAGGAGATAGATCGTATATTAGGGAAGGACATAGGCTACTTTATAATGTAGGTACCCAAAGCCGCGGGCAGCAGCCAGTAATTATTTAGATTCAATAAAAAAACCGAAGACTTCTGAAACAAGCCATATATTTTTATTCCAAATTCAAATATGTTTTTTATTATAAAAATGTTGTGTTGCCAACTCTACCAGTCAACAAAACTCTTAAATCTAAATCTTAAAGCCTACAGATAAAGATGGATGCGTTCAACTGTCCAGCACCCCACCCCCCACCTCACCGCCCTGTCCTCGACTCGACTTTTCCATTACAATTAATTTGGCCAAATGAAACTTTACTATTGTGTCATCTTGAGAGCCTCATGCATCTTCGTGAAGAGTTTTTTGTCTTTAAAAGAAATAAGTAGGATAAAGATTTAAAGTAAGCACCTAGGTTTTATTGGCTGCCTTATTAAGGACCTAAGCACTTAGACACAATTTATTAGATATGTACCGAGAAATAGATTACATTGTTACCTAAACTAAAAGTACATCCATACTAATATTATAAATGCGAAAGTGTCTCTGTCTGTTTGTTTGTTACGTTTTCACGGCTAAACGGCAGAGCGGTTCTTGATGAAATTTGGTAAGAAGATGTATTGGATTCGGGGAAAAACATAGGCTACTTTTCGTCACAAAAAAACTATCTTAAAGGGGTAAAATAGGGGATGAAAGTTTGTTTGGGCAACTCATATTTTCTTAAGTGACGGATCTGAAAATTCATATTTTGGGTTTTGGTAAGAAATAAAGAAAACCTGTTCCAACGTTTTTGCAAAATCATCCCCGAAGGGGTAAAATAGTGGATTCAACTTATAAGATGTTCTTTAGATGCACAGAATGCATTTCATACAAAAATAAAAATAATGGTTCTAAGCAAACGCGTACGAAGTAACATCTAGTAAGGTTATATTTTTTGCGTTTCCGTTCAATGTCTAATAGTAAATGTAGTAAATATAATTTTAACGATCGACTAACGAATTAGATCGCATCGAATATTAATAATGTTAGACATAACTATGTAATTACATTCATAAATACTGACATTTCTTTGTTCAAAGTATTTGAATATCGACTTCAATGTAGTCTCAGAACAACTTTATATTAAAATTGCTAATTATATTTTTTTGGTAATAAGCATTTTTACACTTTTATATAACCCACTCAACTTACGAGAAGTCTGAATAAGCAAAAAATCTCAATATTATTATTACCACAAGCCAAAATATCTATTCAATCCAAAACCATCACCCCAAATCCAGCGAAAAATAAAATAACAGCCGGCAACCCCGCCAAAACTAGCAATTACTAAAGTTCATTTCACACGCGCGGCGCGTGCCGGATCCTATGACGTGGGAGAATGTGTGCCCCAGTCGATGCTGATTATTGGCAAGTATGATAGAATATTACTGGCCAGTGACATGCCACAAAAGCGGAAGCTATATTCATGACCATGAATAATTAGTTTCTTTTTAGTCAAGCAAACATGTATTTATTTAACTGAAAAATTCAGTTATTATTCGTTTATTTTATTGCCATTTTTTATACATATCACAGTGATAGGAAACCTTTTTTTTATATCTAACGCATATATAAAAAGGTTTGAAAACTTCAAATGTAATTCAAACGAATTCTAAAGGTCTTTTGGCAATTCAAAATAAATGTCGGACTATTTCATTTTTGTGTAGTGACCGGAAGATAGAAATTTAAAGAAATTATTAAGTTATCTAATATCAAAGTGGAATGCAATAATTATTATTGAATACTTCTATTCAGCTGCAATAAAATCGTAGCTATTGTACTTAAATACTTCTTGAGACAAATTGAAAGCATTCTCAGTTGGCAATTTGACCATTGGAGGTACAAAAGTGCAGGTTCGGTTCCCAGGGGCGTGGTTCGCTGATTGGAGAAAGCTTTAATGGCCGTACACGTGGCAAAATAAGCGTTTTTCCCACATGTGGGCGTGGGCCATTTAAGTCGGTTTCGTTTGATGGTGTCAGCTTGCAAAGGACTGAGTTGAAGCGAGTAAAGACGCGTTTAGACGGTTCCTATAGTTCCTTTACACCATTGGAGACTCTCACGAGCTTGTCATAGAACTGTCGTCTCTATTGGTTAAAAATGATATCTGGCCGATTATTACTATTATTATCTCTTTTCGCTTTAGTTTTTTTGCAAATACATACATATTATTTAACATAGCAATTGTCCTGTGGCGGGAATCGAACGCAACCTTCTGCGTCTCAGCCAACCCTTGAGCAAGAACTCTGATTATGGTGGACAGACAAACAGGCAAACAGTCAGACGGACATATCGCAACTATAAGAGTTTTCTTGTGGACTAAAAACCCTAAAAAATACTTTGACTTTGATTTACGGACCTTAGTTTTGCGGTCTGACATGTGAAACAGTTGAGCTATCTAAGGGCCGTTTAAAACGATCTATAGATAGCTCAACTGATCCAGATCACTGCCAGAGGGCAGCGTTTCCAAGACACTGGCGGCATTGCCACGTTGAATGACAATGCTAATACTCTGAGCCAGATAAACTTGAATCCGCAATGCGCTAGAACATTATCAAATTATGTCTAGTCACATACATGCATTATTAATGTAGCAATTACTATAGTAATAATTTATTGTCAACTTTTAAAACAAAAGGATTCCGTCCACAAAATACTAATATCAATGCCTAAAATGGCTATGCTTTTAAACCTCTACGTATACATAAACAAAACAGATTGTCTGTTTGTTAGTAAGTTCAATCTTTTACTTTTAAGCTTTTAATAAAGAAACACATTTTAAATGAGTATGATTTAAGCGTTTCCAATTTAATTGGTTCTAATTTCTTAAATAGTAGAGCTGTCGCCAAAATGTAGTCGCCAGACAATACAAAAACAATTCCATAATAAATTACATATAATTATCGGGATGTATCGTTAAGTATCAAATAAATATTTTTGTATTATTATAATAAGTTTATACTGATAACTATATAATCAAATTAATTGCTAACGGTCTTTAAAAAATAAAAATAACCGAACCTACCTGCTACATTGTAGTATTAATTTGTTTTATAATCACTCGTAACCTCTTACAAGGTACATAATACTACTGCTACCGGCGATTTCGCACGCGTAGTAACAGCATAAAAAGTAGCCTAAGTACTTCCCCAACATACAATCTTTCTCCCTAACCAATTCCATCAAGATTCGTTCAGTCGTTTAGCCGAAAAAAGAACAAACAGGCAGAAACACTTTTGTTGTATGGATTCATGGAAGTATGGGTTGTAGTTTAACCCTGTATCTGATCGGAAGTATGCGATCTATTACAAGATAGACTTTAAGGTTGTATTAAGGAACCGGAACCGACGTCACAAGAGGGAAAAGAAACGTGTACTCTCAAACTGCGGTATTATTTAAATACAATCCTACCGGCTGCGCCATTTATTGTAATATAAAAAATATATAGTAATTTGTGTACAAAACATAGCAGTATTATCTAACCCTTAACAAAGCTTGTATTATGGGAACCAGATGAGTTATATACTTGTAGATACTTATGATATTTAATAACACGGAGACATAATTACGTTTTTAAAACTAAAAAGAAAACCGACTTCGTAGAATTCAATTTGAGCCCATAAAAATACAACCTAATTGAGAACCTGCTCATTTTTTTGAGGTCTGTTAAAAAAGTTTTTATTTTACGCTTTTTAGTACTTTATCACTAAAAGTCACAGCAAAATATCGACTTGTGACTATCGGAATTACTTGGATAACGTATTTTTTCCATTTGTGATCCCGGTTAAAAAAAACAAACATCCAGGGTATTCAGGGTGGGGATCGAACCCGCAACCTACAGCACAGAAGGCAGAGCTACTACCAGCTAAGCAGTTAGGTCAGTCTATAATTCCTCTCAGACTTACTATATAAATAAATATTGTTGGACAATCTACACATCACAATCCAGCCCCAAACTAAGCATACCTTGTACAATAATAACCAGATGACTGATATAATTATATATTTTGAAATACATACATATGATATTTTAAAACACCCAGACACAAAACAAACACATATGTTCATAAATAAATAAATCACACAATTTTTAACCTTCGAGGGAATCAAACCCCTAACCTACAGAATATTAACGCTCCTGCAACCAAACTCAAGGTATTCGACTAGTGTTTTATAATTGCTCAATTATACAGTAAGTTTGGTCTGTCTGTCCGTTCAAGGCCAGTTTTTATGGGTTTTTAATCTATGCTAGTAATGTCACCGGGTTTACGAGTGCGTGATGATACTTGCAAGTAGAAGTGGCGCTTGAATTGATAATGAAAAGCTAACAGTATATATAAGTACGTAGATATAATAATAATTGGTAAGTATTCAAAATTTGTTAGAGGAACTCTTTTATCAACCTGTCCCCCCTTTTAGGGTAGAATTTTTGAAAGCACTTCTATAATAAGCTTCCTGAAAATGCAACTAAACCTATTAAGAAATTTAAAGCTTTTCAGTAAAGTCTTTTCAAGAATGCGTATTATAATATAATATTTGACTATATTTTTGATAAGAATGTATGGTCTCATGTCCCTCTGCCCTCAGACAGTAAATGGACTCATTTGAAATGTATAAACTCTCTTGTATTAGTTTTTCGTAGTTAAGGTAGTTATAAGATGGGTCATGCAAAAGAGCTAGGACCAGGACGAGTTTCCTGGCAGTTCTTCTCGGGCTTGGGTTAGGAGGAATTGGCACCTAAATTCATCTAGTATGTAAGACGTTTCAAATTGATCCTTGTGATTGTATTGAATAAATTATCTTTTGACTTTGACTTTGAAATTCAAATCCTTCCGAATTCAGATGTATCTTAGATTACTGTTGCCAAACATTTGTCAATGTGATTATTTTCTTTGTTACCCTCGTTTAGGGGTTATATTTAAAAAATATATTTAATAATGCATCTCTTTAAGAGAAAGTTAAAGGAATTATTTTCTTATCAATCCTTGCTTTTGGGGTTATATTACTGAAAAACATAGTGAAGAGACTTATAAGGAAAATACCTTAAATTTTTTGTTTCTTTTACCATTTCGTTGAGCTTTCGTTTATGCTGTTATTTGCTTTTGAACCTCTTTTAAGGGGTATAATAACAAAACCTTTATTAACACATCTTTTTAGGGACGTAAGTCATTCCAGAAGATATTATAAAGACACGTTTTGCTGAGTGACAGTCATAGTCATTGCTAAAGAGTGCTATGCAGTGTAGCCCAACCTTACACTTCCACTACGTCACAAATCATAAGTCAGTGGCCGTCATGGGAAAGTCTAAAGCCATAACTCATTGTACGTGATAACACAACTAAAAACCAATAAACATAATAGTCCTTATTACGCAAGCTATAAAGCTCAGATTGATAATAAACCTGTCACACCTTAGAGTAAACATAGTCCTTATTGCAAAGGGTTAAGGTTCAAATTGATAAGAGATAGCTTATCTTGAGTGTTTGCGAGTCAAGTGTTTGCCCTATTTTTAGGATTTGGCAAAATGGTTAGAAGAATGTTATAATACGCCATTTGAGAAAGAAAGTGTTTTTTCTTCTAAATATTTTCGCCTATAAACATTCAAAAAGTTAAAAAGCATGGAACCTTCTTTGCTTTGGGCTGAGAAGGAAGGCCGAACCTACTTTTATTTATTCTGCCGCAGAATTTTAAATATTTTTTATAAATAGAATTAATTTGAAATTGGAACGACATAGGATATTTTTAATAGCTTTTTAAATCTCGTCGTTCTAAACCCAGCCTTATTACCTATAGATAAGGTACTATAATATATATTGCGCCTACAAAATAGCACCTAAATAAAAGCATTTTGCTGTTGTAGTGTCTTAGATAGACTTACACTTGGAATTGTTTAACACAATTCAAGTTCTATCCCATTTTTCAATCCGACGGGACATTGAAAATACTTAACAAAGCTGAGACTGGTCTTGGAAAATTAATATGTGCTCATTTAATATGCTAATAGGTTTGACCACAGTCGAAGGATAACAGCTAACTCAATCTATGCGACACGAACTAGGCCGTCAGTGACGAAGCGACGTGCAGTGCGGTCATTATTAAGATGATTATAGTTGATTGACTAAGGAGATAGATATCAATTTTATTTCATTTTATATTCAAAAGTAGAATGTTTACTTTATTAGGATACTTTTTACTAAATTTTCTTTGTTTTTGCATAAAATTTGGTCCTCAAATTTCTTGTATGCCTTTTACTGTTATATTGTTTTATTGTGCGCTCATAAGTTATTCCAAACCAGATTCAATCTATATTCTAATTATATGTGTTTTTTCTTTGAAATATATACATTATTAATAAATATATTGATCGCCAGTAACATTTGCATCTAAGCCATTTTATTTGCTTTAAATTTTTTATTATGCAATCCTTCAGAAAATCTTCAAGTATAACCGTAGGCCATACTAAGTGAGCTAGGTGTTTAAACTAGACTGTGTTCTATCTGTGTTGTCCGCTCCGTTCCATCAACGTGTCCTTTAGCCCGTATCTGCGCGATCTCCTTGCAACTCATGGCGCCCTGGTACTAGATTTATTGCCGGCTGATTGAACTCGCTTATTTTATCAGTCAGATTTCAATATTCACTAATTAGTGCATGATGGAATAGGTTGAGGTGATTTAGTGATAAATATATTTAATCTACAAATCCTGGACTCAAATTCTTTGGCTTTTTTATAGTTCATCAATATGATGATTGTTTTTCGGTGTTGCTATTTCGACTTTTAAAAATCGATTTACTCAATACATAATATATCGGTTAATACACATGGTTTCCATCTGTTGGTGTCTCATCCATTCCCACAGTCAAAGGGTTGGTGTACAAAGTTAACAGAATCGGGTCAGTTTCTATAGCTAATCAGCGATATTGTATGGCTATTGTTCAGGAAGCCCCAGGCGTGTGAACGCAGCGAGTTTGTGGCGAGTCACTATGGTCACTTACTGTGCTTAAAAAAACATATTATCCGATTACAAAGCACTTTGCACTCTTCTACCATATAAAACAAAAAAAATAGGAAAAAAGAAAGTGATTTATGTATTCAAAATTCAAAACACTCTGTTTATCAAAAACAAAGAATATCAGACAGATTTTAAAAATAGAACGGTAATTCGGTATAAAGCGCGGTGATAAGGTATTTGTTTTTTTATTTTTTAATGAAATATGATGTCGTAAATTATGGCATGAGTCTAAAGTGCAGGTTATGTATGAATCACTCTCTCACTTATCAATTTGCCAACCAATAATTGAATTAGCATAGACTATTGTACCAATTTATTCCTGTCCACTGGAACAATAGACCAGAAATAGCCCAGTAGTAACTACCGGAAGTCAAATGAAGCTTTAGAAGCTGACCATACCCCTGTGTCACTCGAACAATGTTCATTTTAGAATGAATTGTAAAAACATTAACTTAGGCTCATTTTAGCATGACAGATAATAATTGTCGTACAATTTTATGTCGTGGGCGACATTATGATGTCAATTTTTACAAACTATTAAGGGCCCTTTTAGCTCTTAAAACATTCGATAAATTTTATCATAGAATTAACTCACTTAAATGTATATCAAAATAAAACTCAAACTCATATCGAGACCTAGGCATATATTTTCTGACAGTTATGAACGAAATGCTGTCGAAAACGTATGCTCAATTTACAATCCGAATTTGAATTTTATTCTAGAATAAACTCTAACGTTTGCGTGCTTGTCTAATGGTCAAATGTCATCAAAGTGACACTTCTCATCTCTATCACTATAATATCCTCTGTGACCGTAGACAAGGGCCTGAATTATTTATGCCCACCGTTCCGTAACATTGAATAACTAATGACCTGTACAACGTACGTACTTTCTTTAATATTAATGCTCGTCTGTGATCCGTCTGTCTGTACGCTAATTATTTAGAACGGCCACAATAGCTATTTTTACTTGCAAATGTTTCATTTGTCCGATCGAATTGAGCCATCGTGAAAAGTAATTATACTGATGGATTTATTAATTCAATCAATATAATATAATGACGATAGTACTGGCATCATGAAGTATAGGTGTATTTTGCACAGTGTTATGTAAGAGCAGCTTACATAAAACAAAGATAAGAAATATACCTATATAACACTGGATATAGCGCAGAAATTTCCAGAATTAAAATCAAACCTACATCAAGAACTAAACATAGATTTAGAGACAAAGAACTAGTCTTTTTTGGATTTGTTCTGAAACACGGACATAAAGCTTTAGCACTGTAACTGCTATAATCATGATTGGACACGAATGGGAAACGAAAGGTTTGACCATCTCAATAATAACCTAAAACCATTTATTTTTGTAGTACCTAACCCAAACTTCATTATAAGTCAACCACTAAATCCAATCAAAAATTCAAATCCTACTTAAATAGTCTTTACTGACGCTTGCGATACTATTCATCAATGGGAACCATGGGCCATTCAATGGTTTTTTTGCCTGCAGTGGCCTTTTATTCAAAGGGTTCTATAATAAAGCCTAGGCTTAATCAACCGAAGTTTAATGCTTAATTGTAAGTGCGGTTAAGCCTTGTTACACGTGTAGAGTCTCGCAAGGACCGCGGTTGGGACCGCTCGTTTTCCTTTCATATTGAAATTGTGCGGATTCTCGCGAGCTTTTGTTTGATAAGCTGTTACCATTATTAAGGCGTAGATAGTCACTAACCGTTGCTGACAGATGTCATTTTGACGAATCAGTGCCTTGTCTCATTTCTTCTCAGTTAAAACAGCTATTCTAATATTGTCAGTTTAGATAATATTTAACTTATGAAGAGACGGCACCTTAGACGCACGTTAGACGATTCGAAGAGGTTTTGTGATTGTATTCATAAAGTCTTTGATTACATAGCCACAATCTAAATTGCTTAGGTTGCCAAGGAATTACATTTTTCTTATTTAGATGACATTGTAAATAGTCTGTACCAACATTTGTCTTTTGAATAGATAAGTTGATGGCACTATAAACTCTGTTTTCTAATACTAACTACACCTAAACCTACCTGTACGTAAGTCTTACGGTCTATATTATGATCTCATTATTATCTGACGTAGCGTTAAATCTATTGTCATGTTTAGTCATTGACATTAAAATGGCAAGACCTTACTTTAACACTGCTTTCACGAATTATATTGTGATTGTAAGATATAGGGACATACCTACTACCACATTATTGAGACGTATAAATATTTGCAGATCACGGATAAGAACCAGCACTTCTCGCTTCTTAGCCGGACTTGCTCGCTACGTCACTGATGATGTCAAAACCACGTGCGCACATGTGGTCATGGAGCCTAGTATGTTTTTATTGCAGTGCAAAAAATGTATTATGTCGAGTCTGAGGTCGATGCCTTCTTCCTCACGTGCTCTATATACGGGCAAATAAAGTTGAACAAATCATTAAGTAGTTTCTGCCTTTGGCTTTATCCGTGTGATTTAAAGTCCAAATCTATATACTCAACTACTAAGACTTTTTTCAGGTTTTTTGATTTAAAAACCTACTGAACAGATTTTTATTAAATATATATCGGACCAAAAGTATATCACATGAAACCAGATTTTTTTAAATCGGTTCATAAATTATATGGTGGAGTTATATAAAAATACAGTCAAATTGAGAACCGGTTGAAGTCGATGGATAAAACCACAAGAATCATTTTGAATCGACTTCTTATACTAGTTGAATCTAGGTGCCGGTTTCTTTATAGGTGCCAGATGATGTTGTGTGAAATGTTTGGGATTATTTATTTATTTATTTATTTATTTCATACCCAGTTCAAGAGCAAATCTGTCAGATACTTGTCTTAACTCTTTTTTTAATATCCTTGCTAAGTTTCTTAATAATGCCGAGTTGATTCGGAACAGATTCAAGAACAAAACTAAATTAAAACTGATCTATTTAATACAACTATTTAATATCGTGTTGATTGTGAATTTAAGGTGACGTTTCATCGTATGTATAAAGATAAAAACTACAGGATTACCTCGTTATTAGGCACTAGCTAAGCACACGACTAAGCCACACGACTCCGGCTTATTCCGACCACAAACAATTCACAGAAAACCAAACAGTAATTACCGAACAAAAACAAATAGAAGGAAAAATAGGGGAGAGCAAGGGATGATTACAATAGAGAGCATCGAGCGTTGGAGTGCACGATTGTTCGGTAGTTGGCAGTCGGCCCGGGGGTAGCGGGTTCAATACAGGCGAGATTACTTCTGTCGCCTGTCAGATGTGTTTGTTGAGGGTGTGGTACACCCTTAATTTGGGAAAATAAAGATTGCTTATATTTTCCTTGTAAGTTTGAATATCAATAATATTTCGCAGCGTAAGCTCTTAACGCGAAAATCATGACAAAGAAATAAGTTTTAAGAATATTGTTTTTCTGATCACTTAATATTGCCCTGTCAAACCCTTTAAAGTAGGTATATTCTAAGACTTGTCTAAAGAAGTAATACGAATGGAATTCTCGATAGAGTTCGAAAAGTAAGAAAATAACTTAAAGAAAACAAAGTAGCTTATCTTTCTAAGAGTGAATATTCACCATACGAAGGATAAACATTTGTAAAAATATTTACTTGATGTTGAAATCGCGGTCGCTCCTAGTTTCCCAATGTTCTTTATCGACATCTGATTTTCCAGCCCCGACGACGTTCTGCATATTTTGTGTAACCTGACACTCCTCAGACCCTTTGTCTCGCCCTCAACCCTCCCCCTCAAACTGAGGTATTATTTCTATTTCTATACCGAGCATAGCAGACTAACTGTTAAATCCGTTTGTGTGGTTTGCCATTCACAGTTCAAAGTTTTGTTTTATTCATTGAATTTTTAGTGGTTAGAGACAATAGGTGTTTTCGTAAGGTCAAATTCAATGAATTTTATCTGAAATCGGTTTGTCATTTTTTGATGTGAATATTATTAAAACATTCAGTCTGTAGTATATGATATTTGAGCTATGATGTTCTGAAAACGAGTCTGTCGATGTCGATAGACGATGATATTTGAGCTATGATGTTCTGAAAACGAAAATCAATTACCTAACTCAATTGATTTTTGACTCTTTGCTCTCGTATATCTCAGCCGATTCTCGTGAAATGTTGTAAGCAGGTTCTATAACTATATAGTTTTTTTTTAGTCGATTCAGTTTTTGGAAATTTTTCAAAATGGAGGAGATATGGGGGTTGAAAACGTAAAATATGTTATATTACAAACATTTCGAAAAACGTTTGCGAGGTCTACAGCTCACAGAGCCACTAGTTTAAATCGTATCTTATCGTTTACTTTACAGTTTCTAGAGCACGTATTTTGCGATAAAACTCATGAAATGAATTATCATTTATTTACATAAAAAGTTACATCGTTCTGTCTTGTTCTGTCTGACTAGCAATCTACAGACAGCTTGTGTGTCATAAAGAGATTTGAATTTTGAGAGATTTTAACCCTTAGGTGAAGATAATAATACTTCTATAATTCAACCTCAGTCGAATAATACTAATACTAATTTTGTTTTTAGATAAATGGAAAATAGAAAAATATTTATAACACACCATAAAACAAATGGATACAGTTTCATTAAACATAAATGAGTTGAATTGTATCCTCTTATTTCTTACATGGAGTGTCAAACTAACTCGATTTATTGTCAGTGGTATCCACACTAGATAGATATCGGTATTGCAGGTACCTTGATATAGTTAGATCAATTATTGTTAACAAAAACAACAAAATGCATGACATAGAATTGGTATTGCTGGCTATTCAATGAGCTTAGTCTTAACGCATTTACCTGCGGTCAGTGATTTAAAACTCTTAATGTCTAATTACGTCTAGAAAATGGAGTTCATACGCTTTAATAATATAAAGAAAAAAATTAATAATATATTTAGAATGCCATTGTTAAGATTAAAATTGTTTATGCTATATTATCAATAAGATGTTTTTTTGAATAAACAAATGGTTTAATTTTGATTTAACTTGTATGCGAGTGCCACGCATTTATTTAGAATTCGACAGCCTTTCTTGACTCTCTGCCAATACTAACTTTTTGTTATTGAAAGTATTTAGTATCTCACTGTCTCCTTTCACTTTTCGCCAAAAGTTTTTAATACACTTAGGGACGTGTTAGAAGTTTGCGCGTTTGTTTCAATCATTTCTTCCGTCGATATGGAACTTTTTGTTTTTATATCTTTTATTTTACTTTACTTTTAGGATACAGGTCTTTTGCATTGGAAATGTGATTGTGTTTATTGATTTTATTCGATGATGTCATTTATATCTCTTACAGGTTACAACACGATATGTAAAGAATTTTCAAATATAGACGTTGGGAGTTGTTTCTTACATTACTCAATAGGTTATGTCAGCCTTCTCTCAGAAATAAATTGATGTCAGATTTTAGAATTGTGTATTATATATAAGTTGATTTGATGACACAAGATATTCTAAGATAATTATATTCTACATGATGTACTAAACTATTTGCGATAATAATATTCAAAATGAAGCACTTACAGAAATTGACGACTCATTTTTTCCAATCCAGCTTGATACCTAGAAAAAGATAGAAAATCGTTGCCTCGATATAAAATGGTTTTGAAAAAATGAATCCTAATACATAGTAATAACACAGCAACATAAAAGCAAAGGAAATAAGATATTTGTAATATTTATATATTTATTTAAAAACACTAGAACAGTATAAAGGTTTATAGATGTTGAACATTAAAACCTGATATTCCATTGAAGTTCATTTAACTCTAAAAGACATGACACTGATTTTGTCACTACTATAAAAATAGAACTAACAAAAAGTTGGTCTCAATTGTCCGTTTTGTTCAACATTATAATAAATAAAAGAGAAGTTATATTATATTCTTCAAAACAGTCATAAAATACAAAGTAAACCAACAAGATTCCATGCTATAGAAAAGAAACGCAATACTGTTGCAAACTTTTTATCGAAGGGACAGACCATGAATAATTTAGATGAAATCACTCATAGATGGTGACAGACAAATTGTCAGTTTACGGCAATTTTTATAACACGATTTGTAGAAATGATTCGATATTGACATGATAATTTTATGATCGACGTTTACGATTGCTACTGGTCTTGGTTGATTGTAAAACTGTGATATTTGGAAAAGCATTTTTATTTTTTTATTTTTCTTAGTATCTGATTCATTTTTGTCTTCCTCGTGTTTGTTTGTACTGGTAATAGTTATTTTATTATAATGTTATATGAAGTAGGTATTTTTATTTCTCTGTCGTTCATTTTTGGGTGATATTTATACCATGTTATTACTTACTTATGCGTTATCGTGTGTTACATACCTACAATGTTTGCACAATGTTATTTTTTCAATAAACTCTTTATCGGTCAAGAAATTTTCGACATGATCCTTATCAGTTTGCGTCTTTATCAGTGAATTCCCATGTCTTACTTCGATATCATTTTTAGCTTAAAGTCCAACGATTCACATTATTTGTATATTTTATGATCAAATATTTGCCATCTGGTTTGATTTACAACCAAACACCTTATTTAGAACACTTCATTATTATATCCAATGATTTCTTATAATTTTATTGACATTTTATTAGCTTTTCTATTACAAAGTTAATCTATTTGATTGATTAATGATCTATGATTTGATAAACATTATGGATTTTAAATTGCTCATCTTTCTTTTTTTTGTGATTTGAATTAGGCTGGGCTATAAAATTAACACGTTCAATCAAGCCGATCAAGTAGCATATTCAAAATGTTGATTTATATATTTCGGAATATCAAAATGTTAATCCTAGCTACCTACACGTGGCATTAATCTGCGTTATGTTGGTAATTATAATTTACTTGAACAAGAAGTTTCTCAATTTGTTTAATTTTTATTAGAGATCTGATGAGATATCTACCAAGCCTCGGGATTACAATTCTGATCAAGTGTTTTTATATTATTACGATTATTAATTGCTCTTATTTTCAGTAAGAGCAAATATAGACAGAATGGCCTAATTATCATATTACATAACTGCGATGCTACCAGCTAGGATTTATGGGAAATCTGTTGACACGACAGAACCCTCGAAAGAGAACGCTGAATTAATGAACGAAGTATCGTATCGCTTCCTAAGCTAACATTCGTACTGCTAATAATAGCCACCCCATAACCACCCTTTAAGAATTCCTACTAATAGAAACTGGATAGACAGACGATCCATCACTACCCCATCCAATGTATTATTTATGGGGACATCCTGAGCCACTGCTAATCTTTCAATATCCTCAGATATCTGGGGACAACTTTGGGGATCACGTCTTGAAATAGCAAACATGAAAAAATGAGTCTTACTATTGAAGCTGTAGAGCTGAGTTTCGCGGAAAGCGAAGATATTATTCCTGTTAATGGAGCAGCAGAGGAATTCACAGATGCTGATGCATATGCAGCGATTGAAGACTTTATTGCGAACGCAGCAGAGGTTATAATAAATCGTGCCGGAAGTAGAGTATTGTTTAGTTGAATGTAGGATTTGTTTGTTTTGGTAAGAAATGAGAGTAATGGCGATTGGTGGTTACTAATGAATATTCGTTATGAAAGTCACCGGTGGTAATGGAAAATGTTTTTATTGCAAATGGATGCGTTATTTATTATTTTGAATGGATTAAAGCTATTAAAGATGTATAGACATATGGTTATTGTTATGTCTGTTTATCTGTTCATCTTTTGTAATGCTTTTAATGGAGGTGTTTTCATTTATTACTCTTTGAATAATATTATTTTCTTCTTCGTATTGCACAATCACACAAATTAATAATCTTTTGGTATACATTTAAATTAAATAAATAAATTAGTAGATAAGTTATGTTTTAAACAGATTTCTTAAACATTTATCTTAAATTAATCTTGTGGTTTTATAATAAAATTATTCTTCAAAACGTTCCAAGCTCTTGAGTTTCACAAGCAAAAAAACTTATTTGAAAGATAAAACAAAATAGAAATCCCGTGCTCTGTCTATTTCTATAAATACCACACTTAGCGATGGAAAAAAATATATTTTCGAGATAGAACGCGAGAGGGCCCAGAATAGCTCCCTATGGGACTCTTTATGTTGTAACCGGAGTTGGTTTGTTTGCTTCTGGTTCTAAAGCCTTGAATAAACCTGTAGATGCTCGTTTAGTTGGCTATCTGATACTTTTTCAATCTCTTTCTGTAATTATTCATTGTTAGCACTTAAAAAATAATAAATTCCATTATTGAAAAAAAAAAGCACAAGTGTAAAAGCTTTATTTAATTCTATGTAAGTAATTAAACAAATTACAGATTATAAGTAGGTACAAAAACATTATCTTTTGAGGGAGAAAAGCTGTAAGTTGATATGACATCCAATTATATAATAAACATCTTCAACAAGAAACAGAATTGTCTGCATCAACAAAACAAGTTAAAACATAAAAGTAACTAATAAGCAATTATAGAAAAGAATTTTAAACCGTTCTATTCATTATGAGCGATGTTAATGTAAAAACGGCGGATTGTACCACTCCATCACAAAAATCTAAGGAAACTAAATCTTAAGACGATGGTTTAAGACTTAAATTCAGATGTCATGTTATCAGCAGAAAGTTCATGGTTAACCAGCATATTTTTTTAATGTTTTAAATCACTGGCTTATTTATTATTTTATGCATATTTTCTGTTGTATACTTATAGTGAAACTACTGTCTGTTAGTAAGCATGCTATATCTTCTGTGGTTATAATCGACGCGATGCGCCCGCGCACCTCATTAAGGCACTCATAACGAGTGTTCGTAAATCAAACGAACACCCATAGGGCATTCTCTTGAATTTCAAATATAGAATGCGAATCGATTTTAACAAATCGAATGTCGATGTGAATGATCGATTTACAGATGCTGAGAATGTATTTAAAATTGGAATGTGTTTTTGTGCAGATTTAAAAAGAGAATATGATTACTTTTGAAATATTATTAACTTATACTGTGTCAACGACTAATTTGAATACAAATGCAGATCTCCATAGCAGAAAACTTGACGGTGGAAATAACTACATCCTGATTATTAAATGATGAAATAGATAATATAATATTAATAGCTATGTCCTTATTAAACTTCCTCAAGATCTGTTTAACCGTTAAAAGGTAACAAAGATAAATACAGACACTTTATTCAAAACTTTTAAAATATCTATATATATATATACTAACTATCTATATATATATATCTATCTATGGAAGTATTCTAACTTATTGTAACTATTATCAAGAACATAACGAGCATTATTCGCACGACAATCACAAATATAGAATCTGATTCAATTACTTGAAGTGCCAGATGCCTTTAAACCATCCAATATCCAAATCTATACTGTAAAATTTACAGATTAAGGTATAAATTCGGCTGTTGACACCGACCAAAGCACAGAATATAAACAGTAATAATGTATAGAAAGCTTCACTCCATTTTGTCTTGACATGAACAATGATTCGAATTTTAAAATTATTCTCTTACATACGTTTTTTATCACCAAGAAGGTTCGTATCAAACTTTAGCGATATTGTTTGTTCTCTAAAAGGCAACTAGAAAAATCTGAGGTGCCTAATGATAACAGTCTATAAAATGATCGTTTATTTTTAGTTTTTAAGGAATAAGGCTGTTATTTGCTTAGACTAAAGCAGATGATGCTTTTGCTGAATTAAACGACTGTCTCATCGGTGTTGGAATACACTTTTCATTTTATGCCGAATTCTTCTTGAACTGGGGTTAGGAGGAACCGGCATCTAGATTCACTATCATGTAAGCAGACGATTCTAAATGGTCCTTGTGATTTTAATGAATAAATAATTGTATTATTGATTTAATTGATCATTTATTTACCTAAAATATACGCAAATTAATGTAAAAATATAAACAGAAAATGTTGAACGGGTTTCGAATGTCTACAAGTTTTTGTCTCACTAGTTCAGATCAAAATTCAAGCGTAACAAAGTTCACATTACCCTGACCACATGCACAAAGTGGCAGAAGCATGACAAAGGGTGATCTTGGTCATCATGACCCAGAATGCGGGCTGAGCATGCCAAATAATCGACAAATCCGATGTCATCGCGCGTCAGCCAGCTGCCAAATCGCATGTCGCAATTATAGAGCTAAATCGGGAAGCATGTTGTGCTGTCCAGATCGGCATTTATTATTTTTCCTGTACTTACGCCTATGTCGTTTAAGTTTTGTGCCAGTAAATGTCATTCATTTTAAGTATGCATCTCTGGTATCGTGAATAGACATTAGACAATGCAGACTGACTTTTAAACGTCTCAGGTATTTCTGAACACTATTCATACTCTGTGGTAGGACTTTATAGCAAGGATCCGTTTCGGTGGGTGTCATATCAGTGTCTAGGCTAGCGAATCTTTCTCACACGATGTTTCCATCAACCAATGGATATTTTTAGACCTAGCTCCTAAAACCAGCTCTGAAAGGAAGAAGACCACAGTGCGAGATATCCTGCCTTCTCACAGTGTGCAAGCATTACTGTGTTTACGTTCAAAGGGCCCTGGACCAAGAAAACATTACTTACTGGACGAATAGACAAAATAACTTAAAAATTAGTAAAACCATTTTGACAATTCTAATTGAAGTTTTGTAATTAAATATATGCTAAGTTCTCGATCAGAGTTAAAATTTTGTTCTGATATACCAGTCAAAGTAGATCTGGTAAATTAAGTTAAATTAAGTTGGATTCATCTTAAGATGGATGAAGGTATGAACCTGGATTTTTAAGCCTACAATACATTAAACGGATGGACAAATATTTAGTACTATTCTGCCAATCTAGGTATGTGTGGATTCCTCATGTATGGATGGTCCGCGCTAACCTTTTTACTAACGCTTTGCATGGCTTTTCATTTACTTGCATGCGTCTGCATCGTGTCTAACTTATTGGAAATAGATTGGCGGAATAGTACTAAATATTTGTCCATCCGTTTAACGTCTTGTAATGGATTTCAGCAAAGCCACGCCTGAATCAATTATTTATTATAGCCTACTTTATATATATGTACAACGCGGGTAAATCCGCGGGCAGAAGCTAGTATTTCGAAGCAGTAACCTCACAAATTCGCAATCAATCGCCATTTGCCATTTTATACGAAATGACGAAATTTTATAAAAAAATATAATACATTTATTTTCGTTAGAATCACATAATCAAAAAATCTTGAATTCTAATTGATTCTAATTCACCCGTGTCAAAAAAAATTTAAACCCGAAATACCCTAAGAAAAACAGTTAAATTAGAAGCGCTTTGTTCGCTTCGCATTCGGCCAAAACTAATCTACAGTACATACTTATTTATTTATTTATTTAACCTTCAGTAGGTTAGGTACCCGAAATTATCCAATAGAACCAAACACCCGCATATCAAGAGTGTCCGTTTAAGAAAACAATTGGAGTTGGTTCGTTCACCCGTTCGTGAATCATCGTGCCGATTGCTGAGTGGACGGTGTTGCCAACTCAGCGCCTTTATCGCTGGATTTGACTGATTTGTACAAACATTGGATATAAATGTGGCATTTGCAGCCTTTTTTCCGTTACGTTTTATGAACTGGTTGTTTTATGCTCACTGTTTTTGTTTTGTGACATGTTTCAGCTTAGGCAAAAATGCTTTCGTATGTCTGTCCGAACGGCGTCCGGCCGGTGTCTGTCCAGATGTTCTCTACAGGTCGCATTTCTCAACCGATTCTCGTGAAATTTTTTGAGCAGGTTCTATAACTACATAGAATTCATTTGTCGATTCAGTTTTTGGAATTTTTTGAAAATGGCGGAAATATGGGGATTGAAAACGTAAAAAAAGTTAAATTTTAGTCACTTTGAAAAATGTTCGCGAGGTCTAGAGGTCACAGAGCCTAGTCTATACTATTCCATAAAAAAAATACGAAAATGAAACCGAGTTAAAATTAAAACTTCACAATATGCAATGAGCATAGATATTAACACGATTTAAGTATTCCCATAGATTTATTTTGAATGACATAAAAATATCGCCTCGATTTCTTTTATAGTTAAAATGTCTATATCATAATCATTATAGATACGTTCTCGATAAGTCTATACTAATATTATAAAGAGGAAAGAATTGATTGTGTGTTTGTTTGTATCGAAACCGATTTGAAAAATTATTTGACCTTTGGAAAGCTGCACTATCCCCGGGTGACATACGCTACATTTTATTCCGGGAAAAATCTTCAAGGCAGGTGAAGCTGCGCGCGGACAACTAGTTATATAATAATAACAGTACCTTCATATGTAAATACTTATTAATATTAGCTAAAGTTGCGTTAAAATTATGAGCCATCTCTATTCATTATCATTCTAACCGACGGACAAGAACCAAGGCCTGGTTGATACGCAGAAGGGTGCGGGTTCGATTCCCGCCGCGGGGAAAATGTGTATATGATCTGCAAGTGTTTGTCTAGGGTCTATGTGTGTCTATGTATATTAAGCATGACTACAAAAAAAAGTATATAAGTAGTATATCAGTCATGTACCCATAACACAAGCTCTGCTTTCGTTGGGGCCAGAGGATGCTATGTGAAAGGTCCAGCATTTATTTATTTATTGTTAGATAAACGGAAATACATTTTGACATTTGCAATTTCGAAACCGCTTGATTCACTATTTAAGCTGAGTCCTTTGACTAATAAGTAAAAAAAATAAGTAGTTATTTTTTCGTTACATCAACTCAAATTTTCAGCGTGAGTTGTCAAACGACCAATCTAAGCGTGTAAAAATGTTGCTGAATCCTGCCGATTTGCTTCAACCTGGCAACACAGCGCAGTTTCGGGTTGGCATGAGGCCTAATCGGCGGGTGCGGGCCTCCGATATATCTACGGGCCGTCATCGGCGCTCATTCTTCAGCCGGTCGGAACGCGCTGACGGGGTGGGGGTGACAAATTGTCGATCCGTCAGCGAGGCTGTCACTTCATTCAGCTCGTCTACCACCTAGATTTGTATCAGTTTGGTGAAGAAAAACATCGCATCGAGAACAAAATGACTATTTTCGATGAACTAGACTAGTCTTTATATAAATAAATAATGCCGGATATTTCACACAGCATCATCTAGCCCCAAAGTAATCAGAGCTTGTATTGTCTACATGACAGATACTTTAATATTTTTTTTTGTAAATACATGATTCATAAAAAAAAACCTAGACCCGAGATAAATACTTGCAGATCATACAAACATTTTTCCGGGGCGGGGATCGAACCCGCTGTATCTCTGTATCTCAGCCGGGTCTTGGCCCACTTCGCCACAGAGGTCATTAATGCCGGTGTAGTGGAAATGTGAAATGTGAAATGAAATGGTAATATGATGGAAACATCGCATACAGGGAAACTCTGCCGGGTTGGACGTCCCTCTATCTACCCCTTATAATAAGTGAGCAAAACATCGTATCAAGAAACCAAGGTCCAATTGGACGTGCACCTGACTATCCTTTTTATTTGTGTAGTGTTTGAGAACATCACATCGAGGGGAAACTGACCGTAATGAACATATGATTACTGACTGGCAGGTCAGCTTAGTTGGTATTTGGTAGCTCTACCTTCTGCGCGGCAGGTTGAGGGTTCGATTCCCTCCAGGATAATCATTTTTGGGATGAACATAGGTGTTTGTTCTGTGTCTGGGTGTTATACAGTATAATAAGTATGTATTTAAAAATATATAAGTATTCTATCAGTCATCTGGTCACCATAATACAAGCTATGCTTAGTTTGGGACTAGATGGTCTTGTGTGCATTGTCCAGCAATATTGATTATTATTTATTTATTACTAGCTGCTGACCGCGGCTTTGCACGCGTGGTACCTAAATAAAAAGTAGCCTATGTTCTTCCCTCTCTATCGAAAAAAAATTTTTTTTTTCAGAAAAGTTATCCTATGTTACTTCTAATACCTTTAAGAATATGTGTATAAAGTTTCATGATGATCGGCTTAGTAGTTTTCGCGGGAAAGCGTAACAAGCAATTTTTTTTTTTTTTTTTTTAAATGTAGCAATGTTACATTCACATTTATAAATAAATTATGATTACCACTGTAACACTTAAAAATCTGTGTTATTAGAAATTTTATTGAATGTCTACCAAGAACCTACGAGAACTTCATTCACAAGTGTTTAACTAGTTTGATTATAAATTATAGACCTCACGTTACACATTAAAACCTCAAGTATTCAGTACAATGACGTCACATAGATGACGTCACTCGCTAACGAGAGTAACTCGACTCCGTAACCAATACCCTGATCAAAGAATACCGCCTGAATACTCTAGAATAGTCTGCGAGAGTAGACGTATACTACCATCATTGCTTTCAAAATGATTTCACATCTGGTGACACATCGCGTGAACGAAGAGCTGGCTCCTATCTGACCCAGCGTATCATTCAACGTGGCAATGCCGCCAGTGTCTTGGAGACGCTGTCCTCTGGCAGTGATCTGGCCAGTTGAGCTATCTAAAGATCGTTTTAACGGGTCTTAGATAGCTGAACTGTTTTAAATATATTTTATATTTGTGTATATTATTCTGTACATTTCTGTAATAGTTTTAAAATAAATACCAGCACTGTAAAACCATTGGTACTATTTCGTTCGAGTCAGCGGCCTACTCTAAAGGTTGGGCGGCCTAATTAGGTCTCTCTTATAACGTATCAACATTTAAAAGGGACCTAGAGTTTCAGGCGGTACCTATGGCTTTGACGCGTTTGAATACCACGATTTTTTATCTGAAAAATCCAAATAAGGAATTTAATGAAACGGTCAATTTTTTATTAGTTTAGTTTTGTGTTATTTAAGTTTTTTTTATTTTTTTATTTTTTGTTTATTTATGTATAAATGTCCCGCCCGTGATGTCACCCTAAAAGGCCCAGTCTAAAAACCAGCGCTGTCTCCAATAGGAGTGGCATTAAAGCTGAGACTGGACCTGTTTGGCACCACAAGCGAAAAATGTACTCTCTTATAGTGTGTTATTTGACCTATCTACTCTAATCATTTTCCTGTTTGTTTCTCTATGTTTGTAACCTTTTTCGTGTTGTGTGTCAAATAAACTATTATTCTATTCTATTCTATTCTATTCTATTCTATTCTATTCTATTCTATTCTATTCTATTCTATTCTTATTCCTGCACGTTAGAACGTCTACTTTAAATGATATCACAGAATATTTTAGGTCTCATTTTATAATCAAATTACAGAATTAATAACAACTTGACTTTGACTGAACTGTCTGTACAGTTGGTAGTAGCTCTGCCTTCTGCGCTGTAGGTTGAGGGTTCAATTCCTTTCCAGAAAACACATTTGTGTTGTAAATATATGTGTTTGTTCTGTGTCTGCGTGATATAAAGTATCTTATGTATGTATTTAAAAATATTATAAGTATTCTATCAGTCATCAGGTTCTCATAGTAGAAGCTATGCTTAGTTTGGGGCTAGATGGTGCTGTATGCATTGTCCAACATTATTTATTTCTTCATAACTTTTTAATTTGAAACGAGCAAAATGGAGGCAAAATATTGGAATTGCATACCATATTTTAGTCATAATTCTAATTAATGAAATTAACGAACAGATAGCTACTAAATAGCGTGAAAATATCAAGCATTTTTCCGCATAAAAGGACATTTGTTGATGGTAATGTTTTTCATGTGCCTTCCAAAGCATAGAAGCACTGCTGGATTGGTTATAAACTAGATATCAATTCCGATATACTATTTTTCAAAATAGCAATGTCGTCGAGAGTAAATCAGAACTTAAAATCATAGGAAAGCCTTAAATTTTAACATCCAAATTTTAGGTTTACATAAATGGGAATTTATGTTTTGAAGAAAGTGTACCTATTATAATATAAATGACTATATTAATGATAAGATTGCATGGCCTCGTGTTGCTCTGCCCTCAGACAGTTAACCGACACATTCGAAATGTATAAACTCCCTTGTATTCGTTTTTCTTAGTTAACCTATAAGATGGATCATGCAAAAAATTGGATTGGGAGGAATTAGCACCTAAATTCACCTAGTATGTAAGACGTTTCAAAGTGATCCTTGAATCAAAAGGATTACATTGAATCTTACATAGTATAGAAGAATTGACAATAAACTCATCCTGGTCCTAGCGTTTTTTTAACCGACTTCAAAAAAGTAAAAGGCAATTCGGTTGTATTTTTATTTATACTTGTTATCTCATAGGTAACTCCGTAATCTATAAACCGAAAAAACGTTTTATGTGATATACTTTCCGATTGGTCCAATAGATTTCATTAACATCGGTTCACTACTTTGGTTTTAAAATCGAAATAGCTGGAAAAAATATGTTTCCCAGTATACAAAATTTGTAAACAAAATTTCGTATTTTTATATAAATGAAGTCGGTTTTCTTTTTAGTTTTAAACGTAAATTATTCTTATTAATAATTCTTATAACTAGCTTATCAACGAAAAACTAATGCAATATAATGGTTGTTTTTTGTCCCGTTGTGTCTTATCCTTCCTGACTATCGAACGACGAATTCAGATGCTTTATAATCCAATGTTAATTATTGTTTTTATGAAAATGTCGTCTGACTTCTCGTGTGGTGAGACCTTTAATTTGACGAGAGAGTGGTAAGCGCATGTCGCTTTTAGGATATAGGGTTTCATGGTGGTTCTGTGTAGGAAACTATGTATTTAACTATGTTGATGAAAGCATAATATAATTTGACGACCTCTGTGGCGCAGTGGTCGAAAGCCTGCCTGGGGCACAGAATGTTGCGGGTTCGATTCCCACCGCGGGACAAATGTTTGCATGATCTGCAAGTATTTGTCTCGG
The DNA here is from genome assembly GCA_948098915.1 of Lampropteryx suffumata. Lineage (NCBI taxonomy): Eukaryota > Metazoa > Arthropoda > Insecta > Lepidoptera > Geometridae > Lampropteryx > Lampropteryx suffumata. The sequence continues at coordinate 16,918,719 of OX402563.1, read as the reverse complement.
GTCTGGGTGTTTCTATGTATAATATGTATGTATTTACAAAAAAAACGTATATAAGTAGTATATCAGTCATGTGGTACCCATAACTCAAGCTCTGTTTACGTTGGGGCCAGATGATGCTGATGTAATGTCCGGCATTATTTATTATTTAGATTTGCAATGTATAACCTAGATACTGTTATCTTGTATTAGTTTTTCGTAGTTAAGTTAGTTATAAGAAGGATCATACAAAAAAGCGCTACAACCAGGGCGAATTTCTTATCAATTCTTTTTGGACTTGGGTCAGGAGGAATTGGCACCTAAATTCACCTAGAATGTAACACGTTTCAAAGTGATCCTTGTGATTGTGCCAAAAAAAACTGCCATTTGAAGATTCGCTCTTTTCTGGGATTTGAGCTACTTCCACAGGTCTGATCGATTCGAAATTTGGTGGTGTTTCATTTATGATATTGCAAGAACATAGTTACCTTGATCTGACGCTGCAGCATCACCTGGAATCTGCTAGAAACCCGACTCCTCACTAACTTACAGTAGAGGTTATCACGTTTGGGATTCGAATAGTCTAATGAATAGTTTTTTAAGTCAAAGCTTTTTCTTAATTTGTTTTTTTTTTGTCTTTTTGATCTGTGTTTTAGTTTTGTTCTGAAATACTGGCCTAAGTACGAGTAAATGCGCTTTTTGATATGGTTTTTGCTATATAGAGCGGTTGTTTCACCTTTCAATTCTCAACATTATTCACTTTCTGGACCTTCCACAGTTGGCCAGTACGAGCTGACTTTTACGATCCCGTTTTCATATTTCCCGTGGGAACCCATAATATAAATACAGATAATAATTAGCAACATCAATAATGAAACGCGCGATATTCCTTCGACCACAAAAACCTATCAGGTATCCCGATTTCTCTCGTCGTATTTTCAAAATCGTCGTGCGGTCATCTTAAAGCTTAAATTCTTGTCCTACCCATTTAAAAAGAACACATGTTTACTAATTTGACATCCTAATTTAAGCCTTATTTTATGATAGTTTGGTCTGAAATCCCTGTGTCAGTTTTAAGATGTTTAATTTCTGCTTCATAATGTCATATCCATATTTTGTCCGTATTCTAATTTGAAGCTTATGATTTAAAGTTAAGACTGCAATTCCTATGGCAGTTTTTACGACTTGTATTTTTAGGGTTCAGTTAGGTTTGGTTCAAGCGTGCCCGGTTCGTACGAGTGAATTATTCCTGAGATAGTTCTAGAGATATGGCGTTACGTGTTTCAAACAAAACTAATTGAAATTGAAACAAATTGAGCTTTAGGATGTAAGATCTTCAAACATTCGCAGTTTTGTAATGGTCTTTCTGGAGATGTTAATAGAAGTATTAAAGGATATGCAAATTTGTTTTTACGGTTAGTATGAAGGTCTAAAAACTATGTTTATCTGTATAATTAAAAAATATCGATGCAAATTCCATATAGAAATCTGATGCATTCTCGTTGACATTTTGGTAGAGTCAATCGGTGCTGCCAACTTCAAATTCTTGTGTCTCTGTTAATTTATTCAAAGCTGGACAGACTGTAAGATGGCCATTTAGATAACCAAGTTACATTCCAATAGAAAGGCTTGATTGCGTAAACTTTATATCAAAAGTTAAAGGAAAATACTTGTGTCTTGTTAAGACTTCACTGTAACCATAATTTATTATAGTTATTAGTTACAACTTGAAATTCCTACAAAAGCAGTATTCTATGTTGTAATTTATCTCGCAGTTTACAAACTTTGTTGTCATGTGTACGAAATTTGAAATTCGAATACTTTTAGTGGCCTGCAATATTTGAAATTTAATAAATATGGAACCCGTCTGCGGATGCCACTTATACTTTTTAATTTTATATCACGATTGACCTTCGATGCTGGCCGAATGAATACATCGAAACTTTTTCCCTCATGTCGGAGTCAACCTTTTTTATCATAACCAAAAATGTTAACTTGCATAATCAGTGCCATAACGGCATATTCCCGCCTGAAACTCAAATTGAATTTCGAACAAAAAAATCAGTTTGAGGAAACTTTATTCAAGTTACCGAGTGCTAAGTGAACACACGTGCGTCGATCCCGGGTTCGTTTCCCGTTTAAATTTAGAACATCCGCGGTGCGAGGGGGGACGAGGGAATTAGTAACGAAGCACCTTTTTATAGAAGCTGCGCCGGAGTCGCCGCCGCTGTCTCGTAAACATACTCCACTATAGCTAAATGACGTATCTCTAACGAGTTCCATTCCATTTCAAATTTAAATTTGGAGTAGTATTCCGTTCGCGCCATAGACTTTAAAGATCCGCGAAAATTAAGCTCATGGGAACCGCCAATCAGGTGCGCGCGTGTGGAATAAAAATGGCGGATTTTTACATGATTTTACAGTAAAACCAGCGAGAGACGTACCGGCCAGCTGCATTGCTGTTGGTTGAATACAAAATACATTATAAGTGCACAGTATTTACATTTTGAATTACGCGCTCGGGGCTTGGCGCCTTCTTAAGCGGGCATTGTTTGATAAAATTGTAATAACATACTGTTGGTACCTATTGGGCGACCGTTGGTGCGGTTCGACGAATGACCGACCTTTTACGACCGTGGTGATCTGCAGCAAGCTGGTCGCCACAATCAAATGTTTTAAATTCAAAAGGATTAAGGCCCACAAAGACTAATTGACTCAATACTTTAGTGTTAAATAGATTAAACTTACATTTAATACTCACCGCATTTTCAAAAACGTGATAGCCTTAAATGGTTTATTATTTATACTTCGTAGATATATAGTCAATTACTGGCCTCAAATACTTTTATGTGATATCATGTTTTTTGATTTTTAGATTGCACTCGCACCAAACCCGAAAATAAATTAGAAACAACGATTTATGAATAGCCTCTCCACAATGCCGGCCACAGAAGCGAATTTAAAAAAAATCCACGCGCACAGATTATATCTCTGATTGACAACTTATTGGATGGGCGGGACCGGTGGTCTATGCTCTATGGTAGCATTGCATCGTTTCAAATGATGTTTATTGCCGCACGAGTAGTTATTTACAGTGTTCATTGATGTTTCATTGCTGTCAATAATTTACTTGTTTATTTTAGGATAACTGCTGTTGGAATTAAAAGTCTAATAAGTTTTAATTAAATTATTGTAGCAACATGTACATCCATCCGTCTATTCGTCTAAAAAATGAAAACGCAGAAAAAGTGATTTATTACCCATTTCTCATTTAAATAATTTGACGATTCCGGTTTAATATAATGTAGCACACAACATCGCAGTTTTTACAGTTTTGACATAGAGTTTCTAACAAATCGTTTCATATTAAAAACTACCGAAGAGAAAGGCATTTTTGTGATTATTTGATTATCCTAATTCAATTCTAAGCCATGAGAATTTCTCAAAGCGAATTCACTGTATCTATCCATTATGTATTTAGTATAAGTGCGCGTACGCACCGAGCGAATGCTGCGCACGATCCGATCGAAATCTCGCGCGGAACCCTCGCGGCTTGCATGCCAATGCAACAGGCAACACTGTGGTGTAAAACGGAATCAGCCTTTATTGCAAAATGATCTTTAATTTTCATTTCATAAGATTCATTATAACCTGAAAACCAACAGCCCGACTGACCGAATCGGGTAAAATTTTGCCATTGGATTTCGAGCTGTCACTCGTTGAGTTTAGCGTTAATATAGCTCGCATAGTTGTCACAGCTATGGAAGGAATTGATTTCAGTGTTACCAGAGTGAAGTTTCTGAGTGTTGACAGTAATATTAATTCTGTACATAGACCACGGAATCTATGACGCGTTGTAAATTCGTAGGATACCAGGATGTTTCAAACTGTTTATTTTAAAATTATGGGGTTTAAATTTTCGCTGTCCGTTTTAGATTTTGATAAGTTGTTAGGGGTTGAAGGAGGCCTACGGGTAGTCTATTAACTCCATCACTAGCGTTAATTGCTGTATCATCCGAGACCATCTAGACTAAAAATGTAACGTCCCGTCTAATGTTTACTCCCCGAGTCGTTATAAGCCTATATTCCAGGCTTTTAGCGAATGATAAAGACAATGCTTAGCTTAAGGATACACAAGTTAGCGGCACAAACTCGTTAGTGGGCGCAGCTAAAATGCATGCTATTTCACCTAGCTTAGTGTGAGAAAAGGATAGAGATGAGCAGTAAAAAAATTATTTGAGCTCTTGAATAAATAATCTATGCTTGTATCGGGATATTTTTTTAGTTTGCGTACTCCGTTTTTTATTTATTCACACCTAAAGTTGCGCTAAAATCAGTGATGAAAAACGATTTTTTGAATCTTGTATCTTTCAAACCCATATTATTTTTACAATTCTGTATTGATACAAGCATAGATTATGACAAGACTAATTTATATCACTTTTAGTTTTGGTTGTTTATCATCAGACGGTGGTGTGATCACCCTTCGACGTTTGTATGGAAAGATAATCGACTAGTTCACTCTTAACGCTTTCGTTTGTAAAATGACACTGTATCTTGACCCTTCGTCCCTGAATCTTAAAGTCTTAAGTAGGTAGAGTCATTCATAATAAGTGTAACTGAAACTGTATATACTGTTACTGGCTGCTTCCTCGGGCTTTGCACGCATGGTACCTATATAAAAAGTAGCCTATATCCTTTTCCAAGACACAATTTATCTTCTTGCCAAAATTCATTAAAATCCGTTAAATTAGCTTTGAAAAGGTAACAAAATGACAAATTTGTAATATTACGAGTAGTTTGAATATTTTTTTTTTATTTAATTTAACTAAATTTACTACAGAATGTCTAATGTGATTAGAAACCTCTAAAATTATCAGTGTTTCTCTACTATATTATGCATGTATTATACATATAAACCTTCCTCTTGAATCACGTTAAATTAAATAAAACCGCATCAAAATCCGTTACGCAGTTTTAAAGATCTAAGCATACATGTCTGTCCGACAGACAGCGAGAAACGACACTGATGATTTTTCAATGTTTCTTAATTGTGTTTCAATTATTTTATTAATGATTATATCTGGAAGAATGGCTAGACTTTCAAACGACCAATACGAGCTTTAAAGTAATTGCCTATTATTGATTTGTTGAACCACAACCAATCAGAAACTTACAATACACTTCTCAGAATTTTAGTTACCTTATTTTTTGCAACAGTTTTCGGTATAATTACGCATGTAAATACCAGTTATAATAAATAACTATAATCGCTGAGGAAATAAATTTAAAAATCTAACGCCTCGTCCGCCCATCGGCAAAAAACACGAAATTATAGTAATTTTGCGTTCATAGAAATGAGTTAGCGTTTTTTGTGGTCTGACGTAGTGTTAGTGACTTATTTGGAACAAGGGACATACAAACAATGGTCCCTAAACGAGTTTAAATCGCTCTTTAGGACGAGACAAGCATATAATTAAGTGACACACGGATATTTGCTTTCCTAAAACATTTGACACTGACTTTGACAACTGTATAACCATAGACATAAGAGTTACGTTTGTTTGTAGTGGCTATAGCTTCTGGATTTCATTGGTCAGTATGATAGACGTGTGACGTGTTGAGAGCTCAATCTCGCGAAACAACGATTGATGTGAATTCGTTAATTTATTGCTCTTCAATGTCTTCTGCTTTGAAAGTTATTGCAGCTTCTGCATCATTCATTGTCGTTTTCTGCATTAGGTTTATTGTTGATATACCTATTCAAAGCTAATATTGTTTTTTGGGCTTTCACTGAGATTATTTATTTACGAACTCTATCAGTGTTCGTAGTCGCTATCAGAATTCATATTTTTTCATTATAATTTTTCTTAAAGTTTCGGCTTTCTTGCAACATCCGTACTCGCAACCTGACTTCTTTATGTATAGTTCTTATCTATATATTTACAAGGTGCATAATATTCTATCGGTCATCTCGTTCCAATAGTACAATCTTTGACTGGCCTGTCAGCTCAGTTGGTAGTAGCTCTGCCTTCTGCGCTGTAGGTTGAGGGTTCGATTCCCTCCCAGTATAAACATTTGTGTGAAGAACATAGGTGTTTGTTTTGTGTCTGGGTGTTAAAAAATAATAATAAGTATGTAAATAAAAATATATAAGTATTCTATCAGTCATCTAGTCACCAAAATACAAGCTATGCTTAGTTTAGGACTAGATGGTGTTGTGTGATTGTCCAACAACATTTATTATTTTTTATTTGCATCGTTAGTGTAACAAGGAATAACGTGTAATTCCCTTTAGATTTTAAAATAAATTTACGTCTAATTAACAGTTTTGTGACATTCCACCGGTTCAAAGAAGCTCTCCATCCTCTGCCAGGAGTGTGTAACCATCTGTCACCCGTCACCGTTACACCTCCAGTACGCTAATTATAGAGTCGCTAATTAATTGGGAGAGCTCAGTAGCTGATTCTTTTTTTGAGGCTAGCACTGGGGACTTTGCTAAGACTTCACGTAAAATATTTAAGGAAGGTAATTATATATATATTGTCTGGTAGATGAACCTTGGTAATGTGGTGACTTTAACGAAATTTTAATAGAAAACTATTAAGCACCTAGTTGAGAAGAATAATTAAAAATATATGCACGTGGTGGAAGACAATATTATAAATAACTATATGAATGGTCACTTACAGTTCTCAAAAACATTATTGCCTTATTAAATACATGTTTTTACTTGTTAATGATTCATATCAAGAGTATTCGAAACAGCAACATTTGCAACGAAGTGCCGGTTTTGCTCCCATTGTGTTTCAGAAGGGACGCTGGTGAAGTCATAGCTAAATCAGACTCACAGTAAGCAACGTCCGTGAATCAAAAGGCGCTTCGTTTTGCTTAATTAAAACTAATTAAACCACAACAACGAGTCCAATGAACTCCCATACTTCAAAATGCAATTTGCGTGAAATGCTCTAAATCCCAACAGATAAATAGACACGTCACCATTAGACGGCGGTCGATGATAAACTGCGGCCGAAGTGACATCTCGCGAGTAAAAGGGATATACTATACCGTTTTATAACTAGCGTGAAAGGGACGCGTGATAGCACGTGAGTATAAAAACCGGGGCCGTTGATTTTATAATTTATTTGTTACACATTTGTCGTTCCGTGAAGATCGGGTGAGATACATGAGCTTTTTGTTGCGAGAGGGAAATGCGCATCAGATGTGATTTGAGCAGTAATTTATAGTGTTTGTACGGCGGATGTCTACACATGACACTATAAACAAGTACTCGTTAGGAGATTCTGTCGAGACAATAAGAATTACGAACAAAAAGTGGTGGGATTCGAAATAAGAAGGTCGTCTACGTAAAAGTAGCTCTAACAGTTCGGAAATCAATCATGCCCGTATTAACAGAGTTTTGGAACGCGCCAACTCGCTGTCCAGACCGACATGGCGGCCATATTTCAAATCCGTGTGAGATATATCCTACGTTTTATCAATGCATCGTCGTGGTTTCGATGATAAATGTCTAATTATTGCTTGTTAATGTCGTTTTGTCGTTTCACGGTACATTTTGTATGTCTCTAAGACCATTTGTATTTCAAATCTGCATCGTTAATTCCGATGATAATGCCATCATTGTTTTCCCAGTCTGGATGCGAATTGTTATAATGTATGGCTGAATGTTACAAACAATGTGATTTTGCCATTTAATTTACATATTATATTAGTTATTATGTCTCTTGATTGGATTCTGAAATAGCTTTCTATTACCATTGTAGAATTTTCATCGCTCATGACTTCGCTCATGTTTAGACTCACTATGTTCTATCAATAATAATGGTAAAAATAAAAGGTTTCATCTTCTACTTCACCTACTTATTTATACGTCGGTATGTGATTATTTTATACATTTTGGCTGACGAAAGGGAATATTTTGTATTAATGTTTTTGTCGACTCGAATTCGAAGACAAAACATCGTCTTCAAATTCCCGTCTTTAAAATTTCAAAAGCAAGAGTTGAACGTCCTACAGATTCATCCGAGCCGATTCTGACAGCTTACGTTGTGAGCCCCAACTTGGGATAAAATATAGCTCATGTTCAGACAGATACCGTAGTGAGGGGTTGGGGAGGGGGAAGACAGCCGCAAATAGCGACCATCTCCAGAGAGCAAAACAATACCAGTATGATATTATGGTGTAGAGCAATGAAGAGCATCAGACAGAACGCAGAGTGTTTTTGTTAGAGTTCAAATATTTTTGAGGTTTCAATTTTTTATCATCGTATGAAAATAAAATGTCAAAAAGGCATAAAAACTGAAAGAACAGTAGCAAGTACAGAACAGAACTAAAAATATCAGTGATGATTTAGACACGATTATAAAAATAACAAAAGTTTCAATTCTTTAACATAAACTTAAAAGTAACCATTAAGACTGTCTTCATAAATTTCTGGTCTTCAAATAGGTAATGTGCCTATTCAAAAATAATTTGCCAAAACAATGAAAACAGAAGTCTCTGCTGCTCGCCAACTTGTACGTACGTATAATAACACGTAGGACAGACGGACGGACGACCGACAGCCGCGAGACAGACTATAAATAAATAATGCGCCAACATTTTATTATTATCATAGCGAGGGCACGTGCTGTGACATTCCAGCTTCGAACTGGCAACCTATAACGTACTGAAATAAACTGGCAACACCGAGGAATAAAACAATGGCGGAGTTTCTGCCCCGTTTTAAACTTTGGGCTTAATTTATATTTGATTAAAATTCTTTGTCGATATTTTTTGGTACTTTACTCATCAATTAGTTTTCTCTTTCTAACTTATGTAAATTGCCTACCTTGCCTACTATTTACTGTACATAACAAAAATAATTTTTGATCAAATCTCTTTCGTATCTTCTACTTAGCTGTCTAACTGTACTTCCATCCATGCAAGTTTCGTGTTGACCTTACCTTATCTATGTATTTCCATTAAATCCCACTCACTGAGTCGATACTACAACTACACCTAATCAAGTCACAGTATACTAAATCCAATTAGATCCAAGTATTGTACAATTGAGAATTAAATAAGCCGCAAGTAAGCGAACACATTAATCATAAATGATTACAGCGTGTAACGGAACCCAAAGACTCCAATTAGCGTAATAGAACGAGCTATTCCCAATTCTGGCTGGAATTGAATCAGAATTCGAAATTCAAAAGGTTTACGTTCGCAGAATTAGTTCTATTTTCAAATCTCGAACAGCCGCAATAGTCGCCTCATTGATTATTATTTTAACGCACAATTAAAATTTGATGGCCTCTTGTACGTACTTCGTACATCTTCGATTCACTCAGACAGACTATATCTCACATCACAAGTAATTGGATTTCTTTCCGTGCAGAAAGTAACTCTAAATCCCTTGAACAAAGTTTAATTTACAGTGACAAAGAGAGAGCTTTAAAACCTTTTCGATTGCAAGCCACGTGTGAGTGTCGTGAGTGAGCGTCAATAAAAATAGTCGTAAAATTTTGTTACTTCCAATCTCAAATGAGTCTTATATCTTGGGAGATAAGAATTGTTTTATTTGAGACGTTTTTCAGTTTCAATATTAGTGAGGAACGTGTGAATAAAAATCATGTGTATGCACACATTCGTTAAGAATTGACACTTATTAAAGGGTGTAATTTTTTTAATTGGAATGACGACATCACTTGTGCGACAATGAGCGTTCAGACATTGTCTGATTTAAGACTCCCTGTATGTAGTCAAGATGTTCAAGTTCATTCAGTTCAGTTACATTTATAAGTTTTCGGTTTATAGAAACTAAAAAATGCCTGGATAAAAAATAGTTTGTAAATACTATAGATAGAGACTGTTTACTTGTATTAGCTGTAATTTTTATATACTATACTAACTAAATCTCGGAAAAAACTAACTAAAACGAAACTGAAAATAGTCTCTAGAAAATAAAACAGTGCGTGTGCATGAGACTGCCTAATGATACTTTTCCTTTAATTAAAAAGAAGCCAGAGTTGTCTATGTTTTTACTGGAACAACGCAACCGTTCCAAATTCAAATTGCTCGATTCTGATTTCGAATAGTGCTGTGCCGCCGAGTGCGTGACCAATCGCTAATTAGGAGAGTTCAGGCACCAACGTCTATACAGACTACCCAATTTCGAACACAATATGAAGGACCAACATAACATCATACGCTATGGAGAATCATGTTAAGTTTAATTTTGACCTATGTGGCGCAGAGGGCGTCTAGGTGTTTTTCTATGTAGGTATAATATGTATGTATAGTGCTGTGTGTAATGTCCAGTATTTATTATTGATTAATTCAATTGAGTCTTGTTATATTGGTGGTGTTGAGGTACTTTGTGTAGTCAGTCCCTTTCTCTACTCTGTTTGTGCTATGAAATGGTTTTTGGTAGAGTCAACAACATCAAATGTGTTAATCATAGACTTATCTAGGTATAAGCTACAGTCGTGAGGCCATGGCGACAACCTTCGAGCGTCTTAAAAACGGGTTTTTGATCATAGTAACAATTATTTCAAAGAGTGATAGTAATCTAAATCAGTTGAGCTATCTATAGATCGTTTTAAACGGTCCTTAGATAGCTCAACTGTTTGAAGTGTAATTTATATTATTCTGTACATTTCTGTAATATTTTTTGTAAATAAATGTTTGATTCGAGCCTGTTACTCTGTAATTTAATTGTCCATCCAATCCACCTTCAACCAAATTGGGTGTGTAAATTGTGTGTTCGATCGGGCAGTCTGTAGAGGTCCGTAGATTATGCACTTACGGAAGCCCATCGGTTTCTTAATTTAACTACAAAACCATTTTTTCCCGTATTTCTACTTCTGGTGTTACTGTATCGGCTTTTATTGCTCGAATCGTTCCTAACGGTAGTTGATAACGATTCAAAAATTAAATATATTCTCACAGAAATACTAATTAAAGTTCTGTGTCATCGAATTCCAATATAATAGTTTCATTATTAGATTAATAGATAATAAACTTGTTCAGGAATTTATAATTTATTTAATTTGAATCGAGTCATTTTGTTATTTTATGCATTTATGCTATGATTCCGGTTTGAAGCATATTGTGTTTAGATTCGACTTTTACTACCAAAATAAATCGTTATAATATATAAATGATTTTCAAATCCATTGGTTCTTTCCTATACTACAACATATTTTTATACATCTCTTAAGTAATCACTTAATCTTAGTCCACGAAAGGAGATGAGTCAGTCAATATATATTCAGCTATATTGATTTATATCCATCCTGAGGTTGTTTGGCAGAGATCGCTATCTAGCGATAAGACCGGCCTTTGTACTACCGTGTAGCTAAACACTGTTTCTTATAATAGTCTAATGTATTTGGTGGTGTGCAATAAACTATTTTCTATTTATCTATCTAGCTATATAAGTTACCCTAAGATTGGTAAAAGTGAAAAAGAAAATCTTACCACTATTCCAGTCATCTGGTCACCATAATACAAGCTAAGACTAATTTGGAAATAGATGATGTTTGTTGTGTGCATTATCCACCAATATTTATTAACTTATTTCCCTTCAAGAACATTGTAATTGTCCTCGCAAGAATGAGGTATCACCTCCGTGAGCTAATACTGTTGCCGTGACATAATAAGAACCGTGACATTGACATATTCGTCTAGGTATAAGTACTTCTACAAAATAAAACATTAAAAGACATCTGTGGCGCAGTGGGAGAAGGCCTGTCTGAGATGCAGAAGATTGCAGGTAAGATTCCCGCCGCGGTACAAACATTTGTATGACATGCAAGTATTTGTCTCAGGCCTGGGTGTTTATCTGTTTAATTTGTATTTACAAAAAAATGGATATAAGTATGTATATTAGTCATGTGGTTCCCATAACACAAGCTCTTACATTCAGGGGCTAGATGATTCTAAATATCCAGTTTTATTAAACTATTATAAGACAAGGCTGACAGCTCAATTGGTAGTAGCTCTATCTTCTGCGCTGTAGGTTCAAGGTTTGATTTTCTAACAGGCCACACATTTGTGTGACAATCATAGATATTTTGGTCTGTGTTTGGGTGTTATATGTATTAAAAGATGTATTAAAGGATATGTATTAAAATATATATAAATATTTTATCAGTCAGTCACCATAATACAAGCTATGCTTCGTTTGGGGCTAGAGAGTGTTGTGTGCATTGTCCACCAATTATTATTTATTTATAGTTTATTATTTTTAGTCTCTATTTTATATTACGTTGTTATTCACTTCTTGCCCTAATCATTCAACTCTAATTCGTAGATCTACATAGTTGGTAACTTATAAACTTTAATAGAGAGTTATCTCTCTGAAGACTTCATCTAGTCTTCACTACATGCGCTTAAGCTACACTCTTGTGCTTAAGCTACATTCTTGTGCTTAAGCTACCACATTTTGATGTGAATAAGTAAATCTGTTCCCTAACTCCCACGCAAACTGGATATTGAATCCCGAAAACACAAAATATTTCCTTCTGGCCATCATTGTAGCATTGGGGGAGACGACCCGCTGAGCCATTTGTAGGCTGGTTGGGACTGGGACCAACCCTTGATATAGAGGGAATATTGTCTTCGGTTTAACGTATCACTTTGTTACTATCAATATTATAATGCTTACCTGTTTAAACTGCTATAAGTTATTTTCAAGATCATGGCTTTTAATGGTATCATTGTTTTGTTCAACTACATGTGATATGTCTGATATGTATTGGTTTTGGTAACATTTCGACGGCAACAAAATTGAATAGGCTGCGCTTACTGGGTTTACTGGGTTTCGTTGATTTTTTGGTTGGCTATGGTACCCACATTTGAATTAATTTGTATTATGCGTATCTATATGGTTTAACTTAGATGTGTAACTACGTTCATACAAAAATCTTCATCAACTGTCAGTCTTGCACTTGATCAAAACGGACAAATGCTTAGACCCGATTTGTTTGTAATATATCCTGTAATTTATATATAAATTGTTCTTGTTTTCTCTGATTGAAAGAAATTCTGATATAAAAACGAATTAAAGCTCTGCAAAAGTCCGTTGGACGTTTTAAAATCTCACTAGAGCCGGCCACTAGCTCACATATACGAATTTACTCTTTTGTCTGCTTGTCAGTATCATTGTAGGTAACTAGTACTTTTATTTAAGATTCTCAATATGTATAGAATAAATTTTACTTAGGTACCGATTTGTTATAAGATTTGAACCTAACGCTAGGATTAAAAGAGCTTAGAATTTTTTTTCTATATAGTCAAGAAAGTCTCAACTCAGAATAAACCTTAATGTTGCTTATTAAATATCATATTCCATTAAAAGCAGTTCACAGTGATACAGGCCTGAACCCTCAGGCTCCACTGATTTCCGAGTGTACGATGCAAACGGAATCGGGAAATATGATGTCGCCGAAATATGTAGGATATTGTTCAGTCACGCCACATTCGTGACGGTACATGGGCTCTGCAATCATGTTTTGGTTTTGTGCTCAACCATAATTTTATTTGGATAAGTTTATTTCACTAAAAAACTAAACCAATGCTTTTCCGAGCAAATGTTTCAAATATTAGGGATCCTCAGTATTAAAATCGTTGCCAAGTTTATTACCTAGTGCTGATTCTTTAAAGCTTGTATTATCTTATTTTTGAGGATATTTGTGACCATTTTTTTTTTAAGTAGTTTTTTGTATTTTGAGTAATGCACTCCATAAACATAAGAACTTTATTACACAGCTCAAAAAGTGCATTCTTGATTCCTTCATTGGATTCATTTGTAAAGGATGCGTGGGCGCACCACCAGATGGCGCAGTGACATCACAAACCATTTTTGAAACAAGAAAAAGGATAGTCTCTTTGAGTTGAATTACAATTCGCGTCTTTGGTGGTATGATCTTTATGGCCTTCATTATAGTGGTCATAACTTCCAAACCAAAGATAGCACCTGATATTTTTTAAATTTCCCTCAGTTTATACACATTATTTTTTTTATTAGTTATGAAGAAATAACAAGAATTGGAAGTAAGCCCATTCCCCAACAAATATTTTGTCTATTAAGTACCTATGTAATCAATTTTCACCACAAGGCGGACCAAATGAAGACATCGGTTCCCCGCTGTCACTAAATGGATCGTGCCATATCAAAGAAGCACACAGCGGGACTGGTCTATTATTGCCAAACGGAAAAAATCTTAAATCGACTCTCTTTGTAATGAATATTGCGCGCCAACAAAATAGAACGGTATTTTCATATTCAAAATCTCTTTCTTTTTTCGAAAGTATGAAATTCTTTCAGCTTTTATTCGAAATATGAACGAGATTGCCATAAATTTGAAATTTGAACTCGGAACTTTTAATTCAATTTAAAGTTGGCGATCGAAAAAGCAATTTACTCGAACGCGTTCCGAAAAAAGTTAGGATGTTTTGAACCAGCAATATGCACACAAGGAATAATGATGTTATTCTTATAAAGGAAATAATTACGTTGAGCGCAATGATAATAAATTACACGGCGTTTACGACTAATTTATTAATAGAATTTTCGCGAGTAAACCTTAGGACTGTCGTAAATAAGTAACCGCTGTGCGGCCAATGGAAGGCCATAAAATTTGTCTGAGTTTGCAGATTGGTCAGCTAGCAGCCAATGGTCTGGCGTTCCAGATTTGAAAGCGACGGTTTACGACCGACAGGCGGCGTCTTTTTGCTGTTTTGGCGCCAAAATTGACAGCTCTTAAAGTTCTGCATCAGGTATGTCAACTGACGCGCAGGTCGCGTGCTCATTCAAAGCGCTTCATTTGAGCTAAGTTTGCAAGCTAATGCTCCACTTGCAATGTTATAAACAGAATTAATTGGAGGGATTTATGTTACAAGCGCTACCTACAGCGATTTAAAATGGAAGAGAACAATTTACAGTGTTATAAAGCAGTCAGGACAAACGGACAGACGAGACGGCTTGCTAATGAGCATGCGCGGGCGCACGCTAGATGCCGGGAACGGCCGCAGGAGGCGCCACTCGCATAACAATTGTCTTTTCATAAGTACACGTCTGGGTTTTAATTTTGATATTATTATAATGTTATTTCAGTTATTTGTGTCCGAATCTGTAAGTATAAGCCGACGTCTATCTTTCAAAATTATCATCAGATTTAGAATTTCCAGGAAGCTTTTAACACATAATATATCCTTATGAACATACTAAACTTACATACTCTATACCGTTTACTACTAGGCCCTAACCAGTTGCCACTTTTGTGGTAAAGAGCTAAGCGAAGCAAAGTTCTGGAACTTTTACCTAGATGACTTTTTGTTTAAGCTTAGAAACCAAAGAGAGTCCTTCGATGTAAATATTATAACTCTAATTTAATTAGACTCTCTGAAGTCCCATAATAACACTCTTATTTTGATTGTTCACTAATATTTTCATGCTCGTCTTTCAACCAATAGAATCACTCATCAGGGCGTGATCTTTGAAGCAACAATCCTGGCAGGATTTTGTTTGTTTTTCGTCAACGGATTTTCCTTAGCTTTCTCCTAACGTATACCAACTACATGCTCTATAGCCTTGAGCCCTCTTCCATCAAGGGATATTCCATTGTTGCAGATACAACGGGAATTATCGTCATGCGGTCCGTGACGAATCCGTGACGAATTGTCCCATAACCCGCCAAATCCCGGCTTTGTCCCCTATATTGCTTGTGTCTTATTTCCTAAAGAACGGAGATCGTTTTATGACGCCAGTATGTATAAAATACTTTTCAAAAATATGAAAAAAATACGTTCAAAAAAGTAAACGTGTGCGTCTCGGGACTCCCGACAGAAGTGATAACTAATCTAACTAGCGCTGTGGGTTAGAGTGAGAGAGAAGGAGCCTGCCTACCGCTACCTAATGCGTGAGAGATAAAGAAGCCAGACAGACTGGAGCCGTAACGCGTTACGTAACGAAGCGGTTTACCCTCCCTTAAGAAGTTACCGCTTCAAAAATAGGAAAGACGTATTGAAAAGGAAGCTAAACAGCAGTGAGTGCTACCAGGTAGAATAAGAATGATGATTACGAAATACTAATAGCAGTGATTGCCATATGCCAAACATTATAATATTCTAAGATCCGTCGAGGAATCTTTGTCATAATTCGAGGAATGATTTTCATAATCTTAAAGATGCTGGTCTGTTTAATATTCTAGGTAAAGTTTTTGAAATATTTTTATTATCGTCCCCGCTATAGTCGACTATAACATAGAGGTCGCTTCTCATAAAAACTATTGTATAGATAAAGATACAATATACTATAGATTAAGTAAAAACTATCAAAGCGGCTATGATCTTAGAGACTATATGGTGGCAATTCGGTTGGTTCATTTCTAATATTAGGAATTGTCTAAAATATATTTAGTTAGTCATAGCATTTGTAAAACCTATTCGGTTGGTACCATCTAACTAAATTAGGAACGCTTAATTAAGTTAGATAAAATTAAATTAGGATAAGTTGGTAGCAGCAGAATACCAAAGGTTAATTTGACAGTTCAAAACCTAATTTTAGCTAAAATTAGTTAGGTTGGTGCCAACAGAATGGAGGCCATTGTCTGACTCTACTTTAACAGTCGTTATTGCTAAGGCTTTTAAGACCTTAATAATCTGTCATAAGGTTTGACCAATAGTTCATAGGAACTTTAAGATGTTTCTATATTTATCCAAAGCTCGATTATCTTGAGAGCGCTGTACTATTTTGTCCCTCTGGGATTTGTCCTCACTATCTTGAATTTCCCTCATCTCTTTGCATTATTCATAACATCAAATATGGGCTTGGACAATAGGGATTTCCACCAGTTACCAGCCAACTTACGTGTAACAGTGACTGAAACATTAGGCTTCTGAGTTCCCACATTCTTATTTATTAATGCTTTTTTCTGGTAAATGATGCTGCTCTTTCCATCTGTTCCTCTTCGACGTAGCTTCATTGATCTCCTATGACTCATTCGAGGCATTCCTTTTCCTCTAAATCCATAATTTTCTTACCAAAGATATAATTTTTAGAGATTTCTGATATTATACTTCTCACTTTTCATTATGTTTTAAGTCTACTACGATTCTACCACTCTAATAACACATTTGGAGTGTTGTTTAAATCTGTGGTATTTTTTTTACACTGACATTTGAATGAAAAATACCATACTTTAACCCCATGCTAGCTAATTCTGTGTTTATAAGATAACACAAGTTATTCATATCCATATAAATCTCACAAGAGTAATATAAATCTTTTAAATATTATTGCCTTACCGTAAATTCCTTAACCTACAGTGGTTTTAAATAGATCCTCCTTGTAAACATAAGCAAGGTGAATTCAACCTCCTTCGTTTCTTACCTTGTAAACACGATCAAAGTATTCCGTTATTCTTTTAAAGCTACACCAATTATGTCCCCTCCATCCATCAAATGTCAATAGCAGACTATAAAATAAATAAAATAGCAGATTGTCGCCAGAAAGCGCTTTTAGCCGAGAATGGAAGAATGTAAAGATTAGCGCTTTGGGCGCTATAAAGAAACAATTTTCCGGCTTTCCCGCGCCCCGGGGAACCCCCAAACGCTTATGGAATACGGGACATGATAAAAATGTGATGTTGTGTTGTGAATTTCACTTTTACAACAGTTTTTCTTTTTACGTGGAAACTTTTGTCGAAAATCGGTTTTTGGTGGAGTCTAAAAACTTTGTTTCCATAAGAATTGATTTAGTTTTAAAAGTACCTATTACCTTTTCTATCTACCTAACTGTTTTAAAAGTACCTATAACCTTTTCTACCTACCTAACTGTTTTAAATTTGGCTACTCTATTTTCCTAAAGTAATTTAAATGGCAATAAGCGTTTTCAAAGTAAACTGCCATTTTTATTTCAAACAGAACATTTTATTATTTAATCCGTTCAGAAAATAAAATTATAAAATTAATCACATTGACATACAAGATGGACGTACACCAAATAGCATTATTAATATACATTAAGTTTAAGTTAGATTTAAGAAAATAAGTTTTCAACATGGCGCGAAAACTTCACGTATTCTAAAATATTACTTACATGACCCAACTACACAATGTTAAAAAAACTCATATACAGACAAAGAAATAACTAATAATTTTATATTAATAAAAGGTTTCCCAGTTAACATTTTGAATTAGAACAATGACCACGCGCTTATATTAGTTATGGCATCAATGTTAACAAATATGGAAAATAATAATATATAACACAAACAAAACAATTCAGTCTCAACACCAAAAATATCCCTTAAATTATTAAACAAGTCATTATGAATTTAAAAACGCTGTTTTTACCAATAAACGATGAAATCTACGAATGTATACATTATATACACTAACACATGTATATCGCTGTGAGTTTTATATATAAAAATATAGCAAAAGAATGGTCTACTAGTACCTTAATTTTTACTATAACCAGGTACGTACAGCAAAGTAACGTTTACAATTATTTTTTAATTTCATTTGCAAGCAACTATAGATACCTATTGTAATTGTAACGCGAATACCTACCTTAATATCTTTTATGATAGTCGTATATTTCACTTTTAAATTTGAAAATACTAATGTATATCTACCGCTTTACAAAAGAACGACAAGACGAAAGCCATCACACGGATTATTATAACTAGCGTATACTCAATACGTATTTTTTTCTTTTTTTTTCACTAACTAATTTTATCGTGCTTCTATCCAGAAAGTATTCTATTTACGTATATGTTTGTATTAACTAGCCAAACAATAACACTCTAGCTACTACCACCTTTAAATCAATTACAATAATTTAAAATTCCTAATTAATCCTTATTATCTCACTTAGGCAAGTTTAAAGTTGTATCTTTACGTATACTTCGTTTTCCAATAGGTATTTTTGAATTAATCTAATTTAATGTTTTTTTTTAATCTAAGCTCCGCGCTAAATTGGCAGGATGCGGCTCCATGCCTCCTGACAAGAAACGGTCTCAAAACGCATCACCTGAATGTATTAAATTACTTAAAAGTTAGGTTAGTATACACATATTACATTCAACGTTATACGTATGTTTTTTTCAAATCGTATACATAAATTCCGGTGCAAAACAACACAATTGAACATGGCGTAGATGTTCCGGCGTAGTGAAAATCAATTCGAAAAAACTCCGAGCGAAAACTCGCCCGAAATATAAATCAGATTTTCAATTCAAAAGTACTTTTCGCACCCATTTTGTTTACCCCTTCACTGTAGCGTTGTGAATAAAGTAATTTGGAAATTTTTATCATTTTAATATTCATTTTGTAAAATTCAGTTTGAAATAAATTGAATCGTACAGTGTTAGAGGTTGGCCAATTGCAAAAACGAAGATTTTTTCTAAAGGAACTTATTCTAGCAGAGCTTCCTTAGGTTTCGGTTCAGAGACCGAGGCCCTCGGAGGATCCGACAGCGACCGTGAAACAAGCTTACAACAACCGTGCACACAATTCCAAATTCAAAACGGATAATTCCGGGAAAAATAACGCAAAGATTGTCTATGAATCTCGAAAATTCTTCAGTTACAACTCTAACGGTTACGTTCTGATTTTAAACAGAATCTTTGCTATGACATCCATTTAATCTGAGCGGTTAAAAATCAAACAACAGAACCACGCGTTGATGACGTTATGTCAGTGTAACGAGATTCTATTGGTTAATTTTGTCAAGCTCATCAATGGACCACAGTTCGGTAGTTCGAGACACAACAATCTTTGCAGTATTGGAATTGAGTGCACAGCACACGGCAATAAAAGCGAGGGAGGCGGGAATTTAAACTAAAATGCGAGCACCCCCTTGTCAAACTTCGTTTTTGCAATGGCCATACTAAGAGCAGGGGTGCACGAGATAGCTCGTTGTCGAGTTGGGTGCAAGTTGGGGATCACGCCTCTGAATGAGATGGGACTTATAGGGGGTACTCACGACGTCTGGCGTGGAGGCTCCGTCGTGGCTGCTGTCGGGAGCGGAGCGCTCTCCGTTGGCGTCAGGAGGCCGCGCTGACTCTCGCTCATCGATCACCAGGTCTATCGGCATCTTGCCCTTCAGGCAGCTGATGTAGCGGTGGCAGAAATTGTCGCACAGCTCGTGTACCTGCGGAGACAATGACGTTGTACATTCTGCGTTCGCTCTAAACAGGATAAAACCATGATTTTTTGTTTAAATATTTTGTTATTGTGGTTTCATGGTAGTTTTAAATGTGATTAACTTTATGATTCTTTCATAGACTTTCATCATCTTTCAGTTCAAACTGTGCCATGTCTTCTTCATTCAGTCTTTCATATAATCCAAAAACTTCCATTAAATAATTATTTTTTGAAACTAGGTGAAACTGTCTGTAAACATTTTAAACCCTGCTCAAACACATGTTTTTGTAATGCTGTACAAGAATGCAGAGTACATTTGAATAAGGCGCAGTTACCGTTCCACTCACCTACACAAAATACGACCTTTAAACCAATATCAACATACAAAGCTCAAGAAAAAACAACGCACAATAGAAAACAAAGGAAATACATTTGGAGCGAGCCAACTGTCGTACGCACACTTGTAAGAACTCAAAATGAATCGTAAAAACGGCACGAAACTCATTTTTTTCGGACGTCCGATAAAATACGACCCCCGACGGAGACCGTATTAATATTGTGCCCCGGTCTTATACATTTTCATAGACATAATTAGCTTAGAAATTAACATAAAGCAATAAAGAGAAGAACGAAATTTTTAGATAGCATTTTACACGTCGGACAACGGCAGGTGGAAGGCACGTTCTTGTAAAAAAAGTAACATTTCGAAAAAGGAACATGCTGGACTCCTATCGTCTTGGCGGATTTGAAAATAGAACGCGCCGACGGAAGCGGAAACAACGCTACCCGACGTTGACAGCTAATTATGTCTTCGGGATACTAATTTCCAATCGACAGGTTTTTCTAAAGTTGTAAAGCACGCGTGTGGCCAAATATCGTAGTTTGTTTATCATAATTTGAATTTTACAACCGGACCGTTGAAACTCATATTTACGACTGTGTGAATTTTATTGACACTAGTGGATAAACGCTACCGCTTTACAATCGCGGTCGAGCACTGTCAATGTCAAAATCTTGATTGAGAGCGCTTTTATAACCTCACGAATGACAAAGTAAATAAATAGTAACCTATACAGAATAATCCGGCGATTCTGTAACCGACGACGCTGACTATTTTCGATTTTAGTGACAGTCGAGAGATTTGACATCGTAACTCTTCGGGGATTCAAATTTGGAACTGTCCCCTCTGTGTATCGGGAAGGATTCGATGTTGTTTTGGTCCACGACAACGTAAGCCATGTGTGCTCCACCCAAAGAGATATAGTCGTGTGCAAGTATGCTCTTATACGACGTTGTTTAGTTACCAGTAATACCTTTAATGAGATATTACGGCATTCCGAGACGACTCCAAGTGATTATCGTTTGGAACATCAAACTTTTTCCAGAAATTTAAATTTGGAAACGAGGATTGAGATATGGAGTGTTTTGGATCGCATGATTCAAATTTGGAAGAAATGTGATTATATTAAGACTGTTTTCGATTTTTGAATATTGTTTGTTTTTAAAGAGCATGTATGTCGCGTTAAGATGTTTTGAATGTTTTTAAAGTGGCAGTGACCGTTGCCAGAAGTGTGGGCAGGTTAAGATCTTGTAATCTGTGCCGAGGTCGAGTCTCGCGACTAAAAGGGTTTTTCTTATAATACGCGACTTCCTTCGCACTAATGCAATACGTGGGAGTGACTAGATATGTATAAATTGCTATGTTTTTCAGTACAACTTTCTGTTTGACAGCTTACTGAGATAAAACGTAGATTAAAGTCTAAAACACTTTGGTACGGCGCTGACGCTGATAAGTACCGGTCTGTCAGTTTTTATTTATTCAAATCTGGATTAGGGGCCTTCGATAATATCTTAGAAGTAACATACTAAGCTTGTAGCTGGTTTATACATGTTTTTTTATATAAGAAATAAACGAAAAGACATCGACATATACATTAATGGCATCGTACGTTTTGACCGATATTCTGGTCAGCGCACCGACCAAGTCAGTAAAAGTTAAAAAAAAATACGGGCAAGTGTGAGTATAGTTCGGGACCTAAGGATTCCGTAGGCATTGACATTTGGTTATAACTAGACTGGCTCTTTTATGTCAAAGGCATTTGTGGAGATTTTGTTATCGTTAACTTTATTTAAAATAAGACTTGACAATAGTTTGGTTCTTCATTTATAGTGTGGAACCCTGAAATGAACCGGTCCATTCCACATTCAAATGAGTTCGATCGGTTCTCACCTCTACTCCGAGATAATGCCATTTCTATGTCCCATACTTTTTGCAATAAAAAACCAATTAAATGTGTGAAGATCGTAAAATGTATTTATTTAATTAAATAAAACATAGAAATAACGTGTAGCGTAACGTAATATAGCAATTCAGTCACAGAATTAGTGAGCGTTGTATAAAGGTTATAAAATGCCGGCCGGAGGCGTCGTAAACCCGAGGTCCCAGGTTCGAGGCTCGCCCCGTAAACCAACAAATCTGACCTACATCGTAAATCACTTAGCCACGTTGTTACAGATAAACTTTACGAGTTACCAACAAAATATGAAAAAAAACGGATTAGTTTTTATAAACAGCTCTACTTTTCTAACGGTTATCGTTTTGTGAATGCGTAGGTTCACTACAATACATTCACAAATTATACGTTCCAAGTTCGATTTCGTAATTACACGTCATGTAACTGGCCGTTTTGATGATATTCGAATTTTGAAAAAGGAACCAATAAACGAGCATGACATTAGCTCGGGATTCCGGACGGCTACATAACGTAATTAGGGATCAGTCGGTGACTATATAAAAACCTGCTAGAGATGTCCAATCACCGAGCCGATCGAACGACCGAAAAGGACTCGAGCCCGACATCGGGCAATGTGACCGCCGGCGGCCATATTTAAAATATTAAAAGCATAAATCAAAAATGTTATTGGATATTTTAATGTAAATGTAATATCGGGAGTTCGTTAAAACGATCGATGCTCTTTTCGAGTATTTCAAACGACTTTTTTCTATTGTAATAAATTAACATTAATTATTGTGCGAAACTCTGTAATTTTTTTACAAAATGATCAACTACCTACTTGTTGAGGCTAGATGAATAAAAAACTCAAATTATAGTAAAAAAAATATAGTGCACTTAACGAGGTCTCATTGTAAGCAAGCGTCCCGCGAGTTGGGATGAAAGCTTTTTTATTTTTAATTATTATGAAAGCTCAAAAAAGCTTCACCTGTGAACGGTGTGTAGCGAAGCGGAAATGGATCGAACTAACGGCATCTTTTTTCATTACTTTTATTCGACAAAAACCATAGACGAGATAGAACCCGACGTGTATAGGATATGAGCATAGAGCAAAAAAACTGCTGAAGGCAGAGACACAGGTAGATGTAAGTAGATATAGGTTCAACGTAAGTATAATAAATATAACAGCGTAGGTATAACTAAGGGTTTAAATCATGTTCCGAAAAAGAAAACAACTATAATGATCAATCGAATAATCAAAAAGTGAATTCCGTTCAATCACGCTCGCGCTCAATCGCGTCGGCCCTCGGAGCGATATTTGAATTTCGAACGAGGTATTATTTTATTTTCAAAATGGCCTTTATCTGGCCCTCCGGCGGCATTCGTACGGATCGCGTTACAGGTTATCGTTACAGCCTGTATTAGTGCGTACATTTTTTTACCGAATTTACCGGTTTCTAACACAAGTTTGTTCGACAGCGCCAGTGCCGGATATTTTATGGAATCCACTGTGGGAGCGACCGCTGGATGGGGTATCTCGTTTCTCGAGATCATTCGTCTTGATATAGACGTTAGTCAAACTAGTTTAGTCGAAACGTGACCATAATATTGACAAGTTAAATTAATTCCTGACCGGCGACACCGTCGTAAAAACCGCTCGAGATTTGAATTTTATGCCCCTAATTAATACCATTGCGCGCAAATTGTTCGATCTGATTGTGTGCGGCAAAAAGCGAGTCCCGCCGGGTTACCGTTACAGTTCGATCCTCGGTTGGTATAATGGCGAGAATTGGCGATGCGACACACGCAAGAAACCGACCGGTTCGCAACGGAACACGCCGAAATGGGAGATAAGGGACAAAACAAACAACACTCAAAATGCGAACGCTCGCTCCCATTCACGGCCGACGAACACCTGATCCGAGCGAACGAATTCGAAATAGTTTTCGAAATTTAAAACTGAAGGTGCTAAGACCGGTCCGAGTGTTGTTTCTCGATACGATATCTCGATCCCAATCGTGCCCTCCGATAAAACATCGACCGGTTCTCCACTCCAAATGTATTCCAATTATAATTTATAGATATACTTACTTTTTCTAATTCTAATAGGTGAAACCGTAGGACTTGTATCGCTTGCACCATCTGCAAAGAAAGAAACATGGATGTTAATAATAGAAGCATGTGGGATTGTGTGTATAATATCATAAATGGGTCCGTATATGGCGTGTCTCGAATTCCAGCCGAGCTCAATCTGACAAAGCCAACTGAGCAACAATGGGCTGGACAAAGTACAACGGCGGCCTGTGGTGCGTAGTGATGTGAGCGGCCAATTACTATCGATATTGTTACTCGATATCTCGATACCGATACTTTTTGAGGTCACGGCTATTGGCCTCAAATAATTTGAACCTATCCCGTTCATGACGATGTCAATGACTATAGTGATGTATAGTCAAATCAGTAAGGCTCACGAAGTCAAGCGCAAATTCCTTTGTAATGATGTTATCGCCAGCAGCGCCTATTGTTTGATACTATTTGAAGATCTAATCGGCGTTTTTTTTAAATCGATATGTATCAAAATTCGAGGGCTAATGCCGTTTTAATAGCTCCTTGATTTGTTTCTGATTGCCACTCGAAGACGCGAGCTGAATCCTAACGTGGGTCTTATCCTTTTATTTTTGATTGATGATTTATGGTGTCTCTTTGACACATAAACCGGTTATCTACTTTTAAAAGTACAATTTGCCTCTAAATTTAATCAAGATTAGAAAGTTTACAGTAAGTTTAATATAAATGGTCGCCATATTTGATGCAATCTTTTATAGCAACGATGGCACCTCAAACAACTTAACAAGTAGCTCTTTTTAGAATAGAAGTGAGAAAAAACGTTATCGATGTTGGTATCCTGGACCACCCAAACCCGTAACATAAAAATGTAGAGTAATTTCTCCAGAATGTTTGCTTGGTGTACCAGGAGCACATAACATCTGCAGAGCTCGTGTTGCTGCAATATCAATTAAATCAATATGTCGAAGCGCCACCCTCAGTGTTTGCACAGACGACGGCAGTTGACATGGACGCGGGTACCAGATAAAAATGTGTTTGTCTTGTTTAACTTTCACCATTGAGTTACACTGTGTTTGGACAGGAAGCTATCAGCATATTGCCTCTTGGCCCTATAAGACTTACAGTGGAATCGGTAACTAACTAACTGCTAAAAAACATTTCAAGTTGAACCCTATCTACAGTATACCTTCACTTAAAATCACCTAAGAAGCTATATTTATGCATGTATGATGTAGAATGCTGTAAAGAATCTTAACCAAACTAGATCATAAACTTTAGTGCCCTCGAATCCCTCAAAAATTTTAAAAACAAACACCCAAGCTACAAGTTAACTCCACATCACTAATGATTCGTATCGTACAAGCCATTCAGTCTATTTGCCGACGCTACTGCAGCTCCATGTTTGAGGAAGCTTATAGCCTCAAAAGGCTGTGTGACAGACCAAACACAGATGTGACGTGGGCAAACAGCCTCCTTGCTCGCCGTGAGTCCGTAACCAATCGCCTCTCCAGCCAAATGGGTCAATAAAAGACTGTGGGTTTTTTAAAACTATCGTTTGTTTACATTTCGTGCTAAGCGCCCCAACACTATTCCAGATCCGAGCTCATAAATGGAACGAGCATAAATTTCAAATTTGGAATAACTATACAAACAACAGCCATAGATTTAGGTATTCTGCCAGTTCCAAATTTGAATTTGATCCAAGGAAATAACTGATCCGAACGAGTCCGATAACATCTAGAGAATTTTATGGTAATGAACTTACGAGGAATCGACACAAATAAAGTTGGGAAACACAAAAGCTGTTGAAGGCGTAACCGCGATGACGCAAGCGCCCAGCCGTCACATTGCAAGCGATCCCTTTATCTTCAGGGGCTTGTTAAACAACAATAATACTTCTCTGAATTCACCATTGTAACTACAATGGACCTGTGTGCAAAACTGCGAATACGACGCGACTGTCAGATGCCAGTACAAAAACAACAGCCGCGGGCGAAAACGTAGCCTCGTTGGGACTTTTGAAGATCACTGTTACAAATACTCGTAACTCAGAGAATGTAGCCTTATCAATACAATTTGCGTTACAAAAAACTCTCATTCAATACTTTTAATTGCAACTGTGGTAAGTAAATTACTAAATGAGCGTGTTCAATACACGCTGAAGAGTCAATGAGGTATTGAAATATTTCTGTTCGATTCTTAAGGTAGGTAATAAGACCTCCTTACAATTTCTTCACAAAAGTTCAATTCGAAAATGGAATTGGGCCATCGAACAAACGAGAACGCCGGTTTTAAAGAGGTTTTAGGATTGTCGTCGGTAACCTTAAAAACTTCTTGATTTTTAACCTGCTTCAGGAAAATAATCCGATCAAAGAATAACCTTCTATACTATCCTTACTAATTATAAATTTGAAAGTAACTCTGTCTGTCGGTCTGTCTGTCACGTTTTCACGCCTAAGCCGCTAAACCGAGTCTGATGCATTTTGGTATAGAGATAGATGGGACCTTGGAGAAGGACATCGCGAAGCCGCGGGCAGCAACTAGTAATTATATAATATAATAAGTCGCGTTTATGTATGTCCTTGTCAATTTAATATGAAAAGAGTTGGCAATAGATTAAAACAACAAATTAGCTAATGTGTGATTTTAGGATATTTAAAACGTTTAAGCGTCATGGTGTAAACTCCTCGATCAAACAATTTAAACTTTAAACTGATAATACCAAAGACAACAAGTGGACAGACGGACTGACTACTCAAACATATGCGCCACATGTGACATGACAAAAACTACAAACACCAAAAATTACCTATTTTCGACAAGTTTGCTCTACGCCCGGATGTTTGGTTTGTTTGGCTTTCTTATCTATGGTTCAAGAGCTGGATGAATGACGCGTATCTGCAGGTAAAACTGACATCTTGGTTTATTATGTCATGACACGGCAGACTACAGTCTTTTAAAAGTAAAAAAAAATTAAGGCCTAGACTTCTTTATATACGTTTTGTCTATGGCTTCATGAAAATAAAACCATAGACAACTCTGAAAATGTTTAAATGTTGATTGTTTTTTTATATGCAGATAAGAGCATTAGTTTGAGTAACAAACAAACAAGGCAACGATGACGTGAATTACTAACAACGTTAAATACCTACCGGACCCGCTACCAATTCGTAATGCCTTAGATTTTATTTGTTAGGAATCGGTTAAGTGTCCGTATCGACGTCGGTGGGTGGCCGCCATTTTCTTTTTACTTTTTGTCCTGCTAGCGGGAGGCTCACGGTGCGATTCAGCTTTTTATGAGTGACAATATAATTTTTTTATTTCTTATACTCTGCCCATTATTTTATTCCAAGAATATACTTTACCCTGTTTAATTTTGGACAGTTTAACTAATCAAATCGTAAATTATTTTTGGTTTAAAGTGTTCACTATTTTATTGCGTATTAAAAAGATCCCACGTAGGTATATCTCTAAAGGGTTTTTATGTGGTCCAGAACAACATCACAAATGGACGTTTTATGAATAAAGGTATCTACTAAAACATATCGAACGACACCTACATAGACATAATTAAAGTTCAATTATGTTTACAGCTGTAATACTGAGTTCTAATCAATAAAAAAAAAAAATATGTAATTAATTGGAAAATTTAAGGTCGATTTTCCAATAATAGACTAATTTCAATAATAAAATTTGAGTACTTACTAATGAGTCAACTTCGGGGTCTGCTATGTAATAGGGTTTTTCTTGACGTATCTGTTGACAGAAAAACACACATTTTAACAATTTTATAATAAATATATGCAAATCGACGGATTAGCAAGTGCAGCTGTGTGGTGAGCTTGTATGCGGCTAATAAAATGCTCGTTCGGTTGGCTGCGCCTGCGCATCACATAGAACTGCGAAGGATAGATAGGCCATAATCCAAGTGGCAAGTTATTGACCTAAATAAGACACGAGGAGATTTAAAAAGAACCACGCTGCCTTGTTTTTGCATTTAAGAATTTGATAATTTTAACTGTTTCAAGAATATAATCAATGAAGTGGTTTGATACTTGAAATAAAAAGAAATGCTGTTTTCAAGATCAACCTTATTGAATATGTGGTGGAAGGATATAAATGCGCCTCAGACTAAAAGACTTACGGTCTAATATGTTGTTTAAATCTATTGCTATCTCATTTCTTTGACATTAGAATGACAAGGACACACTATACATTAACTCGCTAACTAATTATGTTATTATAAGGTTACAAACTGGTATAACAAAGAACTTATCACTAATCACAAAGGCCTTATCACTAATAGTGACTTTTTTCAGCCAACCTTTATGGTGTAAGAATAGCGGTAAAGACAGGTACATCCTCAAATCTGAGGTTCCATATCTTTTAACCCATTTAAAAGCCAAAGTTCATTAAGAACATTAAGTAACCGTGCACTGAATATTCATGTAGGCAGTCAATTACAATCAGATAAATTTTTATTACACAATGTCGCTTCTGGGCCTGATAATCTTTGTAAGCGTTCGAGAAACACTTTTTTTCGAAATTTAAAAACCCGTCTTTACCGGAAATGCGATACTATCATGCACTAACCAGAGTTTTTTTTTGTTTTTTTCGGCAAAGGCACAATGTTGACGAGTGCTTGTTTGAATTTAGAAACATTACTCGTAAAATGCATACTCCAAATAATATTATAAAATGGTGTTTGGATTTCAGTTTGACAGTTTAACGTGTAACGTCGTAACAGCCGATTGGATTAAGGATACACAAGTCTGCGGCACAAACTCGTTAGTGGGCGCAGCTAAAATGCATGCTATTTCGCCTAGCTTAGTGTGAGAATAGGATAGACGTGCACCAAGGATAGAGATGAGTAGTAAGGAGACAGCGTGATTATAATATCGAGTCATATGATCAGATTAATCTATGATTTCTAAATAAAACGATTGCGTAAAAATAATGAATAGACCTTTGGCTCCACGGTTCTCATGAAAATACTACTGAATGTATTTATAAAAAAAAGCTCTTGAATAAATAATCTATGCTTGTATCGGAATAATTTTTTAGTTTGCGTACTCCGTTTGTTATTTATTTACACCTAAAGTTGCGCTAAAATCAGTGATGAAAAACGATTTTTTTTGAGTCTTGTATCTTTCAAACCCATATTATTTTTACAATTCTGTATAGATACAAGCATAGATTATGACAAGACAAATTTATATCACTTTTAGTTTTGGTTGTTCATCATCAGACGGTGGTGTGATCACCCTTCGACGTTTGTATGGAAAGATAATCGACTTGTTCACTCTTAAGATGAGAACTTGTTAGAAATATAGATTGTGATTTGGTAGAGCATAAAAAGGCTACTTTTAATGTAAGTACCACGCGTGCAAAGCCGCAGACAGAAGCTAGCGACGTAAATTTTAGGCTGCTTGTCAGTTCATCTCTAAATATTAAATTAAATAGCTTGGTTTTATTTAGGGTTTATGAACTTATCTTTTTTATTTTATGAAAGCAATTAATACATTGTAAGCCTAATTTCTAACATTGCGAGAGCAATTATTACAAACAAACAATTTTGTAGGCAAAATAGAAAGAATGGCGGAGATGAGAAATGCGCATCTTAGACAAAAGAACAATTTGCATAAAATTCATGTCGCATTTAGTCATTATTTGGAATAACTTTAAAACTATGCGCAACAATTTTAATTAAAAACAGACTTGTTTAGATTTGTGAATAATATTTCTGTATCTTATTTTTAATATAATAAAAAATATATTTTTTGATATGAAAACGCACAGTGTGTCAACCTCACCCAAGTTGTAGACCAACATTTTCATATAAATATTTTTAAGATTCCTACCTTAAGTGTCTGTATGTAAGTCTAGACACATTCAACATCTATTTCTATATCTAAATGGATTTAATATTCACCATTTGATTTTACCCAAACGTGAGAGTTTTTTATGATACGTCCACTCCCGACGAGACTTGTAAACAAACTAGACTAATCAATAGTCAGAATGCGGGGTCATTGACATGAAAATTTTAATAATGTATAGAAAATTTAAATATTTTAATACAATCACCATGGATTTTGCGATCTTTAATTTAGTTATAACATTATGTAATATTAGAAAACACTTGTGCTCGTAAATTATAGACACGAGCTAAGATTTGCGTTAGAGTCATACGTTGCTTAGTTATGCCCAATACTTCACCAAAATGGTTCCGGAATATCGCCCCTAAGGTGCGCTGACCAATCGAAAATGACCGAAAACACAGCACATACAACAAATATAAATATTAGGCCCTCCTTCACCCTCAGGCAAGGAAGTCCCTCATTTAGGGGGGCAGCGACCCATGAAGCCCCCCACTTTTGGACACCACGAATTAAATGCTAATAAGCCGATCGGCTGATACCAACTCTGGGTGGAAACGGTCAATTTTTGTATTACCAAGAGATTTTATAGTGAGATTTTATTACTTCAAACAGGTTAAGGAGTGTTATATTTATTTCTTTTTCTGTTTTTCGATGCGATGCGTTTACTTTAAATGAGTTGAGTGTTTTTATCGGCTTAAGTGGCTGCATGCCAAGCCAATGCTCCATGATCACTGATCGGTCTCTAGATCTAAATAATGTGATTCTAAAACTACCACGACAATCTATCGATACGATACATCTCAAAAATTGTGTTGATACATGCGCGTTATGAATCGCGCTGGGATCCAATTTTTCTTGTTTAATCGACTCATTCGACTACCATAGAGACCATTCTATCGATTTAACTCGAAAAATGTAGCACAATGGCATTTTTATTTCCGTTTCGGGCCCGAATGTCCCGTAAAAATAAACAGTCCGTACACAGAATAACTTTTGACTCGTCCCAAAAATCATTGTCCTGCGACAATTGTCGTTTTCTATTCATAACGTTTACCTGAGCTTTTATTATTCCCCTTTTGTGCACTTTCAGGCGAAATAGTGTATTGTTTGTGTAATTGAATAAATGCCTTCGTGTAAGCCCTTTTGTGTGATCCTGAGGGATCAAGGACGCGTGGAACAGTCGCCGCGGCAGTCACCAAACCGGAATAATCGATTTGCTTTCCATATTTTGAGATTGACGCCTTGAGGTTTTGAACAAATTTGCTTACTGACTTTGATCATGGCCCCGATATTCTACTACCTGATCTTCCCAGAGCCGCCTAACTCATCATTAAATTCAGAAGGTCCTCATCGAATCAATGGACATCTGTCAATGAAAATTAAACTCTATTTAACAAAAAATTAAAGCACACTATAACCTGTCCGTTTAACTGCAGTTATTACCATAAGTAGCGGACAAACGACGGCATCAAAATCGCTACCAAACGTGGTACCCTGTAATTTGTAATAAAAAATCTATTTATAAGATAAAATAAAGAACCAAGAAGCTACCTAAGATGCCCGTCGTTCGATCTGCTCAGGGTTTTAATAAATCTGGTGTTCGAGGCATTTTGACGCTTGTCATGCGTCAACTTACGATTTAGAATCGCACGTCCAATGCACTAGCCTTCAATGGTAAATTATTCTATAATTTTCAGAGGTCGAGTTTTGTAATTTAGTTAAGTTGCCTCCTATTTAATCACTTTTTATGCGATCGGCGGCGGCAGGTGATTTTTTTGTGGAATTTTTATCTTTAAAAAATGCTGGCCAAGACGGACCGCTACTGAAGTAGTTCGAAATTTAAAATTATAGTGTATTAATACAGCGCGTTCCTGTTACGAAATTTTTATTTATAGTGTGCGCGTGCGCCGCTGTTGGGCCACGTGACCGCGCGGTACCGCGCCGCGTCGCGTCGCATCGCGTCGCTTGGCATCGCGACCTTTTGCATTTAATCACCTGTTTTGACAGAACGACGTGCGAATATATTTATTTCTCTCACTTTACTACCGACCGTAAAGGGACGTAATGAACAAATGTCTTTATGGTATACTTGTAAACGTCAAATATCAGTCATTTCTCCTTGGCGAGCACAAAAAATGCCATAAATATTCTTAACAAAATGGCTCCTACTGAATATTGTGGCCATAAACGAAGGTCTATAAAATGAGGTTTGGTTGTTTAACGTTTGTATGGCTCTATGCTGGAATTAAAGGAACTTAGACGCGGAACGAATCTTTTGTTTGTGTAGTGTTTCTGTCGTCCATGAAATTGTATGCAAATCATCGAAAATTATTCATAGCTAACAGGAATTTATAAATTATTTACGGTTTGTTGTTAAGTTGTCTCGTCAAAAACGTGCAGCGTGCCACTGGCCTCGAAACTCTCCAAAGGACTTTGTTGAAATGTCTCTATTTTGCACTTTTCAAAAATAAAAGCCGTTGGTCTAAAAATGTCTAAATGACGCTTTACAGACGCGCAGAGCGTCATCCCCATTAGAGAGAGACGAAATCCCGTGTGAAAGAAGGATGGGTAATGAAAGGAGCGTTTTTAGTGTGTTTTTTGTTCAGAAATCCGTGCGTTCAAAAATTTTATTTTAATACAAGAAAAGTATTCAAAAGATACGAGAGCAGGTAGAAGACGGACGGCTCGGAGTATTTATTTGCTTAGTTTCCCTTTTTTTATCGCACAAAGAATTCAAGTTGATTTATGATCCTGGTCTGTGACGATTTGTGACCTGTAATATTAAATGCCAGTTTTGTCACTACGGCTTTTTGATTTATTAATTTGGAAACGCCAGCATTGGGGCGTGATCCGGTTTTGACAGTTGTCAGTGTAACATGTAATTTTAGTTTATCCCTGTTCTTATAACTGTCATTTGTTCAACCGTAATAATAAAATTAATATTGAGATTACTGTCTTTGGTAATTCCCTTTTTTTTGTATGTAGTACATTTTATATGTAGATAATAACCGTACCGGTTGATCTAACTGTAATTTTAAAATTAATATTGTGAGCACTTGTATTTTGTCATTCCATTTTTTTATAAAATCAAGTAGCAAGCACACTGTGCTTACATTATGTTATTAAACTTCTAGTTTTGTATCAGACGGTTTATACTTCAATTATTTTATTTTGATTTATTTTTATGTCCTCAATTTCTTTACCAACGATCCACTGTGCGCTCAAAATTTACTAAGTCTTGATATATTTTATATAATTTTAGTTGAATGCTTATTTTAAACAGCAGGTATACATTTTTAGGAGGTTAAATTTTCGACATAACGAAACACAAACATCTTTGCCTACAGATTGTATATTTATATTTTACTAGCTGTTTCCCGCGGCTTTGCTCGCGTGGTAGATAAAAAGTAGCAAGATAATAATTGAACAAATGAATGTTACGGAAAATTACAAAGCATTATCGTGGTTTACGCGGTTTGACCATGATCCCGAGTGATTTTTTTTAAATCTTTTCTTAGCGAGCACCTACGGCTCTAGAGGAAGCTGCATACCAAATTTTATTCCAATCCGTTCGGTGGTTTCTGAGATTTGAAAACGTAATAAAACAGAAACAGTCTCACAAAACATATTATAGCATAAAAGTTTATTGTAGATAATCATGTATATATTATTATTCGGTACATTTGACCACCTCTATGGCGCAGTGGGCTAAGGCCCGGCTCAGACGCAGAAGGTTGCGGGTTCGATTCCCGTCATGGGACAAATGTTTGTATAATCTGCAAATATTTGTCTCGGGTCTGGGTGTTTCTATGTATGATATGTATTTACAAAAAAAAACAGTATAGAAGTAGTATATCAGTCATGTGGTACCCATAACACAAGCTCTGCTTACTTTGGAGCCAGATGACGCTGTGTGAAATGTCCGGGCCTTATTTATTATTATTATTAAAGTAAGCAGAGCTTGTGTTAGGTATGGGTATTACACGACTGATATATATTTATATTTTTTTTATTTTTTGTAATTACGTACATATTATACATAGAAACACCCAGACCAGAAACAAATACTTGCAGATAATACAAACATTTGTCCCGCGGCAGGAATCGAACCCGCAACCTTTTATGTCTCAGGCGGGTGTTCGCCTACTGCGCCACAGAGATCGTCATTGCTAAATAATTTTGTCCACAACAACCAACTAACCATACAAATCTCATTCCTGCCATCCTACCGGATAGTTGGCTGGTTAACCGGTCCCATGGGGGTCGTTTAGACCCGGAAGGTCAGTTTTTAGCCCATTAATGTGATCAGAGGGCGAATTAGAAAGGTCGTAAAGGTACCGTAATGACTCACTTCGGGGCTGTCAGTTAACTATCTGTAGTTACCTTTATTTCTGGGTGGTTAAACAGCTGAAAGAAATTCGTATAGCGTCTGTTCGTAACATTTGTTAGTTGATTTCTGTATGAGAAACGATACGGTTCGTTTTTTCAAAACTTCATCAAAATATGTCCAGCCTTTTAAGAGGAGTTTAATTACGATTAATTATGATTGATATATATACAGATATATACCCTGGTTGAGGTTATTATAACGTATTGAAAACATCGCATATAAATTTAAAAGTAATACGCAATTTAATCTACTTACCTAATTAATATAAATTATTTTCGCGATAGATAAAAAAAGCTATAGTAGAATATATAGAGTGCGCGTAATATTTAGCAAAAACCCTTAACATAATTAACAACATACTACTTAACTATTATAGTAATCACCATACTTCGTTTAACACTCGCCCATCGACTTATAAAAGTCCAGCCTTAGGCCAGGTAGCCAGGTCAAGGCACTCCGTCGGAAAGGTCGGCTATTGCAGACCTACTCAAAACCTAGGTAATCATAATATTATATGCTTAACTAGCTACAACCCACGGCTTCATACGCGTGGTATGCACATAATAATTACGTTTTAAAAACGAAATAAAAACCGACTTCTTTGAATATAAAAAACATCATCGATGTATACAATTTTTTGATTTTTGTTGATTTTTTTCCCCGATTTCGATAAAATTTAAAT
Source organism: Lampropteryx suffumata (assembly GCA_948098915.1). Classification (NCBI taxonomy): domain Eukaryota; kingdom Metazoa; phylum Arthropoda; class Insecta; order Lepidoptera; family Geometridae; genus Lampropteryx; species Lampropteryx suffumata. Next base: position 16,883,325 of record OX402563.1, on the reverse strand, counting down.
AGGACCACCTGAGAAGTACCCTTTAAAACAAAAAAAAAATCCAAATCGATTCAGGCGTCTTTGAGTAATCATCAAAAAAAACAAAAAAAACCAACGTATTGAGAACCTCCTCCTTTTTTAAGGTCGGTTAAAAAGAGCTATGATACACCTGGTAGGAGCGAAGTTGTAATTCATAAAAATGGTTGACCAGTCACTCGGATTACATAAAATGTAAAATAAAATAAATTGACTACCTATACAAAGTTTCATTTAAATCTGCTCAGCCGTTTTGGCGTAATTAAGACACAACAAACATCAAAACATACAGCCATACGATATTAGTAAGATAGTTTCATAGCTATATATTCTATAAGTATCAACTCTTGTTTCATTATACGCTGTATTTTCAAAGAAGTAAGGTCGAAAATATAAATAAACACGTAGTTTATTTATATAGCCAGTACTTGAAGTATTCCTTTAGTCTTTTAACATCATTAGTGTTCGTTAATATTCTTATCTACGGGTATTTCTAGTCTCCTGTTCAATCATATTTTATATTCGCTGTTATTTTCCATGTCATTATTCATCGGTATTAAATAAAACCTTCGTTTAATTTACAAATATTTCAGCAAAGATTTTTGCAGTCTTGAAGTATTGACGACCTCTGTCTCGCAGTGGCCCAAGGTCCGACTAAGACGCAGAAGGTTGCGGGTTCGATCCCCGCGGATAAATGTTTGTAATATCTGCATGTATTTGTCTCAGGTCTGGGTGTTTCTATGTGTAAATAATCTGTTATTTTATAATATGCTTTAATAGACAGTTTCTGTTTTTATACGTTCTTGAATTTGCCAATCGACAAATCTAACACAGAGATGGACTGTCGATCGTGTTTGTGTGTTTGGGTAAATAGGTAAGGTATTAAGATACCCACCTGCCTGGGTAGATGCCTATGCCTATATTATTTCGTTTTTAATTTTCACTCAAAACGGGATATTTACCATGATATATGAGTTTTTCTGCTTCTCGATATTTCGGCAGTTGCATGCCATGATCACGAGATAAACTGATTTTAAAAGTTATTTTTCGTTTTTATTTTATTTTTAGTCTTCCTTACACATCTTTACATTCTTTTCTTTGTGTGTGTACCAAATAAATGTTTATTCTATTCTATTATGTAGCTAGGTGGAGTGATATTCGTAAGGCAACGGTTAAGGAGTCGATGAGAGCTGAAAATCGCACTCAGAGGCCTGCCATGGGAGAAGCCTATGGCTATGAATCGACACGTCGTTGATGATGGTGATAAAGTGCTTCTGCGAGCTGAAGTAGATAGATAGATAGATAACTCTTTATTGTTATACCACACAGAAAAATACAAAAACAATTATTTTACAATAAAAGGCAATACTATGGGCGGCCTTATCGCTAAGTAAGTATTCTGTGGCTAAATTCTTTTAATAATGTAAGGTACTATAAAAGTTGATTTCATGCCAAAAACTTAATATTCTCATGCAATACCCGAGCAATCACCTTTTAACACGATTTTTACGTTGGCAAATAACATTTTATAAAAAACAACAAACGTATAAAATACAAAAACACCTATGAATTTAAATGGTCGTATTAAAACTTTTTTTAATCCATTGTGGAAACGTTCGAACCGTTAGGGATGGCTCTTGGACTCACGGATTAAGATTTAAAAACATCTGTCTACGTCAAAAAAATATACACATATTCTTAAGATATTTGAGAATATATCAATCACTATTGTAATCTTCGCATTTCACAAGAAAACATAGAAAGAAATCGATAACGCATAGATTTAATAAAATGATGTTATAAATGTATAAATATTTGAATTGAAATTGATTTTAGTTTAAGAATAGTCAGCTCACAGCTTAAAATCTAGTACTTGATAATCATATTAAATTAGATAATTGATTTTACTGAAATAAACCAATCAATTAGTTTAGAATAATTAAAAAAATCAATATGACGCTTTTGAAAAATATTCTAATTTAAATCAACTTCCATACAATAATTGTTAGCTAAAAAACTCCAGTATATTTTGATAACCCTCGAAAAAATTCTCATGACCGCAACCGTTTACAAACAAACACACAACGTCTGCTGGACTCAAGAGCACTCGCGCACGCCCGATTTGAAAATAAACAAGTCAAAAAGTGTTTTTCAACATTAAATTTAAACAGAGCGCGAAGCTTGAGTAAACAGAGGCAACCCTAACTCGGATGTTCCACAATGCACATTCTATAATGGTATAATAGTTCTAACCCGCCATTGCTGCGAAATTACATGCGTATGTTTAAACAAAAATAAACGCTACCAGTGCGTGCCACATTATGAATAACTGAGCATTTCACCACCCTTATTTTTCCCTTTTTTAATATCAACCCCTAAATCCCAGCAGGGTAGAAATTAAAGTGTAATGGTGCTATGTTTAATAAGTTATCTGCGGTTCGCGATTTTTGGCTTTTGTTAATGTAATTTTTTTTAATTCCGAGGGCGCAAAAAACGATCGCGGAATTCGATCTTCAGATAGACAGTAATTCGATATTATAAAGCTAAGTTTTGTAGCAAGTTCTAGAATAATCGTGATTGCACCCTTGTTAAAACAAGGGAGGAAAACTAATTTGAAGAGGCTGGATTCGAAGTTAACCCCTAATCATCGACACATTGATGAAACAATCACAGGGGAGCGAAGGGTTAGCGTATTACTGGACATAATCTTGATTGATCTGCTACAAATAAGTTGAAACAACATCTCCGTGACGAAATGTCCCCAATCTCCCCCGGGCGGGTTTCTTTGTTCAGGCATTTGTCGGTAGCCGCCGGGGGGTTAAATGTGCTTTTCGTGTTATTGGCGATTGACATTTTTAGGATATTATGGTCGGTTAAATATTTTAAGGGTATTAATGAAAGTTAATTAGTTTGTTTAATAGTGTTGATGCACGATTATGTGCGTGTATCTTTTATAAATATTGAAGCCAGATTTCGATTAGAAAAACTATTTTCGAAAATTTTAAGTTCAAGTCAAACGCGGCGGTGTAAAACATCATCATCAAAAGTATTAATTATCAAAGATATTATATTCATAAAAAAAACCTCATAGTTTAGGTTCACACGTTCGAATCCAGTCGTGCACCTAGATTTTTCTGATCATAAATGTATGTGCCCTATCATAATACTCTGAACCAAAAAAAGTTTCTCTACTTTCACAACAATAAAAAAAGACCAATAGGTATAATCATAAAATTCATGGCATATTCTAAAATAATGGTTACAAACAGCACATAAAATCCCACAATTAATTCCCATTCGTTTAAATAATTATCCTTCAGAATCTAGGGGTTACTTAGACCATTTCCAATACCTAAGTGTTCACGATATCTAAATTATAGGGTATTTAAAACTCGGAAATTATAGGGTAAAGCGGGGTAAATCGGAACATAGAATTACAGAGCACACATGTACCGTTTAATCTAAATTACTAATGCTGAAATATGCAGACTATAATGACTGAAAGCTTAATTGTCTGGGGTGAATCATTTTGTTTAAACCTAGGGGTAGGAAATAGAGGCTTGTGAAATATAATTTTCTATGTTCGTTTACCTCCTGAAGTTTTCATGTTTAATTGTATGGTTTTATAGCATAAATTATTTATCATTGATATGTTTAGTATATAGTTTTTACTAGCTGTTGTATTTCATATATATATATATATAAAGTAAAATAAGTCAATCCATAAAATATACTCTATCTCCATACAAATTACATCAAGATCCGTTTAGCCGTGAAAAGGTAACAAGCAAACAGACAAAAAGTCAAGAAACTTTTAAATTTATAATATAATTAATGGGTGTTATTTGTATGTATGTACAAGTAGGTATATAAGTAATACATCAGTCATCTGGTTCCGTTAGTGCAAGCTGTGCTTAGTTTGGGACTAGATGATGTTCTGTGAGTGGTCCAGCAATATAAATGTATTTATATATTTAGTATAGATACGTCGTTACAAATCTACACTAATATTATAAAGAGGAAAGTTTTGTATTGCGCGCAGACAGCTAGTGTACTAAAATAGTAACAAAATCCATACTTATATTATAAATGAAAGTAACTTTGTCTGTATATTACCTTTTCATGCCTAAACAGCTGAACAGTTTTTGATAAAATTTTGAATGGAAATAGACTGCATTCTGAAGAATGCCTAAGCTACTTTTTTTAATGTGGACAAAGTCCTGGGGTATAACTAGAACTATATATATGTTTTTTTCTATCAAAAACGATTATACGATTATTATTATTATTTTTTGTATTTTTCTGTGTGGTTTAACAATAAGGAGTTAAAATAAATATATAAATATACCTTTATTTGTTATAGAAGCAACGAAAGATGGTATTATGTTGAATACATTTTTTTTCTTATAGACAACTTTTTATATAATTTACTTTTTATATAATGCATCTGCATTATAATCCTCTTATAAATATTGTTTGCTAGCAAAGAAAATACACATTTTTTTTATTTGGTTATAAATTGAATAATGAAGATACGCTCACAACAGGTTATAAATATTCTTAAACATATCATAATATTATGATGCGTGTTGAGACAGAAGGTTTTATTCAATAGCTTACTAAAAATAAATATAACTAAAATAAACTATTTTTTAAATATTCGTTTATTTTAGTTATAATTATTAAACTATTTTTTTATCAATAACGAGAAAATGATATTATCTAAGAGAAGACTTTTTAAGAATTCATATACATAGTTTGACAATCTTATATATTTTAAGTAGCACGTGCACCAGGTCATCTAATACATTTATATGAGCTTTTCTAGATAATTTTACATTTCTATCAGTATCATAACATCAGTTGTACATACAAATATTATAAATTCAAAAGTGTCTGTTAGTATCACCTTTTCACAGCTAAAGGGCTGAATGGATCTTGATGAAATTTGGTGAGACAATAGATTGTAACTTACAGACGGATACAGGCTACTATTTATGTAGGTACCACGCGTGCAAAGCCACGGGCAGCAGATAGTCCTAATTAAAAAACAATATTTCTGTATCATTTATAACTATTACTAAATAAATATTCTTCAAAATGAACCAAAGAAACTTATAAAATTAATCCCTCATTCATTACCAAATCAAACATATTATTAAAAGTAGGTATCTACTGACAGAAAAACGCATTTCTACCCTACGTTAGTAGTTAAAAACACCCTAATCCACGTCAGCTGCTTCTGACTGGTTGTCCCCCCCGACCCACCATACCCTTACCTACCCTTATTTACACCAACCTATATATAGAGCTCGTAAGTCCTACAAAATTTTCCTACTTAGAGGTCACGTTTAACTGGTCATATCTCTATACCATGACCATTATTTGTAGAGCTCAGCTGATGATGCGGAAATGGATGAATGTTCTGTTTTCTTTTAAGCAAACAAAAGATAGAAGGTCTAGTTATGATGGTCGGAGACCCTTCTGTCTAGTACATAATGTATTTTTGATGCTATCGATGTTCTGTCATAGTCAGACAACAGTGGGTCACTCACACTTATCACAAGATAGGAAATAATATTAATTTGTCAAGCTTCTCTAACCTATTGAAAAATAATTGATGAACAACAGTATATAACAGGTGAGTTTTTCCCATGACGGCCCGTGTCGAGCCATTGTGGTCAATTCATAGTATTTTATTACTATTATCCTACTATTGGAATACTGCTATATTTTTTACTCAAAACGGGATAAGTATTTAATACTTTATGTCAGTTTTTCTGCTTCCCGAAATCTCGTATAGTAAAGTAAAAGACTAAGAAAGAGGGTAGATTTTATCTACCAATAACATCCAGCAAAGATTACAGTTTATCTCGTGATTATGGCGCATGCAAGCAGAAAACTCACATATCATGGTAAATATCTCGTAAAATATGATCAAAATCATGATAGTTTCAACAATTATACTTCTATAATCATAAGGGCTCTAAGTATACTCTGTTTTTGCGGTAATCAATAAGTTTTTAATTTTAATTCCTGCTATGGCCCGTTGTTCTTAAGACAAAAATTATAAAATATGGTCATGTTCACTCAACATTTTTGTGAAAATGTCGAGACTAGCGATAATTTTTATAAACTTAAACCATGTGAAACTTAACTTAAGAAACCAGTGTTTCAATATTTATGCACAAATCATAGACCATAACATTGACTGTTTTTCCTATTTATACGTCTATTAATAAAAGTCAAGTAATAAAAATGTGCATAGATTACGTTGAGCTCTCACTTGAGAGTTGAGTCACATGCTGTGCGAGCTAATTAATTTTGTACATTTACAGAGATAATTATAGATGGTGTCTTTTTGACGACTAGTCTAGCCCGTGACAGGGTAATCAATTATTAATGTACGCTGTATGTGTTGCGTAAAATGACACGTCGAATATGGAATGAAAATTGTCTGGAAATTTTAGAGATACTACATTCAGATGACGTGACGTCAGAAAAAACATTTGAAGTGACCTTGTAAAGACGAGACGTGCATAAAAATGGTGCTAGATGGTGTTGTGTGCATTGTCCATCAATATTTATTTATTTTATTATTTACTATCTATTTTCAAGCTACAGCACCTCACCTGAAGTTAGTGGCTTAGATTATGTTGTTTCACCTAAACTATCTTCAATTTAGTAAAATATGAACGATCTTATTTTGTTTACACCAAAGTCTGAATTAGAGTAATTAAAACTGCTGTAAATCCTAGGAAAATCTGTTAATTAATTAATAAAATATAAATTTAAACTTGTTTTAAAACTGTCATTTATAACTGTTATTCTAATTTAGACCTTGGAGTCAGCAAAATAAGGTCGTTCGTATTTTAAGAAATTTTAGCTGGTAATTTTGGTAGCCCAAACTACAGAATAACAACTATGGTCATTTATAACGATTAGTTGGACTTTTGTTCTTACGAAGTGACCTTGTATAGACGTCGAACGGGGAAGAGATTAAAAAACCAAATTTTAATTCGTCACATAAGCACAATGAGACATCTAAGAATGTTAAAGATACAACTTTAACATATTATTACAGAATGACATAAAAAAAGTGAACTCTAATTAAATGTGGACCTTATTGTTTAAAACATGAGGTTGAATTTCTCCAGATCGACATGTAACTGTATAATTCGAAACTGGTAACGAAATGTCGTCGAAATCGGACGTCGGTCGGTGTTGCGCGGAATGTGACGGCGTATTTTATAATTGCAGTCTCTATACAGCACGCTTCATTTCACGGAGTAAGTAGCTGCTTACTTTGTGATTCTACAACGTGATAAACCAGCCATAAATCTTTTATGAATTCAGAAAGATCTTCACTTTTATCTGTGTCTAGCTCGTTTAAAAAAACTTGACAATAAGGATTTTTTTTTATATATTCGAGTATAATCTAACGTACAGTAAATTTCATAAACTCAAAACTCTAAAACTCTTGGTAAACAGTATGTTGATTGTTCTATCTAGCATAAAAAATACTAAAAACAAAACAAACTGCCACCCAACTTAAAAAAAATTAATCTTAGGTAAACACGAATCACGCTGTATAACAAAAGCGCGCACCTAGTGTATTTATGTCATTATTAACTCGCGCGAATTAATACTCATTTGACGTCCATTTTTGCCGCGAATTTTCTGACGCGGCCGCAAAAAGTCATACCTCAAGTTGTCGCGTCTCAGACCGGTCTGCTTCCAAAAACAGTTTGCTAATTATCTTGGGGTTGCATTAGATGCCTCAGATTGAATTCTGCTTGCCACTGGTGAGATTGTTGGCTCGGGAAAGGCATTGCAATCGAATAACAACACGGGGTTAGACGTACAATGTAACCTATTGTTTGTATCTGTTATCACTAAACAGTGTGTCAGTCAATCACTGTAGTCTGCAAAGATTTCAAACGCACCTCATTAGTCAGTTCTATGACTCTACCTCCTTGCAAAGTTAAATGAAAGAGTTCAAATCGGCTACTACCATTTTCAAATTTCGAACGCTCTCGCAAACCAGGATGGTGTGACCTCGCGCTAACGTCCGATTTGCTTCTAGATATTGACGTCCAGTGACGAAAGAGCATAATGGTTAGTTCATCGGCATATTAATGCCGTTTTAAGCGGGCAAAAACTGGGCGCGAGTCCGTCGGTCGGCGTGTCAGCAACTAATTGAGTGGCGCACGCTATGCGATGGGGCAACTGGTCCAAATTAAAGACTAAGGTAAATTCCATCGATACACACTTTCATTCGAATCTGACCTTAAGATACCGTCTCACAATGCAGCATTGTATCCACGCGTGATTGCGATCATTGTCGAACTGGCCATCAATAGACCAATCATGTATTGAACGCCAATTCTCTCCAATGAAAAGACATAAAACCCGTCAGTCACTCGTTTTGAAAGCAGTCCTAGGCTCAAATTAGCGCAGAAATGAATAATGGGAAATGTTATCGTGACAACATTTCATTAGCCTCAATAGAATTTGCATCGCGAGTGGGATGTACTTAACTCTTAAAAACATTTTATCGCTGAGACCACTTTCACAAAGATGCCACAGTAAAAGAGAAATTTCTAAGTGACGTAACCTTGTAAAGACGTCCCATCTGTCAATTAAAATAAGCTAATTCTATTAAATACGCGCGAGCGGTTTTTCTCTTTCTATTGTGCATAGAATTGTTTATATTTGAAAAATTGCCAAAATTTCACGTAATCCGCTCATAGTATTCTCTTGTTTTGTGTCCTGTTCCTTCATTATGTTAATGTTATTGTGCGTCTGTTTGCGGTTAATGAAAATGGACACATAACTGTTACGTAATCGTGCATCGCGTAATGCTTATTAAATAGATGTCCTTTACGATGCGCATTGTTCGTGACGGTAAAATTTGGATTAGTGACTTGGCTATTGTTGATTTAATTTCAAATGTTTCGATGCCAATTTGAGGAATAATTATCTGACGAAATAGTTAAAGCAAAATCTGATCGAATTTCCCACGTTGACGAAACCGAGAGTATCTAACAATTCTTAACCTCAAACGATCCCGAAACAAGATGCGTAAGGAATTCCAAACGGCAAAAACCACTCGATGGGGACGATAAAACGAAATCGCCGATGCGTTGTCGAAAAAAAATGCAAGTGCTGCGTGCGAGCGAGAGACAAAAAACGTATCGTATCGCGGTTCCACTCTAGCGCGCGCAGCTAATGAATGCCGGCGCGGGCGCAGCTGCGCGAGACGCGAGACTCATCGATCCGCCATTATTTATTTTATTTCGGTGCGAAACTCCGAATTGGATCACGACGACAAAGAGGTTAAATTGCGCGTCCAAATCCCATGACAATCGTCAATTATAGCGTTAAGCGCATGCGGACAGATGTAAACAAACTCACAATGTCAAACAGTTCCAATGGGATCACACAAAAGCGCAGTATCACTCGCATGTACCAGTTTTTTTTCCGGCTCGTTGTTCTATTCAAAGCGGCGGAGTCGTGGAGCGAAAGTCATCCACAGACTCGTACCAATTTAAACGAAGATCAATGAAGTTGATATCTACAAATAGATAATCTCGAAGCGGGAGTCGTGCGTGCGCGCATCCATCGGGCGCGTTTTTCTCGGGCGCTGTTCGCTTCACATAATTACAAACTCCAGTTACGAACGTATTAAACGTTAGGAAAACAACAGCACGGATACGCCGCGAATGTTATAATCGACTATGCTTTAATTTCGCATCGGCCGATCGTCGGCTGATTCATTGCTGCTCAGCAATACATAATTATCTAGGAAATTCTTTCGAAATGAGAGTAATTATCAATGCATAAATTATTTTTAATCCCATGAACCATATTTTTATATTTTTATTGGTATATTTTTTATACCACAATCCGCCATCAAAACCGACAGATAAACCGACAGATTGACAAATTGATAAGATACTTTTTAGGCAGACGATGAAGTTGAAAAACTGCTTTTTACAATCATACGGCGTCGCCTCATAATAAATGTACATCTGTAATTTCTATCGGATGTCTAATTGAACCGACTCAATCTAGGTAATAGCTTACTGAGAACCGAACTAAAAAGTGTTGAATGAATTCAATGGGAGTATTAACCCATGCTAGATGCACTCACGCCATTTGTGAACACTGATAAAATAACAATGAAGCCGCGAAAGCAAATGATATTACCAATGTCAATGTCAGAGCGACATAAACGATTGCAAAAGTAATGTTATTCAGTTTTATAGCGTGTCTAGCTGTCTAACAGTTTGAAGATTTACAACTACCCGCTATTACACCACTCAAGGTATGCATGCATCATATACAAGATAAAAAAGTCATCGCCTGTCGATAACCTGCCGAGAATGCAATGTAGGCGATAAGCACAAAAACAACGAATTTCGAATCGATTCAGACATCGATAGATCGTCCCCTCGATTATCAATTAAAATTCTTGCAGTTATGTTATAATTACTTCTCATTAATGCGTTCCGTTCAATAAAAATATCTTGATTTATCCAATTAGCTGCGAGGCGATGGCAATTTTCGTTTTAGCAATATATTAACGTTCCCCATCATAACTGTTTTAATACGTCGTTTAAAAACTCGGGAGTATAATGACCGATCTCAGCTATATGCAATGACTTTGTTTTTTTTTTTAAATTGAGTTAAATGTCAATGTCATGTTGAATGTTGCTAAATTTGGATAAAAAGCTAAGCGCCAGCATCCTCAAATAGTTTACAGTTTGATGTGAGTGCACTCGATCACAGCACTAGGGCAGTACAGTGACACGGGCAGTCGGCACGCATCGATGACAGCCGCGGATGACAGTATCACAGGCGAGCCGATCACTCGCCACCGAGAGCACTACATCAATCACGCGTTCCACAATCGTACCGCAGTCCGCATGCCACTTAAATAAATTTATAACATATTAAGTACGTTGAAAATAAACACTTTACAGTTTATGATTTATTTCGTGGTGCGATGAATTATGGACGTCACTTATTAAAAGAGCGAGACGGTGAATTTTTATCTCTCTCGGTGATTTCACGTGCTACCGATAGCTGTTTTATTGGAGTAATTAAAGCGACCGATTAGCCTTTGTGCGTGTTACGTGTCCAAAGTGTCCAAACATATGATAAAATGTGACATTTTATAACACTGGTAATCTACGAGCGATAACATTTTACTCTATCATTCTATTATCTGTACAAAATAAATTAGATTTTGTAATAACAAAACTAATTTCCCTAACAAATACAATACATAGTAGATTGAATTTATCGAGTCGTGCCTAAGTCAACGGAGCTTTAATAAGAGAATGGTCAGTTCCATGACACTGACAAGTCATTTATCTCAGTTATCGGAGGTCAAAGAGGTTGCGGCTGTTCACAATATTGCAGTAATAAATACAATTTAACGTCTGTAATTAGTACCTACACAACAGAGTCTTTGACTGATAACAAATCAATAATATCGTTAAGTTTAAATATAAACGTCGATACAAAGTCACTTCCGGCATCTGACTGACGCAAAACGTCGATATTTTCTTCAAATTGCATATCATCGGCACATGTCAACGCTTATTGTGCCTATTGTTGTAAAAAATGAATAACCCACAAAGAAACTGCGGTATAATAAATTTGTTAAATAAATTACACGTGTCTTGATTGTCGGGTTCTGTCCTGATTACCTGTTTTACGAACCCGAATTGTTACAAAATGACTCCATTTACGAGACTTTTTTGTAGTTCAAATAACAGTGTTACTATCTCAATTTTGTCTGTCATATTATTAAGGAACCACAATATTCAATAAAACGTAACAACTTTCTAGAGAAAATAAGTAAACATTATCGTACGCAATAACAATTGTATTTCAACCTTCCGGGAATATAAAATCAAAAGTAGAAACCTTCTTGGATAAAGAAGGATAGAGATCTTCTTTTTGTTCATACTTTTTTGAGACATAATAAATCAGTCTCATCGTCCTAAATCTTTTATCTTTTCATCTACGATCATTATCGAACGGTCAGTCGCAGTCCATTTCTCAGGTAGGTAGTACAAAGCAGTACAAATCGATTTCGATAACAAAACGTAAATTAATTTACTACAGCGTAAACAATATCGATTCGAATCGATAATCGAATGGCGAGACGAAAAATGCGTAAACAATCGATACTAAATGCACAACAAGAAGCATTTTACCGTTACTAATTACACTTTATAGTTATTAAACCATCAAGAAATTGCAGCTTCTGATTTACGAGCGGCCATTTTGCGCGACATTTTAATATTCGAATGCGTTGGTTCGAGTTTTTTCCTTTTTAATTTTGACGGGCGCAGGTGCGTTTATACAAAGTTATGTAGGTATACTGTTTTTTTTTTATAATTTCGTGGGATGTCCACGAACAGGGTTTTATAATGGTATGTAGGGAGAAAAATTGGGGAGCATAGATTTTTATTGGATGTTCGGTTTTCCGTTTTCGTTTTTGAGAATTTTACAAAAAATCTTAACAGATTTAAGCTGTTTATTCTGCAAGATTTAACTTTGATTGGTAAACGACTCTTACAGCGTGGTGGGTGACCCGGCTAAGGCGCGTAAGATACGGGTTCGATTCCTCTGATGACGAATATTTTATATCCATCTCAATGCAGTCAAGCAATTTAAGTTTCCTAAAGTTTCTTCTAAATCTTCTTGAGCTAGGGTTAAGTGGAATTAACACCTAAATGCATCTAGTATGTTTATTTATATATATGTATTCACCTACATTTCAACGCGATCCTAAAAGGATCGCTTTGAATTTGAATTGTTATCAATAAATATATTATTGAATTTGAATTTGATGTACGCCTGAAATGAAATTGTTATTTTGTCAATAGTTAGTGGACGATTTCTGGTTCACTCTTTTAATATATTTCCTCGTGTTATAACTTATAACTTTTATTGAGTCTTTGATTTTAACCAATAAATTGTAACTTCTTAGCACAAAGTGTACTCAATTAAAATAAAAATATATTCATCCTCTAATATGCGACCAGGAATCCCGGAGAAGTTTAAACGTCAGTCCGCGATGACGTTTAGAATAAACAAATGACAATCGACTGCGACTTTGTGGCTATATTTAAAATAGAAAACCACTTAATATTGGCCTTGATTCTGTTGTATCCCTGTACTAACTACAATAACGTAAAATTAATATCTTTTTTCGTTTGCACAAGAGTCTGAATTAGTTTAAAATTTTTAATTGACACTACAGATATATACTAAATTGATCTGTTTTAGTTCTTTTTAGATGTCATGTAATTTGGTGTTGATAAAAACTGTGGTAAAACCTGGAAAAATCAATTCACTAATAGAACCAATTTTAATTTACCTTATTTTTAAAACGAAACCTATTTAGGTCTAAATATGATTATCCATGTTTATATATATTTACAAAAATAATTACATCTATAGATAGATCTATAGATAGCTCAACTGATCCAGATCACTGCCAGAGGGCAGCGTTCCCAAGATACTGGCGGCATTACCACGTTGAATGGCAATGCTAATACGCTGGGCCAGATAGGAGCCAGCTCTTGGGTCACGCAACGTATCTACCAGACGCCGTAAAATAATTTTGTAAGCGCGGTGGGCTCCTGTTCCCCACGGGCCTAGGGTCTCGACTCCAAAAGGCTCAAATATGTTTAAATTGGACATTAAAATTAACGAAATAAGACGGTTACTTTTTACGAAATTTTTGTTAGTAAAAAAGAAACAAGGTCATAGGCATAAATGACATAGAAAACAGTATTATATGCTATTATAGGAAGGGAAGAAGAAGTGATCACAGAACTAGAAGAGGAAGAATCATTATCATAACATTTTGCGTAGCAAACATTTTTTCTAGTTCTTTTTGGTTTTGATAGTAATATCGGTGCTTTTTTTTTATATTTACTCGGTTTGGAATAATTGCAATAAAACTTTTACGTATATCTTTGTGATACGAACCAATAATTTATATAATTACTTTATATAAACAAAAACAATTTATATAAAATAACAAATGACGAAAAAACGACAACATACGACTTTTTGACGTATTACCATAATCTATTCCCTTGACATTGGCATTGACAGCAAAATTGTCATCATGACACATGCCATGAACGAACAAGAAGAGAATGTGACATACCTGTTTACTGAACACAGCGATGTCCTCATTGAAGGATTCTGAGGAACAGACGTCGCCGCCCGCGACTCCAGGGTCGCGAGGCGTGCACGTCGCCAGCTCGCACTTCTCGAAGATCAGAGCCAGTAGGGGGAATAGAGGATGCCTGGAAACAGATATATTTATATAGACATAGGGTTGAATTTGAATTTGCCGATAACAGTTCACAAGATATACATAACTGGCCTGATAGCTCAGTTGGTAGTAACTCTGCCTTCTGCATTGTAGATGAGATCCCCAGGACAAACTTGTCTGATGTATATAGATGTTTGTTTCGTATCAGGGTGTTATATACTTAAAAATATAAAGGTATCAGTATCTGGTTACCATAGCACAAGTTAGACTGGATGGGGTTGTGTGGATTGTCCACGAATATTTATTATATTATGTGAATATTTGTTCAGATTTCGAGACTTAACATTGTTGAAATGCTGTGTGAGTTGGAACGGGAATATACCTAAATCAAATGATTTCGACTATTATTATATGATCTGTATGATGATGGGTACTCGTTACGTCATATATCATTTAAGGCCCAGTCTGAAAATCAGCGCTGCCCCGATCCTCCATTGGTTCGGTACAGCATCATGCTGAGACGGGGACCTATTTGCCCCACACAACAATCTAAGTACTTAGTTTTTTTTTTATTGTTATTAGTATATATTTTGTTTTTTTTAAATACTATGTAAGTGCCCTAGATGCTGGGTCAAATAAAAACGTTTTCTTTCTTTATTTCTTCTTTCTATTATTAAGACGGTTTTTATTAGTCTAATATCAACATATGAAATTGCATTTTTTATAAAACAATCATTATTATAGAACGGATACTTCGTAGGTAAACCTAGGTTATCCTAAAAATGTTGATCGATCAAAGAATAACTGACATATCCAACAGATGGGTCGTTACACGGTTTAACTGTTGATTTTAAAAGTAGAATTATCATAAAGACGTATAAGGACATTATGAAAAGGTTAATTCACTTCAGCCATGTTGGTTGGAATGTTTTTAAGATACTTGTTGTTTTAATATTGCTTGGAGCTGTGTTGTTATAATTAGGATTCATAGAGTTATTCATGCAAGAATAATATAAAAGCTGCCCTGTCGCTGCCCTCTGGCAGTGATCTGGATCAGTTGAGATATCTATAGATCTTTTTAATCGGTCTTAAGAAAGCTTAACTGTTTCACATGTATTATTCTGTAATTCTAGTAATTATTTTGCAATAATGACGATTTTTCAAAGATATTTCTTTGAGAAACTTTTAACTCTATAGCCGAAATGTTTGAAGGCATCTGTTATGTGTAGTACCAAACATCTCACTGGTCCGTTTACTATCAGTAACGAAACCGCTTTTCAGAGTCGTATAAATAGTTATTAGATGAATCATACAAAAACGCGCTAGGACCAGGACGAGTTTCTCGCCAGTTCTTCTCAGACTTTAGGAAGAATTAGCATCTAAATTCACCTAGTATGTAAGACGTTTTAAAGTGATCCTTGTGATTGTATTGAATAAACCATCTTTTGACTTTGACTTGACTTTGACATGACCTTCACCACACTGGTTTTAAATAACTAAAGACACGTTAAGAAGACTTTACCATATAATAATAATAATAATAACAATACCGGACATTTCACTCAGCATCATCTGGCCCCAAAGTAAGCAGAGCTTGTGTTATGGGTACCCATGACTGATATACTACTTATATACATTTTTTTAATACATACATATTATACATAGAAACACCCAGACCCGAGACAAATACTTGCAGATCATACAAACATTTGTACCGCGGCGGGAATCGAACCCGCAACCTTTTGCGTCTCAGCCGGACCTAAGCCCACTGCGCCACAGAGGTCGTCAACAATATGACAGTGATATCTTAAAGATCAGTCTTAATTAATGTAAAAACTTTAAAGATCATCTTATCATAAAATCAAAACCCTTTCAAAAATGAAGCATCATCAATTGCTCCATTTATTAACCCCTTTGGGACTTAGATCTGATCTGAGGCGTAACCTTTGACACTTAAGAGCCGTTTACCAGAAACTGAGAGTTATCTGATCAAAACTTGTCAAGACTTGGCTTTATGTCGCTCATAATAGAGCCAGAGTGTGCGCGGCTATACAAAACTTTGCTCAATTAAATGAAGTATGAAAAAAAAGATTTTACAGTCAAACATTTGTATTTTTATTCAAGAATTTCCCAAAATGTATATAAAAAACATGATACACTTGATTTTGATCAAGAGATACCAACATTTTTATTAATATTTTTATAACTTTTATACATAAATATCTGTCCCGTACGCGGTTTCGTCCGCGCGTTTTAAAAAGAAAAATATATCATAACTAAACACTTTGCTTGACTTTGCTTCTATATGACACAATTATTGTTGAATTATTGAACCTAACAAACCGAACATCGTCAAAGGCTGTGTCAAACTGAACTCACTTTAAATCTTGAATTTTTCGCCCAAATTTTGCTAATTTTCTGTTTTAATTATTAATTATTCTGCTATTTGAGGCGAAGACAAATCCAACAAATCAAAAATCATCAAAATCGGTCCAGCCTTTCTCGAGTTATAAATGGTGTAACTAACACGACTTTAAAAAGTTATTCGATGATTATGTAGGTTATGTTTTTGTACCTATATTATTCATAACAAAGTTGCAATAATTAAACAAACTGCAAAAACTAGACTCATTGACGTTCGAAGTTATATCTTGACAATTTATAACCTCATTGTTGAGTCAAACTACATATCTTATTAATTACTTTCCGCACAAATGTCATTTTATTGTTTACTACATTATGTCTGGTTGTGTTCAAATTTAACCCTAAACATCGAACGTTTTTCATAGATTTTGACATGTGGTCAATTGCAAAAATATGTCCAGAAGGACTGTATTTATTTACAATATTATTAATTTATTAACCTGACTGACGGATTAAATTAACCCATATTGAGATTAACACCATTGAATATCGTGCTAGGTATCACATGGTTTACTCAATTAGTCGCCAGATGTCGTTGTTCTAACACACCGCCTCCTTACTCGACCTCCTTGATTCAGTGCTTTGGGGGGAAAACGGTTCTATTTAAAAAAAGAGCGTCTATGGTTCAAACTCACTATGTCCGGAAGGCAACTGGCTACACTAGTGGTCTAAAATTATACTGACCAACTTATCATTTCTACATCTTAAGCCGACGAAGAAGAAGGTTTTTTATTATCTTTTACAGAATTATCTGTCAATGGCTGTTATAATTGCCATGACATAAATAATTACCTTACTTTGAATGGCTTTAAATGGCGCCCGCGTACTACAGAAAATACTTCCACATGTTTCCGCGGTTTCCGCTTCTTAATGCTATTATCTATTGTTTAAAAGTTATTACTGTATAATAATTTAAACATTACCTGCAGAAGCCACTGGCTATTTAGTGGTCACTAATGAGATTATTAATTTGCAATCGATCGTAACAGAAAGAGCGTGAACGTAAAGTTAGAGCTTGTGGCCAGGCTCAAAGACTCTACCAAGAAAACAGCGTGTGGTTTTAATTTTTTATTGATCCTATTGTCTTTCTGTAGTTGAAGGTTGAGCAAATAGAGCAATATATATTTTATAGTTATAACTAAAAATAATATTCGACAATATGTTGACTGGCCTGTAAGCTCAGTTGGTAGTAGCTCGGCTCTGCGTTAGATTGAGGGAAGGAATCAACCCTCCCAGGATAATCATGTGTGTTTATAAAGTATCAAAAGTAATTATTTACACATATATAAGTATCAGTCATCTGGTCACCATACAAGCTATGCTACAATTATTATTAAGATTGAATTTTCAACTGTTAAATATATTGTTTTATATTATATTATTGTAATACATTGAGTTGTACTATATATTTTGATAAACACCGGTTTTACTCAGAAAGTGCTAACTGTGAATGCGAGCGGCAACTCACCGCGGATCAAACTCAACCTGATGAAGATTCTCTAGATGAATCGAAACAGTGTTGGTGTCTTCATCGACTAAGTAATACGTGAGTAAAACCAAGAAGAAGACGTCAACAGAGCTTTAATTCAATAAAAATATAGGTACTTTTTAGAATCTAATGGTTTAAATTTTTCGCAAATCATATTTCATGTAAATTTTTCAGCGGTTCAGTACTGGCTGAACCATTAGCTTGCGTGTGCGATTCGAACTTGACCTTTTCTATTTAGCAATTTAAGCGCTTGCGAAGAAAACTATATTACCAATAATATATGAGACTCGTTCACACGCATGGTTGGAGTATAAACATACATAAGAGGTATATGCTATTCTATATCACTAAATAGATTTGGATGAAACTTTGTGTAGGTGTACTACACAAAGTTTCATCCAAATGTGCTTAGCCGTTACGGTGTGGTTGAGCCACATACATAAACATACAATCTTTCGCATTTTTTATTATTATAAGAAAGAATATTAACTATACATTCTCATAAAAAAATCAATTTCATTGTTATAACGCTTGCTTCGTTCCGCTTGTTAATTCTATGAGACGGTTTTCACATATAATATATATTTTATAACCTTATTTCATTAAATTTTATTAACTCCATTACAAGATAGCGAGTCTTATTTAGTTGGATAATGTTTATTTTATTATTTAAAAGATTTTGTTAATTTTCGAATTACATAAAAATCGCAATAAACATTATACCATATTTTTTTATATTCATTGTAAATTTTTGTTGGAATCCGCTAACACTCTGACCAAACCCTACTCAGTATTCTTAGCATTAGTTTCTCGCATAACGACATCTCGAGCAAGCATGTCGTGTATTTTATATATTAATACGAGAAGCAAAAACATTGTACCCCTTTTTACAAAAATTAAAAAAAAAACGGAGGAGAAATTTTGAAATTTCTTGAATTATGAAATCTAGCACACTTATAGTTTATATAGAGAAGGAGTGCAGAATGCTAATATTTTTTTTTAATTATGCATAAAATATACATTGATTAATAATGAATTATGGTTCAATTTCTAACAGTGGGCGACCACTCGTTATATCAAAAATGAGATGAGAATGATAACTACTGGCAAAAATAACATCATATTGGAGACAGATGCAATTAAACTATGAAGAAGTAAAACTTCTATTAAGTAATGGATCGAGCTAAGTGGTCACCCATCCTTTAAATACTTAAACGTTGATAGGTCATCTATGTGTCTAAAATCAAGAGAAGCAAAACCACGACCGCTCTATAAAATGACCACAAAATTTAACTAGTATGACTTAGGATACATGCGGATGCGGATTATTCCGCAGCGAATTGTTTCGCAACAAAATTACCGCGGCTGGCGAACTATTGGTAGTATTGGTAGCTTTTTTCCGCCACTCAAATCAAGCTTGTATTATGGTGACCAGTTTGATGATAGAATACATACATATGATACTTTATGAGACCCAGACACAGAATAAACACCTATGTTTCACACATATATTTGTCCTGGGAGAGATCCGAACCTCCAACCTAAGCGCACACGGCCGGGCTATTATTAACTGAGTTGACAGGCCAGTATAGTTAATACCTGTCAAATTACGAGCCGCAGAATTTTATGCTGGTATATCTATGTTATGTACAAGCGTGAAAATAATTGATGTGGAATAATCCGCAGTGCGCGCTAGGTTTTACTACCTAAATTAGCGATGGACGCGCGACGATTCTACATCAGATACTTGCCGTGCTAGGGACATCATTCGCAGATGTTATCAACATCACGTCTGCACGATGTCCGTCTTATCTATGACAGCACGCGCGAGGTCACGCACTTCACTTGCCTCTCTATTACCCATCTGTTTCTCTACTCTATGACGTTCGGTTTTAAAATATATTCATTGGCCGATTTGAATTTAGAATGTTTAATGACTCCTTTGTGATTGAACGCGATGCACGAACGCTGAATACTTAACAATTAATTACTTAATTAGTTTTACATTCAGAAATTAGTGTTGATTATAATTATATTTGTGCTGAATTTGCGTTTAAATTTATGCATAGAAATACTACTAATTCATGGGTAGTGATGGGTAAAGATACGTCACTACCTAATAACAAACACAACCACATATTGCACAACCCATTTTTGCAGATTGAAATTATCAATGAAATATTTCACTTTGCAAACTTTTTGCAACTATCTACGTTTGCAATATTCCTACAGAATTCGAGCAAGAACTACCTTCATTTTAGAAAAAAAATGCTTATGACTGTAGTCATCAGACTTGGTAAACATCTCCTCAGGTCTCTAGTTAATAAGAGGTTGGAGGATACATTTTGTGATAAACGTATATTTTTTACTAACTTATTATATAAAAATAATAAATAAATATTGCTGGACAATGCACACAACACTATCTAGTCCCAAACTAAGCATAGCTTGTATTATGGTGACTAGATGACTGAACATGACATTTGTGTGAAGAACATAGAACACCTATGTTCTTCACACAAATGTTTATCCTGGGAGGGAATCGAACCCTTAACCTATAGAAGGCAGAGCTACTACCAACTGAGCTGACAGACCAGACGCATTATATAACATTATATAATGCGTGTTTTACAAGATGTACTCGTATAGAACAAATCACGTAGGTTTTGAAAATAAAATCGTTGAGAATATCTGAGGTAGTCAAAGTTCCTTAACAATTAACTACAGGTCCATCGTATAATCACATATAAACTAATGTGTTTTAAATCAGTTACCATCTTTATTCATTGACATTACAAGGACTTACCATACTTTGAAGCTAGCGTGGCATTTATAATAGTTTATAAATGTGATTATAAAGAAGGAGGGTAGAAATATAAAAACCACACATTACCACCAGACTCACCCGTATATTGCGTCCTTGTCTCTCTTGTGGACGAGTGGCTCCCCGGGCAAAGCGTGCGCGGGGGCCGCGGGGGGCGGGTAGTGCACCGGGGGGAGGTGGGGATGCGTGAGTCTGTGCTCGTGGTACATCGCTCCCCCCTCCATATAGCCCCCTCCGTGGAGGCTTTCGTCGTACTGCAGAAAAAAACAGATACGTTAGGTTGTGCAAACTGCAAACTTGGGTAGTGTTGTTTTTATGCAAAAATGGGTAGTGTTCGTGTATTATCAAAAAAAGTTTAAATTCAATTTGCGTAGTGTGGTGCAAACCTGGGTAGTTTTGGTTTTTATGCAAAAATGGGTAGTGTTTGTGTGTATTAACATAAATAATAAAATATTCACTGTTAAGAATTAAAAAGTTAATAATGTGTGAAGTTGTAGTACAGCTGATACCTAAATGATTGTATTAACTAATAGTACTTACCATTAAAAACTTTTAACGATATTATTAACACATTTACCATTAACGTTTTTAATTTAATGACAACAAGACACTCGAACAAGTAACCTATATAAATAAAATACGTAGATACAAAATATTTTTATTAATTGAAGTGCTATCCAAATATTACCACAGTAATAAAGAAAAGTCTTTAAAGCATCCTTGTTCATAGAAGTTTTTGCTTTTATTTTAGCTTTTAAAGCTACTCGGGAACAAATGCTTTGAATAAATTCCAAAAAGGATGCATATTCATTAAAATGTGTAGTCATCGTCAGATGGTATGTCTCAGAGTAGTATCAGCTAGGTCTAGCACGAGCTAGCGAATTGATCCGCGCGGTTTAAACATTCCTTTTTTCAAGTTTCAACACGGCGCGGCGCGGCGTCCCATAGTGCGTGCGCCTTTCTGATACCATGTTCAACAGAAAAGCGCGATCACGAAAAAATCGTTGCGGATTAATCCGCAATGACCTTACGTTCTTTATTTTGAAAGTGGTCAAAATATTTTTACTATTTACGGTGATGCTTACAGGGCCAAGCCCATCGCGGCTTACAACCTATGACGTACTGTGACATTTGGTAAATAGGCATGTCTCATATAATAATGTCTAATCGTGTCTCTCTGACTACCCTTCTTGGACATCTTTAAGTAACAACATATCTAAGGAGGTAATCTACCAAGCCTGGAGATTACAGTCATCAGCTTGTCTTTTTAGTTCGAGTAATTCCTATGACGGTCCGTATCTTACGCCCGCGGGCCGTGGTGGGATATTCAAAGTTAATATTATTTTCAGTAACGTTACGGCTCCTTGCTTATAAGGAAAATATAAGAGCACAAAATTTTTAATTTACTTTCATCGATAAAACCAACCACTCTACTTAACCTTTGTTTAAGTAGAGTGGCAATAATTTTCCTATGAGATATGCCGTTCATACGCATTGTCTATGCTTGGTTATAACTACTCTATGGTATCCCGTTCACCATCGATTAACTCAAAGCCTTTTAAAAGATTGTGCTTACTTTTGACCAGATTAGTATTTTTAATGTTTAAATGTATTTGACAGGCCCTCTAGCGGAATTTTAGAGAGTTAATATATAATGGAGTATGGGTATTTATTATCTATTATTAAAAATACCTAGGTTACGATGACTTGAACCATATTTTACTATTTTTAACGGACTTCAAAAAAAGGCAGAGGTTCTTAATTCAGTTGTTTTTTTTTATGTTTGTTACCTCATAACTGCGTCATTTATGAACCGATTTGAAATTTTTTATTTTTTTTCCTTTTTTTATATTTATTACGTACCGCGCGTTTCTGTCAAAATAACAGAAATAAAAGCAGAATGCCAACTAGGAAATACGTCTAAGTAGCAAAACGTCTAAATTTTTTTGAGTATTTTTTTGAGTACGTGTTTTTTTGTCGGCTGCGAATGTAAGTATGACTATGAATACTGACGATGACTGTTTATGATTATAATTATAGGTAGATGAATGTACAGTCAGTCTAAAGTCATTATAATAAAAAAATAGGTTTCAAAAATAGTACGTTAGTCGGTGAAGTAAGGGTTATTGTTGTTGAAATTTAACTTGTTTATTTTCTAATTTATAATTTCATTGTAGGTGACCTCTTAATCTCAAACTTTGAACATGACCTTTATTATAAGGTACTAAAGTTCAAAATCCCAAGCGTCTACTTTAGTTAAAACAATAATATCTATGCATATTAATAAGATAACTAAAAATGATAAGAACTTTAATACAATTTAGAAGAAAATTCAATACAATGAGTTGGTTTGTTTTAAGATTAATTTTACATACATTAAGATAAAAATGCAATTAATTTTACTAAAAACAAACGAGCTACACGTCAAATCTAAAAATGCTAAAAACTCACAATTTAATGGATTTCTCATTAAAACATAACTTTTACGTAACTATAACTAACTAAGCATCCTAACTAGGATGTTAGGATGGTTGTTGATGATGATCATCATCATCATCATCCATCCTAGTGCAACATCTTACCATGTCCTAGCTCCTACATAATAATCACGGAAACGCAAGCAGAGTTCTCGCTCGCTAAAACTAACACAAATGAACGAATTAAGCACACCATTTGGTCTCTATAATTTCTGTTTTTGTTGTCGTGATTGTTATTTGTATATATCATTTTGTATAACTAAAATTATTTGATGACGACCTCTGTGGCGCAGCTGGCTGAGACGCAGAAGGTTGCGGGTTCGATTCCTGCCACGGGACAAATGTTTGTATGATCTGCAAGTATTTGTCTCGGGTCTGGGTGTTTCTATGTATAATATGTACGTATTTACAAAAAAAAAGTATATTATGTATGTAGTATATTAGTCATGTGGTACCCATAACACAAGCTCTGCTTACTTTGGGACCAGATGACGCTGTGTAAAATGTCCTGGATTTTTTATTTATTTATTTGTATAACTCATTTCCTATGTTAAAGCTGTAAGGCACTCTAATATTAAGTTATTTTATATTTTTCTCTGTAAATGAATTACTCAATTCTTGTGAGAAGATTAATATCTTCAACCACATCTCATCTTAAAACAGAATTGAGTCCCTGATTTTTATTAAACTTAACGTTTATGTTTGTAGTAGGATCTCGAAAACCATAGACTATATTTTTTGTAGGAACCACGCGTGTGAAACCGAAGGCAGAAGCTAGTAAGGTATATAAGAGGTGTATAGCTAGCCTCCATCAATCTCCGTGACTTGTGCTTTTATATCGAGAGTCATGGTGTTATGCACTATTATAAGTGACTACAAAACATTAAGTTTAAAACGTAATGTAAGTAAAGTACCTAATTAACTTTACAATACCTTTACTACAGTTTAAGTAGATAAAAATAACATATTATACATTATTTTTGAATGCTGGACATATGTCAGACAGATACACTTTTGAATTTATACTTGTAATATCAAAAGAGGATCAATAAAGTTATAGCAAATTCAATAGAAATAGTATCCATGATTCTTTATGACTTAAGATTGATATATCTTTTTGAATTATCCAAATCGGACCATTACTTAGGAAGATATTAAGTAATAAACATTATGCCGTTCCTGTCGGTAAAATGAATGTATGCGGGTGCGTGTGACGTCACTGGGACGGTCCGAGCGCAACCGGCCCTCTTACTTCACGATTCAATAACTAGCGGCGACCGTCCCTGTGACGTCACAGCTACCGCGGTAAACTCACTACTCATTTCGTCATAACTTCGTCAATTTTTGTCGTAGAATAAACAATTTTGCACTGTATGTTAAGGATTTCTTAGCTCTATAAATCTGTATTCTCAACTAAAAACGTTACAGATCGTCATTATGGATTAGGTACTGAACCAGCTGCAGTTAATAGTACCGTGACATAGATTGAAGTCGTATCAAATTTTAAGCTCAACATTACACAAAACATTGTTTTGCACCAATTTCGATTCTCTGAATTAAAGCATGAGTAAATTCCTCAATAATAAATAATAAAATAATAAATAAATAAATAATCCCGGACATTTCACACAATATCATCTGGCCCCAAAGTAAGCAGAGCTTGTGTTATGGGTACCACATGACTGATGTACTACTTATAGACATTTTTTTTGTATATAATATATACATATATACATAAGTCCCGCGGCGGGAATCGAACGCGAAACCTTCTGCATCTCATATTTTGAAAGCTGTTTTTCTATTTTTGCTTAACCATTGGTTATTGTAACCGAAGTTAAAATATTGGTGAAATGTTACAATATGTGTAAACAATACATGAAATGTACGGTTAGCAAAACAGCAAAAATTTTATGATATTTCCCTCAGAAATTCACAAATTACATTTTTCCAATAAATTATTTATTGAATTTTATAATCTTTCAACCATAAATCATGGTAAATATCTGGTTTATAGTGAACATTATATATAGTTATGTATCTTTAATATACATATATATGTACATATATACACATATACATATATATATATATATATATATATATATATATATATATATATATATATAATATGTATATGTAAATATATAAACCAGGTTTTTTATATTATTTAAGTGATTGTAATAGTTTTCATTTTGAAAACTGTATAAACTGTGTAAATGATTTTGTAAAATATTTTATAACAATAAACCTTTTTGTATTTGTATTTTGAAAATATTTTTCCTTTCATAAATTATAAATCTGTTGCCAATTTTGTTTATATTTAAATAAAAAAACCGCGTACTTAAACACCACCGTAATTAAGTGTTAACAGGGAAAAGTATGTAAGTTTAAAAAAATGCGCATTGTTCTTGTTTTCCTATCCGTACGAAAGTTTATAGCATACATTGAACGTTACTATACGACATTAACAACACTCAGGCCATTGTAACAGTTCTTGCGATCAGATGCCTCCCGTGCTGACGGTACCCGATTATGTAACATTTTAGAGCTCTTTTAGTAGAACAAACGTGCTATTGTTGTAACGTATTGTTTTAAAAGTGTCCGGGAAATTATTTGTTTAGAATTTTCATTTATTTTATGGATTTTTAGTTATTTTCAAAGTCACAGTGAAAGTGACGGTAATATAAACTTGAGTATATTACTATATTACTATAGTATATTACTCAAATCACTGTTTAAAAAAATACATAGGGATTATTTTCGGCCATTTTGCCAACAACACCAATAACTAGGAGGCCTAGGACTCCCATCCCGCGGCGAGATAGAACCCTGAACCTGAACTGAAACGTCAAGCCAATGTCTCCGCCGGGCATTTTCTTAACGTTTCAGTATTAGGGCATTAGATAAACCCTTTTTAAGTGCACTAGTTCTTTACTAATTATTATCTACGATAAAGTAGGTACTAATTAACGAATGAGGTCGATCCACTAATGATGGAAACCGCACGATTCCCACCAGATATAAAAACAGCTGGATCAGTTGATCTAAGACTAGTATCTATCTGCGGCTTCGCACGCGTGTTTATCAAAAAATAACCATGTCCGTTCCCAAAATACAATACAGCTCCTAACCAAATGTTTAACCAAATTCAAAAAAGGTGTCAATTCTTCGGAATCTTTTTTTTTTACTTTTTCCTTCTTGCAAGAAAATCATTTTTGTTTCAATGGGTATATACTTCCCTTCCTACTAAAATTTTATAGAAATCGGTTGTATGGTTTTTAAAAATCTATAAATGTAAACATCAATGATATATTTTTATATTCAATGACGTCAGTTTTTTTTAAGTTTTTAAAACGTAATTATATCAAAATCCGTTCAGCCGCTTAGCCCTAAAATCGTACCAAACCGACTGAACACCTTTGAATTTATGCTCGTAATATCCAATGCCTATGGATTACTGAACCAGCTGCAGTTATTTTCACTGTGACATAGATTATAGTTGTCTGCGGTTTTAAGCTCAACATTACACAAAACATTGTTTCGCTACACAATTTTGATTCTCTGAATTAAAGCATTTTGTTTCGACTATGTGTAATTAAGTTACTAAATAATCTCAATAACAAATAACTAAATAATGCCGCACATTGTGACATTTCACACAACATCATCTGGCCCCAAAGTAAGCAGAACTTGAGTTATGGGTACCACATGACTGATATACTACTTACATACTCTTTTGTAAATACATAGAAAGATCCAAACCCGAGACAAACACTTGCAGATCATATAAACATTTGTCACAGGACGGGAATCGAGCCTGCAACCTTCTGCGTCTCAGCCGGACCTTGACCCACGACGTCACGGAGATCGTCAATTTATTAATATATATTAAATATATATTCTGTGTCTTCCACAAGTAAGTACCTACATACACTAGGTGAGACTGTCTAACAGCATCTATACTGGACCGCAGCATCAGAGTCAACATACCCAACGCGACAATATTGCCAGTGGAGACGCTGCTATCTGGCACTGATCTAGATTACTTGAACTGTTTTTAGATCATTTTAAATGTTTTTTTAATTATTAACAGACTTCAAAAAAGGAGGAGGTTCTCAATTCGTCGGAATCTTTTTTTTACTATGTTTAACGATTACTCAAAGACGCCTAAACCTATTTGGTAAATTATATTTTTGTTTCAAAGGGTATACTTCTCAGTAGGTCCTATTAAAATTTTATCAAAATTGGTCAAGCGGTTTTAAAAAAATCAACAAAAATCTAAAAATTGTATGCATCGATGATATTTTCGTTTACTCTGAAACCTTGCTGCCTCATCGCAGCAGTGCGTTTAGTTGGCCTACCTATTAAATAAACAAAATACATCTACTTTCTTTTATTAATAAAAAGTAAATCAATGAAGTCGGTTTTCTTTTTAGTTTTTTAAACGTAATATTTTAATAAAACAAAACATTTTATAAACGCAATAACGTGGCGCACATATATAAGTATACATATAGTACCTAATTATCTACCTAAATTAGATCTATTAAAATCTCCCTCTTTTTAAACCACTTGCCCAGTTCAAATGCACTTAAACACTATTGCATACCACCCTACTGTCCCTATAAATGCAAGGAAACACGTCATCTGACGATATGATAGGGCGAATAAGGTCTAGCACGCACAAGCGAATCAATCCACGCGGTTCAAACCGTACTTTTCAAAGTATTAGGCCTAGCACGCACTAGCAAATCAACCCGCGCGGTATAAACCGCGTTATTCTGAAGCGTGTAATTTAAACACGGATTTTTTTTTGTACGTGCTCCTACGTTTGATTCCAAATTCTACAGGATCATACAAAAGAGAGCTAGGACCAGGACGAGTTTCTTGTCAATCCTTCTCGGCCTTGGGTTAGGAGGAATTGACACCTAAATTCACCTAGTATAAACGTTTCAAAGTGATCCATGTGATAGTATTGAATAAAAACATATTTGAGTTTGAGTTTGGATAACACGACAAAATTCTCCGCAGAATTATCCTCAATGCCCGTAAGACCTTTACCTATGTAATTTTTAACGCGTTTTTTTCGACAGTACGCACGTCTAATTCCATGTTCTACAGAATAGCGCGAAAAAAACGCCGTGTATTAATTCGCAGTGCGGCCTAACTAACTATTAGTCAGTCTGTGTCCTGGGGGGCTATCTCTATCATTAAATAATGTCACGGATCAGTTCACAAGTTCTGGGTACCTAGTATTTATACTAGGTATCCGGAATAAGGGAGGGAATATACTCCCGCCGAAATAATATAATTAAAAACATGTGTATTTTTTTCTTGTAAGGTAGGTTGTACTTATGTACATGTGTGTTGCTAAGAGTATCTACTTAAATAAATAAATAATGCCGGACATTTTACACAGCATCATCTGGCCCCAAAGTAAGCTGAGCTTGTGCTATATACCACATGACTGATATACTACTTATTTACTCTTTTTATATACATTCATATTATACATAGAAACACCCAGACCCAAGACAAATATGTACTAGCAAATCATACAAACATTTGCCCTGCGCCGGGAATCAAAACTGCAACCTTCTGCGTCTGAGCCCGATCTTGGTTCATTGGTCCACTACACAGAGGTCGTCAAAAATCCATTGTATTTGCGTTTATGTGTTTGTTTGATACTATTTCACGGCTTAACGGCTGAACGGACCTTACTGAAATTAAGAGCGGAGATAGATTGTATCTTTATACAATCTACATAACTACATAACTAATATATATATGTAGTTACCACGCATGCAAATTCGCAGGCAGCAGATAGTAAATGTTTATTTAAATCCGGTAAATCCATGACCATTGTTTCTAAGAAGTATAATAACGTTAGAACTAATGTCAATATAATTGCTGGCTGTATTATTGTCTTGCTTACTTATAATAGTAATATTAATCGAGCCTTGGTTTTAAGAGTTAACATACTTATGAGAATAGAAGGAAAATCTATTACTAAATAGGTAAAGTCCACTTGTCCCTGTACAAATATTCTAAGTTAGGGCAAGCCAGGCGTACTCCGCACTTTAAGTATGAAGTGACAAGTACAACGAACCCGACTTGTAATGTAAAAATAGAGAAGCGCCGCGACAAATGAGATAGGGTTACTTACGCGATAGAGAGACGCTATGTAGATCAATTTATTAAGCTGAATCGCACTTTATTGCGTCGTAACAAGAGCCGCTAGTTATATAAATATTTTCGTAGAGTCCACCATCTGTACTCACAAGTATTCTGTGGTTAGAGTAAGGTCAGTAGCGTTAGAATTTTGTTTACAAAAAGTAATTTATACTAGAACTTCGGATTTGAACTAAATTTTCAAGGATGTAAATAATCAATAATCAAATAATATTTACCTACTGATCTTTGTTATTGTGATTTAAGTAGGTAGGTATCTATATTCGTTGGTAATGGAGTTTTTTATTGGTTATTATTAAGAGTACAGTAATGTCTCACTGCCGGGCAAAGGCCTTCTTTGTCCACTCTTTTCATCTTGAATTTTTATAATATAACAAAATAAATATAAAACATAATTACACACATCGATGAAAAAATTACCTGTATTACTTTTAAATTTGTTGTGTATTACCTTTAATTTAGGAGTCACGCACTTTGAAATCATATCACGAACGAATACGTTTTTTGTTATAATATTGCGTGTATGTTTTATTAAATGTTTTGCATCTGTGTTCTAATCTATAGAAATCGTTTCAGTTTAACTGCGTTAATGCAAATGATTTGTATATTATTTATCATCATTGATTACTGATTATATAACCCATATTCTGAGCGTCACGCTTATTTTCCGTTAAAAACAATCACAGGGCTTGCCTCGTTTCAAATACTTAGATATATAGATAGATATGTAGTTTAGACTTACTAAAGATAAGATTTGTTTACAACCAATGTGATTCGTGTAATGTAAATTATAATCAGCAGCAAATTCATATAAAACAAAAGTAATAACCAATAGTATGTACGCTACAGATATATATTTATAATATCGGTGGACAACCAACATAGCAACATTTAGCCCAGAACTATACAAAGTTTCTAATATGGGAACCAGATGACTGATAGAATACAGTTGTTTGTCCTGGAAGGGAACCGGACCCACAACCTGCAGCTCATAATATTTTTTATTTATTAAACGATAGAAATACAATACCAACATTACCTAGTGTTATTTATTTTAATTCATAAATAAAAAACCAAAATATTGTGTATTTATTTAAAACTATTAGGTATTCACATATAGAAAATTGATTTTTAATGGTTTTTGGTGTAAAGTTCATACCTACCAGTTCTTATTACATACAAGATGGCGCCACATCAAAATAAGAACGCGCCATTGATGCATTTTGAAATCGCTATAAATTTTGTGATTCTCAATCAGATATTTGTTATTTACAATATTAGTTGATTACAAAAGTATTGTTTTATCACTCTATGAATCGAATTGAATTAATTGTAATATCGATAACGAACGAAATAAAAATCAGACAAATTAAATTTACATCAATCATTAGGTAAGTAAATATAAGAAGATACCTTACTTATTCATTCGGTATGCAATTAATACATTCTACAAGGTTTTTACATACTTAAAGTTTTATCTAATACCAGTATTATCACATTAATCATTTTATTATCGAATATCTACCTATATATATAAAACAAAGTCGTGTTAGTTACACCATTTAAAACTCGAGAACGGCTGAACCGATTTTCATGATTATTGATTTGTTGGTTTTGTTTCCGCTCCGAACAGAAGAATGCTAATAAAAACAGAAAAAAACAAAATTAAAAATAAATGCTATATTAAAAAAAGAGCGCGGACAAAGTCGCGAACGGGACAGATAGTTTTAAAAAAATTACAATTAACTTATTATCCATAATTATACTCTTATTATTAATTCAAAAGTGTCTCCGTCTGTTTGTTTCTAATCAGATATTGATGAAACTTGAAACGGACATAGAGTTTTTTTATGTATGTACCACGCGTGTGAAGCCGTGGGTAACAGCTAGTGTTTGATATATTTATTAAAACAAAATATTATCATTTTTAATTTAAAAAATAATAGATTAAAATTCCGGAGCTAACAAAAACATACCTTTTTGTTGTTCGGATTTTGTCTTTGGAATATAAAATTTATTTCAGCCTTATAGCAATGCACGTAGAGTCGATACATTATTGGCAAAGTATTAGGTACGAGTGACGTAGATACGTAAGTATTTACTTAGTATTTTAATACCAGGTGTTGTTAGTAAATAGTACTATGATGAAGTATAATGAGGCTAAGTGGATCAACACTTTAACCGACCGTTTAACTTAAATATGTATTTATAAAAAAATATCGGTCAAGGGTTCGTCTGAAGCGGTGTGGGTTAGATTCCTGCTGACAAATGAGTTCATCAACAATATTATTCCTATCTCTGATTAAGGGGAATTAATAGTAGATACCTTATGGTTAGGTTAGGTTAGTAAAGTCACTTACGGTCAACTATTCAAATAAAACTAGCAACGAATGTAGCACAAATTTAGTAGTTACTCGTTTGTTTCCCTTCCAGGGCAAACATTTGTGTGATGAACAAAGATGTTTGTTCTGTTTCTGGGTGTTATAAAGTATCATAAGATATATATATATAATATTCTATCAGTTATTTGGACACCATAATACAAGCTATGCTTAGTTTGGGACTAGATGGTGTGTGCATTGTCCAACAATATTAATTAATTTAAAACTATTAATTTATAAATACAGATGTAGATCTCAGAAATGTTTGTCTTGGGTAGGAATCGAACCAACTACCAAAGTATGTAACAACAATGTATCAGACCTAACAAGCTGAGATCTATAAAAGAGCGTATACGTTAACCAGTGGTTATAATAACCAATTGTTAGTGTGGGTGAGCTTTGGTCTCGGTCTTACATACTTACTACAATAATTATGATCATTCAATAATTTCAATGAAACCCACTCAGAAATACGGGGTAATTATTTTTAATGAATTTCTCGCATCTTGCATTTTCAATAAAGTCTTAAAGCCGCACTTAGACTCCATAATGGTTACATAAGTCACTCCTATAAGTTAAAGTTAAAGTTAGAAATATTTTTATTCAATACAATCACAAGGATCACTTTGAAATGTCTTACATACTAGATGAATTTAGGTGCCAATTCATCCTAACCCAAGCCAAAGAAGAACTGACAAGAAACTCGTCCTGATGCTAGCGCTTTTTTGTATGATCCATCTTATAACTACCTTAACTTCAGAAAACTAATACAGATTAGAGATTTATACATGGGTTATATGGCTGTCAGATTGTCTTCGTCAAATGTATAGTACTAATAAAAAGATTCTAGTGATATGCCCCGACTTCGGACAGGTAGGTACACGGGTTAACTTATTGCCATTTTCGTATGGAACTCTAATTATTTGAAAATAAAATAATGCTTGTGTAACTAGCTTATAATGCAGCTTTCTATATGTGAAAGAATTTTTAAAATCAGTTTAGTAGTTTTTGAGTTTAACCATTACAAACAAAAATAAAACTTCAAAAAAACGTGTGCGTCTCGGGACGCCCGTTGGAAGTCATACCTTAAACTAATCTAACTAGCACTGTGGGTTAGAGTGAGAGAGGTGGAGCCTGCCTACCGCTACGGTATGCGTGAGAGAAGGGGAAGCCAGACTGGCGCCGTAACGCGTTAAGTAACGAAGCGGTTTACCCTCCCATAAGAAGTTATGATTTAAAAAATAAAATATCTGTATAATATTAATTAAGAAGTGTATAGCTGAATCTAGCATAATATAGACTAATAATTGTTTTCTTATTATTAATTATTGCCATAGTTTGACAGAAAAATATTTTACTTATATTTTTCACAGGATTTTTTTTATTAAATTTAATAAATATCTATATGTTTGGTCAAAAAACAAAGAAACTTACTAATCATTTACCTTTTTCTATTTTAGGCTAGCTAATTCTCAGCATAGTGTGTGAGTCAAAGTACCAAAGTCAAAGTACCAAATCCAAACAGAGCTATTATACAAACTCAAAAAAAATCTCACTCGGAAAGTTCATAATGATTTCCTCCACCATAATCTTTTCACTGATGTTTCTCTTCACCGCTTCATGCCTTTTTATTTCAACCGTTTTAAACTCGAGTAAAAATATCCCCAAAACAGTAATAATAATAATTAGATATCGTAATAACCTAACTCAAGCTTTGGACAATCAAGCGTTTATAAATTAACAGTAACATTATGAACCTTATTTCAATGACATAACAACAATTATTATTTACTGCTAGTCCAATAAAAATGACTGTTTTGAACCATATTACTAAAGCACTATAGACCACGGAACTTTGGAGTTGTATTCATTACGTAACACTGAAATTTCAGCTGTATCATTGTGAAAACAAAGTCCTGTTTGTTTCAACGCGTGATTTATTGTTTGTATTAAAACGATATAAAATGGCGTCGGGCTAAGTATTTTTATTGGGATAATGTTTTAAACAATGGGCCTGTGACGGCCTAAATTTGTTTAGGTGGGGAATTCAGGTTCTTGTCTACTGTCAAATACTTTCAAGACTAACTATTGGCAGTGTGGATTGACAATAGTTATTGAAGACTTTTTATTTAAAGACAATGGTACATTGGGAATAGACAATTCAATTTACCTTTTTAAACTGATTTAATGACCATGTATGATAGTATAACTAACAGACCGTTAATCATTTTTTTTTATTATACCAAATTATGGCAGCCATATTGCTTGTACAAAATCAAAAAGTGTACTTATTGAAATATAAATAAATATTGGACGAAGCAATAAGTTAGGCAGAACTTCACACTAGTTAAGTTCGTTTAATTTCTACACGAAAAGTACACATACCAACCTCACAAAGAATGTCACAAAAAAATAAAAACAACAAATTCAAACTTGGAACTACCTTCATATTTTCCAACATGGCGACCGTGGAAAAGGCGCGCTCATTCATTTCCATTCGACAGACGTCACGCAACCGATCTACCGGCTGATAACGGAACTTATGGCTTAGGGAAACAATCATTTGAGTTTCGAATCGACGCTTGGAACGAAATCAAGCAGAAAATAAAAATGTGTGAAGGATTCCGCATTGACAGCTGTCAAAATGTTAATTTTGTCACGAAACTTTATTAGGGCATTTGGCTGCGTATTGTAAATAGATAGAGTACCTATTATTGTGCTATTGAATAGAGTACATAGAGACTAAACTTAGTGCATAAACAATTTTATAAGGTCTATGCCTTAACATGCACTTGAAAAATATTTCGCCTACAGTAGAAGGAACTTAGTGAGGTAAGTACCTATTACACTGTGTTGTATTATAAGTAAGTAATTAAAAAGAGTATAATTTAAAAAGAAAGTAATAAAAATAAAAGAAAAAGACTAATAAATCAAAAGAGTAATATTTTTAACTCGACTCGTGTTGTAGACTCGACTTTTTAATCGAAATCTCGAAGAATTCTCCTTTTTTGTTTTAACAGCTAGAGCTCTGAATGTTAGAATGTAGTTTGAAAGCTAGACCCTAAAAAATCTTAAGTTCGAAGATCGCATTCTTCGAAGCGTTGTCTAAAGAAAATAAAGACTGTTTTGGGGATGTCATGATCAATCAAATCTGGTTGTCGTTCGCACGCCGCCGCCATGACACGAATCGAGGGCTTACGTCATGCGTCGTAGGCGTTTGTCACTTACTGGCCCTTAT
Organism: Lampropteryx suffumata; assembly: GCA_948098915.1. Lineage (NCBI taxonomy): Eukaryota > Metazoa > Arthropoda > Insecta > Lepidoptera > Geometridae > Lampropteryx > Lampropteryx suffumata. The sequence continues at coordinate 16,847,971 of OX402563.1, read as the reverse complement.
AAACAAAGCCATTTTCACTCTTATTACATAGATATAAGGGCCAACGTCTACTTCAACTGTCAACGTCAAAATTTTCCCATAAATTTTTAGGTCAGTGCCAGTTCACATTCCGTCACGTATGGAGGGATGAGGGTAATTATCATTCTGTAATGCTCACACCTCTAATACGTACCGATGTCAAACGTTTGTTGTCATAATTAGCTTCCATTACACAATGCTCTGTAAAAACAAAAAGTATCGCATCAAAAGCATCTCCACACAGCATAATACAGGCCATAACTCAAAGATAGTGCCGGTAATCTATGGGCGCTAAGCGGTACTGGCCACAAAATATGTAATGACTACCTTTTGACGTCTTGAAAGCCGGTTCCAAAATTAAATGATACGTTTTAAAAATGGAATCGCTCAGTCCCGCCTTTTTTCCTTCGAGATAACCTTTAGTCCATTTGGGTTGCCATAAAGAAAAAATAAGAATCGTACGTTTTAATTTTTTTAAATGACATTCTTGTGGTTTTTTCTCGCTGGGAATCTTCTGAGAGTAATAAGTTTTCGAACGGCCGGTTTTTGCGTCTTATGGGATTTGTTTCGCAATAATGTTATTTAATTTTGGTGGCGCATTGTCGTGGGTCTTAGACATAAGTCAGCTTGTCAAAACTTTGACGAGTTCGAGCCCTGTTGCTAATTAAGCCCGCGGTTATTAATCGCTTTGGTTATTTAAATCTCGCTTAAGACGCCCGTGGGTTATCGTTTTTTACGATGCGGTTTCGAGATTAGCGTAGGTCAATTCGGAGAAGTAAAATATTAAATTATCTCTTTTGCGGCAACGTATGGATGATCTGTTCAAAGACTGCATTCCTGAAGCATTCGTGTCTTTACATAAGAGGTTTTATATAAAAAGGTCGAGGTTTTCGAACGCAGTGCCTGGGGTCGACATAACCGGCACTTGTATCTGACAGGGGAGGGTATGATGGACGCCACCCTTAGCCCCGTCTCCCTCTAACCCGGTCTTCGTCATCTGGCACCGCACTCGAGGGGACCAGCCGCGATTCGTAACACTGAATAATGTATTCCAATAGTCATAATACCTAATAATAATACTGTGACTATTAGCGCCGCTTTGTTATATTTGGTAACCGTGAGATACAGAAAGTTTGGCACTGTAAAACATGAACATTAAAGCGAGTAGGTAGCAATCATTCAGGTGTGTTTTTATGTATTCTTCAAATTGATAGTGGTAAATCAAGAGTCGTTAAGAGCGATGCACGTATCGAATTTTACTACCTCTCCAAGTCTCGACCCGAACGTAATACCACCGTAAAACTTAGAAAAATCTTTATATATTACAGGGTAACCCGTTGGAATTGAGAAGAGTGCTATAGTGAGCGGCTCTCGGCTGCGAGACTAGCGTTTGAAGCTGGTAGGGTGTCGCGCGCAACATTATAGCGGGCGCTAGTCATAAATTCCGCTTCATTCATGATACACACGACGAACCCAAAGAATGCTCCGTGTCTCAACCATAAATACTAATAAAACGGCCTCGTTACGGGGACAGTTCGAAAATCGGGCACACGACTTCTTAACGACACCTATTAGGGATCTTCTGTCTGGTCGATTTAATTGAAAAATTGTATCCAGCGCGTTGCAAGAGTTGTATCCGACTCCCGCGCCGGATGCGGGCCCAGACGTCCATTATTCCATTTGCTCATCCGCATGGGGACACGGGCGAGCGTAGCTGACACTTGCTACTGACGCGACCTGCGACACTACCGCATACACTAGAACGCACCTTCATTCTGACAACACTGTACTATATTCAATATTTGAATTTCGAAGGACCCGATTCAAATTTGGAGTAAAAGCAACCAGCGCCCGCGGCTTGCTCCACCATCACCGCGTGAGAGCTCACCGCGTCAGCTCTCCTCCAGTTTTAAATAGAACGCGTGAGCGATGTTCGACGTACGGATTCGGTCGATTTGCTGGCAGATTTATCGTTCGGAAAGTATCGAGGAGGAAGCGTTAACGCTCGTTTTAAGGCCGCAGATGAAAGTTTTAGCTGCCATTCCGTTTTTAATTCAAACCTAAAGCAACAAACCGCGCCTCCGAGTCAGCTGATCGACCGAATTTTTACATCATAATAATATTTTATCTAACTCTTGTATAATTATAATTCATTTTTATAGACTCAAATTGATTTTAAGAGACCATTAACCCTGTAGCCCGCGATTAAGTTAACAAATTGAAGTTATCATGAATTCTGCGTAATATGGAACTTGTATCAGTCTTGAAATGTAAACAAGGGGGTCAATAGCTGGCCCATGAACCTCCGATAGCGACCTGTTATCGTCTGCTGCACTCTTAGGAAGGACATTTGACTCTCTCTGATTTCACGTAAATACTCGCTCGTTAAGATAACGATTTCCTCTCCACTCGGCGCGACGTCGCCGTATCTTTTTGCTTTTAATAAATAAAAGTATATAAATATCTACTTAGAACTACCTATAGGATTTTTGTGTCGCCAGAGTGACCACGCCAAGCCAATAAAGACAGTACTTTGAGTTTCAGAGATAAATTGAAGTTTGCATCATTTGTGTGTGTTAGTCTCTCAATTTCACATACCAAAGTAACAAAATAACGGCTAAGAAACTTCTAATAGATAGTTCTCACACCACAATTTTAAACTTCGAATCAAACGAACCAAGGTTGCCAACAGAAAGTCTGAAAAAAGGTCTCATCATAAATAACGTTGACATAAAGCCGCCCACGCGTGTCTTATTAACGCGTCTGTCCGTTTGTCCGTTCGTTACCTCCATTGTGGCTATGAATGCGAGATTAGCCACACCACACCGACACTCGTGATTGACTATTTAAACTTCGAATTCTGTGAGTGACGCATTTCTGAACGAATGTAAAATCTCTTTTTGAATCGTGTCTTTCTCGCAAAAGCGATGTATCATGTTGAGCTCTGTCCTTTAACGTTATTAAGATAAAAGCGTATATTTTTACCACCAATGCCAACATGTCAGCGTCATTAGCGACGACGGATAGCAGCAGGAATTTTTAATTTTGTCTAAAGAGTTTTATCAAGATTTACAAACGACTGACGGAGACGGGTTGATGTGAATTGTGAATTGGGCGCGCTTTGCCATCAGTGGGGCTCGTTCTTGGCAATAATTTGGTCATCGCCCCGGCGGAGCACGGTTGTGACATGTCGGCACATCGCGTCGAGCCCACGAAAACTACTTCGCTCTAAATAAAGTATCCACCCGATACGGATCTCCGGGCAACTCCAATCTAACAGATAAACCACGTTAATTACGCGCGACGTCGCACTATTCATCTCTTGAGAAAAGAGAAAATGAAACGCGCGCTAAATAGCCTAGTGATGGCCGACGAGATTGTGATTTCAAACCTCGTTACCGTTCCCGAAAAAAACATCGATATTGAAAAAGGATTTAAAAAATTGAAAATTCGAAAAAAGAACGCCAATACAATGCTGCGTTCGAGCGCGCTCGGCTCGTCCACCGCGCGCCGGCCGACGAGCGCGTTAGAGCCTCATTGTTCCAACCCTTCATGGTTACTGCTGACTCATCTGGTCTCGATTTATACTATTTAATCTATCTCTCGATTCTGTAGGCGTAATAGACGAATTATATCGTTTCGGAAGTTGCGGCAGCGGCCGGTGAGATTGGTCGATCGTTGATAAAATTACACGTGTTAGTCTGACTAGCAGGCGGCGAAAGAAAAATGACACAGTAATGTGAATGGGAAGCGTATTTCGCTAGCGCCTAAATAAATGTTACCGGACGATAATAAATTTGATTTACTAGGTACCTTAATTTCAAGCTGCCGCTTTTTAGAGACGTAGATAATAAATATTCTATCATGTATTCACAGGGCGTGCGCCTAAAAAGGATGTCAGACGTTCGGTTACATAATAAACCCTCAAATTAGCGAGCGCGCGAATTAACGTTGAATCTAAACTGCGTAATTAAGGCGCGTCTACAATTCGAAAATGAACAGCGTTATTCAAATTGAAAAAGGAACGCGCCGCGAATAAAACAATGAGATAGTAACCTGCCCTTGCCTCGAGTGAGCTCGGACACATCTAGACCGCGGCGCGAATTCAAAAATGGAATCGAAGAATTTAAATACCAAATCCGTGGGTGCGTTCGCAAAGCGTCGGACATCAGCTCCGAATTGATTCCGACGGCAGAATATCTCGATAGTCGCTGACCGGTTTATTTTATAAAAACTTTAAAAAGCTCGCATAAAGTTACATAATGTTAAGTATTACGTGTTCAATATTCATATTTTAATGTAAAATCTGCTACTCTGAGTACGTTTTATCTATACGTCGAGATATACACTTTTATTAATGGTTTGAGATTTCACGTTTTTAATCGATTCCGTGTAGCGCTATTAAGGCAGACCTACGATATCTCGATTTAACTAATCTACACCCACTACGACAAAAACTAGTGACGTATCTAAACATGAGGACCCATAAAGTGGTGTTACGTCCCAAGTTGAAAAATGTCTATTTCTAATCACCGCATGGCATTAAAAAGGTAATGTCTTGAGACCGGTCTCTCGTGGATGTTTTATTGTAATAATATATCATTTTGTCGTATATACTGTTATAGTTGGCTATAATATATCAAATGTAATTTATCTGGTCATTTGAGGCGGTGACCGTTTTATACTTTTAAACAAATTGACTAGCAAAAAATGTCGCATAATAATTATTATACGAGATTATTACTAACGTTATTGCTCAATAGAAATGATCATAAATTTAATTAACACAATGGTATTTACAATCAGGTAGGTACACATAAAAGTTCTCACACCACTGTAAGGAGTTGTGTGAGGTAAAGATCTTTTTAGTTACCTATAAAATTATCCATCAATCTAATTTCAGTGGATGACGTCAATTTTAATCAAAAAAACTGAAACGACTATAACTCCAGTGGTTCATTAACTGATCTATTTTAGTGTGTTGGTATCTCGATATCACGAACCGTAGAGCCAAGCCGAGGCCTCTGTCATTTATCTATTCCAAATTCAAAATGGATCCACATTCGAAATTAGAAATGCGATAGGCGCGCCAGTTTTTAATTTGAGAACCCAACGTTACGTTTCCAAAATTGTTCGCCTCGATAATTATTAGATTTTGAAACTTCCTCTTTATGAGAACTTTAAATTAGAGATTTTATGAGTTATTGAGTATCAACCAAATTAGTAGAGTCACAAATTGGTGCTACGTTTTTAAATTATTCGTATTTAGTGATGGATCAACTTGTCAAATGTCTGTTGTTAGTACGTACTATTTATATTTTATGGAAAATGCTCAGTTACAATAAACAAGTTTAATAAATCAAATGAATTGACTTAATTCTTACAAATTTTAGTTGAAGCTTTCCAGCGGTAGGTATGCTAGAGCTTTAACTTTTAGAGTTCATAAATATACTGTTAATCATTTCGTGGTAAATGAAAAAATAATAGTAACGCGGCGATAAAATTATCGTAAGTGGAAACACTTAATTATATTTTACTATCTACGCTTCCTGTGTAGCAGGCCGTATTTTCACACCTAACGGCAGAACAGTTCTGCACAGTTGCCATCCTTAAAATTAAAAAAAAACGCTAATGTCAGTAATGTCACCTTATCGTTTTCGTGCGGCAATAATGTCGGGACATTTTTCAACACTTAAAACATAAAATCGAGTTGTTTTTATCAAGAAATGTGAACAGAATTGCCTATACAATACCGGTATTATCTTTACTGCTGGAAGTAAGTGCCAATAATAAGTTTAATGTGTTGTGTACGAACGGTCGATGGTCGCAGCCCGCAGATTGGCGCCGTCTTAGAAAAAAGTTTTACGTAATGGCGGCCTGATTACGGAATTTAAGTTTTTATTATAAATACTCGTATGTAGGTAATGTATATACAGAACGGTTTTATTGGTTTTTAATATGTTATTAATGATATTAAAGTGCATCTCGGCCACTGTTTCGCCTAAATACTTATATAATAATAAACATGCCGTATGAGCATGAAATCCACATTCACAGGATCTCGTCTTCGCATCGTTCTTTATTTTAACAAAAATACTCTTTTAATGTAAACCCTTTATATATTCGTAAGTAAGAATGTATTTTTATTATCGCCTGAAACTATAATATATTTAACGATACCTACACATTTTATTTGCTATAAAAATCTGAATAAAACATGTTTTATGTTATCAGTCCGTTAATCTCACCACTAAAGGGTCGCTATAGAACTTAAATATTTTTATGGTCAATAAAATTTTGCAAACGTCTTAAATTTAGAATTTGAATCGAATTAAAATTCAATGAAAAAAGTTGGTATTGATCATTCAATATGTCAACGACAATACTTTCTTGAAAATCTTTATATATAATAATCCGTCTAGATCGTCAAATGGAAGGTCGTCTCTGCCTACTCCGTCGGGAAACACACGTATATTTTTTGTATATAGGTATGTGAAATAATTATTTTTACAAATGTTATTATAAAATATCGCAAAAATTTGCTCCTATCTTGTTCTTACTTTTATGCGTTTTTATCAAAGGTATTAATTAGGTATTTTCTATAAATTGTTATGGCAATAAATATATTTAAAAAGCAAACTTACTTAGTTAAGCTTTTCTAAAACTATAAATACTCTCTTTTTGCTATTTGGCTAATTAATATACCTACATATTGGTTTAATTCCGCCGCAAAGACGTTTTTTAAAAAATACCATAAGTGCAACAGCTGATCGGGGCCGGTGACCTTTTTTTAACATAAGCGTTTCGCATAAAGTTTTATATCTTTGGAGAAATCAAAACGTTTAAGTAGGTTTCAGGGTTAGCGGTAATAAAATATTTTCTCGAAAATTAATGAGTTTGAGGATTATATTTATTTTTCTGAAAACAACTGAAATAAGTTTTTTATTTACGTTTCTGACAATCTTCGTAAACGTACACTTCTACGAAATACCTACAGAGAAGTTCAGTATTAAAACTGGAGACGTATATCGAGTAGAAACGCGAGCAAAGCCGAGGGAAGAAACTAGTTAATATACTACGTCCAAAAATACTTTTTATTTTATACCTTACTTTATTTATTATATAATTGTCTGTTAGGAACATGGCGTGACCAAGGAGCCTGGCTATCTAGCCCAGCGAATTAGTATTGCCATTCAACGTGCCAATCCCGCCATGCTGTGCCGAACGCAGTGATCTGGATCAGTTGAGCTATCTTTAGATCTTTTAAGTTTTTTTACTAACTGTGCCGAAATATCGGGAAGCAGAAAAACTCGCATATCATGGTAAATAACCTGTTTTAAGAGAAAATGATATCTATAGATCGTTAAACGATCCTTAGATAGCCCAACTGTTTCACACGTATTTTAAATTACTTACATTGAAACTTAATTGTTAAATTTTGCATCTGCCCGTTTTTCCGTTCGATTCCCAGATCCGTCAGTTTTATTTCATTAAACAACTCGTTAATGCCTATTTTCGAGCAGAGAAAAACTGGAATTGGTTACCGGGTACCAAGAAATAACACCTATTTATAACAAACATATTGAATTCAAGATGGCGCTCAGCTTAATTTGTGTCAAAGGCGGCAAATGAAGTTTTTTATATGTGACATCTGCCATTCTATGAAAAATGTAGGTTTTAATAATATTTTATTCATATTATACAGGTATATACTTTTGCTTGTTCATTTTTCTTTTAATTTAAGTATTTAAGTAAAAACTTAGTTAATTTATTTAAGCTTTTTCTTGTCAACGATTCGTCTTAAACAAATAGCGTTGTAAAATGTTATTAACAATATATTTTTATTTTGAATATACAAATATGCAATTCATTAATATAAATAAATTTATAAAAAGGGTGATTTTCCGAATTCCGTAAGGTTATTTTATAAAAATATATAAGTAATTTAATTATAATTTCATATTATTTCCTAGACGAGTCTATGAGCTTGAGTTATTATAAGTTATTTAACTTTTGCTACGATTCCTCTATAATACCATCCGTTAATAAAATCAATCAGTTATCGAAAATCAGAACGCCGGTTTTTATCCTCTTTTAAAAATATACTGATGTTTTTAAACAGAAACCTACTAGGTTTATTTGTAAACTGAGAACCGTGGTATCTGGATCAGTTGAGTTGTCTACAGATCATTTTAAACGGTTTTTAGATCGCACACCTTTTTCACATGTATTTTAAGCGCCCGGCTTCGTCCGCGCGTTGTCCTTGAGTATGTAGGTACTTTATTATAATAGTTATATATAATATATAGCCTCATGGACATATATATGAGTACTAATGAGTTCTACAAACATGTAGTACATTATTTTATGTATCATCAATAGTGTTCGCATCGCACGCCAAATAATGAATTTTACAGACAAATTTTGAATATCTTGGGTTAAATTGCAATTTCTTAGTAATCTCATAAAATAAAATACAGCCCATGTTTTTTGCTGATAATGTGACTTTCTATACCTAGGTAAAACCATTTAAAAATCAGTTTAGTAGTTTTTGAGTTTATCCATAACAAACAAACGCAATAAGTTTATATTATTGTGTATATAATAGAAACCTGGTAGGTTCAGTTTATGTATAGATAAACTAAGTACCGTGATATCTGGATCAGTTGAGCTATCTATAGATGGTTTTACAGTCAAAGTCAAAAGATATTTCATTCAATACAATCACAAGGATCACTCACGTCTTACATACTAGGTGAATTTAGGTGCCAATTCATCCTAACCCAAGCCCGAGAAGAACTGGCAAGAAACTCGTCCTCGTCCTAGCGCTTTTTTACATGATCCATCTTATAACTACCTTAACTACGAAATACTAATACAAGATAATTTAAACATTTCAAAATGTTAATTTCAAATGTATTAATATTGTATATTATTATTTCTATGCTATCGAGTATTACAAAATAATGTCCGAAATTTTTGAGCGTCATAATCATAATATTATGTTATCTTCTTATATATCCAAAAACCAGCGCTATCGAAGATTATAGTTTATGATGGTGGGCAAATTGATATTCCTATCAGACGTGTCATAAAATTTACAATACATCGCAATGACCGTACAAGTATTTGGTAAACATTAGTTTTACGTAATAAGGATTTTATGAATTAATTCGGCAGGGGGGCACTAAGGACGCACGGGGGCAACGAGGCTAGGACATATAGATGGCGCCACATGAAAAATTAAACACGCCATTTTGTTTTCAAATATTTTTCGATTATTTACTTATTTCTGAGATTTATTATGTTGTGTATATTGTCCATAATTGTTAATTACGCGTAATTAAAAAAACAATATTTCTTTTCCATTGTTTTAGAAGCAGGTATTTGATATTTTTTACTTATCTTGATGTATAGTTTTATCATCGTTTTTTATTCAATTATTTATTTGAAGCGTAAAAGTAAACGAACTAATGCGACTGTTTTTGAAATTCATATGTAAGTACTTATTTTTTTTAATTACAAGTTTTACTGAATTTAAAATATGTTGTTGTCTGATGTTTTAAATTGCCTTATAAAAGCTTTATCTGGGTTTTATACCAAAACAGATAGATAATGTGTAATTAAAATGATTGCTCATTCAAATTATTTGATATAACAAATATTAAATTGTTATATGTAGGTGTTTCTGTAAAAACATTATCAATTAACGTTTTTTGTATATATTTGTATTACTTAATTATTAAGATACTATTTTGTTACCTACCCAAAAACAGTACTCTATTTTTTTATCTGTAAATAATAATACATACATACCTATATCAGTTCAGTGACCGCGGGTAAAGTGCCCAAAGTGGAATACCCAATAGAAATTAAAATAATCGTTATCCATATAAATATTATACTGTATAAAGTGTTTATTTACTTATATAAAAAGTTCAATGCTCCATTGACTCCTAAATTAGAAAAATAGATTTTTGAAAAATGATAAATTTATTGTTAACTAGCTGGTGCCCGCGACTTCGTCTGCGAAGGATTAGTACTTAGTGTTAATTCTTACAGTTTTTGCAGCGTACGCCAGATGACAAATTTTTCCTACTTACTTGACACTTATCGTAATATTTTGGACAATTCACATAATATCTTTATAAATTATAGTCTATGTGTTATTCTGATGTATAAGCTATATTATTGTAAAGTTTCAATGAAATCCATTCAGTAGTTTTTGCGTTAAAGAGTAACAAACATACATACAAACTTTCACGTTTATAATATAATATTATATATTATATTATATTAGTAAGGAAGTATGGATATACATTACGTATTTTGCAAAATGTCTAACGTAAAACTTTATCATTGTATTTATGTAATAAAATGTATTTACAACTTTAGGTAATACTTAATTTGCCGTCGGATGATTTATTAGGTTTTGTATTGCAATTAACTGATCGGCTTACATTTAAATAATATTTGCATTTTGAATGCTGATCTTATATAATACTATTAATATAATTATTAGAATGAGGAACTGCCGTTTGATTGATAAAATATTTTATATTTTACAAATTTAATGTAGGTTAAAAGTTGCACGTGAATTCTAGCAAAGTAGTTATTTTTTGATTTAAAATTTATCAAAAATTTTGTTGATTTTATAGTAAATTTATTGTGTAATTTTAAGAGACTATAAAGAACTTTATAAATTTTCTTCATAACTCTAAAATATTAATCCCTAGAACGAGTTATAACATCGGTCTCAAAAGTTATCTAAAGTCGTATAATCTAATCAACTGATATTTCATATTTAGGTTAATTGTATGCAGATGATGTTCTAGTGCGAGAACCGGTAACAAATATTAATGCAAAGATTTTTTCCTTGTAATTTGCTTATGAATTATATTTCAAAGGAATATTAGATAGGTACTATGACGTCCCTAGGCCCCAACACCAAAAACAATACCACCCTAAATCTTTAGAAAGTTGTCCCCGAGAATTCCGTTAGGGACATTGTGAGATACAAAAAACTTTTCTTTCATTGTCAATTGAATTTTATTGTTGGTTTCTAAGATGCACTCTTTTGTGTCAAACCGTGCGTTTAAAGCCGCTTGTAAAGCTACAGATTTCACTGAGTCCCATCCCTCGGCTCTAAGAGAGCATCGCTTAACAATGGGCACCCCGCTGAACGCCATTTTATCCCATTTTATTGTTGTAAATTTCAAACATTGGTTCCAATTCCGTCAGGTGTCCAAAACATGGAGACTTATTCATTTATTCAACAATCAGTTTTATTCATCGACTTTATAGGCCGTTACGGAGCCTGCGAAAGACGTCACCTACTACATTATCACTAGGCATATTATAATGATCGACATTAATCTTAATAATCTCATTTCTTTGAATAAGTTGAGATTTTTCACCGTGATTATATCTTAAATTTAATATTTCTATTACATTCATTTTGTTTTCATTATCACTGGTAATGCGTCGGCGGTTGTTAAACGCATTGTAAAACTACATTACGTATTCAGAACGTGTTCCACTTGTTATAACAACTTCCCCGGTGCCGAAACAAGGATTATCTACCGGTTTGTGTCGCTCTGCCTTCATCGCTATGTCTGAATTTTTATTTACTATTGTTTTAGCATGTCAATAAACATTAACGTACTCCAAATTAGGGGCTAGAGCTTACACCCTAACAACTGTTGTATTTTCAGCACTGTTATCTCTATTATTACTTTTATTATCTAGCGTCTTGGTGTCATTATCATCGAAATTATGTATATCGCTTAGGCTATCAGCTGTACTACTGGCGCTATGTCGTGCGGTGGTGAGAGTGTACTATATGTGTAGACCATCAGCTCCGGCGGTACGTACCCTAGGCTGAGCCATGAAAGCTCGGCCCGAGCCCGGGTGCAAGGCTCCGCTGGCCACCACGAACGTTTTTAATCACGGGCCCAACCTAACACAACACACTAGCACGTGCACTCATACACAACAATGATTAGACACCGTCACAGCGGCCCGCTAGCTCACTAGTGTCATAATGCACTCGCGACGGTTGTAAACTGACGGTTTTGTAAAGGTTCGAACGCGTGGCCGAGCGAGGCGCGGGGAAGCGGGAGGCCCGTCGCGCTCGGCAGTCTGACGGACACTGGCGCGGGCTGTGAGAGCAGGGCCGTCGCCGGGGCGTGGCGCCCTGCCCCTGCTGCCAAGAGCCAATCCGCAGGGCGGCCGAGGGCGCGGGCGCTCCCTCGCCGCCAGCGCCGCACTCCGCGCGCAAGCCTCCACCCAGACGGTCGTGCGCGTTTTTTCTACAGTTCTTGCGGCAATTACATGAGAGTTTTCCTCTGCTCGGATTTTCTGTTCCTAATCAAAATTGCTGAGGTCCTCTCGCACGGAACGCTGTGCCGGTATCGATGAGGGTATGCTTGTGTATGCGGAACACTCATGGGATGTTTTTTTTTTTTATGCTTGACTGAAATTCTAGGTTTTTCCACGTTTACTTACTAGTCACGTACCTATAGAAAGCCGCAAAGGAATTTCTAACATTTCAAGTACTATATAGGGAGGCTAACAAGTGTGTTGTCTGTTGGGGCGCATGCGTGGTAACCTCACTCCGTCAGGATGACGGGAGGCAAAAGTGTTTAATGTGAAAACTTTGTGATGGCGACAGTGACCTGCGCCCGGTCGTTTACATTTCATTTTGGAACTTTTTAGCCTTCAACTCACGAACTAGACCTGTAGTAATCAACTGTAGCCTACAAAATGAAACTTGTTAGCTTTTTTCTTGAAACTTGTCAGATATTCAAGCTTTGGTAAGGGACTAGGTAGTTATTTTACTCATCTACCAACATTGAAACGTTTTTGAGACATTTCTTAGCCTGCTTGAAGTATAAGAAACTCGTAATTTTTCTTATCTAGGGAAAAACGTTTTCGAAGATGACTATAGTCCGTATTTCAGAACAATTTAAACAGAGATAAAAATAGTCTCTTAGACAGTTTTTCATTCAGAAATGTCAGAAAATCACTGTTTCATTCTCAATGAGTTTTACATTATGATTTCATTATTCGGGTCTAATACTTAAGATTTGGGCTGATTAGGTACTGATACTTAAGCTCGATACTCACCAGAGGGATGAACTCTTCAAATAAAAATAAATAAATGTTAATAGACAATGTACAGCACAAAACCATCTAGCCCCACATAAGCTAAGCTTAATATGGGTACCAGATGACTGATAGAATACTTATATATTTTTAAATACTTATGATACTTTATAACACCCAGAGAGAACAACCGTAAAATCTAAAATTTCAAAGACATATGCCAACACGAAAGAAGACTCTAGGGCGCACTTTATTCCTTTCACCAGACTGGTTTGAGTTAACTAGTGACACGATAAGTAGAAGAGCACATATATATAGAAGAATAACAGAAAAATGCGTTTATTTCGCTACAATAATACAACAAAACTACTTGAAATATACAAACATAAAGGAAAATACGTAAGTACACAAACGACATTCACTTCATATCTTCTTAGAAAAAGCTATTAAATAACTTAAAAGTGATGGTTAATTTATGGAGTTTATAAATCGATTTAAATGTTCCATAGATAACTCAACAGTTTCAACATTTTATATCATTCTGTAAATAAATAAATGTGCTATTTTCACAATAAATAAAAACAACGGAACTTAGTCTTCCTTAGGATAATTGCTTAGGTATTATCAATACAACGTTTACAATAATATCTTAACTTTTAAAACAATTATGGTTATTCACATAATTTATATTATAAACGAGGTATTTACGATGAATTCTCTGTTTCAGTTCTGTAATCAGTTTCTCTCGTGATCATGGCGCATGCAACTGGGCGGAAATACTATTAAATAGAAAACTAATAAATTATGTTTATTATTTAAAATAAAATATATATATATTATCATAGATAGACTTTCGTTAGACCACGAACTTGCCTGATGTTAAGCGACGATGTGGCCGATGTTGGACACGCAGGTCTAGAAGACACCTTTTTACACTTGACTTGAAGAGACCCAGATTATAGTTTTCAGGAAAGACAGACGACGGCAAACTATTCCAATCATTGGCTGTATGCATTATAAATTTCATTTAAATACTATTAAAAGTTCCAGACAAACTTTAAAAATTCAAAAAAATATATTTATATCTTTTAACACGTTTTGTGTCAATTAAACATTCAACCTTGCTCAGTAACGTCTAGCAACTTCTGTCAAAAGTTATGTTTAAAATAGTGCCATCCCTTTTTGTAATGATTGTATCCAAATTACATAATCGCCGGCTGGAGACACAAGCGTAGCATTACCGAATGAGACAACTGTAGACAAAATTATGTCTGTAATATGTTAATGCATGGCCTCAAGTTGCTCTGCCCTCAGACAGATTTGCAATGTATAAACTACTGTAATCTTGTATTAGTTATAAGCTAGTTATAAGATGGATCATGCAAAAAAGCGCTAGGACTAGGGTTCTTGACAGTTTTTGGGTTAGGAGAAATTGGTACCTTAATTCACCTAGTATGTAACACGATTCAAAGTGATCCTTGTGATTGTATTGTATAAAACAAATTTTACTTTTTTGCCTAAACGGCATTCTTGACTTAGCCTTTCTCTAACACTTCCCCAATTTGGTGTAACTAAGTATGCCCAGGTCTTCCTTCTCCTTCGTCAATCTTTCTTCAATCCTCCCTACATGTCCAAACTATCTTAACACATCTTTGAGTTTTAGACCAAGGTGACATAAAAAAGCACATTTGAATTTTATGTTTCAGACACTTTTTAATTAATATTAGTATGGATTATTTATGAGTATTAGAATAAATTATTATGTCAATATTAAAATGTTTGTTTTGTTCAACTGATGAACGGAAAAACAACAATATGAAATTAATATTCAATACAATCACAAGGATCACTTTGAATCGTCTTAAAGGCTAGCTGAGACAGTTAACTGACACATTTGAAATGTATAAACTCTTATTAAAAAAACAAAAACAAAAATGTACAGAATAATATAAAATATATTTGAAACTCTTGAGCTATCTATGGACCGCTTAAAACGATTTATAGATAGCTCAGAAATTTATAGATAGTTCCAGATCGCTGCCACCTTATATTCGTTTTTCGTAGGTAGTTATAAGATGGATCATGCAAAAAAGCGCTAGGAACAGGACGAGTTTCTTGCCGGTTTCTTTCTCTTCTCGGACTTGGGTTAGAAGGAATTGGCACCTAAATTCACCTAGTATGCAAAACGTTTCAAAGTGATCCTTGTGATTGTATTGAATCAAATATCTTTTGACTTTGACTTGAATTGTAGTGGCAATCCCAATCCCAAGTACGAGAAGACAATTGTAAAGAAACGTACGTTCATCACGCACTAAAACTGTTATGCTTAGGTTCAGTAATATACCATTTCTCCGCTTATACCCATGAGAGTGGTAGTCAGAGGCACGTCCGAATCAAACGTATGATTCAGAATACATCTCGTCCGTGATAGGTACTACATAGTTGGTTTATACAGGATTTAAACAAAGCCGCAGGTTTAGCTGAAACCATTTTTAATACATATTTTGATATTATTATTACAAATTAATGTATTTTTTTCTTATAGGTTTACTAGCTTTTTCAAACCAGTGTGGTGAGAGGTTGCTTTAATGCACCTTTGATATAGTTTTGACAATTTGAAATATATTTTTTAAGGTTTGCGAGATTTCTAATTGGAATGAAGTGAACTATGAATATGAAATTATTTATTATTAATATTATTATATATATATATATATATATTATTATAATTATTTATGAAAAAGAAAACATATCAACCGTAGTCAGTTTAGTACATTGCAAATCAGTTAACTGTCAGAGGACAGAGCTACATGAGGCCATGTATTTTCATCAATAATATAGTCATTTATATCATAATACGCATTCTTCACAAGACACCCTTTATCTGTCTCTTCTCTCTCTGTTACCTTTTCACGGCTAAATGGATCTTAATGAAATTTAGTAAGCAGGTAGAGAGTCTCTTAAGAAGGGACATAGACTACTTTATATATATATGTATAGTTGTTCTATCTCAGGAAGGCGGGTGAGCAATACTTGAAGTTGTGATGTGTATACCTACCACGCGTGCGTAGCCGCAACAGCTAGTAATAAGTAGGAAACTAGAAGGATGAACATTATAAGTATATAATCTTATTAATCACATAAATTGCCTAGCGTGCTGGTAAAGTATCATCTGTGATAGATTAAAAAGACAATGACAGATGATCTGTCCTTGTCTTTCTAATGTTAATGAATAAAGGTGGCAATAAATTTAAAGAATAGCATGAACGAATGCGTACAACTTTCATGACATGTACCAAGTGCACGAAAGGAGCTTCTGAGGCGCACTTTATTCCTTTCACCACACTGGTTAGAAATAATGAGTGATACGATAAGAAGAAGAAGACGCTAATACTTGATTATAAGATCTTTACTGCCGCGGGTACTCTAGGCACGCGATTTCCATTTTGTAACTTCCTTTCACATCGGTTTGGTTACTGCTAGCGCCATCTATGGACGAGTAGCGGAACTATTAAGATTTTTTTATGGGAACCTTTAAGATTTTATTTTAAATTATTATAAAGAATCCAATAATTTTTACTTTAAGATGAGAATCATTTAGTTACAAATATTATTGAAAACAATATATTTTGTTTCGCGGTATTTACGATTGTGCTAATGATAGCATAGGTACATAAGAAGTTACAAAATACATTTTAACTTATTTCTAGCTGCTGTCCGCGGCTTTGCTCGCGTGGTAGGTCGACGAAAAGTGGCGTATATGTTAATACACAGATCCACATCTATATATTTATTTATTTATTTATAAACATGTACATCTATCCTTACGGGCACACCCAATGCAATAGAGTATCATATATTCTAGTTTAGCCTAGTCTTAATATATAATCTGAATCTCGGAAACGGCTCCAACGATTTTCATGAAATTTAGTATCCCTGCATACTAAATTTCTGAATGAATTCTGAATTCTGATGAATTTCTGAATGGATGAATGAATGAATGAATGAATGTAAACACTTTATTGTACAACTAGCACATAAACAATGGGAAAACTAAAAATACCTAAAAATATAGGTACCTACAATGGGCGGTCTTATCACTAAGGGGGGCGATTTCTTCCAGACAACCCCAAAGTAAGCATAGCTTGTGTTATGCGAACCACATGAATGACAAATACTATTTTGAATACATTTTTGAATACATACATATTAAACATAGAAACACGAGACAAATACTTGCAGCAGATCATACAAACATTTGTCTCGCGGCGGGAATCGAACCCGCAACCTTCTACGTCTCAGCCGGATCTTGGCCCACTGCGCCACAGAGGTCGCCAATCTTATTGACATGGGACTTCATCCTGTCTCCTCGTTTGGGAGAACCTGGACTGTCCCAGTCCCGATGGAATAGAACCCAAATAGAGCCAAGATGATCCAAGGGGGTTCTTTTTCATTACAGAGCACAACACCATATGTCAATGACATATGGCGGGCTAAGGGATTGTGGAGTGAGCTTTTTTAGAATAAATAAATATTACTGAATCCACACTAACACCATCTAGCCCCAAATTAAACATAGCTTGACGACCTCTGTGGCGCAGTGGGCCAATGTCCGGCTGTGACACCGAAAGTTGCGGGTTCGATTCCCGCGGGACAAATGTTTGTATTATCTGCATGTATTTGTCTCGGGTCTGGGTGTTTCTATGTATAATATGACATGTATGGTTTTACGATAAGTAAAAAAAAAGTATATAAGTAGTATATCAGTCATGTGGTACCCATAACACAAGCTCTGCTTACTTTGGAGTCGCTGTGTGAAATCTTCGGTATTATTTTTTTTTTTTAAAAAAAGCTTGTTACTTGTTATCGTAATTGTCTTAATTCGTTTTTTTTGAATGCCAGACTTTTCGAAAGTAAGCAGAGCTTGTGTTATATGTACCTACTGTACGAATAAGCCAAATTATAGGTATATTAAATGTTAAATGCCAAATTAAATGTACATCTCTGTTTACAAACAAATAAATAAATATTATTATTATTATATACAATTTTTTTGCTAAATAATAATCTACTAATTACTACTAAATACAAATGTAATATTACATATTATACATATAACACCCAGACTCGAGACAAATACTTGCAGATCATACAAACAATTGTCCCGCGGCGGGAATCGAACCCGCAACCTTCTGCGTCTCAGCCGGATATTAGTCCACCGCGCCACAGAGGTCGTCAATATATTAACTACTGTTATAATTCGATTAATTAGCTTAATTTATTTTGTGATTATTTATTAGTTTTATAGATCAACCAGTTAAGCATTTTTCGTATATTAAGACAGTCAATTGACTTCACCGAACTACTAAAATCTCATATTTTGTTTACACTTAGTCTGAATAAAACTAACTTTTTTAAATTACAAAAAAATGTAATAAATATATGTAATTGACGTATTTAACTTTTAAAACTACCTATGGTTTTGAACATAATTTTCACTCAAAACGGGATATTTACCATGATACGTGAGTTTTTCTGCTTCCCGATATTTCGGCAGTTGCATGCGCCATGATCACGAGATACAATGCTGAATCGAGAAGCAGAAAACCTTATATATTATGGTAAATATATCAATTTGAATGGCCGCATCCCATCTGTCGGGGACTTCCGTTAGGGCTGGTGCGGCGGCTTAATGTGCCGAGGACCTCAAAAACCGCAAATATGCTGGTTTGGCTAAGGCCTACATATTTGAGCCTTTTGGAGTCGAGACCCTGGGCCCGTGAGTAACAGGAGCCCACCGCGTTTTCAAAATTATTTCACGGCGTCTGGTAGATACGTTGCATGACCCAAGAGCTGGCTCCTATCTGGCTCAGCGTATTAGCATTGCCATTCAACGTGGTAATGCCGCCAGTATCTTGGGAACGCTGCCCTCTAGCAGTGATCTGGATCCGTTGAGCTATCTACAGATCGTTTTAAACGGTCCTTAGATAGCTCAACTGTTTCACGTGTATTTTATATTATTGTATATTATTTTGTACATTTCTGTAAATATTTGAATGAAAATTATACGTGCTGAAAAAAACAGCAAAGAACCAGATCCATAAAAAACCGAAATATCAATTTTAACTTTTTCATTTATTGAAGTGATAACTTCTTATGGGAGAGTAAACCGCTTCGTTACGTAACGCGTTACGGCGCCAGCCTGTCTGGCTTCCCTTTCTCTCACGCATACGGCAGCGGTAGGCAGGCTCCTCCTCTCTCACTCTAACCCACAGCGCTAGTTAGATTAGTTTAAGTTATCACTTCTGTCGGGCGTCCCGAGACGCACACGTTATTTTTTTACAAATTGAATAACTAAAATGTACAGACTAATATACAATGACTTATAGAAAAAAAAAGGAATTCAGTTCACTGTCCGCAGGTAAAGTGCCAAAAAGTCTGGCGACGGTACCTCGTTGAATAGATACTCCATTGTCGGAGGTAAGCACCAGTTTGATCATTGTCATTTTAACATATTTCAAAACTGCTTTTTAAATATGTTAGTTACTCTAACTTGGATTTTGGTGTTAACAACAGAATCGCCACCACAGATCAAAATATATTATTGTTTTCTGTGGTCACCACTAATATATGACTGATGACCTGGATGACCGAGACGGAAAAAACTACGTTTTCTAAAAATTCAACCAACCTAGATCGATTTATCGCCCCCGAAACCCCCTGCATACTAAATTTCATGAAAATCATAGGAGATTTTCCGAGATTTCCATTATATTTACATACATATATACAAGAATTGCTTGCTCGTTTAATGGATTTACCTTCCTATCAACTCTAAATAATTAGTTAATATGTGGATAGTAAATAAAGCCGTTTCCATACTAGCCTGGCCTCCAAAAATCCGGCTGAGTGATGTGTACGCGGAAAGGTCTAAACCCAGATAATTATCCTTTTTTTACCCAAACTCTAATTCCCAATATTAATGAGTAAGATTTAGTTCAGGCATTTTTAATTAAAATCTAAAAATGGAAGCTTGGTTTTTCAAAATGAATAATTTTATTAGAAGGATAAATAAATAGATAAACGCTATTATACCAAAAAAAAGCAGCTGTACATTGAGCGGCCTTATATCTAAAAGCTATCTCTTCCAGGCAAGATTTGAATGGACAGGATAGTCAAAAAATAAAATGTGTACAAAAACTTACATGACATAGGTACCCACTAATCTAATACATACGTTTACAAGATATATATTTATTAATACGTGAAGCACAAACTTTGTACCCCTTTTTACGAAAATCGCGCGGACGGAGGAGTATGAAATTTCGCACACTTATAGTTTATACAGAGAGATTTTTTTTTTATTATGGTTGAATTTCGACCAGTGGGCGACCATTAGTTATAATAATAATGCCCATAGTTAAACCTACAAAACAAAATATACACAATGAAAGAGAAATTATATATTAATATTAATAAATAATAAATATATAAGTAATAATATTAATGCCGGACATTCCACACAGCATCATCTACCCCCTAAGTAAGCAAAGCTTGTGTTATAGGTACCACATGACTGAAATACTACTTATATACTTTTGTTTTGTAAATATTTACATATTATAGGTACTTACATAGAAACAGCCAGACCCGAGACGTAACCGCGAGACGTTGTCCCGCGGCGGTAATCCATCCCGCAACCTTCCACGTCTCTGCTGGACCTTGGTCCACTGAGCAAGAAAGATCGTCTCCGAATGTCGCCGAACGAATATTGTAGGAGGGCTCATACAATATTCATCTGTTGAAGATGATTTAGGTGGCGTCAGTAAAGTTACAGAGCAGTTATTTGTAATTGAAAACTTTCGTTCATAGATCCACTCCAGCAAGCTAAGGTGTGTGAAGTTTCCTCTCCACTGACGTCACTCTGCCTGGGATTCTGTTTGATAACGTAGGCCTTCCCAGGTACCCACACTAACCTCTCGACCTCGCCGACAAGACCCGCAGGAACGAGTCAGTACATGCTGTGTTGGTTTGGTTGCAGCATAACGGCTGGCACCGAGCCGGATTTGTTTAGTGTTCTTTTGTAAATACATACATATTATACATTAGATCTGGTTCATGGGCACGCTTTGCAAAGTACCTAGAATTTATAATTATTATAATCTTTGAGGAAGGTTATAAAACAGTATCTTACAAGGCCTCTGCTTAGACCTTGTAAGATACTGCTGTAGCGAAATATGAAATTTACTTAAATTACATTATTTGTTCCAGTTATTTTGATTTAAAACCCAAGGTACTGAACCGATTTTGATGAAATTTCACCAATCGGAAATTATATCCTATCACAATTTTTTTTTTTTATCGGTTCATAAATGACGGAGTTACGAGGTAACATGTATAAAAAAACGAATTGAGCTTTTTAGTTTTTAACGCAATTATTTTTCAATAGTTGATATAGAAACAAAAATCTAAAATAAAAAAAATTACGTCAAGAGACAGGTCTTAACAATCATTATTACATTTAGTCTGTAGATCTCAATAAACTATTAGAATGCATAAATAAATAAATAAATTAAATTAAATAAATAGATCTGGTAAATTCTATAAGTGGAAACTTGTAATTGGCCATCAGCAAACACGTACCTCATTATAGGTGCATGTTACATAGTTTTTCTATTTATTTAACCTAGCTGTAAGTTTTCCAAAAAAAAAAATATAAAAAAAATCATAATTCAAAATAAATACACTGCCTGACCCAAGATCTGGCTCCTATCCGGCTCGGAGTATTAGCAATGCCATTCAACGTGGCAGCATTGCCACTAGGTCGTTTTATACGGTCCTTAGATAGCTCAATTGTTTCACATGAATTTTATATTATTATTTATAATTCTGTCATTATTTCTGTAGTAATATAAATAGAATTTAGAATTTCGTATTGTAATAATAATAATATTTAAAAGACGCAGTGATTAAGTTAAAGAAGATGTTCTCTACATATATATCTTCTGGATCAGAGAAGATTGACGAAACAGGTGCATGAGTCGAGTGTGAATGGGGAAACTGGAAGTGGAAGATCTCAATTTATTTACATAGACTTATTTGTGGATACATATTGATAAACACGGGGTTATCTCTTGTATTATTTAGTTGAGGGAGTGAGTTTGATCTGCGATCAGCGAGTTAGAGTGCGAACCGAGAACGCTCGCGGCAACTCACGGACCGCGAATCAAACTGACCCTGATCTAGATTCTCTGGATGAATCGAAACAGTGTCGGTACCTCCCTCGACTAAATAATACGTGAGTAAACCCCGTGTTTATCAAAATAAATTGGGGGTGTGTTAGAGAAAGGCCAGGTCAGGAGTACCTACCCTAAACCGACAGACATGAGGAGTGAGATGAGAGTCGAAGCAAAAGAAGTTTGTTAGGATCGTAGTACGTAGAAATACGTAGTCTCTGCGTACCCCGAGAAACAGGTGTGAATCGGTTCTTTTTTCAAAATATTGTTCGGAAATCGGAAGTAGAATAAATCATTTGGCGGATTTGGAGTAAAACTTTTTGTCGTTTAACCTATAATGAAAATAACCATAGCTAGGTACTGGCTGATCTGATGAATTTTATGTATATTTTTTTATATATAAAAACCTCGCGTCACAATGCTTGTCCGTGATAAACTCCGGAAATGAAGTCAAAGTCAAAAATATTTTATTCAATACAATCACAAGGATCACTTTGAAACGTCTTACATGCTAGGTGAATTTAGGTGCCAATTCCTCCTAACCCAAGTCCGAGAAGAACTGGCAAGAAACTGGTCCTGGTCCTAGCGCTTTTTTGTATGATCCATCTTATAACTAGCTTAACTACGAAAAACTAATACAAGATTACAGTAGTTTATACATTGCAAATCTGTCAGTTAACTGACTGAGGGCAGAGCAACATGTCACAACACCCGAGTCAATTCTAGCTCTATTTAAATAATTATTGCGTTTTAAAAACGAAAAACGAAAACCGACTTCATTGAATGAAATTTGAGCCTATAAAAATACAACCTCCTCCTTTTTATAAGTCGGTTAAAAACGTGCTATTTATAAAATGAAACCCCGAGGCTCTTTTAGAGAAAATTTCGCAATATATTAATGAAAAATTGTTATAAACTCATAAAAATAGATTTAGGTCTCAGCAAAATAGATATCTTCATAGAATCTAAAAAAAGTAAATATGTCTTTATGGGGAACACGGTGCGCTTCTATAATAAGCTTCCGGAAAATGCTACTACTTATTAAGAATATTAAGAAGAGTAATTTTGTGAAGAAAGCGTATTATAATATAAACTAGCGACCCGCCCCGGCTTCGCACGGGTGCAATGTTGATACTAAATATACCACTAAGAGAATAACATGTACTAAGAATAGACATATACCATTGCAGACTTTTAAATGAGTTTATTTACGACATCACATTAGAAACCGCTAAAATTATCAGTGGTTCGCTACTATATTATGCATGTTTTATGCATATAAACCTTCCTCTTGAATTACTCCATCTATTAAAAAAACTGCATCAAAATCCGTTGCATAGTTTTAAAGATCTAAGCATACATCGGGACAGACAGACAGCGAGAGGCGACTTTGTTTTATACTATGTAATGATGACTATATTATTGATAAGAATGCATGGCCTCATGTCGCTCTGCCGTCAGACAGTTAACTGACACACTTGAAATGTATAAACTCTCTTGTATTAGTATTTCGTAGTTAAGGTAGTTATGAGATGGATCATATAAAAAAGCGCTTAGACCAAGACGAGTTTCTTGCCAGTTCTTCTCGGGTTTGGGTTAAGATGAATTGGCACCCAAATTCACCTAGTATGTAAGACGTTTCAAAGTGATCCATGTGATTGTATTGAATAAAGTATCTTTTGACTTGACTTGACTTAAAGATGTAAGCATACATAGGGACAGACAGACAGCGAGAAGCGACTTTGTTTTATACTGTGTAGTGATAACAAATGACGAATGACCAGATACTACATTTTGACATAGATACTATAAACAATATAAACATTGTTGACAATGAGAAAATTTAGATTATTAAGATACATGCCGTGGCAATAAAGGTGGTCAAAAAGCGCTTTTTTAACCGCCAAAGAAAACAGAGGAGTGTTTTAAGATTAACGTTTGTATCTGTGTGCCTGTGGCTCCTAAATGGAGGAGCCGATTTTGATTTTGTTATTTTGTATGAAAGGCGACTTGATCGAGAGTGCTCTTATAAACCTCTTCAAAGTCGCTAATTGAAAACCACGGCTTAAAAAGCGAATCAATTTAAAAAACAGATATGATCTTTTATAATTAATCGACTCCGTACTTAAAAACTTCTTGATAAAAATAAAAATTAATTTACTAAATTAATTCATTAATAAAAATCTCGTAAAATTTTTATAGTTTTAGCTATAAATTATGCGGTTCATTCTAAATTAAATAGTTCTAGTTAATCTTATCTATACTTCTATTATAAGGTATCATAATTATGTATTTAAAAATATATAAGTATTCTATCAGTCATCTGGTCATTATAATACAAGCTATGCTTAGTTTGGGGCTAGATGGTGTTGTGTGCATTGTCCGCCAATGTAGGCAATTCGGTTGGTTCATTTCTAAAATTAGAAATTGTCTAAAATATATTAAGTTAGTCATAGCATTTGTAAAACCTATTCGGTTGGTACCATCTAACTAAATTAGGAATGCTTAATTAAGTTAGATAAAATTAAATAAGGATAAGTTGGTAGCAGCAGAATACCAAAGGATAATTTGACAGTTTAAAATCAAATTTTAGTTAAAATTAGTTAGGTTGGTGCCAACAGAATTGTGGCCAATATCTTTATATATAAACCTTCTGTGTGTTTTTAAATAGTAAATGGTAATTAAACTCCTTCCAAACGGCTGGACCGATTTTAATAATTGTTTTGTGTGTTCAAGTGGATTCAAGAATGGGTTAGATTTTGTTGTTTTTTAAACGCTCGCATAAATTCGAAGAAGAACATAAACATAAATAGACAACCTCTGTGGTGCAGTGGGCTAAGGTCTGGCTGAGACGCAGAAGGTTGCGGGCTCGATTCCCGCCGCGGGACAAATGTTTGTATGATCTGCAAGTATTTGTCTCGGGTCTGGGTGTTTCTATGTATAATATGTATGTATTTACAAAAAAAGTAAATAAGTAGTATATCAGGCATGTGGTACCCATAACACAAGCTCTGCTTACTTTGGGGCCAGATGATGTTGTGTGAAATGTCCGGGATTATTTATTTATTAATGTCGAAAGTACTCGTTCAGCCACTTGGGAGAAGTCAATGTTGACAAGGTTGACTACACAAACGGGTTCTGTAGTCGCTTCTAGGCTGGAGATCATCTCGGAAGTAAGTGATTTATATAGCCAGCTCTACGCCTCACACGCACCTCGTCCAGAAACTCTTAGAGAAGATCCCAGAGCCACCCTTACGCGCCACTTCACGGAGGACTTGCCCGAGATCAGCTTAGATGAGACCGAGTTGGCCCTGAAACAGCTTTAAAAAAACCCCGCAGATAAGGATCGTGTTACGACTGAGCTTCTGAAAGCGGGTGGAACCCCCGTACTTAAGGAGCTTTAGGAGTTATTTAATGTTGTCTCTCTTCACTGGGAAAACTCCGTATGCATGCAACAGTGGCGTAGTCGTTCAGTTTTTCAAAAAGAATGACAAAACCCTTTAAAAAACTATCGACTCATATCGCTTCTGAGCCATGTATACAAGCTGTTTTCCAGGATCATCTCGAACCGTCTTGCGCGAAGACGAGTTTTAACCGCCGGAACAGGCCGGGTTTCGAATTGGCTACGGCACCATAGACCACATCCACACAGTGCGGCAGATTATACAAAAGACTGCAGAGTATAATCGACCTGCTGACTAACAGAGCTAGCAACAGAGACGGAAAATTTGAAACAAACCTGGCTCGGTGCAAGTCATTATGCACCTGCAACCAAACCGACACCGCATGTACTGATTTGTCTTTCCTGCGGGTCTTGTTGGCAAGGTCGAGAGCTTAGTGTGGGTACCTGGGAAGGCCTGCGCTATCAAACACAATCCCAGGCAGAGTGAAGTTAGTGGAGACGAAACTTCACCCACCTCACCTTGCTGGAGTGGATCCATGAACGAAAGTTTTCAATTACAAATAACTGCTCTGTAACTTGACTGACGCCACCTAAATCATCTTCAACAGATGGACGAAGGTCAATGATGATGAGTATAATCGGCCCCTGTGTCTAGCCTTTGTGGACTACGAGAAAGCCTTTAACACAGTCGAACCCTGGTCTGTTCTGGACTCCCTGCAACGGTGCCAAGTCGATTGGCGATACATCGAGGTGATGAGATACCTTTATGAAGCAACGACGACCGTCCAAGTACAGAACCAGCAGACTGAACATATTCACCTGCACCGCAGAGTGCTATAGGGTGTCGCCATATCACCGAAACTGTTCACCAACGCTCTAGAGGATATGTTCAAGACGCTAGACTGGAGAGGTCGCGACATCAATATAAATGACGCACATATCTCCCAACTACGATTTGCAGACGACATCGTCATCATGGCTGAAACGTTGCAGGATTAGTGGAGCAGTAGTGTCCGCCCTGTAGCTAGGTGGGGCGATGATATTCTTAAGGCAGCAGGTATTGGAGAAGGAGAGCTGAAGATCGAGCTCAGTGGCGTGCCATTGGAGAGGCCTTTAACCAGCAGTGAACTGACACGGACTAAAGATGTGTCTAAAAAATTTAATTACTAGTGGCTCTGTGTAGACCTCGCGAACATTTTTGGAAATTAATTAATTAAAAATATAACTTTTTTACGTTTTCAACTCCCATATCTTCGCCATTTTGAAATTTCCAAAAACTGAATCGACTAAAAAAATCTATATAGTTATAGAACCTGCTCACAAAATTTCACGAGAATCTGTTGAGAAATGCGACCTGTAGAGGAGAACATCCGGACGGACGCTGGACATACGAAAGCATTTTCGCCTAAGCTGAAACGGAGACACTCGCTTCGCTCGGTCAATAATCATCTTCTAATGTTTACGTACTCGTAATTGTTTTTAAAATTCCGTATTTTAATGTATTCTGATAAAAATAACCCCGATTTGAGCGCCGTGAATACGTGTCATGATTATTTGATTATAGATTCTTTTTAAATACAACCTTATAAGATAAACTTCTATTTACAATACGAGTGTATTTACAAAAAAAGAGTATTTAGGTAGTGTATTAGTTATGTGATACCTATAACACAAGCTCTGCTTACTTTGGGGCCAGATGATGCTTTGTGAAATGTCCGGCATTATTTATTTATTTAAAGTCCTGACCATAGTCAGTCCATAGTCAATTTTATTTATTAAAATTTATTTTCTATTTTTTAGTTTGGTTTTCTCAATAATGCGTGTTTTTGAGTTTTTTAAAGTATTATTTATTTTAGGTATGTTTACCGATTACCTAAAGACGCCTGAACCGATTTACAAAATTCATTTATTGTTTTAATTGTTTTTTTGTTGGTGGTGGTCCCATTTCAATTTTATCGAAATCGGTCAAGCGGTTTTTAAAAACCAACAAAATTCAAAAAAATTCTACATTGTTTTTATTTTTTATATTCAATGAAGCCGGTTTTGTTTTTAGTTTTTAAAACGTAGATTATTATTATGTACAATGTTTTCTCGGAATAGGGGCTAGGAGCACATGTGCGTTCTCTGAACAAATGCTGTAGATTAGTGCCGTCACTCGACGCGGCGGGTTTGGCAGCCCATAAATATGTAGCTTTCAAAATATTTCTGTTTTAACAAAAAATGGCAAAGTCTGCCGCTTCAAAGTGCATACACATGCGAGTGTAATGTTTATACGGGTCTCTGCTTATCCAGTTAGATAAACTCGAAGACCTTACTTAAATTAGGCGGGCCTGCTGGTAGTAGCTCTACCTTTTGCTCTGTTGGTTGGGGGTTCGATCCCTTCCCAGGTCACATATTTATGTGAACATAGGTGTTTGTGTCTGGATGTTATAAAGTATCATAATGACGACCTTTGTGGCGCATTGGGCACAAATGTTTATATGATCTGCTAGTATTTGACTCGGGTTTGGGTGTTTTTTTATGTATTTAGGGGTTAAAACCTAAGGTGGGTACGATCTCCTTACGAAATCTCCATAGTCTTAAAACCTAATAATATATTTTTACAAAAACTGAAACAGGCTTCTTAACCCTGAATATCAAATAACCAATAAATAAATAAATATTGGTGAACAATGCACACAACACCATCTAGCCCAAAACTAAGCATAGCCTGTACTATGGTGATCAGATGTCTGATAGAATACTTATATATTTTTAAATACAAACTTATGATACTTTACAGAACACGTATATTCACCACACAAATTTTTATCCTGGGAGGGAATCGAACCCTCAACTTACAGCGCAGAAGGCAGAGCTACTACCAACTGAGCTGACAGACCAATCTCTACGTACTATATATACTTCTAATTGCGATAGGTTCATGATATTTTTGCCATTGATACGTTCCGTAGGACCTTCAAACTTTGAAGGCTTTGAAGTTCAAAGCCTTATCTGATCAACTGACAAGTTCCTATTAAGCCTGTGATCACCAATGCCTTAATTGCAAAATGAGCTGCCAATAGGAAGTTCCACAGGGTATCTTCAGAGCCTATGATCTGATCAACTGACAAGTGCATAATGTTATTGCCAGAGATCCCCAACACAATGTTTTAATTGCGATACATGAACTGTTTGTCGTTAAAGAGTTCTAGAAGGTATTTTCAAAGTCCAATGTCAAGTCAGCTGACCACTGAAAGATGCCCAAATCAAGTCAAAGTCAAAGTCAAAAGATACTTTATTCAATATAATCACAAGGATCACTTTGAAACGTCTTACGTACTAGGTGAATTTACTCGCACACCTGCGATATAGGTATTGCGTTACAATATTTTCCAAAAAACTAATTTGTGCCGCTTTTTGAGGATTGTCGGATTTGTCTTATGGTTTCCATCATCAGATCATCATCACCAAATCACCAAACTTATATGGAAACACTTCGGAGATACACTCTGTAGGACCTAGTGGCTCTGTGAGCTGTAGGTAGACCTCGCGAACGTTTTTCGAAACAACTGAAATATAACTTTTTTTAGTTTTCAAACCCCCATATCTCAGCCATTTTGAAAAAATTCCAAAAACTGAATCGACATAAAAAATCTATATAGTTATAGAACCTGCTCACAAAATTTCACGAGAATCGGTTGACCTATAATAGAAGTAAACATCCGGACAGAGGCCGGCCGGACAGACAAACGAAAGCATTTTTGCCTAAACTGAAACGGAGACAGTATACAATAATAGAAAAAGTATAGGTATCGGCCAATAACTGGCGGAGATATACATACAAACAATACATATATAAAAAAACCGAATTGAAAACCTCCGTTTTTTATATTGGAAGCCGATTAAAAAGTTCAAAGATATGTGCCGAGAGCCAAGAGCTTCTGGAGGCGCACATTAATCCTTTCTCCACACTGTCGAAATAACGTGACACGATAAGAAGAAGAAGAAGAAGCACTAGCATGCTTTATAGCGCACACCCAGAAGACATAAAAAACGGTTGTCAGTACGTAGGTACTTACGTTCGCTTTGCGGTCAGTAGCCGGGTTGCTCCGCCCTTAGATTTGCATATCTCCATGCTATTAAGTTAACCTAAGGGAATTATGTAGTTAGTTTTCAACCTTTTAACGTGATAACGTCTTATAAATCGATGAACGCCGGCTGCACGCACGAAAAAGTGTCACGTTCCGCCTGAGCTGAGCGTGCAAGCGAGAGCGCGGAACAAGCGATAGAGAGACACGATCGGTTTATCAATGTTTTCTTATGACGTTATCACGTAAAATTATCGTCCGTAAACCAACTTTACAGGTAACTATTTTTCAGTAGTAACTCTGCCTTTTGTAGGTTGCGGGTTTGAATTCCCAGGTCAAACATTTGATTACCTCTGTGGCGCAGTGGGTCAAAGCCCAGCTGAGACGCAAAAGGTTGCAAGTTGATTTCCCGTCGCGGGACAAATGTTTGATCTGCAAGTATTTGTCTCGGGGTCAGGGTGTTTCTATGTATATGCAAGTATTAGAAAAAAAGTATATAAGTAGTATATCAGTCATGCCCATAACACAAGGTCTGCTTTCTTTGGGGCTAGATGTTGCTGTGATAATTGTTCGGCATTTTTTATTTATTATTTATGTGATGAACAGAGATGCTTGTTCTGTGTGTGTATATAAAATATCACATATATATCACATATATAATTAAGTATTATTTAAGTTATCTGGTTCCCATAATACAAGCTATGTTTACTTTGGAGCTAGATGGTGTTGTCTGAATTTTCCAGCAATATCTACGAAAACAACAAAAGTAAAGCAACCATCAGTGTGGTCGCTTCTTGGATAACACGCAGTGAACGCGTCAGTCTGAACGTTATAAACTCAAAAGTACTCTACGGATTTTCATACGGTTTTCACCAATGGACGGGGTGATTCATGAGGAAGGCTTCCGTGTATAATTCATCAAGGTTTTGTTTAAATTGATCAAAATATAATGATAATTGTTAAAAATAAAAGATTTTCAATTTGGACATTAAAACGTTTGCCTGGTCATTTATATATTGAAGGATACCGGGGTCATCAACGTTCGATCGTTATCATCATATAATGTGTCATATCATCATATCGTGTCACTAGTTATTTCTAACCAGTGTGGTGAAAGGATTAAAGTACGCGTCAGAGGCTCCTTTCGTGCACTTGGTACATGTCTTCGAAGTTTTTAGTTCTACGATATACCGGTTTCTGTCACCGTTTGAGAGTATATATAGCGTATTTATATTTTTTCGAACAGAAAATGTGTGCACGACTGGGTTTGATCCCACGACCATAGGAAGGCGGGGCCACTACCAATCAATGCTCTCGGCCATTAATAAATAAATAATGGTGGACAATGTACTCAACACCATCTCGCCCCAAACTAAGCATAGCTTGTATTATGGTGACCTGATAATTGATATATATTTTTAAATACATACTTATGATACTATGTAACAAAGAAAAAACACTTCTGTTCATCACACAAATGTTTGTCCTGGGAGGGAATCGAACCCTCAACCTACAGCGCAGAAGGCAGAGCTACTACCAACTGAGCTGACAGGCCAGTCTAAAGGTTTAAGGTTCGATTGTCAAATTGTATTGATGGTAATTATTTCATGACAACACATTAGGTAATGTGTGATTAGATATACCTAGGTGTCGGGATAGATCCATTTTTTAGTTACTTAAATTTGCAAGGAACATTGGAGAACATTGGACATTGGAACATTGGAGGTAAACAATTAGGTATTTACAAGTGGGTATTATATAAGTGAAATGAAGATAGTCAGGGCATATATTAAGAGAAATGGACAAAACAATTAACGGATTGGTACCCAAGGGATGGAAGAAGTAAGGGTAGACAAACTAAACGCTGGGAGGATGATTTGAAGAAGACAGGTGGTCCAACATTGAATCGGGTAGCAAGAGATAGGACACGGTGGAAATCTTTAGAGGAGGCCTTTGTCGAAGGACAAGCTGTTGCAGAATAACCGCTTGCCGATACATAATATTAGGAATAAACAAATTTAGTATAAGTTTATAAATAGGTAGATATTATTAAGGCATTGCTATTTTATCAATTTGTATGTATGTAGCAAACAGCAATAAAGGCTTATTTTATTTTATTGACAGAGCGAAAAGTCCGTTTCAACTTAAGCGAAAATGTCTGTCTGTCCGGATGTTCTCCTCTACAGGTCGCATTTCTCAACCGATTCTCGTGAAATTTTGTGAGCAGTTTCTAGTTTTAGGCAATTAAAAAAAAAGTAAACATAAACGGAAAACTGGTTAAATTTCAGTCATTTCGAAATGTTCGCGAGGTCTATCATGGTAGATTTTTCATAGTATTTACCTCTATTCCCAGGATAAAATAGCCAGATAAATATCATTATATACATATTATTAAAGTTCAGTGTGGCTAAACGCGATGAACTTAAAAACTACCAAATGGATTTTTATACGGAATTAACGAAAAGATGGAGTCATTCATGGGACAGGTTTTGGTTTATAATTTACCAAGCCGAAGTCGTAATGGTTGGCGAGTAAATAATAATCAATAAAAACAAAACTAAATATAACGCTTGTCACTAATCACTAATAGGATTAATCTGCAATAATTTTAAATGAACCAAAGAAATCTCGGATCTTTTTGTTACATTTGGAATCGGGATAAACCGATTCCGATTCCCTAGTCTGGGGCTAGATGGCGCTTTTTGCACTTGCAACTTCGTATTCAACCGAATCGCTTCAACCAAAACTTAAACACCCTTAAAACCACAAAAACCGCAAGGCTCCGTTTTGTCTATGCCACCTTTAAGACCACAGACAATTGATGGTTTTATAATTGACATGTCATCCGCCGCCACAGAGCGTTTTTTATACGCCTTTCTAGAGCACTCATTCCATCCATTGTTACAAGAACTTAGTCAAATAATACATCGAGGAATTAATATAATAATTTTCGATACTCTAAAATGGTGATTGATTACGATGACTAAGCTTATTTGGGCATTCTTTTCGAATTTCGAACACTTGCTCGGCACTTCGCGGCGCGTCTTAAAAAATATTATTGTCTATGGATAGGTTTTTTTTGTAGTGTCGATTATGTTGAAGGTTTTAATGCTTCGTTTTGATATGCGAGGCATAGGTGTTTTAGTTGCAATGTGCTGTCTCACGTTACGTTGTCTGATTGATTCAAGATTGTTTAACCTTATCAAACAAAAACATCCGTTAGTCGCATTCATCGATTTTTATATGAAAAACAGAACGGACCGTTTTTAAACTCTCCCTGGCAGCGTCCAATGAGTAAAAAGTTTCCTTGATGATGTATAAACTATGTATATACCTAGTTAGAAGCAAAGGCCTGTTTTATTATTGAAAGTCAGCCCTCTGTGCAGTGTTATCTGTGATCAAAACATGACTCCGCATCGCGACCGCAAGATCTACGGCAACTCTTCATTGTTCCACCATTATTAACACGAGCCATTTATTTTTCGGTTCCACCAATTAACCAAATATCTTCTTCCGAAGTAAGTATTGTAATATTTAGGATTTAATTTATCAAAATGTCAGATAGCCAGTGATAGTCCGTGGAATAAAGAAAATTATTTTAAAATGATGTTCTAATTTCAAATGAACAAAAGAGTATTGAAAAATCGAATCTACCTCTTTATATAAACCTTATGTACGTTGTTAAATATTGTCCTCGTACTTAATCAATTATGAACTTTATGTTAAAGTTTTAGGGCTTAGAATCTGTTGTAAAAATATAGACAGTATATTGTTTCGGAAGTTTTGAAAGCAAAAACGTTTGTAAGAGACACTAGGTGACCCTCAGTGGGTAACCATAGTAATGTTGTGGTGAACCTAGTAAATACGAACGATTTGATTTTGTTTACCTACACTACACCAATGTCTAATTTAGATTATTTTTTTAAATAGTTTTAGAATAGGTTATTTTTTTTACATAAGTGTATTGTTCTGTTATTGATTTAATTTTTCTAGGATTTAATGCAATTTTATTATACATGGCTACTAAAATGAGCTAAAACACATCACTTTAATAAATTGAAGATCCGTCATTTAAAAATGTTAGGTACTCTAGATTAGACTTTGTTGAAACAAAATGAAAAGCTGTGCCGTAATAGTTTATAACTAGCACGGAAAATAGGGATCTCCCTATTTTGAACAATTTTAGGTTTTTCTGCATACGTACATACTGTTTTAATAGTTTTTATTTAAATAAATTATTCTTATTCTTAGCCAGGTTACTGACCTTATGAACAAAAACCATAAAAAGACTAGTTCCACGAGTTATATCACACTCGGCCTGGATTTGTTGCAGCATGATTCATGACCATTAGTCATGCGGAGCTGATGATGATGGATGGCAGGCGCGTGCCCATTTGACCCCACCGCGATATGGGAACTCCATATAATCCATAATCTAAAAAAGTAAGTAGTTATTTTATGAACAGTTAGCCTAAGTGCACACTTCCAAGTCCTGTAAAAAAAGAAAAACAATTTAATGTAGCTCTGACTA
Source organism: Lampropteryx suffumata (assembly GCA_948098915.1). Classification (NCBI taxonomy): domain Eukaryota; kingdom Metazoa; phylum Arthropoda; class Insecta; order Lepidoptera; family Geometridae; genus Lampropteryx; species Lampropteryx suffumata. The sequence goes on along the minus strand of OX402563.1, from coordinate 16,813,606 downwards.
TCCCTGAACATCCTCGGAGATGACGCTGTCGAGGTAAGGCTATTAATACAATCGGTAGCCATGTTGTATTTGTATTTGTATTTAGTGCTATAAGTTAAGTAGGTACTTATTGCTTATTGCTATAATTTAGGTACTCTATGATAAGATTTTTTTTACATTCGAGCAGTTAACGTTTCGAATTTAAAACAATATTATTATAAAGAAAAATTACAATAGTTACTTTTCATACTTTTGACAGCGTTTTGATAGCGAAGAATCGAACTGACAACTGTAGTTAATTACGGCAGTCAAACTAAAATGTCCAGCACTGTAAATCATCACAGCTCTATTTAGTATATTTAAATAAACAAACATAAAACGTAACAAAAGACACTCAAAAATTTACTCGCAACGCCCATTTAGCAGATTTCATAAGAGGATCAGGATTTAATAATAATTTCTTCAGAAAACCGATGGCCCATGTGGTCGGTGCCAACTTAGGATGAATTAGAAAAAAAAACTATCCGCACATGACGCCTATTCCAAATCCGAAATTCCCTCCAAAACGGTCTCACGCTGAGAAAGAAAAAACTCAGCCCGATCTTTTTGTTTTTTTTTGTAACCTGCCATTGTGAGAGCACCCGCACCGGACTATAGACTCTTTATTAACAAGATTTTGAATATTCCATTGTCGCTAACACTTTCTATGTTTGAAATTTATTTTTTTTCATCTGTAGTTTGGACATTTCGCTTGAATTATCGCCGGCCAGTTTTGTTAAAAGGTTTAAGACGCCGATTGCTCTTTTTTTTCATAAATGTCAGTGAATGGGTCGTTTTTGACGTGGGTGAGCGCGTGTATAATTGCCATCAGGTAGTTTCGAGCTCGGAATCTGTAATATATGGATAATTAAAGGACGGCTTAAGGTGGAATTTTTGTCAAAGTTTATCGGCGTTTTGATTGAGGTTATGACTCTCGCCTGTTATGTTCTCTATGGTCCGTGAAGACGTTATTCGGGGACATGGGGCGGTAGCTTTATGGTCAGATATTAAAATATTCCAAATATTAAGTTTAATTTCCCAATCGAGAGTCGATTTGTCTTGCTAGATTATAAAAACATCGAATGCCGGTCGTTAATGCGATGTGGACCATAAAAATGGAATAGGTTCTATCCCTGATTGGATATTATTTTTAATGGTTGATGTTTTATAAAAGTTTTACTACTAATGACGCACTCATGTGCAGGGCTATTACATAGATTTAACAGCTAAATAAGTCATTAAATATTAAGTGTTGGATGATGGTTTCAAACTGATATTTGCCGTTCTGATGATGACCCTTCCTCCATTACGATTCGTCATAATCACATATCAAGTTTAAATGTTCAGATCAAAGTTGAAGATACAAATGTCAGTTACCTACTTATCAATTTCATAAAATAAATAGTCACTTTAACATGAGAATAGTCGTGAATCATTGCATTTTGAATCATAATGCATTGACATAAATGTCAGTCGATCTATTTTCATTAACTTCAAAACTGTAGGTAGGTAAGTACCTATGTAGGTACATCAAGCTGTAGGTATAGGTATGGTCTATACTCAGGTTTTTGTACTGTAGTTGATCATAAGATTGTGATTTGATTAGCAATTGCTTTCTGTACGTTACACTTGCGTACTGGCACTACAATTCAATCAAAAAAATACATGGTAGGAATCCAAGGCTGAAATTCCTAGGTTTCGTAGACTTCCCCTCAGATCTGTCACTTCGATCTTTGATGAACTCACTAAGCCACTAAATTATTAAAATATAACCTTTACCTAAATGTAGGTAAGTATCTACCTAGTTGAGTAGATAATAAATATAAAAGTCCTGGTTCTGTTCTGACGAAAGTGTTTTAGAAAATATCTAAGCATAAATAAAGTGCGACTCGACCAACCATCCGTTAAAGTTTCCAAATAACCGCGATTTCTCCTCAGTCAAAACAAATCAACAGGCCACAGCAATTCCAAACATTTCTATGCAAAACCCAAGACAAAGAAACCTATGTAAGTGGAAAAACAACAATAAAGATGTAACAATGCATACTAATTAACTTGTGCCTGTAACGACGGCCATCTTGGAGAGTTATTAACCATAAATTCAGTATTTAAATTACTCTTTCATACGTCGAAAACTAATCGAACCGCACTAACTGCGTCTCTTATTTTGTTTTTAAAAGCAGAGACAACTTTTTTCTTTTCGCCCGAGCTATTGCTACTGTGCGCGTTTAACTGTCAAATTTGAATTTGAAATTGGAACTTGGCAGATTGATCGAGTTTCTCAATTTAAGATTGATGTCAGATTTACATAAAGGGTACGGGTTTATTTACCTTTACAAATGGGCTATGTCCTATTAGCTGTGTGGGGTATTTTGTTGGTAGTTTTCTGGATTTTGGGATGGGCCTCACCTGTCGTCATTTACATTTAAATTTTAAACTAAGTGTACTTACTACACTTTCAGCTCATATTAAAAAAAACGCTTGTTTTGAATTTGGAAAAATCTATAACATTCTTTGTAGTAGCTGACATGTGTGTATATAGGTACAGCCAGAGGTAGATACAGCCTCACATCTTCATTTAGCACAACAATACGTTGTAAACCTTACCGTTCCAATTATTTCTAATTGTCCGACGTACTTTACGATCACATTCGTTTTAACGAGTTTCGTGCGGAAATTACTCATCTCGTCCGAAGATTGTTTATGCGCATATTATCATAAATAATGGGAGAATGTCACTTCAGACATATGGATTAACGTCTTATTTCCACGTGGCATGTGCAAAAAGTCCCTAGAATTCATTACTGTAAGTCTATGTAAGTGCTATTTACTATTGTATCAATATCTAAAGCAAGAAACTGCATAATAATGGTTCTAAAAAAACCTCGTTGTAAGTAGTCTACCTGGCAGGCATGCCAGAGGCAAATACGTTTTTTTTTGCATACATTAAAAGCCTATTCTTACATTCATTATTTATATGCAAGATAATTACGGTAGAGCCATTATTTAATGGTTAATAGACCTAAGAAGTTAGCACATCATTCCAAGTTACACGCAAGTTATGTACTAGGCACACAACATTTCAATGCAAGTCATCAAGCATTACCGACCTTCTTGCTTTTTTAAACTGACTGTAGATAAACTTAGCAACAACAAAACTCATCATAGCTGATATATTCGGTGAAAAGATGCTGGCCACATTTAGTTTACAAATTCAAAATCAGAATGTGTTGTGATTCGAAGCGCGCGTTCGGCGCACGGCTTCGTGCAAGATAAAGTCTGGAGACAAGCCGACGGGTCTCATGCTAAGCTCCACCGCTATCTTAAATCTCGTTTGCCGTGTCTCACTTGTTTCACATCTTTATCAAAAACCAGCCTGACTTTTAATAACAAACACACACAGTGTTTGCCGTCTAATCCCCACATCCTCGGTTTGTTGTCCGACGCCAAACGGTAGCTATGAAAATTATGACATACGGCTCTATCTTATCTATGGCCACTCTAAAACATATGCCCGGCGCCTAATGGAGTACTTACTAATTCAACACTTTCGCCCATTAAATCGGATTCATTTGCGCGGCGACGAGCGACGAGCTGTTCTGACACAGCGTGTGCTGTTTTTGCAAAATGTCGCAAGTTTTAAATATTTTTCTTATAGGGCAACAATGTGCTTTATTCCTGCATCGGAAAATGTTTAAAGATGGCGGGTCGCAGTGCGCGGTCACTAATTTCGCGCCCTTTCACCCGTCAATCAGACGTCACGACATCGTGAATGCGAAACTGCACTGGAATTAGCGAAGATACGGGAACGCTTGCGCTCTGTAAAATGCCACGGTTCACTTAATACAGTTTGTAAAATGTAATAAGAAAATAAAGGCTAATGATTTAGTCAGATCGTGGTCTGGAATTACGTGTGAAAATGCTTGCTTTCGAGTTTTCGCGCGGCTATCTGTCAAGTTGACGTTTGCGCTCTGCGCGCCAATTTTCGCGCTATCGTGCGAGGATTTTTTTGTCGACAGTGGTATTCAAGAAAAATTCAGGCAGACTTAATTGAAGCTGCATTTTTTACTATATATAAATAATAAATAAATAAATAATCCCGGACATTTCACTCAGCATCATCTGGCCCCAAAGTAAGCACAGCTTTGTGTTATGGGTACCACATGACTGATACACTACTTATATACATTTTTTTTGTAAATACATACATATTATACATAGAAACACCCAGACCGAGACAAATAATTGCAGATCATACAAACATTTGTCCCGCGGCAGGAATTGAACCCGCAACCTTCTGCGTCTCATCTCAGTCGGACCTTAGCCCACTGCGCCACAGAGGTCGTCAAAGAATATGTATTTGCATTTAAATAATAATATCTACTATAATATTCAAGCATAAAGTAACTTACCTCACAGATAGTTGTCCACCAGCCTCAAAGACCAGAATCGAGTCTTTATTAAAAGACACGTCCTGCTATTATTTTAAATTCACGGTAGGTAGGTATCTTCGGCACGTAAATTATCTGCAAGTGAAAAGGTTACATTTTAAACTGTCATTTTCCACCATTTTTATTGAGGTCTCATCAGCGCCCTTTATACTTTTTAAATTATCAAAAAGTTTAAATGTACAGTCAACCAGTCATTTCACTATTTTAGTTCTGGTCATAGATCCGACTATTTTCTTTATTTAATCAGTTACCTATCTCCCAATCGTAAATTTATCCAAGGGCAGTTAAATCATACATTTTGATAAACACCGGTTTTCCTCACGTATTATTTTGTCAACGAGGAGGAGGAGGATGGGGCACCGACACTGTTTCTATTCATCTAGAGATTCTTCACCAGGGTAAGTTTGATCATTGCTGCTCGCCTTTACGGTTCGCACTGAAATCTTTGGCAAAATATCTCCCTGTGATGTAGACTTAACTCTTTGACAACGGTGCTCTTATAGAAACACTGTAATTTTTAGCCCTGTATTTAGGATTATTTTAGTGTATTTAATTCATAAAATTGCCCTGAATAATGTAATCTCCTTAAGTCAACGAAAATTTATAAAACCATGATTTGTGAGTCATGTAATATTTTGCTAAAGATTTCTTCTTCTTTTCGTGTCTCTAGTTATTACAAACCAGTGTGGTGAAAGGATTAAAGTGCTGACTCAGGTAGATAGGTAACATTTACGACCAAAAATAAATTTTAAAGCTTCTAAAATGATGTTTTTGACATTTTCCTCATACAACTTTTAAGGTAAACAGACTCTTAAAAGTTTCAAATCAAATCAAATCAAAGTCATTTATTGCGTAACATGGGTTTGTAACAGTTGTTTGGTGATACATATTAGAACAGCCATAATCAGCGTGGTCCGCATGCAATATTTATTATACATTATAGGTACAGTATATTCAAATGAATTAGGTAGGTACAAACATGCTTTCAATTTGGTTTAATTAACGTAAGTCAAGTTCTAAAATAATAACGTTAAATGTCAATACTTTTATCATTTAAATAATCATAGGTAGAATAAAAAGACATTTCTAATAATATTTTCTTCAGCCTTGCTTTAAACACCACTGGGCTTGAAATCTCTAATAAAAATGAAGGTAGACGATTGTAGACACGAATAGCCATAACTAACACGCTTTTGTTATATAACGCAGTTGTATTTGCGGGTAACCTGAGTTTCTTATTATATCGTCTGGATCCAAAGTTAATAAAAAGGTCCATATTACGTTTTACAAAAACATACAATTCAAATATATACAGACAAGGTAAAAGTTTGAGTTGGTCTCAAGTACGTAAAGCATTTCAATTCGGGCATGAGTATAAAGATAAAACGTCCTAACGATTGTCGTTGTACCTACTTACTACGTACCTACATTATTTTATTTGGTGATTTGTCGTGCACATATTTTACTCACGACAGCTCTTTCCTGTCCGGATGTCTGAGTACGGATTCTACTGATAAGGTTTAAATACCCTTAATATTAACATTAGGCAACGTTTAATAAATAAACAAATAATGCGGAAATTTCACACAGCCCCTAGCCTCAAAGTAAGCAGATCTCTAAGTCAAAATATATTTTATTCAATACAATCACAAGGATTACTTTGAAACGTCTTACATACTAGGTGAATTTAGGTGGCATTTCGTCCTTACCCAAGCCCGAGAAGAACGGGCAAGAAACTCGTCCTGGTCCTAGCGCTTTTTTGCATGATCCATCTTATAACCTTAACTACGCAATACGAATACGAGAGAGTTTATACATTTCAAATGTGTCGGTTAACTGTCTGACGGCATAGCGACATGAGGCCATGCATTCTTATCAATAATATAGTCATTTATATTATACGCTTTCTTGAAAAGACTACCCTTTATGTAAGGTGTAAATTTCTTAATAGGTAGTTGCATTTTCCGGAAGCTTATTATAGAAGCGCACAGTGTTCCCCATAACGGACTTATTTTCTTATTCTAGTCGAAACTTAGCTTGTGTTATGGGTACGATATGATTGATATATTATACTACTTTTATACTTTTTTTGTTAATATATACATATCATACATAGAAACACCCAGACCCGAGACAAATACTTACAGACCATACAAATATTTGTCCCGGGAATCAAACCAGCAACCTTCTGCGTCTCAGCCGGACCTTGGCCACTGCGCCACAGAGATCGTTGCAGTGAGAAATAATTAGACGTAATTTCGTCTTGTTTAATCCATTGACATAATTCAGAGGCTGACTGTACCCACGGTTTAGTTAATCCGAGCGGTGAACATTAACAATATAAATTAAACTCAATAATTAGCTTTGAGACCCCGTGAAATTACTAGAAGTAAATGGATTTTTTTGGATATTTCATTATTGACGTCTTATAAATTTCGTGATGGGAAATTACCATTTATATACAAATCTTGGACAGACGGTACCTACCTATATAAGTTACGATATTGTTTCTTTAATTATTGTTATTAATTTTTTAAGTAGTGAACCGTCCTGCGTCTTCGATCGCGTATAAACTTTGACAGTCCATATTCATTACATTCATTACATTCAATAAAAATTTTATGTCTCAAACCTCTCTGTACACTAAACATCAAACATTCAACCATTAGCATTACTAAACTATATATTAATACGTGAAGCAAAAACTTTGTACCCCTTTTTACGAAAATCGCGCGGACGGAGGAGTATGAAATTTTGCACACTTATAGTTTATATAGAGAAGGAGTGCAGAATGCTAATATTTTTTTTAATTATGCATAAAAAATCATTCATTATTAATTGATTATGGTCGAATTTCGACCAGTGGACGACCACTAGTAAATATTTAATGTGAGTGTGGTTCATTAAGAATGCGATAGGTGAGGTATATTGGCTGGAGGTATATTACTGTTGTATAGTCGAACTAATAAAAATTTCAAAAAAAATGAACGACTTAATGTTTAACCGACTTCAAAATAGGAAGAGGTTCTCAATTCGATTGTATTTTTTTTATGTTTGTTAACTCATAACTCCGTCATTTATGAAAAATAAAATATTTGCCTACTTCGTGTAATTTTAACGGTTTTTGCAGTGCACCCCAGAAAAGCTCGCAGATGGCAGAATTTTTTCCTACTTACTTGACATTTATCGTTATATTTTAGACAATTCACACTCGATTTACATTCGATGTAAGTACCTATAGGTAAGCCATATTACTGTAAAGTTTCATTGAAATCCATTCAGTAGTTTTGGCGTGAAAAGTAACAAACGTCCATACATACAAACTTTCGCGTTTATAATATTAGTAAGGTTTTTTTTTTATTAATTATCATTTTAACAATAGATACATTCTTAAAATTAAAAATAGCATCTTAAAAAACTAAGGTTTGTCCCGACACTATTTGAGTTTACCAACAATAATAATTGTAATAAACAAACTAGGTACAATATACAATGTACAATACAAGCACTTACCCACCTCGATACTCGCGATACTTACAATCCAAACATTCATTAAAAAATACTTTTTTAATTTATTTTTAATATTTTTATAAGTAAGGCTGTTACATAAGTTGGTAGGTAAATTATTAATTATTTGACAGAAGGCTTGGAGTTGCTTCGCAACTATGTCTGTTATGTTTTAGTTTAGCTAACACTTCAAATTCTACTACGTAGGTAACTATATTAAACTAACTTAACTACCTAGGTATATTGAAAAGAGTGCCTTGGCTGCTTCAGACAACGGGGCAGCCAAAACACTCTGAAATGCGCTTACATCCAGCAAATTCAGATCATACTTTTCAGGCATACCTACGATCTTAGAGATTGGGATCTGAAAACATTTCACCAGCATTCCACTAGAATCAAAAAACAAACGTGTCGTGGAACACTCGGTTGGAGCAATGTTCCTATCTTAGTTTATTATTATTGATAAACGTATTATATTACTGATTAACAAATACAAATGAATGAATTACTAGCGCCTGAGAGCAATTAAATGAAACGCAGAAATAACTAATGAATTGAATGATGTTTCATTGTAACATCATTCAATTCATTAGTTATTTCTGTTATGTTTATTTTCACAACTCGAAAAAAATATTAATTACTAAGATATTTACGAAGATAATTTTGTCCGGGGGTGAAGAATCGTGTCACCCTATGGATAACTGTCAATACTAAAGAAAGGGTCGTGACGGAAAAATCTTACACTTTTCGCCTAGCCCCCATCTGCCAAGTCCGTACCGTGCGATAAGGAACTACGTTCCAACAAGTGAGATACCTAGATGACGTAAAATTTAAGTTTTCATTATATTTTCGCCCGAGATTTAACGTCAAAAGACTTCATCTCACTTTTAATATGCCTCTTATCTTTTTCTTTATCTTTTGGTATCTCGTAAAGATAACCACGATACAGATTTACTCTCGTGTGGGTATCTTTGCGAACCGGTTCAATCACCAGTCGATCAGTAAAACGGCTCTATCTCTTCAACTTAAATGAAGGTTTTTTCATTGTAAAACTAGCTGACCTGACAGACGTCCTGTCTTCAATATTCAACTATAAATAAATAAATAATCCCGGACATTTCACACAGCATCATCTGGCCCCAAAGTAAGCAGAGCTTGTGTTATGGGTACCACATGGCTGATATACTACTTATATACTTTTTTTATGTAAATACATACATATTATACATAGAAACACCCAGACCCGAAACAAATACTTGCAGATCATAAAAACATTTGTCCCGCGGCAGGAATCGAACCCGCAACCTTCTGCGTCTCGGCCGGAACTTAGCCCACTGTGCCACAGAGGTCGTCGTACTATGAATATTGAATTCGAATTGGTATAATCTATAACTGTCACACGACTGACAGTTAGGTATATCAATTGCAATAAGGTTACATTAGAAAAGTAGGTATAGGTGGGTATAGGCATTGTCAAAAGCGCTAAGGTTACATTAGACAAGTTAATATACCTAGTCGTTAAGTTTTCTTAAATTTTCTAATTTTCCACGCAACTTTCTTAATGTTTTCTTATAAGAACCTTCTCTTGACAATAACAAACACAATAAAAAAATAACTAGCAAAATCCTTTAATAATATAATATAAGTACAATAATATAAAATTACATGTCAAACAATTGATCTTTCTGAGGACCGTTTAAAACGATCTATAGATAGCTCAACTGATCCAGATCACTGCCAGAGGACAAGCTGTAGCGTAAGCTTTTTTTACGTTACTGATGTTGTAACTTGAAATATTTTTTATTTATTGTTTACTATTTGGAAAATATTCGTAATTTTGTAGCATCCTGTAGCTAAGTGTCGTCCGGTCAATTATCAGGCTAGATACATTAACTGTAGATACCTACGTACCTATTTACCTATCTACCGGTGGTAGCTGACATGTCGGCCACCTGTCGGGTAGTAATGGACTGGCTAATAATAGATAATGCTATTTATTTTACCGTATTTTCAAATATTAGGTATTAAGTAGTAGAGACTTGATAGAGTTGTATAGATTGGTAAGCGGTAATAGGTATGTAGGTATAACCTGCTGCCCGCGGCTTCGTACCTACGAAAAAAGTAACCTATGTTATTTTCTCCATTCTCCAAGAAACAATCTATCACCGTACCAAAGATCAAGATCTGTTCAGTCGATTAGTCTTGAAAAGGTAACATACAGAGACACTTTCCGTATTTACCTACTTCGAATGCCTTCACTGTGTGTGGTCTATGCGCTTTACTAAATCTTTCGTAAATGATTGGCGAAGGTTAAAAAGAGTAGTCAGAGGCATGCCTTAAAATTTGGCACATGCTAACGCTTTGCAAAGAAATTATGATTACAGTGCCGCATACGCCACGCCAGTTATAAATAAAATCAGCGCCCCATTTTTTAAATAGCAACATTGTATTTCTTCAGACACATCAAACTATCAACAGCTACAAAGGTTAATATCCAAAGAGGATCGAACGCCCACCTGTGACGTACCTACCTACATATTTACAAGATTTATCGCCCAATTTACATCAACACTAACAATAAATCAATCACAGAACCGCATCAAAATGTGTTAATTCACAGCCATAAATCTAAAACAAATTTACGTTATGTAAAAGCCGCCATTTCAAAAAGTCGCGTGTATGTAACCCCTCTCCTTCACGTGGACCGGCAAAGTGCTACAGTAGCACTTTGCCCATAAACACGAACTGAAAAAAACATTTCTTTCGAAAATAGAATTCGAATTCCCGCGGTTTAATTGCGTACCCGCCAATCAGAGCGCGCTGCGTGCGAGTGGGAAAACTGGAATTTTGAACGAGAAGGAATGACGTGGGACTGACGGCTCCGCCCCGTTAACAACATGGCGTATTTGTTGATTGGCGGTCTTTTGATCGTTGCCTCCCCGACGCGCGGGTGACGTATAGAGGCAGGGCGGGAAACGCGGAGCCTGCGCGGGAAATGCCGTCGCGACGATTGGTGCGGGGAGCGCGGGAAAAGTTGCCGTGACTCCGTTCCATTTTCAAAGTTTCTTGCATCGAATTATTTCTTTTTAAATCAGATGAAAAGTTTTGATACCTACAGATTACAGTTTAAAAAAAGGTTGGAAAGCCGCTCTAATTAGTCACGAGTCACGAAATATGTAAATTAATGATTTACACAAACTTTTATGACTTAGGTATTACTTAATTTCAAGGAATAAAACAAATTATGTAATTCATTTGGCCCCTCTTATTAAATAAATAAATCAAAAATGTAAACACATAATTATGTAGCTAACTACAACCTACATACTTACGTACCTAAGTACATAAAAATACTTACCTACATAGTAGATACCTACCTTTAAAGTAAGTACTATAGTACGTACCAACTATAGGTATAGGACCCTAGTTAGGTACATTAACCTTTTAAGCTAAGTAGATAAATACTTCTAGGTAGGTACCTACCTAGAAGTATTTATCTACTTAGTAAGTATGACAGTTGAACTTCTTCTTCTTCAATACTGGCATGTGTCATAATGATGACTATTTGCCAATGTCAAGTGATTAGATTGTTTAAAGGCGTCACAATTATTTGAACTCAGAATACAGAACAAACTCTGTATTCTGAGGATTTGAGCAAAAATAAGCCGTGTAAAATTATTTTAAAAGTTACCATTTAAAATAAAATAACAATTAAAGACGAACGACAATTTATAAGATTGTGAGTCTCACAATCTTATAAATTGTTTTTAAAGAAACACAAAACTTTTAATCAAATTTCACACCCAAATCACTAGTTTTATTTGAAAAAAGTTACCTACCTACCAAAATTAGAAAAAAAACCGAAATCGCTGAGAAAAATAAATAATATAGGAGCATACCTAGTGTTTGCTTCGCAATGAACGTCAAATACCTACAGTCGACAGTTATTCAAGAGCAGATTATTTAAGTTCAACTGTCGATTATTTTTGACAGTCCATTGCGGGTTAAACATTGCGCTCTTATATTAGGTATAAAATATTCTCAAGTTAATAAAACAACATGGTGTTTTGTTTAGAATGTGCGCACAACATCATCAATCATTCGTCAAGCGCCTAGAGATATCGGCGGCAAAATTATGACAAGTGACATGACAGCGCCTGTCAAACATATCGTGGCAATGCTAGACACAACTAAGATCGTAAACGCCGACCACTTGACTTATTTGGAGGGTTTCTTCATTTTCACAAGACATTTCAGAAATAAACATATCTAGCTCATTTAATTCATTAGTTTTTATTGTGTTATTTCATGTTTTAATTAACAGATTGTGACTTGAAAGCACAAGTTAAGTAATTTAATTAGAAGTGTATTATGCACCTCTGCGATTTGTACTACGAAGGATCCAAGAATATTCGAGATGTTCATTCCGCGCTGACGTTTAGAACAGACAAATGATGATGAACTGTGATTTTGTGATTATAACAAAAATACCTATATTTCTTGACATTAGCACCAAGCAAGACAGATGTCATTATCTATAATAAATATATTAATCCGTGGAGCAAAAACTTTGTCCCCCTTTTTACGAAAATCGCGCGGACGGAGGAGTATGAAATTTCGCACACTTATAGTTTATGTAAAGTAGAAGTGCAGAATGCAATTTTTTTTATTAGATATGCACAATAAATATCTACATTAATTATTAGATATACATTATATTTCGACCACTAGTAGAACGAAAAAGAAAACTTACTTGGAGAATAAACTTCTAAATTCAAATTCAGGTAGGGTACCTAGGTATAATTCACCAACTACTAATTCAAAATTTGAGAAATACCTATTGGGGGTCAATCTGGAGCAACCAAGTATCTATTTTACATTGTTTACCTAAATTGCTCTATATTATGAGGGTGTGACTGTAGGTATCTCTGCGCAACTTCTAGGTTTACGCCGAAAATTGAGTATGTTGCCGTCACGTGAAGTCACGTCATAATTAGCAGATAATACGCAATTGTAATTGCCCGTGTAAGCGTACTTTTAACGATTGGATAAACGTTTTCTTGCTATAGGTAGGTACTAGTAACTTATTATTTTGTAATCCAATTTTGGTATCACTTAGTGATAATAGAAATGACTCCTTTTATAATACCTATAGCTCACTGCAACAATCAATGGACTTGAGTTGTGCAACGGCTGCTCACGGCAGTCAAACATACTATTTTTCGGTATTATCAATTGTAGGTAGGCGACAGGCGATCTATCAGCAGCGGCTGACTTGCGTAATAATCATTAAAATAAATAAATATTGGTGGACAATGCACACAACACCATCTGACCCCAAATAATGCGTAGCTTGTATTATGGTGACCAGATGACTGATAGAATACTTATATATTTTTAAATACATAGAGAACGTGGTAATGTGGGACAGGTATATTGGCCCTCTTAGGTATTCATAATAGAGAAACACGTCATCTAGTATAATTAGCATGGAACGTGGAGCTACTTATGATCCTTTAACCAGACATAGAACAAACACGTATGTTCATTACACAAAATGTTTATCCTGTACCTAGGCAATCGAACATAAAAATAGTGATGGATTCCAGCAAAATGGTAATCTTCATAGAATCAATATTAGGAACGGCAAAAAAATAGGTATATCTCATCCCTCGACGACGACCTCCGTAGCACAGTGGGCTAAGGTCCGGCTGAGACGCAATAGGTCGCGGGTTCGATTCCCACCGCGGGGCAAATGTTTGTATGATCTGCAAGTATTTGTCTCGGGTCTGGGTATTTCTATGTATAATATGTATGTATTTACAAAAAAAAAAGTATATAAGTAGTCTATCAGTCATGTGGTACCCATAACACAAGCTCTACTTACTTTGGGGCCAGATGATGCTGTGTGAAATGTCCGGGATTATTTATTTAAATTTAAATCCCTAGGTTTCGATTAGAAAAAGTAAATAAGTCTTTTATGGGGAACACGGTGCGCTTTTATAATAAGCTTCCTGAAAATGCAACTAAACTACCTGTTAATACATTTAAATCTTATGTACATAAAGGGTAGTCTTTTGAAAAAAGCGTAATAAATTATTATATTATTGATAAGAATGCATGGCCTCGTGTCACTCTGCCCTCAGACAGTTAACCGACACATTTGAAATGTATTTACTCTCTTGTATTCGTTTTTCGTATGGTTTTTTGTAGTTACGGTAGTTATAAGATGGATCATGTCATGCGCTAGGACGAGTTTCTTGTTAGTTCTTCTCGGGCTTGGGTTAGGAGGAATTGGCATCTAAATTCATCTAGTATGTAAGACGTTTCAAAGTGATCCTTGTGATTGTATTTAATAAAGTATCTTTTGACTTGACTTGACTTGAACCCTTCATCCTATATTCACATAGTCATCGAATGTGTTGTTTCTAATTACGTTTTAAAAATAAAAAAAGACAACCAACTTCATGTAGGTATATCAAAAATACCATCGATGTATACAATTTTAATTTGTTTGCGACCTGGAAACCTTTGATAACCTGGCGACCGATTTCGATAAAATTTAAATGGGACCACCTGGGATGCGTAACCCTTTGAAACGAAACAATTATTTTTCAAATCGGTTCAGACGTCTTTGAATAATAAGTGAAAATACATAATTGAGAACCTCCTCTTGTTGAAGACGGTTAAAAACAGTTATCATATCTTTATTTACTGTCATTAGAAAGACAAGGACTTACCATTACTTAACCAGCACGCTAGCTGAATATTTGATTATAGGATGGAGTAGGAGTCTGAGACTTTTTAAAGACTTGCGATTAATTTCATAGATATCACTGTGTGCTTTTACTGCGGACAAGTTGTATCCATCTTTATGTATTGTATATTTTCATGGGGTGAATTTTTTAAAGTAGGTAAGTGAGTACGTATGTACCTAAGGTTTGGACCACACAGGCGAAGCCCCCGCTGCTCGGGGTCGTGTCATGCAACTGTCAAAATAAGAAGGAATAGATTTATCGGCACATCGCAGGAGGTATGCATGTGTTGTCACTTGAACAGTGCTAGGTGCATTGTGAACACTCCTTTAGGATATCCATCCATCTACACTAGTTCTAAATGTATAAACTCTCTTGTATTAGTTTTTCGTAGTTAAGGTAAAGTTAAAGCAAAAAAGCGCTAGGACCAGGACGAGTTTCTTGCCAGTTCTTTTCGGACTTGGGTTAGGAGATTTTGGCACCTAAATTCACCTAGTATGTAAGACGTTTCAAAGTGATCCTTGTGATTGTATTGAATAAAGTATCTTTAGACTTTGACTTTCTAACGAGTGTGGGAAAGGACTAAAGAAAGGCTTCAGAGGCTCCTTTCCGTGCACTTGGCACATGTCTTTGAACTTTTTAGGTTCAGCGATATACCTACATGGATTCATACATGGATGAACATCCATTCTAATAGTAGGTATTTGACGACCTCTGTGGCGCAGTGGGTGTAGGCGCGGCTTTGTTTGCTAATGTTTGAATGATCTCAAGTATTGCATCGGGTCTGGGTGTTTCTATGAATTATCTAAAAAAAACATATTAGAAGTATATCAGTCATGTGGTACCTACCCATGTGGTAGGTATCAAGGTATTATTTATTTATCTATGAAGTTGACGTTCTTTAGTTTTTTTTTATGGTTGTCTAAGACTTATAATTTCAAATGAGTGCAAATTAAAAAAAAAAAATCAGTTATCTGTTTGTATATTGATTAGGGTTTTGTTTTCATTTCATTTGAATCTTTTTCGTCAGCATATGTTGAAAATACGAGTAGGTAATTATAGAATACGAGATCCGTCGTGGTAGTACCTAGTGCGGCGCAAACGGCAAGTAGCATCAACGACGAATTCGGAGCAAACACTACAAACGCGCACCACCTACTGCACGGTGTTATCATAACACCAGCGTTAATTAGGTAGGTTTACATTATCTGATGACGATCTGTAACGTTTTTAGTAGAGAATGCAGATTTATGGAGCTAAGAAATCCTTAACATGGAGTGCAAACAACGAAGTTATGACGAAATTTCTAGCAATTATTAAAATTACTAGAAGTTCACCGAGTCTTTGCCGCGGTAGCTGTGACGTCACAGGGACGGTCGCCGCCAGTTATCGAATCGTGAAGTAGGAGGGCCGGTTGCGCTCGGTCCGTCCCAGTGAGGTACGGCAGTAAGGAACGGCATAATGTTTATTACCTACTTTATATCTTCCTAAGTAATGGTCCTATTTGGATAATTCAAAAAGATATATCATTCTTATGTCATCTATACTAATATTATAAAGTGGAAAGATTTGATTGTTTATTTGTTTGTATTGAATAGGCTCCGAAACTACTGGACTGATTTGAAAAAATAATTTACCATAGGAATGCTACACTATCCCCTCGTGACATAGGCTCCTTTTTATCTCGGGAAAATTGGTTTGTTCCGGGAAAAATCTTCAACGCAGGCGAAGCTGCACGCGGACAGCTAGTTAAGAATAAAGTGGGTAATCATTAAAGTTTTATGATATAAATACTGCGCTGACGCTATTTGGCGCGACATGATGATTTTACCACACTATATGTTGTAAGGTGCGTAAGGCATCTTTGTAAATGGCGACCTACACTACCTTTTTTGATTTGGCCTTGATTATAATTGCAAGTAGGTACCTCTGACCTCTGTGGCGCAGTGGGCTAAGTTCCGGCCGAGATGCAGAAGGTTGCGGGTTCGATTCCCGCCGCGAGACAAATGTATGTATGATCTGCAAGTATTTGTTTCGGGTCTGGGTGTTTGTATGTATAATATGTATGTATTTACAAAAAAAAAAGTATATAAGTAGTATATTAATCATGTGGTACCCATAATCCAGCTCTGCTTACTTTGGGGCCAGATGATGCTATGTGAAATGTCCGGGATTATTTATTTATTTTATTTATTTACCTAATACTGATAACCTACCGAGTTTTGTAGCGTAAGTACTTTTTTAAATGATGTTTGTATCATTTACCACCTTTAAGTCTATTTTGTGTTGTGTCGTGTCGTGTCAAATAAATATTTTTCATATTCATTTTCATTTTTTTTACATTATTATACATATCAATCGCTCGTCCCCACTGCTCCTGCACGACAACGCACGACCCAACACAACGGTCTCTCTACAAGAGCTAGGGTTAGAAGCTCTCCATCATCCACCATACTCACCAGATTTTGCGCCTACAGACATATACCTATTCCAGAAATAGGAAGAATTCTTAGCAAGAAAAAAAATATATACATAATCCCAGAAATGTCCGGGTTACTTTGGGGCTAGATGATAGCCCCAAAGTAAGCAGAGCTTGAGTTATGGGTACCAAAAATATGTCATCCAAGTACACGAAACTGCGTATTTTTATTTTTTGTGAATTTCCAGTGGTAGATAATTGATTCAGGCGTGACTTTGCGGAAATCCATTACAAAACATTAAATAGATGGACAAATATTTAGTAGATTCCGCCAATCTATTTCCAAATCGTCTGCATCATGTCTAACTCTTTGGGAATAGATTGGCGGAATCTACTAAATATTTGTCCATCTATTAAATGTTTCCAGTGGTGTTTATTTTAAATTATTTTAAAAAAAAATTTACTTCCTACATTTAGTAAAATATTTGAAAAACTTATACAACGGCATTTTAATACCAACAATTTACTAGACAGTAAACAATTTGCAAAGGGACGCTCAACGACTGATGCCGGTGTTGAGTTAATATCACATATTTTTGATATCTGGGAGGAATCACGCGATGCCTTAGGTATTTTTTGTGATCTGTCGAAAGCTTTTGATTGCGTTCACCATTAAACTCTAATCAGCAAACTACACCACTATGGTGTTAAGGGAGTTTCACTTAAACTTCTCACATCCTACTTAACTGACCAAACACAACGAGTAGATGTAAATGGAAAGCGTTCTCCGGGGTCAATGGTAAAAATGGGTGTACCACAAGGATCAATACTCGGGCCATTCTTGTTTTTAATTTATATAAATGATCTACCTAAACTTGTAAAGGATGATCACGAGATTGTACTGTTTGCTGATGACACATCACTTTTATTTAAATTAAAGCGACGACTTACTAATCTTGACGATGTAAACAATGCAATCTCTAAAGTTGTAACATGGTTTAATGTAAACAACTTATTACTTAACGAGAAAAAAACGAAATGCATTCGTTTTATACTGCCCAACGTTAAACAGGTGAATGCTAATGTAAAAATTAAAAACGAAAAGATAGATCTACGTCGACACCACAGTGTCTTAGGCATTACTTTAGATAATAAACTGCAATGGGGCCCGCACATAGATAAATCGTCGAAGAGACTCAGCTCTGCGGCATACGTTGTTAAAAAGATCCGTAATTTTACCGACGTAGATACCGCTAGACTCGTTTACTTCAGCTACTTTTATAGCATTATGTCTTATGGCATTCTGTTGTGGGGGAGTGCTACTGATATTAACACCATATTTGTGTTGCAGAAGAGGGCTGTTCGTGCAATTTATAACATGGGCCCCAGAGTATCACTTAAAATAAGTTTAAAGAAATTAATATTATGACAGTGCCTTGTCAGTATATATACGAAAATTTAATGTATGTGCACAAAAATGTTCATTTATTCAAAAAAAAACTGCGATAATCATAGTATTAACACTAGAAATAAAGATAAACTCGCTTCTATAACAAGGTCCCAAGCGACGTGTTAGATTTGTCGATTGGCAAATTTAAAAACGTAATTAAACATAAACTGTCTATTAAAGCATATTATAAATATCTGATTATTTAGAAGACAAAAAAGCTTGGGATGAATCTGCTCCAACTCGACTCGGCATCCGTAACAAAATTGTCAAGGATCATACAAAAAAGTGTTAAGACCAGACAAGTTTCTTGCCGGATTCTTCTTGAACTGGGGTTAGGAAGAACCGGCACCTAGATTCACTAGCATGTAAGAAGACGATTCAAAGTGGTCCTTGTGATTGTAATGAATAAAGTTTGAATTTTGAAAAATTTTGAATTTTGAATTTTGTTTAAGAATTTCAAAAAAATATTAAGTATGTTAAATTTAAACTGTGTTACAGCCAAGTATTTTATTAGTAACTTCGTAACTTAAAGATTGAACATCGTCGTCATGATATAAATAAATAAAACCCAGAAGCCTTGCTCATGTTGACTGTACTAAAACATTTCTCGTATGTGAGTGAGAATATTTTTATTAATTTAATAAATGCTACTGGATGTGATTGGGAATCATTTTTGGATGTGATGGCAAGAAGCCATTTAACTATAAATTAACTGTTTTCGGATTTTGCCTTTATATTTACTGTGAGACCTTGCTTCTTGCCAAATTTCATGGTTCTAGGTCAACGGGAAGTACCCTATAGATTTTGATTTACAGGCGATAGTCAACATACAATTGTGGTCATATAATTAAGAACGATTTGAAGTTATAGAAGTTTTTTATTTATATCGTATCATACACAGAGATGTGTACCTTCTGGGAAGCAACTAGTTATGTTATAAAATAGCCACATTAATAGAGCAACGTGGCTTAGGAATAAAGAATAAAATCACAAACAATTTTTTTTTCACATTTTATTTATTTTACCAAAGTAACACATTCACACAAATAGTACTGAAGCTGGACAAATAATTAAGAACGATTTATTAAACTGCTCGGCCAGCCTAAGACAGAAACTGATTGCGCTGTAAGAAATTCCTTTACGGTGCGTGCAGTGTGCTTTGGATCATTGTCATGCTGGAATGTTCAAATAACCGGTAGAACGTCTTCAGCATAAGGTAAAATTGTTTCTTCCAGTATATTTTTGTATTGGAACTGATCCATGTTACCTTCTATCAACTTTACAGGCACAACACCATGTCTAGAAAAGCACCCCCAAATTTTCACATTTCCACCACCGTGCTTTAATGTAACTTTCGTGTACGTAGGGTCGAATGCTGTATTCGGGGGACGTCGTACATATCGTTTTCCATCAGAACATACTGTTTATTTTCGTTTCGTCAGAAAAAAGTACATTTTTCCAATGTCGCACAATCCCGTTTTCATACTTTCTCGCAAATGCAAGCCGGGCTTCTCTGTGGCAAAGTTTCAACATGAGTACCTTTCTTGTTATCCTACCGTGCAATTTTTCTTCTACCAAACGTCTTCGAATAGTGCGTGCTGAGATTGCTGAAGGGTTGTTTTCACCAAAATATTCTTTTCTCAGCTCATTGGACCCTTTAAAAGGGTTTTGTTTTGCCATACGAACGATGTTTCGGTCATCTCGAGGAGTTGTTTTTCTCTGTTTAGGTACACGTGGAACATTCGAAGTAGTGTGATACGTAAATGGTTTACAGCGTGGGAAACCATCGTTTTTGAACATTGCAAATGGTCGGCTATCTTTTTATAAGACCAATTCTTCCGGCGAAGTTTTATTATTACTTCCCTTGTAGATTTATCACAACTTTTATTTTTTTACATTGTTTTTTCATAAGAAGCAATCACTTTTAATCTTTTACAGCACTTAATGGCGCCAAAATTATACAAACAGTAACAAATCGACTCAGTATTCTCTATATAAATTTGATTAGAGGTATAAACTATTTAGCGTTCTTAATTACGTGACCAGCCAGTAAATATGAATACTATGTTTAGAAGTAGTGTAAAAAATTTGTCTATTTATTTTTAGCTAATCATGTGTATCAATGAATGCAGTGGTATTATGGAAAAGTTTTACGATACCGAGAGAAATAAAAAAACTGGCATTCAATTAGTTTTGCGTCATAGTTTGAAAAAATCTTCACATTATATGACCCCCACCTGTATGTGTCATAAATTACCATATTTAAGGCGAATTTTTTGAGTGCGTTGTCATATAAGCTTGTTATTTTTATAACTTTAAGAGACCGTAGACCTTTGTATTTTATATTTAACTCGATACCTCCACGCGTTCTTGAAAAAATGACAGATTTACAGACAGACGGACAAGGAAATAATCCTATAAACGTTCCATTTTTTCCTTTGAGATACATAACCCTAAAACGATAACGTATCAACGACTAAGGAGTATGAATATGAAAGTGTCGAAATAAAAACCATGTGAAATTTTACCAGATTTTTTTTTTATTAGTTTTCTAATAATAATTGTGATTTGATTGATCGTAAATGATAACTTTTGTATTAAAGAAAATCTTCTACTTTAGGTATATACAGTAGGGCGATCGCGCTATTTGCCAACGTTTTTACTATTGAACGGAAATATATTGGCAGCAATTCTGATGTGGTTTTAATTTGGTTAATCTGGATGTCAAAATGGTACCGCGCTATTTTTTATGAACGGTTTAATCGTTGAATTCTCCAAAATAGAACCAAACATAAAACGCACAAACTATAGGATGCTAACGCATATAAAACGCTAGAGTTTACAACGACAATATTAAAATCTATTAAACTTTTTGTTCTTCTTTTGGTTATGGCATCTGTAATCCTCTTGTTACCGTTGATCGATTGAGTGTGATTATTTTTAATATTTACACCATAATAAAAAACGGTATGTTTGTTTGTTGTATGTTTTAACGTGTATGAACCCTCTACTGTTCATTTGCCCTCTATTAGGGCTTATGTAACCAGCGGCAACTAGCAATATGCGCAAATCGCCAAATTCCTTCCTATTACGCTGATTTGTCTGCTCTAAGCGTATTTTGACCTGTGAGGCAGCGGTAGCCTGTTTCATAGGCAGCGGCTCGTTTCTATATTGTCAGGTGGAGTGTGTAGGTATCCACTAAATGGTGAAGAAAACTAGATAATGGAACGTCTGTCGTCCGTTATATGGGACATTAGTCAAAATCGTGGGCCGCAAATGGACAGAATTAACACAGGATCGTGGCGCATGGTACCTACTAACATAGGGTGGGCAATTTGTTTATAATACCCAGGAGGTGAACATTGCACGGAAAGAGCTTCTGGGGTGCACTTTGATCCTTTTACCACACTGGTTCAAAAGAACTAGTGACACGATAAGAAGAAGTCGAAGATTCAGGCTGTAGATGATGAAAAAAATGTTTTTCCATTAAACTAACACGTGCGGACGAGGTCGCGAGCGAAGCTGCTAGTATTTTGTACTTATGTCAAAATATTGTCAACTTGGATTGTAAACTCCAAAACTCTATGATTGTCAAAAACGAAATTGATATTGTTTTTTTAGTTAATGGGTATTTATCGCGTATCACCTTTTATTTCATATTTTTTTTAACAAAATTGAATTTGAGGCAAGTAAGTATTGTCCTTGTTCATAATGGAGATATAAACAATAAGTGTACTTATTACAGAAGAAAACTTAATGTTCACAAGACACGTATCGTCCATGATATTGTATTATGTAATAATAAGTAATATATTGCCCAGCTTTGTGCTTTTCAGATAAAATGGATGGTGGACGCCGTACCACCAGCCTACAGCAGCTTCAGTTGTTGATGGAGTTGGCCGAGGCCAATAAAGAATTAGCCCTCGGTAGACTTCGATCTAAAGAGGGACGGGCTATGTCGATTCGCCTTTGGCATGAGTACGCTAACGCATTGAGTAAAGAAGGGCCAGTAAGACCGCCCTAAGAGTGGACCAAAGTATCTAACTTTAAGGTAATTTTAGCTTAAGTTCTTAAACTATTTATCTTCATAAATAATTTAAATTTCCAGATTTGAAATGATCAAATCATTCGTCATTCAATCAATCACAGTAAAGTAAGATCAAAATTGACGAGCCTTACTCTCTCTCAGCGTCGTACAGGCGGTGGGCCTTCAATAAATGTAAAAAAAACTTGTAGTCCGTGAAATACATAATGTGTTAAAAATACCCCACGAAAGTGTTTCTGTCTTTTCTATTTCTTGATGTATATTTTTTTCCGACAGCAAGCCATGGTGCACTCGACGAGAGCCGCAGTTTGATGATGCTCATTGAGGAGATGCGCGCCCACAGAGACAGCTTGCTCACTCAGTCTGCGCTGAGACAAGCTGAAGCCGCGAAAGCGTAGGCTGAGGCTGATGTAATAACAGCCAACGCCAGTAGACTGCAGGCCGAAACAATGGCAACAGTATGCCAATCTTTAACATCTTCAGTGCCTGCAGTTCGTCATTTCTTAGGATAAAAATAAATAAACTATAAATTAACTGTTTCCGAACCTTTTTATTGTTGTCGTTAGACCTTGGGTACTTCTTTCCAAATTTATCTGACACGGTCAGAACCCAAACCAATTCAACGTCATCTAGTTAGCAGAATTAAAACGTATGTTACGGAGCTTACGGAGTTTTTTTTAAGGTTTACAAATCAGGCTGTTATTCATAATTAAGTAAAACATTATTAGCTTGTGAGATTATAACTAATAGCATGGAAATGGTCATGGAAAAACTTAAGGTTTCTTGTTGGACTTCGGAATGTTAAAAACTACATTGACCACAGTAATGTTTACTTTCCCGCATGTCTATAACAATTTCTAAGAAAATACAAAAAATAAAACAATAATGACTACATAATTACTGCAAATAATAAATATAAATATGGTACGACACATTTCAAGGCACTTTTTTTATAAATTATCGTACACACAAAAAATAAAATTTATAGATAATGATACTGAAAACATACAGAGATTCATTTATATAAGCGACGGTCGGTGACTTATAATCCTAATAATTTCGTTTTAAAAACTAAAAAGAAACAGACTTCATTAAATGAAATTTGAGCCTATAATACATTTTTAGTGGAAAGTAGATGTACGCGGACGCACCGCTCCAATGAGACAGCGAGGTATCGAAGTAACATCATCAATGTATAAAATTTTTAGATTTTCGTTGATTTTTCAGCTCGACCGATTTTGATAAAATTTATATGGGACCACCTGTGAAGTATACCCTTTCAAACAAATAAGATTCCGAGGAATTGAGAACCTCCTCCTTTTTGATGAAGTCGGTTAAAAAATTATATTTATTCAATAATAAATCACACTTACAAATAAACGTACTAACTTGAAAATTTAAATTCATTCTGAATAAAAGAAAACATTAAACAATAAAAACATTAATTATGTTCATTATATTCATTGAACGTATCAGGAAGACTAATCCTCAGGCGCCAAAGTCGCCGCTGTTACTTCCGTTCCAGCCTTGCTTGCTTAGTTGATTGGGACACTGGATGGTCCTTATTATCTCCAACCACCATCTGGTACGAACCCATCGCGTAAAACAGAGCTACCAGAACCTGAAAGATGTATTATATATAGTGCGCCAGTAGAGTTAACGCGGGATGATCAGCAGACAGTATTTAATGATGATGTATGTAGCTTGGGTTGTTGATACTACTAACACTTACCTTTGTCTCTACATCTAGACCATCAGCTCGTAGTGGAGCAGCTATACAAGGTCTTAGCTTTTCCACCAATACCGTAAAAAGATCCATAGAAAGACGATACTGTTCCACAAAGTTTCCTTCATATGAGAATGTGAGAGATCGACTTATTAATTAATTTTTTTGCGGGTTGATGTTCGGTTTTCAGCCACATTTACCTGATACGCACTTTCTAAATGATCAAAGCAAATTCCGAGCATTTTCAGCAATTAAAACGGCTCAGAAAACAATAAGAAGTCTCTCGACACAAACTGAATTAGAAACGTTAGTTTGAAAGCGCTGTCAAAGATGACGCGATCCGGCAACGTTCGAACAACGTATTTTCCAAAATACATCTAAATCGTTTCCGTTATAGTGATTAGCGCGGTACGAAATATGTCAAAAATAACGTTTTGACTTTGGTTTTGATTTGTATTAGCTTTGGTTCAAACGTTCAAAATTACCGCGATTGCCCCCCAGGTCTGGTTTACAATTGATGCGTTGATATATAAAAAATATGTAATTTAAATAAATTTGATTTAGGTCACTCAACCCTGCGTCAAAAATACATGCAAGACCAGTAGGTATTATAGCCGAATGTGGCTGTTATACATACATTCATGAATAATACTTACTTAAGCACCTGCAACCGAACCGACACAGCATGTAGGTACTGATTCGTTTTTCCTGCGGGTCCTGTCGGCAAGGTCGAGAGGTTAGATCGCTTTTCAGATTGTTTTGTCTAATCTAGGTTATACCTACTCAGGAGCGCGTAGATACCAATAATGACACTCAACCCTGAGTCAATAAAAAAGAAGACCTTAGTCTATTATAACAGCCATACTCAGTGTCATTAATACTGAAGTCGCTTTTCAGTAAACATTTGTCCAATCTATACTAAGTAAGTACCAATAATGACTCCGAGTGTGGCAGTAAATGTTCTATTTAGCATAATTAATATATTAATGAGATGCGATGACCTCTGATTAATTAATTAAATACTGAGGAGTCACGCATGCCAGCTGGTGCCCACAAACGTGTGAAATGTCAATTAGATTACATCTTGACAGTTGTACTTTATTCTGACGTAAGTATAAATACGTATTCTGATTAGCTGTCGATTCTTCGTTTGTCATTTCATGAAGTACCTACCTAACATGGCACTTCTAAATAAATATTTTTTCAGTTTATCTCGTGATCATGGCGCATGCAACTGTGCCGAAATATCGAGAAGCAGAAAAACTCATATATCATGGTAAATATCCCGTTTTTAGTGAAAATTAAACATTTTTTTCTCGTTTATTGCATGTTTTATTGCATTTATATTAAATAAATTGTGACTACATATGACAAGTTTATATTATAAGTGAATTATGGTTTTCACAACAGGACAAGCTGACGTACCACTCCATACGATCCATACCTTGTAAGCCTACCACCTTTACGAATAAAGCGCTTTGCTTCCACATTTATAATGCGTACAGCCAAGGATTGGAATGCTTTGCCATCGTCTGTCTTTCCTGAAAACTACAATCTAGGTCTCTTCAAGTCTCGAGTAAATAGGTTTCTTCTAGACCTGCGTGTCCCATCGTCGCTTAACATCAGGCGAGATCGTGGTCGAACGTAGGTTTATCGATGATAAAAATAAGAAAAAAAATGGTGCAATGTGATTTAAACGACGAGGAATCTCGAGAAAGTTTTAGACGGCCATTCCGCTATGACGTTTATAATAGTTTAGACGAATGACGTTTAAAACAATCACTTGACACTGGCAAAATTGTCATCATTATGACACATGGCGTTAACAAAAGTAAAAGAAAGTATAATACGTACACGATCTGAGTGGGATGGAACCATGTCTAAGTAAATCGAAAATGACAGTTCTAGAAGTGTTCAGAAAAGTACGTTTTATCCCTATACATATAAAAATCTTGTGTCACAGTTTTCGTGTTCATGCTCCTCCGAAACGGCTGGACCGATTTTGATGAAATTTTATAGGTATATTCAGTAGGTCTGGGAATTAATAACTAATTTTTATACCCCTAAGTGTTACGAGTGGCTCACCCCAATTTTTTTTTATGTTCAATAAGGCAAAACAACATTCGACGGGTCAGCTAGTTTTTATACAGAAATATTGGAGGACAAAGCACCGCTTTGCCCTAAATTAGGCATAGCTTGTATTGTGTTGACCAGATAACTTTATAACACCCAGACACAGAAAAAAGGTGTTTGTTTTGGAATGGAATCGAACCCCCAAGCTACAGGGCAAAAGGCAGAGTTACCAACTGAGCTGTCAGGCCAGTCTTACCAGAGAAAGGACTGTTTTGTGGTCACTTTATGGCTCACAAACTCACCACAGCTTCCTCAGATCCGGTCAAACAATAACGGCAGACATCTGCAGAACTGCGAACAATGATGGCGACGCTCGCGGAGAAACAGCCTCGACTCGTCAACCGATCTACACCATTATAACAATAATGGTGAGGCAATAACACAAGACCCCATACTGCTCAAGAAACAGTTAGAGATTAGATCCTCATCAGTTAGACGACCTCTGTGGCGCAGTGGGCCGTGGTCCGGCTGATTCGCTGAAGGTTGTGGGTCCGCCGTGGGTCAAATGTTTGTATGATCTGCAAGTTTTTGTCTCGGATCTGGGTGTTCCTATGTATAGGTAATATATATCTACATATATATAAAAAAGTATATCAGTCATGTGGTACCCATAACACAAGCTCTGCTTACTTTGGGGCCAGGTGATGCTGTGTGCAATGCCCACTACGCCACAGAGATCGTCAAACTGTAAAACATGCTGTCATATTAATAGAAACTGAAATAATGCATTTTGCTGATTATTTTTGGTCTTGCAAAGCAACCATTACGCTCTGATATTATTTATTTTTCTCAAGTTATATCCAGCGTTTTTAGTAATTTTGGTGTTTTTTTTTTAAATAGAGCTACAATTATTGACTCGGGTGTGAATAATTTGAATTTTAGTGTGTTTCTTTGTGATTCGAGTACAAATAATCCGTAGTTATTTTATATGAAAACAATTTTATAAAAAATACAAATGACGAACGACAAAATACGACTTTGTGACATCATTCATACTACTTGTTCATCTTCTTTTTCTTCGTTAATGACATGTGTCATATGATGACAATTTTGCCAATGTTTAGATTGTTTATGGTAAGACGTTACATACGTTCGTATGTGGTCGTTCGTCGTTTTATTTTATTAAAATTGCCTATATTAAATTGCTACTTAAATTAATAAGTATATATAAAATATTAATAGCGAATCACAAAGAATATAATAACTCTAGCTTTATTTAATTAAAATCACCAAAATTACAAATAAAACCCGAGATAACTCGGTAAAAAAGAAATATAAGGGTACAATGTTTACTCCTCAAAACAGCCAAAAATAATCCGAAATTTCATACTCCTCCGTCCCAAAGTTTTTGCTTCACGTATATAGACAAGAATGGGGTTATAGTGCGCCAGAGGCTTGTTTCGTGCACTTGGTACATGTCCTCGAACGTTTTAGTTTCTACAACATGCCGATTTCCTCACGATATTTTCCTTGGATGTGTAATGATTCGCATAAAATTTTTACGCATAATTTTGCATTGTACTTTTTGGCATAAATCTCGTATAAAGTTTATTGGCACAACTAAAAATGCGTTTTTTAAAATAAGCATAATTGAAAAACACTCAATAACTCATTGTCATAAATCCATATCCAATAAAAAATATGCATAATTGTTGATTTTCATAAATAAAATTATCATAAACTATAGGTACGTCTATGATATGATTACGCATAAATCGAACATTGCATCAAAGAAAGTGCATACTTTTATAATGTTTATTTTTATTATGCAAACTATGAGTAAAATAAGTGCAAGTCGGTTCTGGCATCTGGCATGGCATGTGTCAGGTTTGGCCACTATTGTGGCCACCATGCCCACAACCTAGGATAGGTAGGATAAGGTCGTTGAAATTTATAATTAAACCAGCTGCTGCCCGCGGCTTCTCACACGTGGTACCTACATAAAAAGTAGCCTATGTCCTTATCAAGGTTCCATCTATCTCTATACCAAAATTCCTCAAAATCGGTTCAGAGGTTTAGGCGTGAAAACGTACGACAGACGACAACGACAGACACAGACAGACAGAGTTACATTTGCATTTTTAATATTAGTAGGGATAAATAAAGTACCTACAAGTACATACCAATAGAAAATGGTTTAGTCAAAAGCAAAAATGTCTAACAAAATAAGCAAAATGATAACTATACCTACCAAAGGTCTAAAATAACAAACAATATTATGCAAAACATAATTATTGTAAAAGATTTTTAGGACAAAAGTAAATGTATGCCTCATACATAATCCTGCTAATAGACCACTATACGAAAATACTTATGCATATTCGTTATGCCATAAAAGGTTATGACATTTAAATTTAAGTCAAACGTAGGTCAGGTCACCCATTTTCCTTCACTGTTTGACAGCCCTATATTTTAATGATAAATGTATGATATTTTTTAAAAAATCATGTGTTGTTTCACACATGATTTTTTCATAATTAAAAACCATTTGTTCACGGACGGATTCGAACCCAACATCATCAGAAGGCGAGAGCAACAATAGACCACCAGTGGTCCCTAATTAAGTAATAGTAAAACCAGTTGAATAAAAGGAACTTCACGCTCGTCAAACTACTGGCTTGAGCAAGTTTGACAAGCCTACTTGATCATTTTGCTATCATGTCCGAGTTTGCAGTTACGTGTGTAACCCCCTTAATACAATACGCGGAAGACAGTCTCCGGAAAGAGGCTTTACTTAGTCTGTGAGGTGCAAGTTACAAGCAATGCGGAACTTTATTTCATAATGACGTTAGCTGCTGCCCGTGGTTTCGCACGCGTGGTACTTACATTAAAAGTAGCCTATTTCCTCAATATATTAAATATCTCTTTACTAAATTTAATCAAGAACTTTCAATTGTGAAAAGGTAACAAACAGACAGACACTTTCAAATTTATAATATTACTAAAGTATGGGTGAATGGATATTACCTAACGTGGCGTTAATATGTAGTCTGTCCTTGTCATTTTACTTTCAATAAATAAAATGCCAACAGTTTTGAATTTTTAGTTATTTTGTAGCAGAATATAAATAAATAAATTTTGGTGGAAAATGCACACAACACCATCTAGCCCCAAACTAAGCATAGCTTGTATTATGGTGACCAGATGACTGATAGAATACTTATATATTTTAAATACATACTTATGATACTATAATATATATACTCAGATAAAAAACAAACTCCTATGTTAATTACAGAAATGTTTAACCTAAGCGGGAATCGAATCATCAACCTGCAGAGCAGAAGATTACCAACTGAGCCGACAGGCTAGTCAGAATATGATGATCATGAAGCAAAATCACGCACCAACTAACTATAATGATGATGTTCCGTTTAATTTATGAAGTAAAATAGCTCTTCTAAAATAGCTCTTCTCTTCTTCTAAATTTATTAGTTTCAACAATTTATTTATAAATGTATTATGTTGCTTTGTGATTTGTATAACAAGGAGTTTAAGAAAATTCGAAACGGTAATTCCACGATGACGTGTTTAAAATAGACAATCTACGATCGACTGCGACTTCGTGACGAAACTATATTAAAACAATTACTTTACATTGATAAAATTGTCATCTCGACAGATGGTAATAAAGGAAGAGAAAAAGAAGTATAAGGATATTTTCCTGTTCTTTTGTTAGTTCATCGTAGCACGGCGAGCGCGTTGATGTCTTTTGTATGAAAACACAACGTCGACGGCAGAATGTTTGATATGAAACAGGAAATTGTTCATCACGACGTTGGTTGGTAAAAATGATCCAGTCCGATCTTCGGTCGTGGGTTTGAAACCCTGTCTTGCATATCGGAGACAAGACCACCAAATTAAAATGGAGTTGGGTGGGGCACGTCAGCCGTATGAGTGCAGACAGGTGGGCAGAGCTCGTCACACAATGGGTGCCTGCAGATGGGCGACGTAGCCGGGGCAAGCCGAAGAAACGTTGGCGTGACGATCTCGATGTCTTCGAGAAAAGCTGGTGGAAAATGGCCGGGGACAGGGACCAATGGAAGGAATTGGGGGAGACCTTTGCCCAGCAGTGGGAAAGTATAGGTTAATAAAAAAATAACATGTAGGTACATATATAAGTAAATTCGTATGAGCTTACAAACTTCGGGTGACAGAATTTTCCGTATGAAGACCATTGTCACTAACATTCACCACTCAGTAAATGCCGCCAACGGTCACCCATCCAATGATGAACGCACTTACCGTGGCATATTAAATAAAACTCGTGATTCTTCAAAATGGTTTTATTGAAAAAAAGACATTTAGATTTAGATTTTAAGCTTAGTGCTTGATTTGAAATTGAGTTTTGAAATACGGATCTAAGAAATCGAATAAAAAATACGCTTTTGAATGTATATTATTATAACTTGTTTCAATAAATAAATGAATCTTAAATAAATATTGCAATTAGTTATTGTTAGAGTCAGAAGACATGGCTAAAACCAGCATTAACACTATAATTATAAAAATGAAAGTGTCATACGAGTCAGTTGAAATTCTGTGTTGACGGAGTTTATAGCCCTAGCAACTGAAAACTCGCTATATCCTATGCACTTGTACCACAACAGAACTTGTTTCTTTTTTAATGCATTACGTATCTCGCCCGCGGCATCACAACATTCTGAATACAGCATCCTTTCTGTACAACATTTACAATCTCTTTCATTAAGAGCACTGTTAGTGTAATGGTAGCAAAGGTGCCTCGCAAGCAAGGTCGTGAGTTCAAACCTGCGCTATTACACAAAGTAAATGAAAATGATTTACGCGAAATGCGGTACACAGAGAACTTAAATTGTAATTTAATATTTCACACATTTCGCTAGAAAACCCAACATGACAAAGTGAAGTAAAACTTAACTTTATGTAAATTAAAAAAACGTAAATAATGTATTTATTCAAATCCATTACAAAACATAAAACAGATTTACCAATATTTAATACTATTACGCCAATATATTCCTCAAAAATAAATTCGACTCGTGTTTCGCCTCCACAAGGCATCCTCAGAAACAATCGAGCCGAGCGCTGGATTGTAACGTTTCAATCCAGCGCTCGGCTCGATTCGGCGAAGCATCAAGTCTGCAGAGCAGTCTTGGTGTTTTTTCGTTAAAGTGCGAGTCAACTAAAATATCTATACTAATATTATAAAGAGGAATGATTTGATAGTTTGTTTGTTTGTATTGAATTGGCTCCGAAACTACTGGACCGATTTGAAAAAAATATTTTACCGTTGGAAAGCTACACTATCCCCGAGTTACGAGGCTACTTTTTATTCCGGTAAAATTGGTTTGTCCCGAGAAAAAACTTCAACGCAGGCGAAGCTGCGCGCGTACAGCTAGTTAAATATACCTATATTGGTGAACAATACACACAACACCATCTAGTCCAGAACTAATCATAGCTTGTATTATGGTGACCACAGATGACTGATACTTATATGTATTAAATACATACTTATGATACTTAATAACAACCAGACACAAAACAAATACCTGTGTTCATCACACAAATGTTTATCCTGGGAGGAAATCGAATCCTCAACCCACAGCGGAGAGCTAACCAACCGAGCTGACAGGCGAGTCAATTTTTTTTTTTTAATTACGAGTTTCTTTTTGAGAAATAGATTGACGGAATAGTATTTAAGAGTGGTCTATGTACTTGTAGTTAATGTTTTTTAAATAATGTACATCGCTCTTGGATGGCCCACCTTATTATAAAATGCAATAAACTCGTGAAACCAGATTATATAAGAACACAATCGTAAGTTAATTTATATTTCAATGTCATTTTGTAAAGTTCTTGAACATTTTCTTGAGTATAACTGTGAAAATTCAATTTTTAAAAACCTATACTGTGGGCCATCTTAGAAACAAAATTCAAAAATGCAATATTTATTTATTCAATAAAATCACAAGGACCACTTTGAATCGTCTTTTTACATGCTAGTGAATCTAAGTGCCGGTTCCTCCTAACCCCAGTTCAAGAAGAATCCGGCAAGAAACTTGTCTGGTCTTAACACTTTTTTGTATGATCCTTGACAATTGTGTTATGGATGCCGAGTCGAGTTGGAGCTGATTCATCCCAAGCTTTTTTGTCATCTAAATAATCAGATATTTTATAATATGCTTTAATAGACAGTTTCTGTTTAATTACGTTTTTAAATTTGCCAATCGACAAATCTAACACGTCGCTTGGGACCTTGTTATAGAAGTGTACACATTGCCCTATAAAAGACTTATTAACTTTAGCGAGCCTAACAGTTCCCACAGCGAGTTTATCTTTATTTTTAGAGTAAATACTATGATTATCGCGATTTTTTTAAATAAATGAACATTTTTGTGCACATACATTAAATTTTCGTATATATACTGACAAGGCACTGTCATAATATTATTTTCTTTAAACTTATTTCTAAGTGATTATCTAGAGCCCATGTGATAAATTGCACGAACAGCCCTCTTCTGCAACACAAATCAGCAGCACTCCCCCACAACAGAATGCCATAAGACATAATGCTATGAAAGTAGCTGAAGTAAACGAGTCTAGCGGTATCTACGTCGGTAAAATGACGGATCTTTTTAACAGCGTATGCCGCAGAGCTGAGTCTCTTCGACAATTTATCTATGTGCGGGCCCTATTGCAGTTTATTATCTAAAGTAATGCCTAAGAACACTTTGGTGTCGACGAGATCTATCTTTTCGTTTTTAATTTTTACATTAGCTTTCACCTGTTTAACGTTGGGTAGTATAAAACGAATGCATTTCGTTTTTTTCTCGTTAAGTAATAAGTTGTTTACATTAAACCATGTTACGACTTTAGAGATTGCATTGTTTACATCGTCAAGATTAGTAAGTCGTCGCTTTAATTTAAATAAAAGTGACGTGTCATCAGCAAACAGTACAATCTCGTGATCATCCTTTACATGTTTAGGTAAAGTAAAGTTAAGTAAAGTAATATTTTATTGCATCAAATACATGTATGTAAGTACATAGGCATCGTATGTTAAATGTGAAACAATGTATTTGTACCGGTACGGCGTGCAATATTTTTATACAATGTCAAAGTAAAGAAAAAATACATTAAAATTGAAAAATAATAGTCAGGCTTAAAATTAAAAATTGAAATGGCAAAAAAAAAGTTAAAATTTCAAAAATACAGCTTATCAATTTGCTGCCTACGTGCTTAAATCAAAGAAAATTTTTTGTCTGCTATAAATTCACTAACTGTATAATAACATTTATGTTCCAAAATGGTTTTTAACTTTTTATGAAACTGTGAATGAGGTAGTTCTCTTAGCGTTTTGGGTAGTCTGTTATAAATTGAAGGCACCATGCAAAAAATACTTTTGTGCATCAAAGCAGTCTTTTAATCAAAGCAGTTACAAGTACACTTTGGGAGATAGGTAGGCCATTGGTGTGGGATGCTATTTACGTAGACACCCCCAAGCCGCATCCCATAAGGAGCCTGATGGTATGACTCTTGTCCTTTGGGAGATAGGTAGGCCATTGATGTGGGATGCTATTTATGTAGACACCCCCTAGCCGCATCCCATAAGGAGCCTGATAGTATGACTCCATTATTACTTGAGAGTACTGGTATACCGCACATACATTTTCTAAAAGAAAAAGCCATTAATAGTGCTCTCAATTTAATAATTATTACCAAAAATCTATACCTATTCAGAGCACTTTCTATAGCCAATTACTTGTAAAAAACGTCCTGCACATATCGACTCCAAAAAGACTCCAAATCTAAATTCTACAATGCAATTACCAACACCATCAAAACCCGTCAGCACTACAACGCACATCAAACATTAACGTAATTACATGCTCTGTTTTTGATGAGGATTCCTAAAACCAGCAATGTGTGTGCAGTGTTTAGTGAGTGACGTGTCGAAAGTAAGAGTGTAAGCGTCGTGGTGGGGAGGAGCTATCACAGAATGGAAAGGAGAGAACATTTCACGAAGTATAAAACGCTTGTGGGGATCAGAAAGGCTACAGTCAACGCAGCACACCATATCCAAGCTGTTCGACATGATTGCATTTGTAAGTTATAGTGATTAAACCCTTCGAAGGCTATCTAGTGGCGGACAGAAGCTGTATCAATTTCGGGAGCAACCATTTTTAACAAAAGTGTCAACTGTCACTCAAATATCAAAAGTCACGTTGTAAGGCCATTAACGAGGCTTATAAATCGGGTGATTCGTACGAAGTAGTGTCAACTACTAATGTTTATAATTAAAAGTCATTTAGAATTGCTAAAATTTCAGATTTTCATAAACAGTCTAATTTTTTTTTATAATCAATTTGGTATTTTCAACTGCAATTTTTATCTGCATTACTTATGTTTTGGCGAAAACTGTTAATTAACCATAAGTATCAAATTTGACATCTCTTAAAATGACAGTTTCTTACTTCTCGCATCTCACTGGTCCAGATTTAATTTTAAAACAATAAGAATGTTTTTTTTTATCGTGAATTGACAAAATTTGCGAATCGTGTCAATTATGTTACGTCATTTTCCATTCTCCCATCAGCTGCAGTGAAAGGACCATCATTATGTTTACTGCAATGCTGATGATGTTATCATTACATTATGTAATACACTTTACAATCGCTAATATCTTCCGCCATTAAAGTCAACTACTAATTTGGTCCAAATGACCCCATCTACGGTTTAAGATTACAAGTGAAGTGCTAACAAACTATAGGGTTAAAAGCGTCGATCTAGATTGAATTTAGATTACGCATTAATTATTAATTAACAAAGCTTGTAAATATAATTAAATACAACAACAACACGATCAAAACATCTGCCACACTCAGAGTCATGAATAGTTACGTAAGTCACTTATTATTATAGATGTTTTGCTCAAATCTTTCTATAGGTAACCATTATGACTCTGATGGCCGAAAACTGAAACGTCACTAAAGCATTTCATTTCAGACCCTGTTATCCTTCAAAATTGTAGGCAGCCTTCAAATTTAAGTGACGTTTCAGTACTCCGGCTATATACTGAGTGTGACTGTCAGTAGCAGATAATCTAAGGTCTAATAGGTAAAGCCAAATACCATAAACCAATAGTTAGGTACTTCTAGCTAGCAAAACTTCTTAAAACCTGTCAATATATGAAAGTTTCATTCTACCCTCCAATTATTAAATTTATACATAAAGCATTAGATCAGTAACTTCCAGGTACCAAAACTTCTTACTGCTTTAAACCCAACATCATACAACATATTGACATCTCATGTTTCTTGCAGAAAACAGCAGCTATCCTCCTCCTGGCCGCGGTAGCCACCGCGCGCCCTTCAGAAGAATGGGAGCCCGAAGGTCACTCCCATTCAGAACACAGCAAGCCGTACCACGTGACCGTCATCAAGAAGATAGGAGTTCCTATCCCCCATCCTGTGGCGGTGTCAGTTCCTCAGTACGTGAAGATCCCCATCCCGCAGCCCTACCCAGTCCACGTGACGGTGGAGCAGCCGATTCATGTCCCAGTTTATAAGGTGAGCCTTTGTATTCAGTTCCTGTAAGCTTCTTAGAAAGTGAGAAAAATCTCACGTAAATGACTTCAGCAACTCACCCGAAAACGATACATTTCGAATGAGATGATAATCTCAACTGCGTGAGATTTTATTTTTGAGCACCAGCTTCTATATTAGTCTATGCACAGTACGAGTACCTACGCTTGTCAAGTGACCTCGTAACTTTGTCTTCTACGCAGTTTGTGAGTTCGATTCCCTACTAAGACAAACATTTGTGATGAACATAGATTTGATGATACTTAACATGATTTTGAAGTTAACGATGTTATATAGTATCAGTATATCAGTAAAGTATTATATCAGTCATCTGATACCCGTAAACACAAGCCTTTTAGACAGTAAAATTGTTTGCATATTGTTTGACGACCTCTGTAGCGCAGTGGGCTAAGATCCGGCTGAGACGCAGAAGGTTGCGGGTTCGATTCCCGCCGCGGGATAAATGTTTGTATGATCTGCAAGTATTTGTGCCGGGTCTGGGTGTTTCTAGATATAATATGTATGTATTTACAAAAAAAAAGGATATAAGTAGTGTATCAGTCATGTGGTACCCATAACACAAGCTTTGCTTACTTTGGGGCCAGATGATGCTGTGTGAAAGGTTCTAAAAAAATATATATATATACATATATATTTATGTACTAATTGTATCTACTGCATATAATACGGCAATGAAGCAGGAATCATGCTCGGAAAAATTAGAAAATGTCATCGAGAGAGTATCTTTAAATCTCCGTCAATTATTGAGTGAGATATGATGACATCTTCCACGCTGACATTTATCTCTAGCGCCGTTTTTGGTTTCTATACATTTATTAAGCAATCAATTATAACAACCATAAATCCAATCACACCATGAGCCATAAAATATTAAAGAGAACATTAAACTATCAACACACGGGTGAAATCATCAAAATAAAGTGTTTACTTAACTGCTAAAAACATTTATTGTTTGGAACACATAAAATGAATTTCTAGCTATTTGTACTAGGATAAGTCAAATACAGCGTGGTCACGTGGTGTAGGTACCTGCCAATAGCACCTATAAGGAAAGCACCAGAACTTATCCCACTATAACAGTTGCTGTGTCTACTTAACCACTACTCTACTACTAAACATAGCCTTTTTAGTGTCCTACAAACCCCTATAAATTCCACAAGCAGTTCATATGAGTGACGCACTAAAGTACCTACCCACTACTGGCCAAGATACAATCCAAGTCTTATCGCATAATTACAATGAACGGCATTTTGAATTGCAGGTGAAACTGCAACTCTAACAAAACAATGTGCGAACTCGTATATTGCTATTGTTTTTAATGTCTGACATTAAAGTCATAATGATAAGTACTAACCAACTGCATCAATTTATGATGTAATGCAACTGGCCGCAACGAAAGTAAAAGCGCCCGTCAGTGGAGCGTGCGGCAAAAAAATAAAAGTTCCCGCGCGTTTTGTGACAGATTACGTCAAATCGAACGATTGATTTATGAAATGAGGTTATTAAACTTTTTTGGTATTACCTTAAACACAAAAAGCTGCCGTCCTACTTTATAATAAATATTTGTCAGTTTGCTTATTAATTTATTTTATTGTTGGAAATACTAAA
Organism: Lampropteryx suffumata; assembly: GCA_948098915.1. NCBI lineage: Eukaryota > Metazoa > Arthropoda > Insecta > Lepidoptera > Geometridae > Lampropteryx > Lampropteryx suffumata. The sequence continues at coordinate 16,775,904 of OX402563.1, read as the reverse complement.
AAAAAACTACGGTCATATTTAAATATGGAACATTTGAACTTACCTTGAAAGTTAAATATCATCTAACATAATATTTGTCTTTTATTCCAGGTTGTCCCCCAAATAGTTGAGAAGCCGGTGCCATACACCGTTGAGAAGCCCGTCCCCTATGAGGTCGAGAAGCCCTACCCCGTCGAGGTCGAAAAGAAGGTCGAGGTCCCAATCCCCAAGCCCTATCCCGTCCACGTTCCCGTCTACAAGCACATCTATCACCATAAGGGGGGCAAACACTAAACGAGGTTTATTAACTAAAGGGGGTCGAAATTGCGAAATATAGCTCGCTATGCGAGTTCATTCGCACTGCCCGGGCACCCATTGTAAATATAAAAATAAGACTAATGTAGATCTGATGAAGATGTTATTTTATCAGTGTTGACTATGTAGAGTTTTTGTGATAATTTATTGTGTGAACAATAATGTTTTGTTTGTTGCTGTTTGCAATCGTTGTTGACTATTGTGTAATTGTTGTTGATATTTTTAGTATTAAATACAGCTAAATAGTTATCCGCTTGTTTTTTTTCTACATCCGTATAAATACTTATTTTATTGTGTATAGTAAATACTCATTGCGTTTCCAAACATAAGATTTCAAAAAAAAAAAACAAATTCGAATTTGGAACTGTTTACTTTTCCTTACAGGCCACAGCTCAAATGAAGTAGCTAGATTCGTCTATCGGTATTGGTAATAAATAATAAAAAGTACAAGTAGAGTAAGTATATCTACAGAAGTGTAAAATATGACATTCAGTACACGTAGCTCTCGAGTAGGTGCCTACTTAAGTATGTGCAGCTATTTACAATTAATTTAATGATCCATCTTTAATGAGACAGCTTTCACTTGAGGTCAAGGCTCCGGTCGTCGACTCTATAGTCTGGACCAGCAGAATCGCAAGTCCGATGCATCTTTCGGTATCATTATACATTACTGTGTTCACATGTATGTCTTTTATAAACATTGTTTTTATGCAGCAATGTATTGGGTGCAAGATCGTAGAGTCAATATTTTTGCAGTTAGATTCGTTAATTTATTAGTTTTAGTAGATCCATGTTTGTGTACCAACGCAACTGTTAGTAGATTAGTGGTACAAAACTTAGTAGCGTGAGTATGAGCATAGTAAATTGATGTAATTCCTTCCTAGTCTATTTTTTAAGATATCTAGTGTACTTGTACTTATAGTGTTAAAAGTTTAACCAAAAAATGGTTTATAAGAATTTGAAACTACGGTTCAGTCTAATATAAGTAGCTATGGGTTTATTTTTAGATAGAAGGTATCTACTATGCACTTACTAGGTAGGGATCTTATCCATAAAACTATTAGTAATAAATTAATTATTAAAATTACAAACATTTGTGTGATGTACCTACATAGATGTTTGTTCTGTGTCTGTGTGTTACAAAATATCATAATTCTCTAAGTATGTTTTTAAAAATATATAAGTACTAGCTGCTGCCCGCGGCTCCACATGTGTGGTACCTACACAAAAAGTATGTCCATCCCCAAGACTCTCTATCTGCTTACCAAATTTTATCAAGTTTCATCTGTTCATCCGCTTAGCCGTAAAAAGGTAACAAACAGACAGACAGAGACACTTTCAAATTTATATATTAATATGGATTATATTTTGACTGCCCTGTCTGTTCACTTAGTAGTAGCTGTGCCTTCTGCGCTGTAGGTTGAGGGCTCGATTCCCTCCCAGGATAAACATTTGTGTGATGAACATAGCTGTTTGTCTGTATATAAAGTGGTATAAAGTATCTTAAGTAGGTACGTATGTCCTTTTCAATCCCACGACACCCTCCTATCTCAAAGAACGATTCCAATTTCTACACCTCTCCCACTCTCGATCCTTACGCTCCTCTGACTCTCTTCTTCTCGCAATACCTGTCCACACTTCCTCCTACTATGCTAATTCCTTCACAGTACAAGCTGTTCAACTATGGAACGCACTGCCCGAGGCTATTAGACGCGCCAAATCACTTGATTGTTTTAAAACTATGGTCAGGGAACACTATTTTTTGTCCTGTCATTAACTGTTGCTTGATTCTTTATGTCATTTTAGATTTAGGTTTGTTTATGTATGTATTGGTTTATTTAGTTTATTTTATAACGTTGTATTTAATATACTGTAATGTATGTATTGTATATATTTTTGTATAAGTATCTATCTTTTTCTTATCCTGTAAATTTGTATGTACACATTATTTTAATTATAAATCTCTTAATATTGTTATCATCATCCTTTTTTAAGCTACATTCTGTTCAATCCATCCTAAGGTTGTCTGGCAGAGATCGCTACATAGCGATAAGACCGCCCATTGTACTACCGACTAGCAAAACATTGTTATTTTTGTTTCTACTTGTATATTTGGTGTGCAATAAAGTATTATCTATCTATCTATGTATTCTATCAGGTCAAGCTATGCTTAGTTTGTAGCGAGATGGCGTTATGTGAATTATCCACCAATATTAACGTATCTGATTCTATTTTATTTAATAGGTATTATAAAATCAAAAGTGTCACTCTTTGTCTATGTTTTTACTTGTTACGTTTTCTCGCCTAAACAACTAAACGGTTCTTGATAAAATTTTGTAAGGAGGTTGTATTTTAGGGAAAGAACAAGTTTTTATGTAGGGCACTTACATAAAAACTTGCGTGCAAAACCAGTAGAAGCTAGTAAATCAAGTAAATCGCTTGTCTGATTTATATCAGAAAATATTTTTCCTTTTGAGGTACAAAACCCTAAAAACATCTTTAATTTTCAATTAGGATGGTCAATTAATATGAAAACCTGTAGGTATGTTATATAAATAAGTAAATGCAAGTGTAGAGTACCTACACGTAGGTATTTACATTATGTCCAGTAGTTATAAAGCATACTGTGGCTCGGGGTCGATTAGGCCCCCCTGCTGCGTGTGAGTCACTTGTACCACTCAGTTTAACCTTTTGTACTTATTCCAAGAAATATATCTTGTGCGTTCATAAAAACGTTGAAACTCTAATAAAATTCAGTTCTCAATTTATGTACGACGGAATCTTTAATTATGTAGATTATTATTATTTTTTGATGCAAAACATTAACTTAGTTGACTCATGTTACTACTTTTCTACCTAAGTAGGTAATCATATTAACTCGGGTAGGTAGAAGTATGCACAAGATACCTACTGGGTATTATATTAAAACCGGCACTGGAGGCCACTGATCTATAAGTCAATGTCAAAGTACCACTTTGAATCGTCTTCTTACAAGCTAGTGAATCTAGGTGCCGATTCCTCCTAACCCCAGTTCAAGAAGAATCCGGCAAGTCGTCTGGTTTTAACACTTTTTTTGTATGTTCCTTGCCAATTTTGTTACGGATGCCGAGTCAAGTTGGAGCAGATTCGTCCCAAGCTTTTTTGTCATCTAAATAATCTGTTATTTTATAATATACTAGCTGTCCCGTTCGCCACTTGGTCCGCGCGTTTTAAAAAGAAATATATCTAATTGTACCGACTGCAGCGCCATCTGCCGGGCTGATTTGTGAATCTAAACCATCCAGGGCACCACCCAAACGCATACAAAAAATCATTTAAATCGGTCCAGCCGTTTAGGAGGAGTTCAGTGACATACACACGTACAGTAGAATTATATATAATAAAGATTTAAAAGACAGTTTCTGTTTTAATCACCTTTTAAATTTGACAATTGACAGATCTATCGAGAGTTGTACCTACTGGATTCCTTGTATTAATCTACAAGAAAATAAAATACTTAGATACATGATATTGTTTATTTATTTAGGTAGGTACCTACTTACCTTTATACCTACTCGTACTTACCACATTATGATAGGACAAAAATTTTTACTCGAACATCAAACTTTATTATTTCGTGTTCTCTCTGTAATTATCCACAATCGTAATAATTACTGATCAAGAGAATAACAACAATTCCTCATTCAAGATTGTGGAAATAATGACACCCAGAACAAAACGATTGGTTCCGCCCTTACGCCGTAAGGGGCGCTGCAGGCGTTCAGCTTTTTCGGGGTTCCTTTGCACTGACATAAACTTTATTAACTACTTCAATAATATCAATAAATTTAAGCAATATCATAGATGAATAACGCATACCACCTATTTAATACCAACCTGCATAGATTTGTTTGTCCCCGCACTAGTGTTACCATCACAAAAAATAATTAAGTATGTAGTAGGTAGGTATCTATACTTTTTTCCAAACATTTTTCAGCAAGGTAGGTAATAAACCTTCTACGAATATGTCGACAATGTTCGGTTTTCTGAGAGAAATAAGGAAGTGAAGTGGGAATTCAAATCCTCCCATGTAAGTGTTAGGTAGGCAAGGTATTGATGACTTCCGTGAGCACAACCAACGCTTGGCTAAGCCGAGTTCAGAACAGTAACTTTCTGGTCAATGACAGACAACTCCTTTCTATTATTGATATTCTCAATATCCCGTGCATGGATCACCCTTGGCCGTTAGAATCGTTTTTTCCTCAACCGCACCTGCCAGCCTCCCGCGGCGACACGCCAGCATCGGCCTTTTATGTCGACGGATTAATGCCAGCTTTGAGAATTAAAAAAAAACTCGTCGATGAAGAAATAATTTTCGGTTTTTAAAAATCTTTTTTTTTATAAATTAATGCGCCTAATACCAAGCTAAGGTAGATCTAACCTAGTTTTATTTACCACTAAAATAAGATGTGAGTTGAGTTTTATGAGCAAACCCAACTGTGATGCATTTCAATCTAAAGTGCTCCTGCTAAATAAATCTCCCATCCCATAATAGTTCTCTTAGATCTCATAATAAACACATTATTATAACAATAACTATGGCATTTCTAAATTAATATCAAAATAAACAATATAAAAGCGGTGCGCGGCTGATCGTATCTGATCGCTTTACGCGGGAAATATAAACAATTTGGGAACACCGCTGAAAAACATGTTACTCTACGCATTAACAACTCTAAAACAAGGGATTAGAGATTGAATTCAGGTAAAACATAAATTTTCGGGTTTGTGTACGGCTTTAGAAGTTAAACAAACCGCGTCGGAAGGTACAGTTTGCGCGCGAAATCTGGATAATTTCGCGCGCGCTCTGTCAACAAACATGGCCGCGCCTGCCAACAAACTGAAACGAATGTGTCGAAATATCGAATTAATTACGTCATCTAAGCTGTACCATAAAGAAAATAACAGTCAGTTGCATTATAATTTGTAAGGAAATCGTGCGTAATAGCAAACGGCCTTACTTTACAATGCCTTAGATTAGATAATAATTAGGTAGGTGTGTAGGTACTTACTTTTTAATAACATTTCCACGTGTTAAAAACATTTTCAGGTAATAACCAGACCTATACTTAATAAGTACCTATAAAATGAATTCTATTAAATAGAATAATGATGTCTTTAAATTATTAAAAGCCTGAAAAATAAAAAATTCAGACTTCACACATGCAACGAACAAGTAACAACACAAATCAATCCTTATCAAACTCACTAACGCAATTTACAAATCTACGCCTCAAAACCGCAACAAAGGGCAATTAAGCAACTACCCTCATTCGCTTACCATTTATCAAAGGTATCGCCACTGGCGTCGCGTGCACTGCATTGCATGCCGCGCCCTGACCACGCCTAGTGTTGCACCGAGCAATGCTTGTTGCAAATTAAGCTTTTACAATTAAGCTTTTACAAAAAACTGTGTCAAATCACGGTAAAAGCTGGTATTAGATACCTATTTCTATTATATGTATCTGGTTAGGTTAAGTTTCTATCGATTTCTGACTGAGACAATCGTGCAATAAATTAGTCAAACGCGTGTGACAACGCATAGTGAAGGCTACCGAAGTCGAAAGAATGTGAATGATAAGTGGTCAAGCCTCAAAACAATTAAACACCATCTAGTCAAATTATAACAGTAGAAAGAGGCCTTTTGTTTTTTTTTAGTTTTATAAAATCAGGCTGTCCCTAAAATTAGATAAAGCCTATATAGCCATGATAGTTTTCCTTAAAATTTCAGCTTTAATGCTACAATTATAAACACTTTTAACCTGTAGGGGGGAGGTGACATACTCTAAGTAAAATCACTTTCAAAGCTTAATATTTTATCAACCGAATATATTAATCGAAAAAACCCTATAAAGCCTCCTAAACCTCGTATCTTTGCAAGACCTATCCAGCGATACACTCGTAATATAAAAAATTAGTTTATCAAAATTTTTATTTCATACTTTGTACCTACTGATAGGTACATAATATCTTGCAAATTTTATTAACGATAAAACTAATCTGCGCGTAAGAGTCACCATCTCCTTTACACAACAGAACAAGCAGACGTACCGCTCAGTAACATCCATACCTTGTCAGTACCACCCTTACGAACAAAGCGATTTGCTTACACATTTATAACGCGTACAGCCGAGGATTTGAATACTTTACCGTCATCTGTCTTTCCTGAAAACAATATCTGGGTCTCTATTCAAGTCAAGGTAAAATAGGTGTCTTCTAGACCTGCGTACCCCATCGTCCCTTAACATCAGGCGAGATTGTGATCAAAAGTATAGTTTTTCTATATACAAAAAAGAGCCATGATTAGGGGCGGACAAACAGACAAACACATAGACGGACGTGACTCAAATATGAAGGTTCCTTGTGGACTGACTGAACCCTTAAAATGATCTACATAAGAGTATATCCAGGCCTAGCAGCATCATTCAATGATCGTCCTCCCTTCAATCGTCTAAATTTTTAACCTTCAAATTAAAACCAAAATTATCTAAACAAATATCCAAAAATATCCCTGTCACCTTGACAGAACTAAACAAACAACGGTTGACATACCAACCTCTGAATATTCCCAAGATACCTATCTCTAATCGAACTCACCGATCAGCTGACCAATAATCATTTAAGACCTTATGCTCTTGTATTAGAGACATTGAAGAGGTGATGTAGACATGCTCGGAATTCCTGGTGTCGAAGAGATGTCTCAATTCTTGTGTTATCTAGAATCACGGTCACGATGTGTGTGTTTTGATGTGGACATGCCTATACTGCATGATATGGTCTTTCCTTCTAAACTAAGTACCTACATAATATGTGCTGCCCCCATAACAACTTGGCTTGCTTGATTCTTGATTAGCTGCCTTAGAGTGGTCTCGTTGTTAACCCTGAGTCTGTTTATTTGACAAATAGTTAAAATTTCCTAATACAAATAACACCTAGACATAGAACAAACACCCATGTTCATCATACAAATGTTTATCCTGAGAGGGAAGTGAACCCTCAACCCTCGCAGAAGGCAAAGCTACTACCAACTGAGCTGATAGGCCATTCAAATACGAACGTCTTTTTGCTTGAACCAAAGTCCTTAATTTGCTCGGCAATCGGATCTTTTATTTGCACTTTTTTATTCTTCAAGTACCCGCTTTTCTATTATTATTACGAAGCACTTAACTTCTCTATACTATTACCTACGTCTATGACAATATTATTACACTAAACATAAACACGCAAAACTTCTTTTCAATTTTCTGTTCTTGCCCAGGTAGGTACCTAAAAATTAACTGCAACCCGAAATGTTTTGGTATAAAGCGCATTATAATTAATTTAAGTATAAGTACCGTTCTACATGCATGCTCACCTTATAAGTTAACTGATATGTTAATTTAGAATATCTTATTAAGTGAAATGTAAATTTATTTTGAGAATAAATATCTTTAAACCTGAAATGACATTCTAAAGTTAGAATTGCCATTGATCAACACCTCTTTATGATGACTAAAATGCGATAAAATACGTAAACCACACATATAAATGAAGTATGTATCATATCATAAAATTATTTACACATATTATAAATGTTACCTACTCTAATTCAGACATGCAAAGGTGCAAATAAAACATGATAGTTTATATTTTACCAAACTTTATATAGTTCGGCGAAACTACCAAATCAGGGTTACTAACTTCGTAAATCTGGTTTCAAAATACATTGCAAAATACCCGTACCAAAACGCAAAACCTAGGCACAGATAGGTATCTTTGTAAACATTAGTAAGACTACAGGGTCAATCCCATTAAATTCAACGTCAACAACCAGTAATTCCATGTCTTCGATTCGTTATTCAAACGTCAAAATCGAAACTCAACTTAAGAGAGCATTAGTCAAACTGTCAAACTATCACAGGCCACTGTCAATTAGTCATCCGAGCTCGCGGTAGCAGAATCAAAATTTAAAAAACTACCACAAAGGAAGAAGGCAATGATCTCGCTGATGTATTGTGACAACGCTGTGATTTTGACAAACTACATCCCTAGTGACGTAATGTCGATTTCGATAATAGAGTTGGCGATTTAGACGATAATTAATCGACGTCGGAATTACGGCCGCAGAGTCGTCCATCACTAGATAAGTAGCGGTTTAAAAAGAAATAAAACTGCAGACAACAATGCCGACCCATTTGAATTGAATTCTTTGAAGTTCTGCTCAGATATCTATTCTGTTTCGCGTTGTTGAATGGCCGGTATAAATAAACAGAACGTTGATTTGCATGCTTGTTTCCTAATCTCAATAGCTATAGGTAAGTATTTGGAGGAAATGTTATATACATTGCGAGCCAAGTTCCATGATCAATAAAGTTAGTCGACTATTTATGTCAAAAAAGTAGACGTTGACTTTATATATTTATTTTAAAAAAATAACCATCTCTTTGGTATGTTCGCGTAAAAGCAACAAGTACCTACATAAGTACTCTTTGGATAGTTGATTTTTATATACTTGGTTATGAGTAATTCTATTCTTAAAATTAATTTGAAATTGGAATCACGATTTTATACATTTTCTGGTAGGTTATCAGTATCAATCACTATCACGTATTTATAACAGTGTATTTTAAATAAATAAATAAATAAATAATAATTAATCCCGGACATTTCCCACAGCATCATCTAGACCATCATTTGAAGTAGGTAGGTTATATTATATTGCAATTTTCAAATGTAGGTACCTAGGTACACCTACAAACCTATAAAAGTGCAGCTTACGATGCACCTGCGAAATTATTTAACATCTGTTATTAGATTACAGACAACTTAGTGGGTAAGCAACCTTCCAACCTACGATGACATCGTGAAAACGATTGGTTGTTATTACTAACCTAGGTAGTTAGTATAAAACTAATTGCCCATTTTTTTTACCAAGACTTCCTTATGCAACTTATTAGTCATTTTATTCATATGTTTTCAAGTAGGCAGCACATAAAGTTTCGAAAAACACATTAACTTGACTAATAATTATTATACTTATTGTATTTGGTTCGAAGCCATGTGCAAAGTGCACGAAAGGAGCCTTTAGAGACGTGTTTTAATCCTTTCACCACACTGGTCACGACAAGAAAGTATTGTTAAAGTTGTTATAGTTAATATTCTTAGTGTTTTAAACGGGATTCGGTAGGTACCCAAGTAATTAAAAGTAACGGTTTTAAAGTTTATCTTTCTGTTCAGCCATATTGTAACTTGGAAAAGGCGCAAACATTTCGACGAACCAATTTGTCAGCGCTGGGCGTTCTGAACAAGTAATTGGTAGCCACAGATGATAAAAAATACATTGTTTATACGAAAGTTAAACAACGAACGCCCAAGTCATTTATTGAAATAACAACGGTGTTTTTGTGATAATGTTTTGATAGCAAGAAGATTTAGTACCTATTATAGAAGTTTAAGGTCATACTTTTATATACCTACGTTTCTAAAACTTTCCAAAACTTTCCGTTTAAACTCTCTGTTAGGAGGGCTGATTTTCTTAAAATATTTTGTATTAGGGCCGTGATATCTACAGGCGACATCTAAGCCGCGGGATCAGCAGTAAATTACATCGAAACTGGAGCGGCGTCATTGTATGCAGATGTGCGACGTCTGCGAGTCAACGGATTTGCATCAACCCTCCGCCATTTGCAAATAACCAACCTGGCAGCTACCCACCTAGTTATTATGCCTCTTAAGAACCTAAAAGTCCTGAAAATGCCCCTATCTTCCATTATTTCCATTTACTTTCTGATACCATCATAAAAAAATGTCCCAGGCGCACTTCACGCCCTCTGTGTGAAATATCATCGTATTTCACGTAGGTTACTAAGCAGGTGGTGAATAAACTTACATCGACCGTCGTTATCCGATATCATTTTCAATAATAGAAACAATAGCCATCGCTACCAACCATTGTTCAAACCACAATAGCGTCGCTCATTACTCAGTCCCTCGTTAACGCACCGAGACCCTCCGCGAAACACAACATTATCAGCCTCCCACGTCAAATATCTGCCGATCTCAAACTATATCTTCCTCGGCACAATCGGCTCGAAATAAAAGCAAACCGCTCAACATGACTCCCAACTCCCAGTCACAGTAGCCAGATGCGTATCATCGCTCCAAAAAACAACATCCGAAATGCGAATCGACGACGGTGATATGACGTTTCCCGCGTTCCTTTTTCAAAGTGCCCGCGAATTGTCAACCGTGGCATAGACAACCAGCACATTTGAATACCCGCGATTTGAATATAAAGGTCGGCATTCACGTGTCGTCGCCATACATCAACCGAGAAAGCTTTAAGTCTTTCGAGCGCTTTTCGGACACAAATAAGCGTCTGATGTTCGACGAGACGCATAATACGGTGAGTTCGGCCGGTGCGCTGGGCTGTGATAGCAACACGTTGCTATTTATGAGACAAGTGTGATGATGGCTCAAATACTTTAGGGGCTATTTCGCGAATGGGGTGCGAATGTTTAAATTACCGCGCGCGCAACTCAACCTCATTCCATCGCCGCTTAAAGTAAATGACGACCTCAACTGCACCAATAAGATAATCATTTAAAATATTTTATGGCGTGTAAACGTCGATATTAAAGCGGGTAGACACCCACCACAGTCTGTACAGCCGGCAGATGCCATATTTCATTTGGCCACAATTACAACCATTAAACGGGGCGCAACTCTTTGATATTATTTCTTTTTATTTATTGTACTAAACTTATTAGGATTCTGTGGCATTAATGATGACAGATGAGACGGGGTATCGTGGTATCGGCTAAGGGTCAAACTACCTACCTACATCTCATCGCGTTCTCCAGCACAGCAGAGTAATCATCTTTAGCATGATCCTGAAATTCTTTGAGTTAAATTGGATGCAACCGCATGGAGGCGGTGATAAAGAAGTTTTATTTTTTAATGTACAAGCAATAAGCTATTTGCATAATAAAACAATCCTCACGCCTGAGTCATGTCAGAAGTTCGCTTTTTGTTAACAACAAACAATTATTAATGGCTGACAATAATTAAATTACTTAGTTATCTACTCTACTTTTTGCCAGTTCCCCTTTTCTGAGAACTTATAAAGGTACGGACGTCGTGTTAATTAAATCAAACGATTTTTAACACCACTAAAAGACATGTTTTGTTTCCAGTTGTCGAAAAATGGTAGACGTTAGTATAGTAGGTACTGAGAGATACTTTTTGGTCATAGACAAATTAAAAAGATCGAATCTTTCGAATTTGAATAGCGAAGCCTAACATAACGGCGGAAATGTGTTGTTTTTACCGCGTTCTAATTTAATTTGAATTCGGAATGTCCAGGCGCGCGCCCCGCTGCGCTTACGAATGGCGTCAATACATCAAGTCGATGATATCTCTTTCAAGTTTTGAAAGAAACCCGGCTCGGGCAGCGAATTAATAAGTTGTGGGATTGAAAAAAAATAACCACACAATTGTAAATTATGGTAAAGCGAACGGGTTAGAGTTACTTACATGGCTTTTGGGATTGAAACTGGAAATAAATAATGGCTACTAGTGACGGTTGGTAACTACTTAGTAAGTAGGTACTCTAAAGGTACCTATATAGTACCTACTTACTTCCATATCCATCCATCTATAACTACTCCATCAGAATAAATATCTACTTTTAATAGTTATGCATATGTACCAATATCATCTAGTGCACGCAAGGAACCTCTGTGGAACGATAAAAAAGAAGAATTTTATAAATTCGAATAGGTACATGTTTCAATGACTCTGTAAGTTTGTTACGTTATCACGGCTAAATGGCTGAACGGATTTTGATGAAATTCGCTGAGAATATATTTTTTTGGGGAAGAACATAGGCTACTTTTTGTTTAGGTACCACGCGTGCGAATCCGCTGGCAGAGAGTATAGTTACATTATAAGATCGTTCCCTAGCAAGAAAAGTAGGTTTCTTGTAGGTATCCTATGTATACCTACCTACTTTATGATAACTAACTATTGTGTACCTTTGTGTAGGTACCTAAGTACCTACCTTTGTGTACCTACCATTTTTTCGATGCCGAGATTTACTAAAATAAGAAAGGAAATTAAATGAAATATTATTTATTTGCTTGAATATAATTATGTTTTACAATTTGGCCTTTGAGTAGGTAGTTTGTCCATTGTAAGTCCTACTATATTCTTTGGCATGCAAATTTTATCAAAAGTTTTCGTAATCCTAGTTCTAAACTTTATTTTATTTCGTTTAATTCTAATACATCTCGTATTAGAATTAATAAATGAGGTAATAGTAAACAATGTAATTTCATATAAGTTATTAATAGGTCAACGAAATAACAATAATAACAACAAGATAATTCGTTGATGGAGCGTGACTTAACGGAAATCCATTACAAAATATTGTTCAGGTGCGAAAAGTGTGACAAAAAGGACGGTTAAAAGGACTATACATAAATGTCTTCTTAGTCTTTCGTATGATGAGGTAGAAGTTTTAATATACACCGCGGAATTAGCACACACATTACATTACATACAAAGTCAGATCAAAAGATAAGTATTTTATTCAATACTACACAAATTGAACAAACACCTATATTCATCACGCAAATGTTTGTCCTGGGAAATGGACCCTCAACCTACAGCGCAGAAGGCAGAGCTACTACGAACTGAGACGACAGGCTAGACAATGAACAAGTCAATGTTAGGTGTTGCCAGTACAGGTACTTACCTGGATGTGTGAACGTAATAGCATGTTGCAGCAGAGCTCTTTTATGCTTCGAAGGGCATTTAAAAAAAATATTTCAAAAAAAAGAGGTCTAATCATTGCGTCCCCAGAGTTGATTCCTGAGTCATCGAAACCTAGTTAAAAAGTTCGAATACATGTGCCAAGTGAACGAAAGGAGCCTCAGAGATGCAATTTAAACCAAATAACATAAGACTCGATAATAAGAAGAAGCAGAAGTTCGTAGTGGTACTTGGACTTGGACTTGGTAGTACTTGGTAAGGTAAGGTAGGTAGGTACTACCAGCGATATGCTGATGCTGAGTAGGCTTGACCCTAGATTTGCAAAAGACTAAAATTTTTTTTTGAAGACTTAGAAACTGCTTTCTGACGTCTTGCAGAAAGTCTAAAACACATCTGTCCGATGTATTTTCTCTCTTCCCTCTTATTGTCTCAACGGTACCGTAAACTTAAATAAAATTTCAAAATATTTTTCTCTAAGAAAAAGAAAATTCGCTCGCGAAATTGGCCGCCCCTAAAATCTGTCGAATGTAAAAACAATATAGGAACTGACAATTTTACCTACTTAGATACAGCAAAAATGAAGCAGTTTAAGAAAATAGCGAAATGCATAATCCACCCTGAGAATTGAAACGAACACTTTATTAGCCTTTTAACTTCACAAAGTCAATAAGTCAAAGTCGAAAATATTTTCATTCAATACAAGGAGCAGTTTGAAACGTCTTAGGTACCTACATACTTACTAGATGAATTTAGGTGCCTATTCCTCCACGAGTGATTCAAATCCATCCACGACTTTCTCCTAAAAATAAATACCTTTGCCATTACATAGCATATCTATTCCGGTCATCATAAAAAAAAAATTTAGGTATAAGTAGGTACACTGTACTTATTATTTTACTAATTTACTAATTTTATTTTATTTTTTAATTTTATTTACTAATTTATTTTACTTTGCTCAGAGCAAATTCACACACGTTTGCTAAGTAATATAAATAAGAAAGTGGGAAATTCTTATTGTTTGGGCTAATTAATCGCAGCCGTTATTTCGTCAATAACCTTTTACTAAATGCTAAAAAGATCAATAGAAACCAATTCAATTTATCAAATAATTATAATAGGTATATCCCGACTAACATTAAAAACGAATGGAGAGACAATAAATATGCGTTAGCATCCGAGAAGTATAGGTAGGTAATGAATAAATTCAAGATTTTCCTATTATTACCTATATTGTGACCAAATTATAACAAAACAATCACTTGACATTGGCAAAATTGTCATCAAGAAAGATGCCAATATAGGAAGAAAATAAAAAGACGATTTCTTTCCTCATATTGAAGACTCCACGATAAATAAATGCCTTTTTCAATTATCTATCCATCTATCTATCGAGATATTTTCGACAAATTGGGAACCACAAATTGAAACACTTGCTGGTAGGCTTAGTTCCGCTGCATATGCAGTTCATACGATGAGGTGGCTTGTTATTGAAGCTAGACTAGTTAAATGAAGCTGCTTCCATATTGTTCATCAATCATTATCTGGGGACAAACAGCTAAAATCCAAAAATGTTTCTATCGTTTGTCTGTTTTGTATAGAGTGCGCGATTATCTTAGCACGGATTTACGAATCCAGCTTTGTGACTCGCTTATTCTATCTAAGCTTAACTATGCTGATAATGTTATTGGAGAATGTTTACTGGCACGCACTAAAAAGCTGATTCAACGCGTACAAAATGCGTGTGTTCGTTTTTGTTTTCCCATTCCGCGTCGGGCTCACATCTCGCCATATATAAATAATAATGGACTGCTCAATGTCATCTCCTAGAACACTCCACTTTGCTACTTTACTGTTTGGGATTGTGATAAGCCAGCAGCCAGTATATCTATACAAAAAGCTCGAATTTTCAGATCGCCTCATGCGGTTTGCTATAAGACTAAACTGCCCCCGTCACAGAACAGCTGCCTTTCGTGGCAGCTTTAAATATGCTGCCACGAAATGCTGGAACAATCTGCCCCCGCCTATCAGAAAATCATTGTCAATTTGGTATTTTAAATGATCGTTAAAAAAACACCTCAAATCTTTATTTTTATAATCAATATTTTCTTTTGTTATCCTTAAATATTTTTGTTTTATTTTCTATTGTATTATAATACGTTTAATTTGAATTTAAATTTTGTATCTTAGTTAACATTACATATTTATAATTTATATTAGTTTTTACTGTACTTATTACATTAATTGCAATTATGATGGTACACGACGACAGTGCGCCACCACAGTGCCGATGCGCATACCAACGCGGCGCGGCGTCACGGAAGACCAGCGTTATAGAAGCGTTCTAAACGTTATTTATAACACATGCTGAGTGACGACCAATTTTGTTGTCAATCTAATTAGTTTATAAGTTCTTATATGATATCATAAGACACAAAATAAACTTTTCTTTCTTTCTTTCTTTCTTTCTTTCTAATAGGTACTTACTTTAAGTAATATTTATACCATACGTACCTACGTCAGTACGTACATTTTACAAAATTAAACCGAGAGGCTTTGAGAGAAATTTCCAATGAAATTAATAGTCTCACAGTGTTCACACTACATATTTCAAATATTATACACATAAAAATATATAAAGTAGAAACGAAAAGGGCGGAAATTCTTGTGAAGTCTTGTCGGACTTGGGATTGGAGAAATTACATAATTGGCCTCAATTCTGTTAACATTAATAAATAATATTGGTGGTAATTGCACACAACATGGATGGATGGATGGGTAATGGATGGTGATCCATAGGTGGATGGAGAGGGCTCAAAATCGTTCTTCCTGGAAATCAATTGGGGATGCCTATGTCCAGGAGTGGACTTCCTAAAGGCTGGTATGATGATGATGAATGCACACAACACCATCTACCCCTTATCGAAGCATAGCTAAAATAATTAAATAAATAAATAATTTTATCTTGTAAATTCATCTGGTAGATAAAGAATAACAAACATAGTTTTAAGCCAATAAAGAATAAACATGTACCACAGGTTAGCTCTTGTTCCCCACACTAGGTCTAAAAAGCCTGTACAGCAGGGTCACAAGAACTCGCCAAACGGTCGTTTAATACTTAACACTAAGGCTAATATTATAAAATTATGCTACGTTGTATGCCGGCCAGAATATTGTGTCGGTACAGAATAAAAAAGTTTACAAACGTTAGACAGAGAAAGTAAAGATAAATATGAAGAAAAATAAGATAAGAGATAACGGTCTAAATATTATGATCTGTATTATTATTTTGTTGTAGATATGTGTGTGTGACTGTAGTGTAAGTAGGTAATGTAATGAGTGTGTTGTGTGTGATGATAGCTAGTATTATGGTGACCAGGATGACTGTTAGTATACTTATATATAAAATAAGTACCGACCTAAGATCCTATAAAACACCCAAACACAGAACAAACACATACACTCATCACACAAATGTTTGTCTTCGATAGAAATCGAACACACAACCAACAGGGCAATAGAATAGAATAAAAAAGGGCAATACGTGCCATTTATAAAATGAAACCACGAGAATCTTTGAGAGAAATATTCAAAGAAATTAATATTCTCACAATAGCATCACAATATATATATGAAAATTTGTTATATACACATAAAAATAGAGATGGGATTCAGCAAAATAGTGACCTTCATAAAATGAACACTAGGAATAAACATAAATTATACATCCCTAGGTTTCGACTAGAAAAAGTTAATAAGTCATTTATGGGGAACACGGTGCGCTTCTATAATAAGCTTCCTGAAAATGCTACTAAACTACCTATTAAGAAATTTAAAGCATACATTAAAGGTAGTCTTTTGAAGAAAGCTTATTATAATATAGATGACTATATTATTGATAAGAATGCATGGCCTCATGTCGCTCTGCCGTCAGACAGTTAACCGACACACTTGACATGTATAAACTCTCTTGTATTTGTATTTCGTAGTTATGGTAGTTATAAGATGGATCATATAAAAAAGCGCTAGGACCAAGACGAGTTTCTTGCCAATTCTTCTCGAGCTTGGGTTAGGATGAATTGGCACCTAAATTCACCTAGTATGTAAGACGTTTCAAAGTGATCCTTGTGATTGTATTGAATAAATCATCTTTTGACTTTGACTTTTGACAGCTCAAGAGGCAGATTATACTTCCTAATTGGCACCTAAATTTAACTAGCCTGCTTTAAGACGATTCTTAGTGATCCTTGTTTTTATGCATTCATTAAAATCGTTTTGAATTTGAATGAATCATTCAACTATTCTCGAACGCAGCTGAAAGTTTTTCTTTGCTGGCAACAACACTTGTATCTGTCAAAGTCAAACAGCTGATTCCAAGATGACAGATTGACAGATATGCAAACAAAAACTGGCTCAGAGGCTCATCATCGTGAAATTATTCAATCCCCTCCACAGTCAGCAGCTTTCACCATGGTATTTGGCTTCTCGCGTCATTGTTTTATTCTGTCGTGATATGTGCTGTGCGGACTCGCATCACAGACTTGTATTTTTGACAGGGTACCGCTATGTTCGCGAGGGTCACTTTCTACCCCACTTTACTCTACAATGTCCTGATGGAGAAGGTGACTACCAGGAGGTGGTATGACAGGATGGACGACACAGTAATCCTTGGGGCTCTCCCATTCCAGAACATGACAAAACAGGTGAATTTTAAGGTTATTTGTTTAGTGGTAAACCTGCTCTGAATTCCAATTTTAGAAATGGTTTTAAAGGTTTTTATGAATGAAAATGTGTACCTACTCCTGTGATAAATCTTGAATATGATTATTAAATCATTCATCATTGATCATCATCAATGTTTTAAAAATGAATCACAGAAAAGTAGGTAACCTACATCTACATCATTGCATAAATAAAAACATTCTCACAGTACATAATTTTGGGGCGGAACAGTTTCACCAGTTAAATTTATAATAAGACATGGTCCGTAAATATATATTTTTAACTAAATATTATTAACTAACAATTTTTTTTTTTATTAAATTCATATTAACTAAAGGTAAACCAATAATTACTGTGATTTTAAAGCATTATAATAACAAATAAATGTAAAAGTAGCTAATTACTTACAATGAAACACTTAATACAGAAAATAAGTACCTAAGCAAGATAACAATGTATTATGCTGACTGCTACTAATCTTAGTAGTAGGTGCTAACGACAGACCTCACACAAGGCCAAGCCTGTATTGTAAGGACCAACATACCAATTACTAAATTAAGATTTGCATCTCAATGGGACTTTATATCATAACTATTTATTTGCATCATTCTGATAAGTCTAAGTTGCTAAAGGTAATGTAGGTAATGTTTTAAATATAAAATATACTATATAGGTAGAGATGTAGGTAAATAAATATGTTAAACATATAAGTAAATATATATGTAATGTATTTTTTATATGTAATAAAAAAGTTTAAATTTTCATCTATATAGATGAAAAAAACTAAACTAAATTTAATTAGGAGTTTATACAGGGTCTTCCAATAGGCACATCCGAACTTTGACAGTTGGTAGCGGCCATCTTGTTGAAGCTAAATCTGTCAAATTGGTTGTAATTTATTAATTCTCTTTTGCCAAACCATCATGGATAGCTATAGCATTCAACAACATGTGCAAATGATAAAATTGTTTTATCAAAATGAGTGTTCTGTTCGGGCAACGCACCGCGCGCTTCGCCCATTTACGGTCGCCATAATCGTCCTACCGAGAGGACTATTCGTCGTGTGGTGGATAAATTTGAGTCCACTGGTTCGGTAAATGATCGACCAACACCCGTACGTCAACGAAACGCAAGGTCTGCCGAAAACATCGCCGCTGTCCGTGAGAGTGTGCAGGAGAATCCGAGGCAGTCGATTTCGCGTCGCTCACAAGAACTCGGCCTTTCACAGACCACAACTTGGCGAATTTGGCGTCGTGACTTGGGCCTGCACCCGTATAAAATTCAACTCACCCAATTCAAAAGAATTGAAGGTAAACGACCATAGACAACGACGTGTGTTCGCTGAATGGGCACTGGAGCAGTTAGCAACTGACCGTAATTTTCACAGAAAAATTATCTTCAGCGATGAGGCCCATTTCTGGATGAATGGGTACGTAAACAAACAAAATTGTCGAATTTGGGACGATACCAATCCACATGAGATCCAAGAGCGTCCAATGCATCCCGAAAAAGTTACAGTTTGGTGTGGGTTTTGGGCTGGCGGCGTCATCGGGCCATATTTCTTTGAGAACAACATTGGCCAGGCCATCACTGTCAACGGCGAGCGCTATAGGTCGATGATTACCAACTTTTTTTGGCATGAACTGGATCATCTGAACACCAATGACATGTGGTTTCAACAAGACGGCGCTACGTGCCACATAGCTCATGCCACATTGAATATTCTGCATGAGAGATTTGAGGGCATGGTCATCTCACGTGGAGCTGATGTGAACTGGCCACCGAGATCTTGTGACTTAACCCCGCTAGACTTTTTCTTGTGGGGTTTTCTTAAGTCGCAGGTGGTATGTGAATAAACCACAAATCACAGCGGCCCTCAAAGCCAACATAACCTATGCCATAAGTTAAATTCAGCCTGATTTATGCGCAAAAGTCATGGAAAATCGGATATCTCGCATGCGCTCCACCCAGAGAAGCCGTGGCGGACATTTGAATGATGTCATATTCCACACATACTGGCATCACTACATCTTTCAAATAAATAAATAATTTCGATAATATATCACACACACTTTGTTTTATTCAAATTTAAAGATAGGACACGCGTAATGAAAGACCCTATGTAAACTCGTAAATAAAAAAACATAAAATAAGTAAATAAAGTTTGAGCTAGAGATACACAAGAGCATAAACCATAATCGGCATAGTTCATATTATGTATCTTTATTTCAAAGTAGTTGTTAGTATTTAGTGGGAGGGCTGAAGCACTAGTCTTACAGAAACAAAGATACATTGTCTTAGGCGTATTTAAAGTGAGTAAGTTCTGGCAAAGCCAGAAATGTTAGTCATGCTTTATTAGATACGGCAATTCGGTTGGTTCATTTCTAAAATTAGGAATTGTTCAAAATATATTTTAGTTAGTCATAGCATTTGTAAAACTTATTCGGTTGGTAGCATCTAACTGAATTAGGAACACTTAATTAAATTAGATAAAATTAAATTAGGGTAAGTTGGTAACAGCAGAATACCAAGCTTCATTTGACACTTCTAAACCTAATTTTAGCTAAAATTAGTTAGGTTGGTGCCAACAGAATTGAGGCCAATGAGTAAGAGTCAGATTTTAAAACCTTAAAAAAATCATTAGACAAATATCTTATTTTTTTTATAAAAATTGGAAATCCCTACAAAAATTGTTATAATGTAACCCGTACCCTGTGTGAACCTGTGGCAGATTGCAAGTTATTAATATTATAATTTAATAGAATACTAGCTTCTACTCACGGCTTTACCTGTGTAGTAGGTACATGGATAAAAATTAGTTATTCCAAGACCCCATCTTTATCTATACCTACCAAGTTACATTCAAAGCGGTTGAGGCGAAGTGAATGAATAGAAACATAAGACTTGAAAACAACCCAAAATACATTCATACCTAGGTACTCATCTGTGACATTCCGATTCAGCTATAGATAAAGTTTCTTGCCAATTTCCTTATGGAATATAATCTGTGTCATCTGCATAACAAATAATTTCTGAATGTTGTACATTCAGGTCATGCATATTATTAATGTATAAGTTAAACAGAGTGGGACCTAAAATACTGCCTTGGAGCACGCTAAAGTTTGCAGGACACTGACTGTTTGTCCTTAAACTTTCTCCGTTCCGATAAATAGCTTTTAAGCCCGTCTGCAGCCTTAAAAGTATGTAAACAAATTAATATTTCAGCTAAAGGAGCAAGAAAACATGAGGGGTGTTGTATCAATGAATGAGACATACGAGTTGAAGATATTCTCCAACGATGCTGAGGTAAGATGCCCAACTAGATTATTAAGTCACATTCACATTAATTATTTATTTATTGGAAAACAAACAGCTTTTTTAACAGAATATAACAATAGCAGAATTAATGAAAACAGAAACAGAATGAACAATAAAGCAAATTACAGATTTTCATAAAAAAAAACACAATAGATATTAAATTATATCTGCTGTCAGCGATTTTGCATCCGTGGTACCTACATAAACAGTCCATGTCCTTCTCGCAACAGACAGACAAGATAGGTACTTTAAAATTTAGTATGGATGTAGGTATAAAGTTTCATACCTAGATACTATTAACGCTAACCCTAGGAGAACCTGTTATGTGGGTAATTACCTCTTTCAATAAGTACTTAGTTAATTTATTCCTATAATGGCATTTTTTATGCCATTAATTGTCTTAGTAAATCATGCAAGTCCCTCATAATAGATACTACTCACAACTCAATCATAGACTTAACTAGGGTACCAAAAAAATGTACTTTAGAATGTAGAACCTACTTCGAACTTTTTAGGTGTAGAACCTACTTCGAACTTTTTAGGTGTAGAACCTACTTCAAACTTTTTAGGTGTAAAACTTACTTCAAACTTTTTAGATGTAGAACTTATTTCAAACTTTTTAGATGTAAAAGCTACTTTGAACTTTTTAGGTGTAGAACCTAACTTTTTAGGTAGGTATAGGTAGTCTGCTTAAGAAGACGCGACGGATGACAAAACAACGAATTAGTATTAAATAAATGTCTTTGTTATAGTATAATACACCAAATCTTTTCACAACTTTCAGTTGATACATATCTATGTATTTATGAGTTGTATTTTCTATTGTTTCTTATCAGTATCTGTTATCTAGCCAGAGTTCATCAGTGCAAATGGAAATAACATACAGTGCCTTGTTATAATGAATTGAGACGTGTTTGTTTAGCTAAATATAAGCTATAGATAAGCTAAATATAACCTACTTACCTATATGGAAATTAATAATAATAAGTCAAATAATTTATTCAGTAAAATAATGTAATATATTTTATTCAACACAAGGACCACTTTGAAATTTTAAATGAATTTAGGTGCAAATTTCTTCCTCACCTAAGTCCGAGAAGAATCGACAAGAATCTCGTCGTACATAGGTAGTCAGAGTGCTTTTTTGTATGATCCTTTTATTATTGTTTCGACTTGAGACTGATTTTGCAAGATATTGCTGTCACCACTGCTAATAATACACAATCATAATAAGAGTTTTTATTGTTCCTTTCACATACACTTAACTATTAACTAAATCTAATCACTATATTGTATACGTGTAAGGACTTTAAGCGGTAAACTCCTCCTCCAGCTCTTTCCATCTTGCGCTATCTCTAGCAACTCTGCTCCACTCTTTGCCTGCTATTTTTACATTGCTACTCGTACATAATTCCTCAGTGGTTCCGTCATGACATGTCCTTACGACAAGCGATACCTGTTCCAACGCATTGATTCGACTATGATCTCTTTCCCGCGTGATTTTGCTCATTTGCTTATGGACGCGCCGGCTACACCGCGCACGACCTAAAATGCCTGACGGAGCCGAGCTGTTTCGCTTGTTTTACAGATACCGACACGGTTTAATAGCGCTGATGTAGAATTCTGGTAGGAGTGAGTCACGGGTGCGTTGTATTGTTCGCTCAGTCACCTTTTCCCGTCCGGTCGCACATATTATTGTGCATATACGTTTCGTACTCATCGAGATTCTATTTCGTAGCGAAAAAGATGCCGAAAAGTTTTACTAGGCAAGTTAGAAAGATGGTTTACGACGTGATGGTCTTATATTCTATTAAAAAAGAGACGACTGAAATCGTTGAAACAAATGAAAACTTACTTTTTAATTACAAACAAACAACTCTTTTTATAGGTACGCTTTATATTAGCTTCACTTGTATGTACCTATGTTAGTATGTTTGTAACCGACTCCTTAGGACGCGATTTTGACCCACTTTAAACGACCAGATTTCATTCAAATTTTGCACACCTGTCAAAGACCGATGACAAAGCAATAATTCAAAAAAAAAAAAAAAAAACCGATTATCCTAAAACGAAAAAGTTGAAAATAAATACCTAATAGTTTAAAACTACTTAAAAACACGCTTTATATAGAAAACCAAACTAAAAAATAGAAAATACATTTTAATAAATGTAAGTAAGAAATAAATGTTTTACTTATACAAAAAAAAAGCGTGGGGTGCTTTTTAAGATATTATCGAAATGATAATCCTTCTTCTCATATCTGTCAATGCAATATTTACAACTATTGACACCGTGGGGTGCATCCCCACGATTTTTTTTAAATAAAACATTTTTTTCTTACTTACATTTATTAAAATTTATTTTCTATTTTTTAGTTTGGTTTTCTATATAAAGCGTGTTTTTTAGTTTTTTATAACTAAGTATTATTTATTTTTATTGTGTGATATTTGGTTGTTTTCAACCAATCACATCTTCGTTAGAGCAACACTTAATAATTGTATTATATGCACGAATGTACACTTGCGTATACCACCCCACCACTATCGTCGAGCGCTATTAAACCGTGACGGGACTTTTACAACGACTGTCATGATGGAACTACTGCGTTTTCGCTACCATGATTTCGTGGCGGAAGTGCGCTAATGCCCTAAGACACGAAGTTGAACAGCTGACAGAATTTTTTTATGTTTTTTAGAAATGGCGTCAGCACGACGTGGAGTTTCTCCAACTCGCTACCACGGATATCTTCGAAGCGCCCGACCAGGACAAACTATACGAGGGCGTCACGTTTATAAATAGGTAGGTAACCTACTACTAGACTGTTAGTATATACTAAACGTTAGCAGGTCGTTAGTAATAGTATCTCGTAGCAAATAATTCGATTCCAAATTAGACATTACACAAAATATATCAAAAATTCGGCTACATTCCACTAACTTGTCTCCCCTGTTGTAGTCCCTTTGGAGAGACAAGGTAACTGCTATTGGTGGCCATTCCGTTGGTTAATTTCTAAAATTAGGAATTGTCTGAAATATATTTAGTTAGTCATAGCATTTGTAAAACCTATTCGGTTGGTACCATCTAACTAAATTAGGAACGCTTAAAATTAAATTAGATAAAATTAAATTAGGATAAGTTGGTAACAGCAGAATACCAAAGGTTAATTTAACAGTTCAAAACCTAATTTTAGCTAAAACTAGTTAGGTTGGTGCCAACAGAATCGAGGCCATTATACTGTTAGTCTTTGCTCCCCTGCCCAGAGGAGACAAAGTTACATACATTTGCCTTAATTTTAAAAGTACATACCATTTGGTCCCGAGTATAAAACAATATTTAAACTATCAATGGCTGTATTAATCAAGCATACTATGCTTGGAATTTAATTAAATAAACATGTTTGTGGACAATGACACCATCTAGCCCTAAACTAAGTATAGCTTGTATTATGGTGATCAAATTACTGATTACTCTGAATACTTATATATTTATAAATCTTAACAACAACTATGCACAGAACAAACATCTACTTTACCTCTTAAAGGAATATGTACTAGAAACGCATAACCGATAAGGATTTCACCTAATGTTAAGATTAGCATATTTGTACCATGAGATTGGTAGATGATATAGGTATTTAGAAGCCCGAGGTATATGTACATACTTGTTTGAGAATTGAGATATTCATGTTATAATGACGACCTATGTGGCGCGAAGGCCTGAGACGCAGGTTGCTGCGGATTCGGCGGGTTTGATTTCCGCCGAGAAACAAATGTGATCAGTATGGCGATTATGGAACTTTTGACAGAATCAATGTCTATCAGTTTTATTAGCAATCGACATAATTTCAATCATTAGTTTGATTGTAATTAGAACCAGTTTTGACAAGATGGATTACTATTACGTACGTACCGTTTTCTATTCCTATGACATCATGTATGACAATCAACATCAACCTTTCGTAATACCAATTCATTAATAGTAATTGAAACCGATTAGAATCAAAGTTTTGATAGTATCAGAATTCCATAATCGCCCCGCAGAAGTCCATAATCGCCCCGCCGTTATTCTATGTATGTATTGGGTTGGGGAAAAAGTCTTTTCGCATTATAGTATGTATGAACTTGTAATAAAATCTCTTTGGCTATACTATTTGTATCTGGCTGGTTTTGGTATCATTAAAAGTTTAAATTTTAAAGAACATAATTCCAAATTCAAATTAGGAAAATATGTGATTTTTATTTGTTTTTCGTACTGTCAAGATGAGTGAATCTAATGAAGAAATTCGATACATTTTAAAATTTTACTACAAAAAAGGTAAAAATGCAACGCATGCCTCGAAAAAAATTTGCGATGTTTATGGACCTAGTGCAGTGTCTGTGAGAGTAGCACAAATTTGGTATAAGCGTTTTCAATCCGGAAATTTTGATGTCAAAGATGCACGTCGCTCTGGTCGCCCTATTACGGATAAAATGGATGCTATTTAAAAAAAAAGTGGAGCAAGATCGGCATATCACTAGTTACGACGTAGCTGAAGAACTGTAAATTGACCACAAAACAGTTTTGGCGCATTTGAAAAAAACTGGGTACACAAAAAAGCTCGATATTTGGGTGCCTCACGAGCTCACTGAAAGAAACCTAATGAACCGTGTACTCATTTGTGATTCTTTATTACGATGTAATGAAACCGAACCGTTTTTGAAGAAGCTGATAACTGGTGATGAAAAGTGGATCACGTACGACAAGAACGTGCGAAAAAAGTCGTGGTCAAAGACCGGTCAGGCTTCACAGACTGTGGCGAAACCCGGGTTAACTCGCAACAAGGTGATGCTGTGTGTGTGGTGGGATTGGAAGGGCATTATTCATTATGAGCTGTTACCACCAAGCAAGACCATCGATTATGAACTCTACTGCGAACAACTGATGAGATTAAAGCAAGAAGTTGAGAGAAAGCGGCCGGAATTAATCACAAGAAGGGGTGTGGTTTTTCATCATGATAACGCTAGACCTCACACATCTTTAGCAACTCAGCAAAAATTTAGAGAGTTTGGCTGGGAGGTGTTAATGCATCCGCCGTATAGTCCTGAGCTTGCACCTTCAGATTTCTACCTGTTTCGGTCTCTTCAGAATTCTTTAGGCAGTGTCAGGTTAACATCACGAGAGGACTGCCAAAACCACTTGTCGCGGTATTTTAATCAGAAGTCCCAAAATTTATATAGCAATGGGATCATGTCCCTACCAACAAGATGGCAACAAGTTATGGAACCAAATGGTACCTACATACTTTAGTTAAATGTAAATAAACTATATTAAAAAATGTTTTGAATTTTCTTCAAAAATGCGAAGAAACTTTTTCCCCAACCTATTATTACAAAAAAAGTATATAAGTAGTACTATATCAATCATGTGGTACCCATAACACAAGCTCTGCTTACTTTGGGGCCAGATAATGCTGTGTGGCATTATTTATTTACTTATAATATTGACAATTTACTTACTAAACAATTACACAGCATCATCTGTCCCCAATTGTGTTATGGGAACCACATGACTGATATACTTTTTTTTGTAAATATACATACATATTATACATAGAAACACCCAAACCTGATACAAATACTTGCAGATCATGCAACATACTTGCAGATCATGCAACAACATTTGTCCCGCGGCGGGAATCGAACCCGCAACCTTCTGCGTCTCAGCCGGGTCTTAGCCAACTGCACCACAGAGGTCGTCAATCGCCATTATCCGTTAGTTTGTTTAAAGCTCTATGTACATATTTTAGGTTTCTGCCAACTAGCAGTAAACTGACAGGCGTGCCTCTGACAGACGCACAAATCAACTCCGGCGCAGTTTACGTTCACTGCAAGGCAGGGAGAACTCGCAGTGCCACGTTAGTTGGATGCTACCTCATGATGGTAAATACCGATTCAGGATAAAAGGCTTTACATAACACACAAATGTAGGTAGGTACGAGGATTGCACGTTTGAAATAGGAGTGGGCAGTTCCTGTGACTAATGCATCCAGAACGTTGGCTTACTCAGTGGGTGTCCGATAGTCGAAGACGACGCGGTAGACCCAGGGAATGATGCCGAGACGATCTGGATGCCTTTGAGCCAAACTGGCAAACTGGCTTTGGAGTGCAAAGAGTGGAAGTAAAAGGGGACTCCTTTACCTAGTGGGACATTATAGGTTAAGAAAAATGATATCCAAATTAAACACAATTGGTATAACTCTGTAGTTTTGCCAGGCTAGTTAAAATTTCCTAATATACGAATGACCACCTTATTTTGGTAGCACCAATGTCCAAATTAAAGAAAATTAAAATGACAATTCTAAAATAATTTGAAATACCACATGACTGAAATATTACTTTATACTATTTTTCTGTTTCGAATACTTACATATTATGAAAAAAAAATGAAAAATGAAAAAATATTTATTTCAGCTTTCATATATGATAGCTTATACAATGTTTAAATGCACTTTGACGCTGCTCGAATTTTATATGGGTAGACCTTTCAGCGGTCTTCATACTAGGCAAGCCTGTATCGTGAAGACCAGAGAGGCGATTTACTTAAACAAATTCATAGAAACACCCAGATCCGAGACAAATACTTGCAGTAACATTAGATCCGCTGCGGTCGAACCCACAACCTTTTATGTCTCAGCCGGGCCTTGGCCCACTGCAACACAGAGGTCATCATTTGCACCTTTATTTTGTCTTATCAATAATGCTTTTTTTAAGACTAAAAATACCCACTTCAAACTTACTTAGCCCGTGTAACATAACATTGGATATATCTTCAAGGGTTACTAAAACCAGTGGCTCTCGTGAGCTGTAGACCTCGCAAACATTTTTCGAAATGACTGAAATATAACTTTTTTTTTACGTTTTCAACCCCCATAACTCCGCTTTTTTGAAAAATTTCAAAAACTGAATTGTCAAAAAAAAACTTAGTTATAGAACCTGCTCACAGACTTGAAAAATGTGACCTGTAGAGGAGAACATTCGGACAGACATACGAAAGCATTATTGCCTAAACCCAGCTTCCTAAGATACCAAACTCTATGGGACCCTAATGTCGTTCTTGATTTTGTTTCTACTCTTTTACCAAATGAGGAACTATCCTTTTCTCACTAATCACGAAGAAGACAGCAGTCCTACTCGCATTGTCGACAGGAGTCCTGCCCAGAGCCCAGTCAATATTTATTAATGATGAGGATATGTAATGTGTTAGTGATTCTAGCATAGAAATAATAATCAATGACGTAATCAAAACTACAAAAATTACGAATTTTCCCGAACAGTTTTTGCCACAGATATTCGTATACCTAAATATTTAGTTATAAAGTGGTTCATCTTTCAGAAACACGGCTGGTCACCTTCAGAAGCGGTAGAGTACATGAGAACACGACGGCCGCACATACTTCTGCACACGAAGCAATGGGAAGCGCTCGATATATTCCACAGGACACACGTTAGCACGTAGCCAAGTTCTAGGCCTCTAAGATATTATATAGGTCGGATTTCTAAGCATACTGTTGGTATCATCTGACTGTACGTTATACCAGATTCAAAAATAGTCGACGGAAAATAATAAAATTGGTTCCAGTTGCAATCAAACCGATGATTGAAACCTTTTCTATGTAATACCAAATCTCTTGTTGCGTATTGACTGAAAAAACATATAAATGATAAAAATCCATTAAATGCTAAATCAGTGTAAATTTCATCGCATAAGTTTCTAAAACGCCCCAATCTACGCAATGCAATTCTTGTAATAGTTAATAGGTAACAAGTTCAGTAGGGCGATTATGGAACTCTAATTACAATCAATGTCTATCAGAAATCTATGAAAACTGATAGAAATTGATTGTAATTAGAGTTCCATAATCGCCCTACAGACCATTCTCCTCCTATGAGATAATTTTCCATGAGGGGTAAGAAAACCGAGCGAATTCACGGGCTTCCACTACCTCGTAAATAAAGTATTTAGTTAGGTGATAATCATTGATTACGTAATTAATTACATAATTATGTCACCTGTGTAATTAATTTCCTGTATATATAATTACACTTATCCATGCTATTATTATAATTAAATTAATAATGCCGGACATTACACACAACATCAGTCAGTCAGTCATCATGACTGATGCATTGTTTTTTTTTGTAAATACATACATACCTATTATTCATAGAAACACCCAGATATATAAATTAATTACATAATCGAGTCACCTATATAATTACAGGTAAAATAAATAAATAATGCAATCTATACAAATATAAACTATGTATCTATGTATGTTCCCTATAGACTCCGAAACGGTTGGACCGATTTCGATGATTTTTTTTAGGAAATCCTCAGATTGACTTAGCGGGTAATCCTATGAAGTTTGGGTAGCGATTGGATCAACAAAACTTTTTTTTATCAATTTGGTATTGATATAGATTTGGATATAGTAGCGACCGGATCAACAGAACTTTTTATTGCATCAATTTAATTTGGTATGAATCTTAGGAACGGACATAGGCTACTTTTTATGTATGTACTATGCGTGCGAAGCCGTGGGCAGAAGCTAGTTAATTTTAATAATAGGATAAAAAAGTGAAATAATAATTTGGTAACTAGCTCTACTGAAGGTACTGGAAGGTAATAAATGTAAATGTGTATTTTGTATTTAGATTATTAACAAATTTTATATTGAGTTATGTTATAGTTTATTATAAAATTATGTGTACTTTGATTGTATGTATAGTCCTAATAGTTTAATGTTGTTTTCTGACGAATACCAATTTGTTTGTTATTTACAAAGCCCGAAAGTATTTTTACATAGCATAGATAAAGTATTTGACACTTAATAGTATGGTTTTGATTCTATTATACCTAAAAATCTATCTTTTATTTCCCAAAGTAAAAATAATACAAATAAATATTCAACTATTTTATTTCTAACAATAAATAAAATTCATACTCGGCACTTAAAATCTAATTTAATGCTGTAAACCAAATTAAAAACTAACGAAATAACGCTGCAATTTATGTGTTAAGTACCAATGCTGATAATTTTTTCGTGTTGCCACGGTCTTCAAATCATTAAGTTGAATCTAAATAATTAATCAAATACTAAAGCGACCTATTACCGACAGCTGAGCAGATAACAGAATCACAACAAAGTAACTAATGAACGAGCTGTACGATTTTCTAGAACATAAATTAATGTAAAAACTCGTCGCCAGTAATACCGAGCTCTATTTTAAGACTGAATTCATCTAACACATTTACGCACTGTATTTCTATCTATTTCAAAACCAGTGAATATGTGTCTTCAGAACTGCCATCAAATGCTTAGTATTTAACTTCGAATCTTCACTATTTTAACAAACTTCTTTTAAAATCGTTCATGCCAGAGCATCAGCTATTTTAGGCTTTTTGTTCAGACTTGATAGCCCAAATGTTTCTGACAGTGTTGGCTATGCCGACATCGTGGCTGATGACGTAGAAAAGGCCGCCCAGGGTCGCGATACAGAGAGCATATACCATACCGATCGCAATTTTAGGGATGACAGAGCCGAATATACTCGCGCGCACGTAGTCTACTACTATTGCTTCTAGGCCCCTGAAAAAATAAAAAAAATTAAACTTAAATGACTCATATAAATTCGCGATAGAGAAAAATGTCCAACGAAACGTCGCCAACTGGTATAATTGTACTTATTGAACTACATTTGTATGCAAAGTTACTTTCTATCCTCCTTTTTAAGGCATGAACCTGGCCCCACATTATGCTCGGAGAAGTATAAAAAAATTCATTGAGACAGATGAAGTCAAATCAGTATCTTTATCTACGTTATGTGAGAGCACTGGTGGTCTAGTGGTAGTGGCCCCACCTTCAGTTCTCAAGATCTTGGATTCAAATCCGGTCTTTCACCAGTCTTTTGTTTGTTCCAACAAACAAATCAGTACTCTCAAATGGTAAAGAAAAACACAGTGAGGAAACCGGTATGTCGTAGAACATAAGTTCTCAGACATGTGCCAAGTGTACGAAAGAAGCCTCAGGCGCACTTTATCCCTTTCACTGTACTGGTTAGAAATAACTAGTGACGCTATAAAAAGGAACTGCGTCATATCTCTATCTAGTCATGTTCCTACCTGGCCAATTACTATAAGAGGTGGACATTCAAAATGCTAGCTGCTTTTATTAAGACTGTGCTAGATAAAAAACTAGCTATTTCCCGCGGCTTTACCCGCGTGGTAGTTAAAAAGTAGCAAGATTCGGAAAAGTTACAATGCCTTGTATTTGTAATTGCGGTTTGACCATGATCCGGAGTGAATTTTTTGAAAACCTTAGCGAGCACCTACGGCCCTAGAGGAAGCTGCATACCAAATTTCATTCCAATCCGTTCGGCAGTTTCAGAGATTTTGTGATGAATGAGTGGTATTTGACAAATATATACATGATACTTTTCCGAGCATAAGATTCTATGTGATTTTATAATGTAACACATCTAAGTAGATTCATCTACAACAAACTACTAGAATGTAAAAAGTAACCCTTTTTAGAGGACACCGGTTTCCTCATGTTCTTCCAGATCCGCCAGAAGGCGCGGCAGAGGCCGATGTCGTTGAAGATAAGGTAATAAAGCCCTCCGAGCATCACAGTTGTACACGCATACACCACAACCATGGCTATCTTAGGCAGCATGGTCCCAAAGAGTATTACTCTGACATACTCCACTACGCAAGCCTCTAAGCCCCTAGGAATGGAAAAGAATAGCGCATCACTCGCGCCACTTATCTAATCACTTTGCTCTCCAATATCGTCAACATATTAACAGGTCGTTAGCCTTTTCCAGGCTATATTTAATTTAAGCTAGTGATTTCTGTATGAAAACCAGACGGGACCATTATCTTTTCTTTAGAAAGATGTTGCATATTATATATATTCTAATAAATAAATAAAATAAACACCCAACCCTAAGCTTTGTATTTTCAGAAACTGAGGTACCATAAGACCTAGCACAAATAGTTAAACATGCAATGGGAATCGAACCCTCCCGTCTCAGCAGACAGTCCAACTCGCCGCGAAAATGAGATCCTTAGAATTTCGTTTTCCAAGTAATTTCACACAGCGTCATCTGGCTCCAAAGTAAGCAGAGCTTGAGTTATGGGTACCATATGACCGATATATTACTTATATACTTTTTTTTTTTTAAATAGTTATATATTATACATTGAAAGACCCAAACCCGAGACAAATACTTGCAGATCATACAAACATTTCGATTCGGGAATCGAACCCGCAACCCTCTGCACCGCGGATGAGCCATAGCCCATTGCGCCACAGAGGTCGTAGTTTAACAGAGAAGGTACTGATTACAAAACACAAAAGTTCTATTACGTCCCCTCCTGAGTCATATATACAAGTCACTACATACCTATAGGTATGCCAGTCATACATATCACTATTTCAAGCAGTTGGTGGGGTCAGAATAGCACGTAAAGACAATTCACAATGCACAATAGAACCCAACTTTGAATGTCAAATTCATATTCCTTTAACTTAGAATTAGGATCCCAAAATATCATACCAGAATGAATGCGCTGTGATGAGGATAGCGAGCAGTGAGTCAAAAAGTTTGTTAGGAATCAGCAATGCGACTGGGATGAGGGGTATCATAGATGCTGACACCAGCTTCTCAATCACCCAGAGCTTGGAGTGATCGTGACCCTTCTCTTTTGCAAATGATTGCCGCATACAGGATGTGCGGAATGAACGGATCTGAAACCATCACAAATCTTAGTTTATTAAACTAGTTGTCACAAAGCATAGGGTTAGAAGGAATTAGTTTCAAAGAGATCTTTGTAATTGTATTGAATAAAATATCCTTTGACTTTGACATAGGGACCATCCATGAATTTCAAAGTTTCAAAGAATCAACAAATTTAGACAATGGGTGAAGACGAGTGGGTAGTTCCCATTTTGTTATATGGAAGGGAACATAACGTCGTCGAACAAAGTAACACATTTTCTTCCCTATTTTTTTTTTTTCATAGACCTACATACTAGCTTTTCACCCAAGTATCTAAGCCTTAAAACAAAAATGGGTATCAGATTTTCCCAAAATCTTCCATGAGAAGCTAAATGACACTGATAATGACAATAATTCTGTCATACCATTGATCAAACATCTGCCTGGGCAAAATAATCCTACAAAAGAAACCTAAACATCAAAAAATTTATATTCATAGCAAGAAGTGGCGGGAGGACTCTCCAGATTATATACAGTATCAGAGCATTCTAGTACAGTGGACCCCTGGTAATACAGCCCCTGTCTAATCCGGCACCCCCTGTAATCCTACATGGTCTATTATTGATTATTGAATATTTTTTTGACAATTTTGAATATTTTTTTGAATATTTTCATGATTCTTTTATTGATTGATTCCTAATTTTTGATTATTTTAGTAAGTAAATTTGTTTGTACACAATTATTTCCTAATGTAAAGTTATTGCATATTTTTTGTAAGTTTTATAGCATTAATGACGTTAATTTTGAAATAAAACCTAAGCTCTCTATTGTGTTGTTTAATTTACTAAATTTGACATACATAATGAAGTATGATTATATATATATAACATATAGAACATCATTGGAACTGTAATTTGTCAGATTACAAGGTCCTCTTTTGTAAAAAAATCCAGACTACTTATAGGGGGTCTTAGGTACTCTATAATCCGACAAATTTGATAGTTCGACACTGCCCTGCAATATGTTTGTCGGATTACTGGGGGTCCACTGTATCACAACTTCACAAAAAATGAAAATGACAACCATCACCAATATATGAATCTGATATATGTATGTAAGATAATCATAAAGAGGTTTTATTTACCTTGTCCTATAGAACGATTTGAGAAATAAAAGTATTACAAGTTCCATAGTACAAAAAAAGAAAATATATCTAATTCTGTCCAATGACATCATGTTCTATAGAACATTTGGGAAATGCCTGGATGAGTCATATATTTTTTCTGTAAAGTTATAAAATTGTAAACATCAATTCTAACAAAGATCTATAATTTTATAAGGCTAAATCAAAATGGCAAAATATGGCATGTCACACCAGAGGAGATCCACATAAATGTGACCACCTATAGATGGGTTTTAAAAATCTTATGGATGGCCCCTATTGAATCCCCTATCATGTTTATTGAAGTATAGATAAAACCTTAAGTGGTACCTAATCTTATGACAGAATCTACTAGAACTTACAGCATTTAGTAAAGGTGTGGTGTTTGATTCTTTCACAGCAAGGCTTCTGCTAAGTAGAGAGTTAACTACTGGGCGTTGCAATGAAGGCTGTGTGGTCATTCTCATCACCTGCTGACTGAATGCTCGACTACACGCTGAAATACAGTAAAACGTAAAATTCATTCTACAGAAGTATATATGTACATACATCGATTTAACCTAAATGTTTGTAGGTTTCAGAGGAGGAAAATATACTTATCTATTTCAGTTTAGTACAAACAAATACTTTTAAAAAAAGCCAAGTAAGTACTTTCAAGCATTTTAGACTAGGAACTGTAGGAACAGGCGAAGTCGGCTGGTTTATAAACAACTATTATGTAACTGAAGTTCTCGGTTAATTCAGTAAATGAATATTACCTGGACTACGTAGCAACATGGAGAAAGCCATGTTTAGGATTTGCTTATCGAAATAAGTTTATTAAAATTTATATTTCTTTAAAAATGCAAACGCAGACACAGCTGCTTTTCGATGAAATCGAAATTCTAAAATATTTTAAAACAATCTACGACTACGACACGGGCTACAAATGACAGATGTCAAAATTGACGCTTACGTTTTTTTTCACGCAATTGTGAAAGAAGTATGAAAAAGTAATATAGGTTTCCTAATCTGTAATTAATAATGAAACCACTACATATGTTTATTCGAACATTATTATGAAGGAATGTAATATGGTTAATACATATCTTGACAATCCACATCCACAATCGTAGGTATTAATATTTTAGTTGTGAATGTATGTTTGTTTAACGTAGGTTAAATTGAAACTTGTTAAGTATAATATTTTGCAATATTGAATAATATCTGTTATTAGCAGGGTTTTACCTACTATTTAATAAACTCCTATTATATTACCGTCCGGTATGTCCGGCGCCTTATTCAAGGTCTTCTAAACAATATTGAGATGGTTGTCCATCCATTTCCGGCCGTAATTCGAATATTTTGTCGGTGTCGGTTTTGTCCCCTAGAGCAAAATACCGGAACTAAGATCCGGTATTTTGCTCTAGGGGACGCTAATTCCGTCCACCATCACTCAATTTATGCAAGCACATTTATCGTCATTGTGGGTCTCAATATAACATACCAACTTATAATGAACATTATAATTGTTTATGCACCATTTCACACCCGTTTCCAGACAATCGATGGCGCCAGTCGCTACTTACGCAAATAATTAAGCATACTAGGTACTTTTACTTTTACATCACTCTTGCAGGGAGGGAGTCTCACGATTCATGGGAAATAATGCTATCTCGATGCGTAAAAATTTACATTTATTTATTTTGCTTACCTATAATATCTATCACTGTTATTCCTAATTTATCAATGAAATTAAGCGACCTTGGGTTAGACCAGTACCAGTACTACCAGTACCTTAATGTTTAACAAGTATAAATTAATTAAACTACGATAGAGAAAGGAATAAATAATTAAACTTTAGCTACATCTGAAGCGGCCCAGGAGGTGTGAGGTGCGAGTTAGATTCTCACTGCGAGTCCACAGTCTGCTGACCGGCATGTCAGCTCAGTTGGTAGAAGCTGTCTTCAGCGCTGTAGATTGAAAGTTCGATTCCCTTCAAGGACAAACATCACACAATGAACATAGATGTTTGTTCTTTTTCTGGATGTTTAAACAATCGTATAGAATGTACCTATTTAAAAATACCTAATTAAAATATTTTAAAAAGCTGTGACTTATCTTCTGTTAAAATCGTGTCTCTAAAAAATAATTAATTATACAGTTGAATTATGCTCGATTCACAAAGAAACATAAAGCTTTTATTCCAACTATTCACACCCGAGTCATTACTCTTTGTAATTACTCTTTTTAGTCTTTGTAACTTTAGCTCTATTTAAATAAAAACACATAAATTACTAATAAAACCGGAAATAACTGGAGAAAAATAAATAATATAAACGTGCAATGATCGCAAGACGGCCAAAATTTATAGAATTTTAGTTTTTTTTTACTATAATGGCATCTGTCTTGGTGTCAATTTTTTTCAAGAAATTGTCAAGAAATTCTTTAATGGTACAATTACAATTGTTTAAAAAAGATGATAATATATATTGAGGTTACTCCATAAAATGACAAACGAAGAATCGCGAAAAATGACATCACCCGACTTTGATGATGTCTGCCTACGACGTAGAAAGAGAAACCAATAGACACATGGTGATGATGGTTATCGTGCCGCGTGTGAGATAGAACGATAGGTGGGTGGTGTTGCCACATTAAAACTTTTACCCTAGTCCTATGTAAACCTAGAAATATTAGAGACGTGTTGTAGTAGAAATCTCTAGAGCTTGTCTCTCTATCACAAAACTCTCAACTTTTGTAACAGATGTGTGATAAAAAATATAACAACATTTTAGTACTTAATTGTTTATTATTATTAAAGCTAGGCATAACATTACAGAAATAATAAAACCATAAATATAAAACAAAGTCAAAGTCAAAAGATACTTTATTCAATACAATCACAAGGATCAATTTGAAACGTCTTACATACTTACTAGGTGAATTTAGGTGCCAATTCATAACCCAAGCCCGAGAAGAGAAACTCGTCCTGGTCCTAGAGCATTTTTGCATGATCCATCTTATAACTACCTTAACTACGAAATACTAATACAAGAGAGTTTCTACATTTCAAGTGTGTCGGTCAACTGTCTGAGGGCAGAGCGACATGAGGCCATGCGTTCTTATCAATAATATAGTCATTTATATCATAATAAGCTTTCTTCAAAAGACTATATTTTATGCAAGCTTTAAATTTCTTAATAGGTACCTAGTTTGGTTGCATTTTCAGGAAGCTTATTATAGAAGCGCACCGTGTTCCTCATATAGGACTTATTTACTTTTTCTAGTCGAAAAGTATTGATCAGTATCTACCTACAGAATAAAAACTCTTAAATCAAATATTTACTAACCACCAGAGGAACAGGATTAGGATACAGAATGGTTAATTTATTCTTCTTAAACAGGACATTTTTCACAAAATGGGTACTACAAATCCTTGAAGAGTTTTTGGGTGTCCAATTTTTTCGATCCACTGCAAAGTACATTATCGTTTGATGGACAACGTAACAAATTAATAGCGAGATGTTTTTACAATTTAAGAATCATTTTAATGTTATTTATTTATACAGGGCGGTATGGTTATTCTCGCTGACAGGACATTATTTCACATTAAATTGACTTCAAAATCTATGAAAGGTCACCTCAGACTTAAAATCTTAAGCAGCTTTTAAAGTTGCCCTTGCTATCATGAATTACCTTGCCTCCATACATTCATCTATACAACATCGAACGATACTTACGTTAAATTGAATTATTGATATTCATACAAAATTAAAGACATATTTTTTTGTAAAAATTATGTACTCTGGGGAATGCTAAGGTCGAATGCAGGCAACACCAAAATAAATAAATTATTTGTTATGATTTATGAATTATGCTGGCTGTAGCGAACAAAGTTCAGTTCGAAATGCTGTTATCTATTGTGTATATTAATAAAAAAATAGTTTGAAAGCTAATAACTAGGTACTCAAAAATACTTTTACTTAGGTACGAGTGAAGAGACAAATCGGGGAGTTTCCGTTCACTATCACTTTTACATCCTAAAACGCTACATCGAACATTATCTTTACAAAATCCGGTAAAGGAATTTGTTATTTGCAATTCGCAAGTAATTCAGCGTGTTCGCAATTTATTTTAACTGTTTTTTTTCCGGTTATTTCACACAAAGCGAGCACAAAGCATCCAAACAACGGCGAACTGTCAAATGTTGCTTAGCAAAGTAGTGTCCTGATCTAGAAAAAACCGGCACGCGACATGAAACAAAAAATCAAACCATTCTATCTCGTTTCTTTACAGCATCTGCACATAAGTTGTTCTCTTTCTTGTAAGAATGCGACGGATGCTATCTAGTCGTCTATTAGTTTCTCTGTCTACGGCCTACGATGACAAATAGTTATTTTTGAGAAGAGTGTGGCCGGCCACTAATTAGATTATCGAGCATTTTATATCTGCGCTCAGAAACCTAGATGCCTTTGTTACCATTATAAAAACAATATAAAACAGCGGGCCTAGCACGGCACGAGGAGAAATAGTCTTTCCACCTTTTTATCCACCTGTCAGTGGAAATACACCACCACCTGTCCACCACAAGTGGATAAAAACGGGGGAAAGACTATTTCTCCTCATGCCGTGCTAGGCCCGCAGGTGGTGGTGTATTTCCACTGACAGGTGGATAAAAAGGTGGAAAGACTATTTCTCCTCGTGCCGTGCTAGGCCCGCAGGAGGGGTAAGAACTAAACATCTGCTTGTATTAATATAGGATAAGGGCTACTTTTAATATGCAGTGGGCAGAAACTAATTAATTATAGAGCTACTAACCAGTGTAAAGTGATTAAGAGAGTGCATTGAGTTGATCTGCTAAAACAACTCTGTCAAAAGTTAATCACCATTTAAAATAGTGACAATCCTTTTTTTTTTGGTATTTTGTGCACAATATTGATCATACCTACGCTAAATAATATTACAATCTAGCCAAATAAGCTAATGAGTAATTTTGTTTTGGCTAAGGTAGTTTCATAAAATAAATTATACCTAAGAATGTGTCCAATAACACTTATCTTACAGTCTCTATTTAAGGGGAAGACACTTTTTTCTTGTTTTTATGTAGGTAGTTAAATAGCACTTCACTGTTGTTAAACTACACTAACTCAAATGGATTTTTCCGTTTGAACCTTCTTACAATGTCCGTGATGTCGAGGAGCTGGGTTGCTTCGACATTCACATGGTGATGAAGCCTCTGTTCATGAGCTTTTGTATACTTTTGTGTACCTTTTTGATAACAAATAGTGACAGGACGAATTTTAAGCAGTGTTTTAGGCAGCGTTCAAGGTAAGAGGTGTTTAAAGTAAGGTCGAAGATGCGTATCTAGCGTGTTTGTAGGTTGCAGTGGACAAATAGTGGTCGCAATAAAACAATACCTTTCCTAAAATTATTATAATTACACATTATGATACGAGCAGACATCCAAACTAAGCGTAGTAGCTAAGGTTAGCCTTCTTCTTGGCCTGGACTTCCAGAATAGCGTCCATGAAGTCCTCGTGAGTGACTGCGGTGGCAGAGCGCCTCAGGGCGATCATGCCGGCTTCCACGCAAACAGCTTTGCACTGCGCTCCGTTGAAGTCGTCCGTGGAACGCGAGAGCTCCTCAAAGTTTACATCAGGGCTTACATTCATTTTTCTGGAACACAGTTTAATCAATTTTATTTTTGTACTAGCTGTACTTACACACATAACCTGGGTCCGTCCACGAGGTACTATCTATGACGCAGTGGGCCAAAGCGCGGCTGAGACGCAGAAGGTTTCAGGTTCGATTCCCGCTTTGCGACATATGTTTGTGTAATCTGATTCTGAAGTATTTGATTCCAGGTCTTATATGTATGTATAAAATAAAAAAACAATTTAGTATATCAGTCATGTTATACACATTACACAAGCTCAGCTTATTTTGGGCCCAGATGATGCTGTGTGAAATGTCTGGCCTTATTTTTATCTCTGTACCAAATTTCATCAAGATCTGTTTAGCCATGAAGAGTTAACAAACTAACAGACAAACGCGAGGGACTCGAATTATAATATTAGTGTGAATTAAACCAGCCAGTGGTGTACGCACCGCGCCGGCGCCGGTCGCGTTTTGTATTGTACGTGGTCGATACCAAGTTAGTCTTCAAGCTTCTTAAGTAATTTAAGAATCGGGAATTTTGGTGTGTAATCGTTTGGTACCTATTACTCGTACTACGCGGCGGCGCACTTATGAATTGTTATTTTTTAACCGACTTCAAAAAAAGGAGGTTACTCAATTTTTTATGTGTGTTCGCGGATAACTTCGTCGTTTAGGAACCGATTTTGATGATTCTTTTTTTGTTGGAAAGGAGTTATCCCAAGGGTGGTACCATGATAAGGAAACCAGGATCTGATGATGGCATCACAGAGAAATTGAGTGGAACTTAGTGGCGTAACTTAGATCGTAGTGGCGACTAGTGCGTTAGTTTATTTTTTAATAAAGTATTTTAAAGCACTACTATTTAGTGAAGGTCTGGTGATGATGGAACCGAAAGACAGTCGCGGGAACTCCTCAACGATTTACAGCAATAACCTAGTGTTTGGGCTTGATTAATTTGTATTGATGAGAACTGTACATCTAGAGGGGTTGTGACTGTCATTAGGGGTCTGATGATGAAGACGAAGGACAGTCAAGGGAACTCCTCAACGTTTTACAGTAGTTACCTTGTGTATATACATGAAGTCGGTTGTCTTTTTAGTTTTTAAAACGTAATTATCTAATACCCACAATACAAGATCGTAGCATAGGTTTAGAGAGTTTATACTCAGAGAGTGAAATGAATAACTCACGCAGGCGACCTCATCATATCATCCAAAATGTACAGTTTGCGGGGTAGATGATGATGATGATCTCATCTGCGTCAGATATATTTTTCAGCATAAGTTCCCAGGTAAATGTAACCATACCAAAGTAATAAACCTATCCTGATATAGAACATGACTAAGGTATAACTGACCTGGAGTGAATCTGCATAATCCTAGCCCTGGCTTCCTCATTAGGGTGGGGGAACTCAATCTTCCTGTCCAGACGACCGGACCGGAGTAACGCAGGGTCCAGGATATCCACTCTGTTGGTAGCTGCTATCACCTGGAAAATATTAAATGTTTTATTTTTACAGCTGCTTGTATTAACTACCTAAGAAATACTGCAGTATCTTAAGTGAAAATATATCTATGTTTTGCTAATCTGGTAGCCTTTTTTTTTTGTATTCTTTTGTTTGGTGATTGTTCCGGAAACAATTATTCAAGTCGCTGTCAGAAAGTTACATGTCTGTGACATGTAACTTTTTTGTTACATGTCATGTTACATTAGATTGGTTTCATTTGTGTAGAGAGATGTGTCCTATAATTTTAATAGATTATACATACACACATCTTTTGGTTTCTAAATTACACAAAGATGTCATGCTTGATTGATTGATTCTTTATTGATTATTCCTTCTCCTGTTTTTTATACAGATAAGCCAGCAAACAATCATATGAATCTGCACACTACACTGATTGTTCAGCGCATGTGATGATGCGTTTACAATTTGCTGGTAGATAGCTGTTTTGTTTTGTTTGTGCGTTGTTTGAATGAGGTGATTATTTGCTGGGATAACTTTAATATTGCTTTATTGCTGCAGAAGTATGTTTTAAAATTTATGTTTAGTATTATTTGTCATGTAAGTGAAGTTTTATAATTTTTTTTTTTTAATAAATATTCTTTAACCGAATATGTGGTTACTGTAACCTGATACTTGCAATAACAATAGGTACCACTCTTGCTGCAGAGTCCTATCACCAGGTAAAGGCTTAGGCAGTAAAACTATACAGTTTTTTAGTTCACAAAGCATTAATGTAAATGTATAATCAGGCATGCTGTTTTACCTACAGGGAGGTGGTTAAGCTTACCTTAATATCAGAAGTTGAGCTGAATCCATCCAGCTGATTCAGCAGCTCCAACATAGTTCTCTGCACTTCACGATCACCAGCTTTTTCAGAGTCAAAACGCTTGGTACCAATGGCATCCAACTCATCAATGAAGATGATTGCAGGTGCCTTTTCCTTTGCTAGGGCAAAGGCATCCCGCACCAGTTTTGCTCCATCACCTGTACACAACTTTTTTACTGGTATTATCTGTTACAATAAAAAAACACATCATAAATGTCAGGTTTAGACACTTGCAAAATATTGTTCGATTTGTTTCTGTCTTGAAACAAATTTTACTAAGGTATGTGAGTCTAATTTTATATATAAATCTTACCGATAAACATCTGAACTAGCTGAGGTCCTGCCAGTTTTAAGAAGGTGGACTTAGTCTGTGCAGCACAGGCCCTGGCAAGCAATGTCTTGCCGGTACCAGGAGGGCCATATAACAATACTCCTTTAGGGGGATGGATGCCGAGGTTCACAAACTTCTCTTTGTGTGTCATAGGTAGAACTACTGCTTCTATGAGTTCCTGGAATTTTATATTTTGGTTATAAAAACAGAACATGATCATGGCAGTCATCTTTGGGTTCAGTAACCTCCGTATATCTTTGTTACCGAGTTCAATAAAGATGTTCTTAAGAGGGATGGATGAGATATTTTTGAATATTAGATATTATTAAGACTTAGCTATAGCTATGAATAATTATGAAACTTGTGTTAGGTATCTGAAAATTGTAGCATGTAAATGGAGCTCTGTATCTTGTAGATGGCATAGCTACTTATGAGATCAAAAAAAATAGTTTTATAAATATCCAAAGCTCAAGTTCACAACTTTACCTGAATCTGCTTATCCAGCCCACCAATATCTGAATACTGTTCTGTAGGTCTCTCATCCACCTCCATAGCCTTCACTCTAGCGTCATACTCCGCTGGCAGAGTCTCCAAGATCAGATAAGAGTCTTTGTTCACTCCCACTAGATCACCCGGTTTCAACTTCTCTGCATCCACAAGACCGATGACAGGCAGAAAATAGGTTTGACGCGTGGAGGTTTTAATCACGGCGCACTTGCCTTTACGCTGTGAATCCAAATCCACTACAGCACCGTCTTCTTCTTCTTCTTGTGGGTCCACATCCAATAGTTCGATTACGTTCGATACAAGGTAGGGCAAGGTTTTATTCACTTTGATTTTCTCGGTGTTCTCTTTAATCTTGTCGTTCTGGGCTTGCAGCTCGTGCGATATCCTCATAACTTCGCTTTTCATGATCTTGATCTCGTTGTCGAGGAGTCTGGTCCGGTTAATGATTTCTTCTGTTGGCATGCGGAGAACTTCCTCGCTGAGAGCTTCTTCTCCATCCTCCCAGATAGACTGGTCGTCTAATGTAGCAGTGGCAGCGGTCATTATTCTGGGCGAAGAACTATGGCTGGATAGATTTATTAATAAAAGTTGAAAATTGTATCAAACAAAACAGATATCACCGAACTAAAATGAATTGTCATCTGGTTCTGGGTTAACCACTAAAATACGAAAATACTTACTAAAATCGTCAAAAAAAGCAATAATATATCAGAAAAATTATAAATCGTATAATGTTACTTTTTTAATCACGCATTATTTCTGACATATTTTTATGTTCTCTTACTCAATAAGTATTAAATAAAACATCTTATCAATCAATACATTATAGTCTATCTACCAAATAGTACCTTCTGTTAAAGCTGGTAAGACTTAATATTGCAACTTTCTATGAAACTACCAAAACTGTGGAAATGGTGACCGGCGGCGGCCTGTCATGTCAGTCAGCTACATTAGTAGTAGGTCTGCCCTAGGCGCTGTACTGTAGGTTGAGGGTTTGACTCTCTCCTAGGATTTACATTTGTGTAATGAACATAGGTGTTTGTTTTGGGTCTGGGTGTTATAAAGTATCCCAAGCACGTTTATATCA
This sequence comes from Lampropteryx suffumata, assembly GCA_948098915.1. Lineage (NCBI taxonomy): Eukaryota > Metazoa > Arthropoda > Insecta > Lepidoptera > Geometridae > Lampropteryx > Lampropteryx suffumata. Next base: position 16,731,959 of record OX402563.1, on the reverse strand, counting down.
AATATAATATAAGTATTCTATCAGTGATGGTTTCCATAATACAGGCTATGCTTAGTTTAGGGCTTTGGGGTTACATGGTGTTGTGTGCTTTATCCACCAATATTTATTATTCTTATTATTCATGCCTGTGGTATCATCTTTGTCACTCTGAGTTGGGTTAGCGCAGCTCCAAGAAAAATCTTATAAAAATATTAATAGTACTATTAAGCGAAAAAAAATGGAGGGCCCACCGTCCAGCATTTTAACTGACCAAGTCGACAATGGGAAAAACAGGCAGTTTACAACTAGGTAGTTTACCAAAATGTGCAAGGCCTGCCCAGCAAAGTATTAGAATGTGAATTAATTTTAAATCATTTCAGCGTAGATATTATGTGTATCACTGAACACCGAATGGTAGGTATGTACAAGTACAATCTGAATCCTTACTACGTAAATTTTAATCTTGCCAGCAGCTATAAACGCAGGAGCGCCATATATGGTGGCTCGTTACTTATTATAATATAATAATAATAATTATATAATAATAAATCATTTATTTCAGACCATAGTCCATAGAACACAATAGGTACATAAAATACACACACGATACACGATAAAATACAATTACACAATGAAAACTTAAATAAAATAAAAACTATTACAGGTCTGTCTTAGACTATTGAGCCACCAGCGATAGCCAGCAGCGATACCGGTTTCAGCATCATCATCCAGTGGCCCACAATACTGGAGCGGAGGTCCTGCACCACGGTGGTCAGCAGGCTGTTGGAGCTACGCTAAAACCATGCAAATAAAAAAAAAATCGGATTGCACACCGGGAGTGCCAACAGAAGTGAAAAGTGAAAGTGAAAGTGAAGTTATTTTGGCGCGTTTTGAGTTTAGTAATAAATCACTTCAAAATCAGTAATTATGGCGACTGCCAATCAAACACTGAACGAACACAGATGATGCAATATTTTTTGTTCAGAATGTAGATAATATATCAAAGAACCTAACTCAGTAAACTTCTCCATACATAAGTAGACTGTAAACATGTGAATTAAGGTTTATAATCAAATCGGGCGAGTGCGGCAGCCGGCTGCGTCTATATCAAAGAACCTAACTCAGTAAACTTCTCCATACAAGAGTAGACTGTAAACATGTGAATTAAGATTTATAGTCAAATGGGGCGAGCGCGGCAGCCGGCTGCGTTTAAATCAATTAACCTAACTCAGTAAACTTCTCCATACAAAAGTAGACTGTAAACATGTGAATTAAAGTTTATAATCAAATGGGGCGAGTGCGGCAGCCGGCAGCGTTTAAATCAAAGAACCTAACTCAGTAAACTTCTCCATACAAAAGTAGACTATAAACATGAGAATTAAGGTTTATAATCAAATGGGGCGAGCGCGGCAGCTGGCTGCGTCTCGCCCCAGACGGTAACGGTGTCGCGAATCGAGAGGTTTTACCTCATCTAAAAATATGCGTACCGCGCTAAAAGAAGTTTTCACTTCAAAAATGTGCTAGATTTGCGGACTGGGCTACACCAGGTTTCTTTAGAAGTAGGAATACATTGTTCGAATTATATGCTTCCAGAAAGATAATGTTACATGATCTAGTTTTTTCTTACGTATTAAGAACTACATAAAAGTATTCAAAAAAGTTTGTCACGCAGCTAAATCAGTCTTTTTTTTTTGAAAATATAGAAAACTCAACAAACAAAATAAAAACTACTTAATTGGAAATTAATTAATAATCAAACAAGTAAATCGAAGTCCCACAATCAACAGACAAAATTAAATATAAATAATTTAATTTTGGAGGTTGCGAATGCATTTATTGTTTCTCAGATAATATCCAAAAATGGTGACCAAATCATTAAACTATTCAGCCGCCAGAGCATTCGTTATCATAGAATCTGGTGTTGCAAAATATAAGAATATGTTCAGTTTTAGCTCTATATCAACGAGACCAGTGTTGTAAAAGCATCCAAGTTTATTTAATAGTACCTGAAAGACCAAGCTTTGCTCGGTATAAAACATTATTTTAATAGTACCTGAAAGACCAAGCTTTGCTCGGGATAAAACGACGTTTTCTAAAAATGAAAACATAGCTATACCTAGATCGCCTCCGAAACCCCCTGTATACAACATTTCATGAAAATCGTTGAAGCCGTTTCCGAGATTCAGATTATATAAATACATATATACTAGAATTGCTCGTTTATAGGTATTAGATAAAACATATAGATGATCACTTCGCAATGTCTTAAATGGTGCTTGGTGTCATTCTGTCATCTTAGATGTATCGACGAGGGAGTTTTTTCCGATCTTATGAAACACTATAAACTCATTCCTATGTTCAAGTCTGGAAATGAAAGAGATCTGGCCAATTATAGACCGATATCGATATTACCTGCGTTAAGTAAAATCTTTGAAAAAACATTTGAAACACAGTTTTTATCTCACTATAACGTAACGGCTGCTACATAGTACACAGTACAGCTGCACACGAGGGAGCTCACTTTTATAATGATTTACCAGAAGAAATTATGCAGTCTAAAACATTATCAACATTTAAAAGGCTGATAAAAAGTCATATTAAATAAATACTTCTAAAATTGTTTGTATTTAAAATTTTGATTTCAATGTTCAATGCCACATCCAGTCAGGGAGTACTCCGTAAAGTAAAGTGATTTGTTTTTAGAATACCCACATTTAGTTGCATAATATTGTACCTACTCTAATTCTTAGTAATAAGTAAGTACTTGTATTTTACATCTACAACGTAACCTTAATTTACAAAATCTATGTATTGTTTGAATATCTCATTAAGTGAACTGTAAATTTTTTTGAGATAATAAAATTTCTTTAAACCGATAGTAATCAATACGGATTTACTAAAGTCGATCAACAAATCATGCAGGTAGGATATTTTACACTTAGAAGAAGTCACATTAGCAATTGCATTTGGGGATGCAATTAGGGTATTGTGTGATCTTTTTAAAGCCTTTGAATTTTTGAGCCATGAAACATTAATCTCAAAAAAAATTAAGTATTATGGCATTTAAAACCGAGCGATTGACCTCATAGAAGCTTATCTATCTATCAGTCTTATCTATCCAATAGAGTCCAGAAAGTTGTCGTGGGTAATCTACAGGATCAATTATTAATAAAAGGGTACCACAGGGTTTGATACTGGGCTCATTTATATTCCTAGGTTATTCTTCTTTTTTATTCTTACGTTAACGATTTAGCTTTTTTTATTAAAATATTTGTAATATCTATAGTTTTATTTGCTGAAATTGATATAGCTAAAACTTGTATTTTCGATAACGTAAATAAATCCACATCGTTAGTTCATAACTGGTTCAATGTAAATAATATTTTACTTAATGCTAAAAAAAACTAGATGTATCAAATTCACTTTGCCAAGTGTAATTCATAGCCTGCCCAACATTGAAATTAATGGAGAGGTAATGAATCTTGTATATTCCACGATCTTCCTAGGTCATAAACTACAGTAGAGACCACACATTGAAACACTTGCTGGTATATTTTTATAGTTTTTTTGAGTGATTTTATTTTTTATATCTAATAAGACGAGGAATTAAAAATTGAGACGTTCTTTTGCCATATTCATTTTGAAACTTAGGTATTTGTAATACTTCTAGTAACTATTCTTTGACTTAAAGGAACTTGTATTTCAGTACGAAAGTATTGCTCGAGAAGCAAATTAAGTTTTACTTTTTTATGTATCGGTATAATCCCACAATACTTAAAAAGACCCATGTAGTCATCCGAGAATTCATTTTTAACTTTTAGAGGAACTATTAATTTAAGAAGTCTGTGCTGGATATTAAAAATCTGGTCCAGGTAAGTTTTAATAGAATAGAATCAATACTAGGAACAGAAACAAGTAATACATACCTAGGTATCAACTAGCAAAAGTAAATGAGTCCTGTAAGGGGGAGCATAGTGCGTTTCTGTAATAAGCTTCCTGAAAATGCAATTAAACTACCAACCTATTAAGAAATGTAAAGCTAACATAAAGGGTATTTTGAAGAAAGCGTATTAAAATATACCTATTATGACAATATTTTGTATAAGAATGCATGGCCTTATGTTGCTCTGCCCTCAGACAGTTAACTGACATATTTGATATGTTTTAGCTACGTACTTTTTAATCCTAATCTAGTATGAGTTTTTCATGGCTAAGCTAGCTATAGCTATGACGACCTCTGTGGCGCAGTGGGCTATTCCGGTGACACGCAGAAGGTTGCGGGTTCGATTCCGCCGCGGGACAAATGTTTGTATGATCTACAAGTATTTGTCTTGGGTCTGGGTGTTTCTATGTAGGTATAACGTGTATGTATTTACAAAAAAAAGTATTTAGTAGTATATCAGTCATGTGGTACACATAACACAAGCTCTGCTTACTTTGGGGCCAGATGATGCTGTGAAAAATGTCCGGCAATATTATTATTATTATTATTAGCTGGATCATGCAAGAAACCTCTAGGATCAGGCCAAGCTTCTTGCCAGTTCTTCTCAGACGTGCTTTAGTAGAACTTGGCACTTAAATTCAACTAGTATGTAAGGCGTTTCAAAGTCATTCTTGATTGTATTAAATAAAAAATGTTGCTTGACTAAATTTTAGCTTCGGGAAAATGCACTATCACAAAGTGGCAATAACTTCTATAGCTGACACTGATCTACTGTCAAGTGTCATCAAACCGGTGACAGTTAACAGCTTGCTGACAACGCGCGTGCGTGCGCTGGATTTGAAAGTTTTGTTTGAAACAATTTGTCAAAATTTTCGTGATGTGTTCAAAATATAAATAAAAAATATGAAAATTAGAAATGTGAAATTCTGAAGTGTAATTTTACAACACAATTCTTCCACAATAGGTACCATTGGTGAAGTAAAACCTGCGTATAGTCGTAAGTTGCTTATACTTATGTTTTGCGAAATCTGCCGTCATTCTGCTCAACTATTTTTGTTGAGTAAATGCCGCATTGCTATTGATTTGTGAATGCTGTGATGTTATTTCAGTATGCAATGAGTTACTTAAATGCTAGCTTCAGTACTTGTTATCTGTTTGTATTGTTTTTATGATTAAAAAGTTTCGTGTTTTTCAAGTCCAGCCAATAAGCTCTTCGACTTAAAAAATTATGCACTATTATGTTCTTAGGTATATTTACTTATAACTATGTCCTTTCTAGACTTTACAGGAATAATTAGCTGATTTATATGTATACCTACCTATTTATTTTATAAATCCTATTCAATATTTTATTAAACATAGTTTTTCTATATGAGCATGCCTTGTCTTGTCTAATATATCTTTATTTTACTGATAGAACAATGGAGCCAGAAGATGAGAGTCTGCTTCACAGTAGGCAAGCCTCAGGCGATATACCTAAAGTACACACAAAATGCAACCTCAACCGTCCACATACAAGGTCTACTTTTGTACACCTTTAATTACATAAGTATTTGGATTTTTAAATTTACTTGGAATCCATAATAAAAAATAGTTCTAAACCTATCTAAAACTATATTTAATTACGCTATATGTATAATATACTGCACATAATGACTAAGGTATTCCGTGTTAAAAAAAAATTATATCAGTACATTATTTTATATAAGACAATTTATCAATTACTTTCAAAAATTCAATTCTGGATTCCAAGATATTAATTTTTCTTATATATTTATCTAGTATTTTATATCTAACACCTTTTTCACATGCTTGTCACAGCATCACAATTCACATTACATCAATTACACATCACACATCACACATTAAGGCCGTATCCTCAGCAAATTACCTTGCTGTGTTCTTCAAATCACCTCAAATCACATTTTTTTTATAGAAAAAGTCTATTATGCAATCTAACTAATATTATTAATACAAAAGTATGTCTCTCTTTGTCTGTTGGTTACATTTTCGCGCCTAAACCCCTGATCCGATTTTGATGAATTTTGGTATAGAGATAGATGGGACCTTGGAGAAGGACATAGGCTACTTTTTATGTAGGTACCACGCGCGCGAAGCCGCGGGCAACAACAAGTATAAAATAAAGTTGGATGGTTGATGTTTTATATAGTTTATTCTCTACCAATAAGTGTAAGCTGCAAGTCAATAAATCAATGTCAACTTCAGGAGCAGATATATATATATTTTAGACTTTATTTCCTAATTTCGATACAGAATTAACAATAACAACAAAAACAATTAAATGTGAGGAACATTTGAAAACATATTCCATATTTTTGTTGTTTTTAGTATTCTTTCAATTTACGAGCAGATAGCCACTAAGTAGCAACAAAAAGGGCAAATTTTTCCATACAGAGGGTTATTTGCTACAGGTACCACCTTAAGCATGTTTGATTGTACCTTGTAACTTGGTTACAGTGCACACACATTGTAATAAAGTGGGGTTCTCATGGCCACCTGTGCTTATTGAACCATGAACTGTTTGGGCCGTTGTGCTCAATCAATACACCATTGCATCTGATAATGATAGTCTGTTTGTCTTGTTACAAAATAAGATCAGATCGTAAATAAGTTACTCTTGGATGTTACAGGATGCTGATAAGAATCATATCAGATTGTATTATCTATACTAATATCAAGTCTATACCTATGAAGTTGCTGTTCATAAAACTGCACTATAGAATAGCATCTAGGTCTGGATGCATAAGGTTGCAGGTTGAATACTGCTGCGGGACAAATGTTTGTATGATATGCTATAATGATATTTGATATAAAATAATTACGTTTTAAAAACTAAAAAAACAACAAACTTCATGTACCTATACACACCTATATGTAAGTAGCTACTGTAAAACGTTGTGGAGTTCCCTTGACTGTCCTATGTCTTCATCATCAGACCCCTAATGACAGTCACAACCCATATAGGTGTAAAGTTTTGATCAATACAAATTAATCAAGCCTAAACACCAGGTAATTGCTGTAAATCGTTGAGGAGTTTGACCCTTGACTGTCTTTCGGTTCCATCATCAGATCGACTCCAGACCTTTATTAAATAGTAGTGCTTTAAAATACTTAATAAAAAAAATTACAAACCCTAGTCACACTACGATTTTCAAAGGTTCCCCTCGATTTCTCTGGGATGCCATCATCAGATCCTGGTTTCCTTATCATGGTACCACCCTTGGGATATCTCCTTACCAACAAAAAAAGAATCAAAATCGGTTTATAAACGACGAAGTTATCCGCGAATACACATAAAAAAAAAATTATATCCGGCCGAATTGAATAACCTCTTTTTTTTGAAGTCGGTTAAAAATATATATAAGTAATATATCAGTCACATGGTACTCATAACACAAGCTCTGCTTACTTGGGGTTACATGATGCTGTATTAAATTTTCGGCATTATTTATCTTTAAGTAAGTATATGTAAAGACCTATTATAAATTCTAAAGTGTCTGTCTGTTTGTCTAATTGTTGTTTCCCCCTTAATTTTGGTAAAGAGATTGTATCTCGGGGATGGACAGTATTTTTTTATGTAGGTAACACATGCAAATCTGTGGGCAACAGCTGTTTAAATTAATTTTAAATGATAATGGTGGCAATTTGGTTGCTTCATTTCTAAAATTAGGATTCTCTAAAATATATTTTAGTTAGTCATAGCATTTGTTAAACCTAATCGGTTGGTACCATCTAACTAAATAAGGAACGCTTAATTAAACTACATAACATTAAATTTGGATAAGTTGGTAGCAGCAGAATACCAAAGTTTCATTTGACAGTCTAAACCTAATTTTAGCTAAAATTAGTTAGGTTGGTGCCAACAGAATTGAGGCCATTGTTTAGAGCAGTACCTTAGGTAGGCAGTTTTGTAACTCATATCTAGCGGTTTTTATTTGCATGTTTTAATGCACAGTGAAAGTACTTTCTATTACTTAGCAGTTTACAAAGTCGAGAGTTTTAGATGAAATTAAAACTTTCGTTTTGCATAATCTACTAAAATAAATCATTTTTTAGTACCAAATACTATCAAGTAACCGGCGGAAATAGCACTCCTTTGACTCATTCTATAGTACCTATGTAGTTCCCTTGGGTTGCTACCCGATCGATACCAAACACTCGGTCGGTAGTGAAGTGCAAGTATACTAAATCAACATCCATACACCGTAATATATTAGTGAAATGTCTCTGTTAGTTTATTTGGTACGTTTTCACGGCTAAACGGCTGAACGGAACGTGATGAAATTTGGCTGCTTTTATGTAGGTACTTCGTGCAAAAAAACCAGTCCGGTCTACCGCACGGGCTTGTACTACCTACCGCTAACGTACGCAATCGCTCGCAGTCGCTTGCCGGCGTTCGTCCGTGACTGACGTGTCTACCGCGCCAGCTGTTGACAGCCAGTGCTGTAGTTGTTTACATCGACACCGGTGCACCGTGAGTCAGACGGCTGCGGGCCTTCGAGCACGTGCCACTCGATTTCTGCTTCATAATGGTTTTCGTGTGAGTAACAGTAGATTAAATTTTGCGTGCACTGAAAATATTACTTATCTATAAAATATATTAACACAATTAAGAGGCGGCAACATTTTGCACAGTTTTTAATTAATTTAAATGTCTAAGGATTTGGTAGTATTTGATAAATATTCCCAAGTTAAAGCTAAGGACTACTGAATAGGTAAACGGGAGGAGGAAATAATTATGTTGTGCCGATCTCACTGGGCGTGGGTTAAGGGCAGGAAGATTGATAAATAATTAATAGGTTCAGAAATGCTTGTTTTTCATAGTTAATTTAAGGTGTTAAGGCATGGCTCTCGTATTTGAATTAAAAATGTCGTGCTGTGACCGATGATCCTGTAGTTTCGACAGATTAACTAAAATTTCGTAAAATACGAACAATCTTTATTTTGCCTTCACCAAATATTGCAGTTAAATTCCAAACGATAGTTTTAAAATAATTAAGTTTTTAAAACTAAAAGAAAACCGACTTTATTGGATACAATTTGAGACCATTATTTTATTTTGAAATTTTTAGTGGAAAGTAAATATTTTGTTTATATATAATACGGATAGACCAACTAAACGAACTGCTCTGGTACTGTACGTAACGAAAATATCATCGATGTATACAATTTTTAATGATAGTTTAAAAACCGCTCGACCGATTTCGATGAATGGGACCACCTGGGAAGTATACCCTATAAAACAATAAAATAATTTACAAAATCAGTTCAGGCGTCTTTGAGTAATCGGGGAACATATATAAAAAAAAGATTCCGACGAATTGAGAAGCTCCTCTTTGATAAAGTCAGTTAATAAGTTTAAGTTGACGTTTTGTGCCCTTGTTGTGTTGAATAAATAAAAACTATATACACAACTAAAATGAGCTAAAACTTGTCACCTACACGTTTATTTGTAGATTTAAGAAGTGTCTTTTGAAATGTTACTTAAACTTAAATACTTAATAATAATAAATAAAGCCGGACTTTTCCCACAGCATCATCTGGCCCCAAAGTAAGTCGAGCTTGTGATATTTATACCACATGACTGATATGTTACTTACATTTTTATTTTGTAAATACATACACTATTATACATAGAAACACCCAGACCCGAGACAAATACTAGCAGATTATATAATCACTTGGCGGAAATCGAACCTGAAACTTTCAGGGTCTCAGCCGGGCTTTGGTCTACTGCGCCATAGAGGTCATAAGGTGATGCAATTTTAATAAAATCGTTCATATTCATATTTTACGAGATTTTAGGTAGTCCTGCGAAACTACAGAATCAGGGGGTAATTCTGTTAATTTACAACGGTTACCATTCTATTCTAATCCATCCACAAATCGGCTCCAATTACGGTTCGATAATTAGGTACCTAAAAACCTATTCTGTCGCTTCTATGACCACACAAAAAAAACATTCGAAAAAATTCGACGTTAACGATCGGTTAACGTAAACGTAGCGTAAACTGAGCCATTGTTCATTAGCAGAATACGAAAAAACGTCAAAAGCCATACGGCTGCGTTCGATACCAATCGAGCTTACGAAAATAAATAGAATCATCCCCCAGAACCCTTATCTCGTTTGGAGACGTAATGTGTCGCTCTGTCTACATAAATTTACAAAACCATAACTATAATATTGCCACAGTCGAGTAAAATAGGTTCCATAATATATATATATATATTTTACACGGCATCTGGTTTCAAACTCAGTAAAGCTTGTGTTATGGGTACCACATGACTGATATACTACTTATATAAGTACTTTTTTTTTGTTTATATACATACATATTATACATAGAAACACCCAGACTCCAGAAAATACTTGTAGATCATACAGACATTTGTCCCGCAGTGGGAATCGAACCCGCGACCTTCTGCGTCTCAGGCAGACCTTAGCCCACTGCGCCACAGAGGTTGTCATTATCATATCACTATATATCATATCTCATGTCACTTTTACTTTACGGGTTGAGATACCGTAGCGAGCCAACATACTTACCATAATCGAGATTTACCATATTCTCTACGGGTCCTAGCGTGCAAGGTAACTACATCGTTTATGTAAACTTGGTAATCATTGCACCGTGACTTTATGGTGGTTACATATCATGTTATCAACTATGGCTACACGTGAATAACTCCAGTTGCCTTCTCCAGTGGTAACCTTGTACGACCCTTTATACATCACTAAATCACTACATAGTATAAAACAAAGTCGCTGTTATATTATATATATATTTATATATGTTATTCTTTTATATATGTTATTCTCTTAGATAACGTTATATATTATACCTAGTATCACCATTGCACCCGTGCGAAGCCGGGATGGGTCGCTAGTTAAATATAAAGGCATCGATTTTTTTACCAGCTGCTGCCCCGTTGCTTCGCACGCGTGGTATTTACATAAAAAGCCTATGTTCTTCCCTAAGATACAATCTATCTACTTACCAAATTTAGTCTATATTCATTTAGCCATGAAAAGGTAACAAATTCAGACAGACCGTGACACTTCTGAAGTTGTATTAGCACTAGCTGCTGCCCGCGGCTTCACAGGCATGGCACCTATATAAAAAGTAGCCTATGTCGTTCTCCAAAGTCCCATATAATCTATACCATTCATCTAATCATTCATTTTATATGATCTATAAAATTCATCAAAATCTTTTTAGCGGTTTAGGCGTGAAAACGTAACAAACAAACAGACAGACAGACATACTTTCGCATTTATAATATAAATAAGATCTATACTTCCATCGTATTAATAAATATTGGTGGACAATGCACACAACACTATCTAGTCCCAAAGTAAGAATAGCTTTTATTATTGTCACTAGATGACTGATAGAATACTTATATTTCAAAATAGATACTTAGATTCTCTTCGAGACCCAGGCAGAACAAGCACCTATATTCATCACAAATGTTAGTCCTGGGAGGGAGTCGAACCCTTAACCTACAGCGCAGAAGGCAGAGCTACTACCAACTGTAGACAGGCGATTGTCCTACTGAATTTCGACAGTTCGTTATTTCGACACGTCCCTAACTTAAAAAAAACAGTTCGATAAAATACACCTTCGAAAGACCACTACTTCTACAGACCCTACTGCGACATGCACTTGTTCGGCAAATAATTATTTCGACAAAAACATACCTTCGACAGAGGGCATCAAAGGTCATCGCTTCGTAGTGACGTTTCGAGACGTCAAATAAAAAATAAATAACCTAAACTTACCTAACGAAACTCGTTTTGTTACATTTTATAGCAGTATTATGTCAAAGGTATGTTTCTGTCGAAATCATTATTTGCCGAACAAGTGCATGTCGCAGTAGTGTCTGTCGAAGTAGTGGTCTTTCGAAGGTGTGCGTTGTCGAAGTAATTCAGTAGGTAGGACATCGCTGACAGGCCAGTCAAAACGAGTATTACTTACTGGTATAGAAGTATGGATGGATAATTTTGCTCTCTATTAAATGGATTATTTGTTGGTAAGTACTATATGCGTTTCTTTTTGACATTATGAGGCAAAATTTTCGCAATTCTGCAGCTCCGGAAAAAAAACGATTCTACACCAGAACATTCTCTGCCACAATCCTTCTGATCATGCGGAACGCGGATTACCCTGATTCATTAATATAGCACGTGTATGTTGGTTTATCGACGGGTTGCATCGTATCAAGCTACGTTACAAAGGAAAGTAATCTATAATAACATCCTTTATAGGTTCAAATTTATACAGACAATACATTTCGTGTTTTGTCAAATGGAATTGAGCTATCGCGCGCTGATTTTAAGTTTCAATGTTGATTTTACAATTGCGTTTTCCAAATTCATGCTGTTGTTATGTACGGAAGGGTAGGTACTATTTCTTCGGTGATCGTACCGCGCTACCTATCGCTTCTTGCATCTGATGGTTATGGTTGTCGGCACGACAGAACCCTTTTGTTTTTACCGGTTTTACGGCGTGACTTGGCATAAAATTGCACGGATTTTATACGTAGTTCGCGCTTATCATGAAACTCGTCCGGTGTTCTATCGTCTATTTATATATGGTACAAAATTCAATGATTCACGTGCCTTTACAAAAATATACGGTTCACGATTCGTGATCAAAAGTTTTGAAGGTTTCATTTCAATTTCACGCTCCGATAATCACTTTACAGTTTGTACAATAGGATTGTCAGACATCCTGAACGGTACTCTTGCTCGAGTGTATCTAGACCAGTCAGTGTCTTATGAACATTGGCTGATGATACCACTAAGTATTACTACATCGTATGAAACAGGCAGCCCAAAGAATATCATGACTCCATTGTTGCCTAATATCTAATAGGTTTTTATAAAAATTTGAAATTGTATAAAAATAGGAAATTTCGTTTACTTGGATGACATATCTTTTCCAGCTATTTTGTTTTAGAAACCAAACTACAAAATCGATTTTGATGAAATTTCTATAAGATCAATTGGAATTTTTGTTCTTTTTTGTAAAAAAATGTTTTTTGGAATCGGTTCATAAATGATGGAGTTATGAGATAACAAACATTAAAGAAATAAAAATGGGCTCGACCGATTTCGTGATGTAAGTATACAAAAATATATTTTCTATATCGGTTCAGGCGTCTTTCAGTAATCGATGAACATACATAAAAAAAAGCATCAGACGAATTGAGAACCTCCTCCTTTTTTGAAGTCGGTTAATAACGCAGGATTTAGATATTTCATTCCTAATTTGAGTAGAGACAGTCTGGTCACGGGCACAGCGTTCAGTTAAGTTCTATTTACGGCTCTCACGCCAGCTGGTGGCACTTTATTGGCATCGTAGGATTATACGAGTAGGTATTAGGTAAACATCCTTTCGCTGAAACGAGAACCATGGTTTCTCGCGCACACTTTTACCCATAGGTCATAAGTTGGCGTACTCGCCAAGCTTATTGCTTGTCTACTTCGAAACCACGATCGATATGTAATAAAATATTAATTGGTAGGCAACCACTTGCGAGGCCATTTAAAAATATCGATTGAAGAACGCTACACACGGTAACTTGAGTAAACTACATTCTGGTACCTAGTTTTTTATTATTAAACAAGAATGCAAGTATCAGCAAGTTGCTGAAAAGCGTGCCTCATTAATTTCACCCCCTTTGAAATCGTATAATTTAGTCAACGGAAAAGTGTATTGTTCCGATTAAAGAATTACAATATCTAAATAACCTGCAGGGGAAATTCAGGAAATTATTATTGTCGTAAAAACGTTTTACAAATTCGTCAGTGCGTGCACCCTCCCTCCCGTGTATATTCACATAGCTATGCTAGTAATCTGTGTCTTTACATCCCTTATCCTATAGTAACTGAAAAGTAGTCTGTGTCTAGGGTCTCTCTCCCTTCGATTCGCGATGGAGGGATCGATAGTCCTCGACACGCAGCCCTCTTTCCTCCTTGCAATGCTCCTGTTTTGTGATGAGGGATCGACTGCGGAGTGGGCATTTTTCGTGAGTTTAAATAAAATATGCACGATAAAAAAAACATACAACATACACGCGCAAAAGAAAAGAAAAAAAATATCACTCACTGTTAAAATGCTATGCTAAAAAAAAAAAAATAATTGATGTTTACTGGCCAGCAACTTGCGGCCGAAAGATACCGTATTCGAATTTTAATTTCGGCATCCTACCTCCTTAGTTTGCTATATAATGAAATAGGAACTTTTTATATCATGAGACATCCTCCTACGTACAAATCGGGATAGTACCCTACGCGGGACTGGAATACTTGAGTAGGTTTTTCTGAAGGTCGTCGATCCAGTGGGTTCAAATTGGTAGCTGTATGTATGCCTTTTGCTGTTTTTGTGTGAATAAAGTTTTTGCGCAGCTTTTTCCTACATTCTCGATCGAAGCGAAGGTTTGATTCTATAAAACACTTCTTTTGTTTTTAAGTTCAATTAATAAAAATCGTTACGTTTGTACATTTTTTTTTTATCTGTTGAAAACATGTAAGTAATTGCTATTACAGGCTTGGCGTTGCTGCTCAACTACTATAACTAATCAAATGGTATTAGCTAACCATGGCAAGTCGTCATCACAAATAAATCGACCGACGCAAAACAGTGTTTATTCTAACTCATACCTATTTTAGGACTTTATGTATTTTGGATAGTTTTCTCGTATAGTTTCTATGAGAAGGTACGACCGGCGTGAAAAATCCGATGGCGTTATTTTTTGACCTATTAACTAATTTTCATGAATTTGAAATACATTGATTATTTATTAATTTATTAATTCTGATATATCTCCAAGCAAAATAAACTAAAGTAAGTTAAGAAAACTTTAAAAAAAAAATTGCATGCTAAATGATATTGCGAAATTGTATCGCATATGTTCAAATTTAATTAAATTTCACATTCACCTATAATAATAATAATGCCGGGCATTTTTCCACACAGCATCATCTAGCCCTAAAGTAAGCAGAGCTTGTGAGAGAATTATGATTGATGAATTTTTCACCAATGAAAATGTTTTATATTTTACAAGGACCATTTTGAATCGTCTTACATGCTAGGTAATAAAGTTTTCTCTGAACGACTTGAACCGATTCCGCGTCGACAATTAGACTACAGCACTATGACAAGTCAATTTTTCACCAAAGGTTTACATTAGAAGCCTAAATAACTATTGAAGGTCTGCGAGACATTGAGATCGTCAAGAGATTGCGATAGCCTCATAAAAACAATAGAGAGATTGTATTGTGGATAATGAATGGTTCTGTCATGGTCACATCAATTTAACGGTTAAATATTTTAATGATTAAAAAAAAACATCTCATTTGTTTTACGGTTAAATATTACTGCAATCGCATAAAAAGTTAAGTAAACGTTCGCGATCAGATTTCATATTGGGGTTGTAGTTATCGGGTATTTATCCCGTATGTTCCATTAATTGCCGTGGTGGTTCCGACATAGAATAGGACCCCTCCATCTCCTCCCGTGGATGTCGTAAAAGGCGACTAAGGGAACACACACCGGGGGATTGGGCAGCAGCACCTCCCGAGTACTTAACACAAAATCTGCGGCCACCAATCCGCCTGCCAAGCGTGGTGACTATGGCAAAGCCCCCAAAATGATGTACACAAATAGAAGAGGGCCCCCAGCTCCTGGCAGTTCCGCTATTCCTGGCATAGGTGGCGTCCACGGTAACGGCGAAACAGGGGGTGCGAAGAATCTCCGGCAGAGGTCCAGCTACCAATCCCAACGGAAAACGAAGCGTAGGACGACCCCCCACCCGATGGACTGACGACATTGTAAAGATCGCAGGAAGTCTGTGGATGGAGAGGGCTCAAAATCGTTCTTCCTGGAAATCAATTGGGGAGGCCTATGTCCAGCAGTGGACTTCCTAAAGGCTGGTATGATGATGATGATGTTTCCGATTGATTCCCGATTATTACCTATAAGATGCATTTTATTAACAAAAATAGAAATGAAGAAAATATGAAATGTACAGAATAATATACAATAGTATAAAATACATGTGAAACGTTTAAATCGATCTATAGTAGATCAACTGATCCAGATCACTGCCAGAGGACAGAGTTCCCAAGACTCTATCGGCATTGCCACGTTGAATGGCAATGCTAATACGCTGAGCCAGATAGAAGCCAGCTATCTATAAGAACTTTATATTGGAAGTTCCGTAAGCTATAGTTATTATGACCAACGCGACGAATCCTTCAAGATCTCTAGTCAATTTGGAAACATACTTAACTACTTATGTACATTGAAAATACATCAGAAAATGTACCTATTTACTTTTTATCGTGTCACTAGTTCTTTCGAATTAGTGTAGTGAATGGATTAAAACGAGCCTGAGGGGCTCCTTTCATGCATGTACTCGTATTTATTGCCTAATCCATACCTAACCCAAAATGCTATGGCATCTAATGTGAAATAACTGCCTACCATTTGGTTATTTCGGTTCGCGTGTCTGTCACACGAACACCGAAATGTGGTATTGTTTCCAAGAGCCAAACTATCCTTAACTTGTTATACTTTGTATTATACTTGAACACCGCGTAAGGGCACATAAAGTAAGCAGGAGTTTGAGGAACACGACAAGGGATTCGGGAACACGATATCCTTACATCTTTGAGTAAGCAAATCTTTATATATTTTTGGTTTTCACTGCATAAGTTTGTTGTCTATCAACGTTAGCATAAAATAAACGTATTTGGTAAATTTAATGAAATAAATTCCTATTCTAAAATACATAAAGAAAACACTATCGATTTTCTAATAAACCATGAATTTGAAATGATCTAATGAACCAAATTGAATTAGTGACTCAGGCAGGGTATGGTAAGATTAACTTATTTTGAAGCAAGATCATAAATAAATTCCAGCGACGCAACCACATTCGAAGTATTAAACTGAAAGACAAAAGGACAACACTGAGTCGGTTCTTGCATCGATAAAATTGAATGTAAAGTGCAGTGAATCATCAGACAAAAAATAAGTAACTATTCAGTCGAAATTGGTTTGAAAATAATCAATTTGCTCGTAATCCACCTTGCACGGTTACTTTAAAACGCTTGAAAACCTAATTACTTTTTATATTTACTGGGTTCTTAGTAGATGCCTATAATTTAGTCAAATGAATACTTAGGTGCTTGGTACATCATACCTAAGTAATATAATAATAATACCAGACATTTCACACAGCATCATCTGGCCCCAAAGTAAGCAGAGCTTGTGTTATGGGTACCACATGACTGATATACTACTTATATACTTTTTTTTTGTAAATACATACATATTATACATAGAAACACCCTGACCCGGGGCAAATACTTGCAGATCATACAAAAATTTGTCCCGCGGCGGGAATCGAACCCGCAACCTTTTGCGTCTCAGCCGGGCCTAAGCCACAGAGGTCGTCATCGTAAGTAGGTTTTTTTGCGAGTTCATTCAATCACACAATCCTTACTAATATTATAAATGCGAAAGTAACTCTGTCTGTCAGTCTGTATGTTACGTTTTCACGCCTAAACCTCTGAACCGATTTTTATGAATTTTGGTATAGAGATAGATTGGAGAAGGACATAGGCTACTTTTTATGTAGGTACCACGCGTGCGAAGCCGCGGGCAGCAGCTAGTCTTCCATAAATCACACATTATTATCCGATCCGACGTTTATAATCTTCCTGTTTTTATTATAAACTAAGGATTCTCACAATGTTCCGATTACATAATAAACATTAAATTAATAAATATTGGCGGACAATGCACACAGCACCATCTACCTCCAAGCTAAGCATAGCTTGTATTATGGTGGCCAGATGACTGATAGAATACTTATATATTTTTAAACTTACTTATGATTACACCCAGACACAAAACAAACACCTAGGTTCATCACACAAATGTTTGTCCTGGGATGCAATCGAACCCCCAACTTACAGCGCAGAAGGCAGAGCTACTACCAACTAAGGTGACAGGCCAGTCATTACATATTTAAATACATAAATGTGTATGTAAATACTTACCTAGAAGCTAGTAACGTAATCTTCGGCATGAGGTCACAAGATCACAAGCACCGTCCGACTGAATAACTCAACCTCACGAGCTATTAGTTTCTTTGTAAGGTCTACAATAGCCTATTCACCGACCATATGCTTGCCTCATGTGTAATGCATTCGCTTGGTCATTGGTACTGTTGATATCTAGGTCTTGCTATCACTAGAATCATTTTATGTCTCATGGAATAGAAACATGAAAGATTGCAGCTATAGTGAGTAGTTCGTATGTGTCAGTGACTAATCCACTGTTAGAGTTAATTAAACCACCAGCGGCCTTCGTGGCTAAACATAATAAAAGCCGTGACCAAAAGCATGTATGAATAACGTACCAAGCACGGAAGCGCTCAGATGTAAATGCGTTCAAGTACATTAACAAGTGATCACCGATTTTCTGTTCCTCCGTTTCTAAAGACGCCTATGCTGCATAAAAGAAAATAGATTATTGTTTCAAAAATTTTTGTTTCTTTATTCCAGTCCACATGTATTACCAGAAACCTCAAATCCGTCTACATCAGGCCTCCAGACCGCATCTCCAGAACAAGACAGCATGAGAAAAAATGACGACGATGCATGCGCGAGGGAAAACGAAGGATCCATCACCGACTGGATATCCGGCGGGCCCATGGGCTCTAAAGGCGCAGTTCTGGTCTTCAGATCATGTGTCTTAGCTTGCCGATCACCCTCTATGGACTCTACGTCTAAATCTATTGGCAACAATACAGGGACGACAATTTTACTGAATAAGGCGAAGAATATGGCGCGTAGACTAGTTGCTGAGCCGCATTCGTTTAGTGTTAGACCGAAGAACATAATGCATGATGTTATGGAAACGTTTGGGAATAGCCAGAAGTTTACTGGTCAGGCTTATGTGGTGAGACACGTGTCTGAGGTGAACATTGCCGAATCGGAGTCGATCGAGGAGCAAGGGCATGAACCAGCAGAACATAAACGTGATATTGAGGACGTACTGAATGATTTGAGTAAGATCACGCTGAAGAAACACCTTAATATCGAGAACACGACGGCTAATATCAAACCTCCCGAGGACCCCCCACCACCTCCTAAAGGTATGTTGCAATTAATTCATCTTCAGTGACGTTATTCATAAATTATGACCAAATCTGATGATGGAGATGTTATGCCACTACAAGATCACCAGCATGGACTTAAAGTTGTAATGACAGTTAGTTCTGTCAGTTGACAGAACTGACAGTCTAATGTGCCCTTGAAAGGACGGAAGCTCTCAATGTCACTAAAAGCTACCAATCCAAATAGTGATAATAGTTAAATGGTACCCGGACCATTGTGTTCGTTACGAAAGTCGGTGGTGAACACAATAGGCCGCATAACCGCAGTGTTATCAAAAACTTAACAAAACAAACATGCTTACTACTGTAATACCCGAGCCTGGGTAGACACTTCCTTAGTTATTTTAGATAGTTGTTTGAGGATGTAAAGAGAGTGGTCAGTCAGTAACGTCCTAACATATTGTTTGGCACATACCCACGCTTTTCACAGTAGTTAGTCGTACGTGAAATGTAGCAAGTCAATCGCTGGTTATAGGAATGCTAACCGATGTCACATACCTTCCAAACTTTAGATTCTAGGGTGTGTCGGTTTCCTTACGATGTTTTCCGTCGTAATAAATAAATAAATAAAAAATAAATAAATAGGAAAAAAATATTGGTGGACGTCCAGGTTATGAAGTGGTTGTGGTGGCACCCTTACCTTTCGGCAAGAGTGCTATAACTACATTACAAGTGCACCATTCAAAATAAACAGGCCAACTGGCCGCTAACTTCTATTATGTATAATTTCAGACCAGACCAGAGAGGATAAGAAAGGCAAAAAGAGCAAAGGAAAGAGTAAAAAGAACAAACCGCGTGAGGAGTCTCCTGTTCTAGACAGCGATGACTCTGAGCATCTACTAATTAAAGAAGTTGATAGTATTAAGGTGAGTGATAACCGTCACAGACGCCATAATCATTTCGTCACGCAGTGTCTAAATACTATGACAGAGGGCATTGGGTGACCTATCAGCTAAGTCACGAGAGTTGGCCCCTGGCTCAACGAAGGACTCAGTGGTGATAGAGTTAATACGTTGCCCAAAAGCCTCAGCCACGACCTAACAGCTTCGGAAAAGCCAGGACCAAAAGCTCAGATTGAAATACCACTGCTGTCACACATTATAGATAGGATTGACTTCGTAGAAGGTAGCTTAACTTAGTTGATTTTTCATAACAAGGATCTTTAGCTATGTCATATACGCTCATCTGTGTCACCTAAAGACAATATTACAGAGTATTTTGTCTCTTTCGCCTAGTAGTTCATCCATCAGAGACCCACAAACCTAAACCCATGATACAATGCAGAAAGTAATACTTGCATGTGGTTTGCACACCACTGTGATTGTTTTAAAGAGTTTTTCTGGTGGTCTACTGTTAGATACTTAAATTAACTTACAACTTTAGAATCTGAACTTTAGGTAAATAACTATTTTCATGTATATGTTTGTATCTGTCTTGTTTTTTTTCTTTCTGTTTCGTGCCTATTTTTTAGTCCTTTTTCCGCTCTTTTTCCTGTTTCGTATTGTTTGTTTCGTGTGTATGCTAAATAAATGTTTTAATCTTCCTTTTTTAAAGTTCTTGTTACTCGTATTTTTGTAATTTATGAAATAAATAATGTCTTAAAGATTATTGTCTTAAGATTAGAAATAATGTCTAGACCATAATCTTTCAAAATGGACTTTCTAATCTTGTATTTTTCGTTCATATTTTTTTATATGATTTTTTTTCATAATAAAATCGTGGCTCGAGCCCCGTCAAAACTCGGCAAGATTATTTGCTCCCGGTACCGCAGTTGTTCAACCGAGAAAAGAAACAATAATGTTTATGATGTTCTACAATTATACTCAAATATCATTAATATCTAAACTAAATTTGAGAACTACGTTAAGAAAACTGATAAATTTTGCATGCCAAAGAATATGGACGTACATAGGACGTACAATGGATAAACTGCTCGAAGACCAAATTGTATCACATAATGTTCAAGCAAAAAATATTATTTCATTTCATCTATTCTTGCGACGAAGAAATAATTCTCTAACTAAAGGGTTTATGCCACGTAGGCAAATTTGACATTCAGATCTCTAGAACTACTAGGGTTTTGCAAAGTCAAACGATATTCAATACAATCACAAGGATCACTTTGAAACGTCTTACATACTAGGTGAATTTAGGTGACAATCCTTCTAACCCATGCCGAAGAACTGCACAAGAAACTCGTCCTGGTCCTAGCGCTTTTATATATGATCCATCCTATACCTACCTTAATTACGAAAAACGAATACAATAGAGTATATACATTTTATACTATTATAGGGCTCGTGCTATGGCATACAGATTTGATTATCAGATCATTAGAACTACGATTTAGGCTCTGCCTTAGTTCCGTCCCCTGATACAATTTTTTATATTCAGGTATTAGATAGTAACCAAATGCCCGCCCGCCTTCTCAAGATTAGCTACAAACTAGTGAACACAGAAACGAAGCTCCTCCATCGGCTACTCCAAGCCCACGGTCTTCAGGAGACAGTGCCGGAATCTAAGGACTTTAACCTGCTGTGGGCAGGTTTACACCCGAAACCGGATGTGCTGAGGTCCTTGACACCGTACCAACGCGTCAATCACTTTCCTAGGTTTGATTAATTATACTAAATTTTTTATAACTTTTAGAAATTTTAAGTGTTGGTTTTTCGAGCAACGCGGATATCAGCAAGGAGTAAGCAAGTCCTGTCAGTATTGTTGCTATTTGTCTTTACTTTTCTTATTTTTTTTTTTCGGCCTGCTGATCTCGTTTACAAAGAGCTATGATCCTAATGCTGCGTTCTTAAATGTTGAATTTCATGGATTATTTTCTTAATACCCTAAAGGATGATATCCTCATATCCTCCAAACAGCCCACATTGCACAAAGCTTTTAAGACGTCCTACCAGCTACATTGCCAACACACAATACCATTCGTATCCCCTTACTAAGATGGGTCTATATCCCGCAGATCATACGAGCTGACGCGAAAAGATAAACTCTTTAAGAACATAGAAAAGATGCAGTACTTCCGCGGGCTGAAACACTTCGACTTCATTCCCACCACATTCCTGATGCCGGTGGAGTATAAGGAGCTCTGCTCCACGCATTACCGGACCAAAGGACCTTGGATCGTGAAGCCGGCCGCATCCAGCCGCGGTCGGGGGATATATATAGTTAATACTGTGAGTATAAATCGTCGAAGTGTTGCAAAATACAGTCTCTCCCAAGGCTCGCCGCTGGGTCCGATCTTCTTAGTCTCATATAAATTCAGCCAGATCTTTACAACATATTATAACCATAGTTGAAATATATTTAAATCCTTACAGACAGACTGACCGACAGCACAGCCTAAACCATAGGTCCTGCCTGAAAAGCTGAATTTTCTATTCAGGGTCTTTAAAGATTAATCGAGGGTTTGCTTGTAATAATAACAACTTACTGTATTACAGTTTTGAACTATGGTATGGTTATAAATAAATAATAATAATAATTGAAGCCACTCGCTTCGCTCACCAACAAGAAACCGAAGCGAGCCGCTCTGTAACTCATTGTAAGGTAGGTAAGTCATTGTTTAATTCTATTTTCGTAAATATTTCAGCCGGAACAAATACCGAAAGGTGAAAACGTGGTTGTCGCAAAATACATAGACAAGCCTCTACTGATCGGTGGACACAAGTGCGATCTGCGTCTCTATGTGGCCGTCACATCTATAGGTATCTATGAACAGTTGGACATAGACAGACATTGCTTCCTAGCATACAGTACAAAATACTGGTGATTCCATTGTTTTCTCAGCTAAAATACCTTGTCAGTTTACCACCCTTATGAACAAAGCACTTTGCTTCTATATTTATAATGCGTACAGCAAAAGATTGGAATACTTTGCTTTCGTCTGTCTTTCCTGAAAACTACAATCTGGGTTCATCAAGTCAAGAGTAACTATATAGGTGTCTTCTAGAGCTTCGTGCCACATCGAAAGCCGCATCGTCGCCTACCACGATGGCGAGATCATGGTCAAACGTAGGTCTATCTATGATTGAAATAAAACTAGATTACTAATTTCAAAGTTCAAATTAAACTAACATTTTGAAATAACTGAATGTTATAAAGGCATATTATAAAATATCTGATTATTTAGAAGACGATAAAGTTTGGGATGAATCTGCTCCAACTCGACTCCAAAATTAGCAAGGATAAACAAAAAAATATTAAGTCCAGACGAGTTTTTTGCCGGATTCTTCTTAATCTGGGGTTAGGAGGAGCCGGCACCTAGATTCACTAGCCTGTAAGAAGACGATTCATAGAGTTCCTTAAGATTTTATTGAATAAAGAATGTTTTGATTGGATTTGTTAATATTGTAATTTTGTTGCTATTAAATTGATATTCCGATTTTCCATAAATTTGTATGTACCTAAAATGTTATGTTCATTTATGATCTAAAGTTGTTTGTTCAAAACTTTGACTTTCTCAAAAATATCTATTTGACCAAAGGACCAACACTCTTTCGATTCATCTAGAGAACCTTCATCAGGGTGAGTTTGATCCGCGGATTGCTTGCTCGCGTTAGCGATTCCCATTACCGAACCTTCCACCAATAAGAAGAATACTACCGACTTCTCTAGACGAATCGAAACAGTGTCCGTGCTTGCATCGACTATATTATATGTGTCGAAAAAAAAACTAATAAGACAACCGACTTCATAGCTACTTTCACAAGGTAGCTACTGTAAAACGTTGAGTCGTTCCCTTGACTGTCTTTCGTCTTCATCATCAGACCCCTAATGACAGATACAACCCATTTAGGTGTAAAGTTCTCTTAAATACAAATGAATCAAGCCCAAACACCAGGCAATTGCTGTAAATCGTTGAGTTCCCTTGACTGTCTTTTGGCTCCATCAGATCGACTACATTAAATTCCCTTCATTAAATAGTAGTGCTTTAAAATACTTAATTAAAAAATTTACAGAGTTTCCCCTCGATTTCTCTGGGATGCCATCATCAGATCCTGGTTTCCTTATCATGGTACCACCCTAGGGATATCTCTTTACAACAAAAGAAACTCTGTTAAAAATAGTACAATTCACGAAAGTTCTGAAGGTATTTTCGAAGCCAGGAGATTACATGGTGGTAATCATGTGGAGAGTCATGATATTGTTGTTCTAGATCCTCTGCTTATCTATCTTTACGAAGAAGGCCTGGTCAGGTTTGCTACTGTGAAGTACGATACAACTAACAAAAACCTATGGAACCCGTGCATGCATCTCTGCAACTACAGCATCAATAAATACCATACGGATTATATCAAGTAAGTGAACCAATTCAAATTCAAATATGATTATCCAATAAAACACAAGAATCACTTTGAAACGTCTTACATACTGAATTTATGAATTTAGGTGCCAATTTCTCCTATCCCGAGTCCGAGAAGAACTGGCAAATAACTCGTCCTGGTCCTAGCGCTATTTGTATGAATCTTATAACCAGCTTAACTACGAAAAACGAATACAAGATTACAGTAGTTTGCAAATCTCACAGTACATTGCAAATCTATCAGTTAACGGTCTGAGGGCAAGATATGGCCAGGCATTCTTATCAATAATATAGTCATTTATGTTCTAATAAGCTTTCTTCACAAGACTACCCTTTATGTAAGCTTTAAATTCCTAATAGGTAGTTTACTTGCATTTTCAGGAAGCTTATTATAGAAGCGCACCGTGTTTCACATAAAGGACTTATTTAATTTTTCTAGTCGAAACCTAGGGATGTGTAATATGTATCTGTTCCTACAGTATTGATTCTATGATGATCACTATTTTCCTTAAATCCATCTCTATTTTAAATGAGTATATAACAAATTTTCATATATACTCGTACCTATATTGTGAAGCTATTGTGAGAATATTAATTTGTTTGAATATTTATCTCAAAGACCGGCTATGAATAACATTTGGCAAAGTGAATTTGATACATTTCGTTTTTTTAGTATTAAGTAAATGATTATTTACAGTACCTAAACCAGAAAAGTTAATAAGTGACGAGGACACTGACACCAGCTCTCGGAATGAGGACTTTGTATTTCACGATATAAAAAAAGAATTGTACCTGCCATTATACCTAATATACTACTACTATACGAGATACTAGCTTCCGCATTGTACCTACATATAAAGTAGCCTATCGACATACAAACATCAAATTTCGCATAAATATTAGTAAGATATAGTTTCACCAACCGTTAGGCAATATTATAAAATTGCGACACCGATTGGGAAGTGCGTAATGCTAAGCAACTCATAAACTGACAGAAGTGGCTGATCCATACTAACAATATAAAGTGTTTCTGTCTGTATGTATGTTTGTTTTCACTGCTAAACTGCTGAACGGATCTTGATTAAAGTAAGCAGATAGATTGTTGGGGATATTTATAGGCCACATTATCTGTTCCACGTGTACGTGCCGCGGGCGAAGTTGTGAAGTGAAAAGAGGGTATCTACACAAACTCTTGTTATTAGATGTGACGATCCGAACGCGGGTAACATCGGTCATAAGTGGACCCTGTCAGCGCTACTCCGACATTTGCGCAAAGCCGGGCGGAACACCACTGCATTGATGGCAGGCATCGAAGATCTCGTCGTTAAATCCATCCTATCATCAGCTCAGACCATCGCGTCGGCTGCGAGAGTCTTTGTACCCAACTTCTTCAACTGTTTTGGTGAGATTCTGCTGTATTAAACGTCATCTTATCTTGGGCGCCATTTTGGATAAATATGGCGGTTCAAGATGGCTACGCAAAATGGCGTTCAAGACATATAACTAATCGGATTCGAAGTGTGGGTGCAGGATTTAACGCGTGCATAAGTAAGTTAGATAAATATCATTTTGTGAAATCATTTTTTCATCAATGTTTAACATCCCCAGTGATATGCTATCTCACCTAATGACATTTCGAGAATAGAGTGAGCAATAATAATAATAAATAATGCCGGAGATTTCACACATTATCATCTAGCCCCAAAATAAGCTTGTATTATGGGAACCACATGACTGATATACTACTTATATACCTACTTGTTATGAGTATCTATACTTAAATGCTTTGACGGTTACTCTCCTAAGGGTATGCAATGCACTTCTGTGTTCTTAGATTTTGTCTTGTTTCAGAGTTGTTTGGATATGATATCCTGGTAGATGAAATGCTAAAACCGTGGCTACTGGAAATTAACTTGTCACCAAGGTAAAACT
Organism: Lampropteryx suffumata; assembly: GCA_948098915.1. Classification (NCBI taxonomy): domain Eukaryota; kingdom Metazoa; phylum Arthropoda; class Insecta; order Lepidoptera; family Geometridae; genus Lampropteryx; species Lampropteryx suffumata. Next base: position 16,705,572 of record OX402563.1, on the reverse strand, counting down.
ATTACTCTTATTTGAGCTTTAGTGTACACAAAATATAGTCGTTCATATTTTCGAATGTTTTAGTTAGTTCAGCGAACTTTCAGAATCACCAGAATATGTTTCTTTGCACCTGTGTGGGGCGGTATACCTACCACAATTTATTTCTCTAAGTGACGACCTACTCTGATCGCTTAGATATTTTTTCTCTGTAGCTTTTTTTAGTGTATCAAAAATAACATATTCTATACTAGTTGCTGCCTGCGGCTTCGCACGCGTGCTACCTACATAAAAAGTAGCCTATGTCCTTTTCCAAGGTCCCATCTATCTCTATAATGTAATTGTAATTTAAAATAAAAAAAATATACCAAAATTCATCAAAATCGGTTTAGCGGTTTAAACATGAAAACGTAGCAGACAGACAGACAGAGTTACTTTCACTTTTATAATATTAGTAGGAATCAACAGCCTAAAATTTAATGCTTCTGAAAATGACAATACTTTCATACAATCTTTCATCCCCCTTTTCAGCTCTTTACAACACTTTTTTTCAATTAAAAAGTAGCCCATGTCCTTTCTCAGGCTTAAGACTATCTGTATACCAAATTTCATTTAAATCGGTTTAGTAGATTTGGCGTGAAAGCGAGACAGACAGACAGACAGAGTTACTTTCGCATTTATAATTTTAGTAAGGATTCTATTCACTTTGGTCATCTGTTACGAACGATTTAGTAAACTACAAGTATGATCTCCATGACTATCGTACCGAAGTTTATAATGATTTTCAGTTTAGCGTGCGAGTCGCCATTGGACGCGCGTGTGAAGTCAGCTCTCATAGCGGATACGTTGACGTTAGTTGGATTGCCCGCTATGCCGATGTGTAGAACCGAGCTTATTTCGGGACAAAACACTAGTCTCAAGATGCGGATTGGAGCGGTAAGCATAAATGCAAATTTTGCTGTCTGGATGTTATTAAGTATCATAAGTATGTATTTAAAAATATATAAGTATTCTATCAGGCGCCATAATACAAGTTATGCTTAGTTGGGGGCTAGAAGTTGTGTGTATTCACATCCACCAATATTAATGTTTTATTTATTAAAGTGGTACATACTTCTATTTTCATTGAATAAAGAATGTTTTGACTTTGATTGATTTGCAGTGTCGCCGGGTGCACTCCGCTGAGAACGTCTGCGTGCGCAGTAAGAGCACCAACCCCGCGGTCCCGGGGGGTGGGGGCGGTGGGGGCGGTGCGGGGGGGGCCGGGGGGCCGCCCACGCTGTCGGCCGAGGAGCTGAGGCTGGTGAGGGCGGTGAGGGCGCAGTACGCACGACGCGGGGGGTTCGTCAGGATCTTCCCCAGTCAGAACTCTTGGCAGAAGTACTCGCAGTATCTAGGTCAGTTATTTATTTATGTGTTACATCTTTTCGCTCGCTTTTCTGCAATCTGTGGGAGTGATTTCGGGAAAAGGGATGAAAGGATGTAGGAAGCCAGGGAAACGCGCGCTATTTGATTTGACCGATGAGCGCGCGCGGTGTTTGATTTGACAACCGCGCTCATTGGTCAAATCAAATAGCGCGCGTTTCCCTGGCTTCCTATTACACACTTCCGTCCCTTTTCACGAAATCGCTAAAGCTTGCAGAAAAATTACAATAACGTAAGATATATAATGTAACCTTTACGAATGCGGTCAGAGAACAGTGAAATATGTCGGACCACTAGGGTGGGTCTTTATGCATTTGGCTGACCAACAACTTTGAGTTTAATATCCATGGGTCAAAGCTTTATGTGTTAACAAACTTGCCCTCAGATCCGGTATCCGGGATACCCGTGTGTTCGACTTCACTTAACAACAACATTCCGTACCAAGTGGTGACGCACAACTACAACCTACTGGTGCACTCGCACGTGTTGCCGCACTTCCAGCACGCCACAGCCGCCACCAGCCTCACAGACACTCCGCAAAGGTAAACTAGGGATTATTCATTAACGGTTATCGACCAACAGGTGGGCAGTAAGCTTTAGTTCCTATGAAAACATTTACTGTATTTTTAGAATTATTTTTAATTCTAGTATTGTCTTTTTGTCGACCTCTAAGGTGCAGTGGGCTAAGGTCCGGCTGACGCAGAAGGTACGGGTTCTATTCCTGTCGCGGGACAAATGTTTGTATAATCTGCGAGTATTTGTCTCGGGTCTGGATGTTTCTATGTATAATATGTATGTATTTACAAAAAAAAAGTATTTCAGTAGTATATAAGTCATGTGGTACCCATAACACAAGCTCTGCGTACTTTGGGGCTAGATGATCCTGTGTGAAATGTCCGTTATTATTTATTTTTAGTACTTTGAAGCAAAAACATAACAACTTACGTATTAACGTCTTACATATATGTACTAGGTTAATTTAAGTGCAAATTCCTCCTAACCCAAGCCCGAAAAGAATTGACAAGAAACTCGTCCTGAACCTAGCTCTTTTTTCTAAGATCTTTGTTATAATTAACTTACTACGAAAAACTAATACAAGGTAACAGAAGGTTATTGCAAGTCATTTAAATTGGCACCTAATTTAGCCTAGTATGTAAGACGTTTCCAAGTGATACTTGTGATTGTATTAAATAGAACAAAATTTTACTTTGACTTCTTCGATTTGAAATAAGGCCATTTGTTGATGTGTAAGTTTTTTCCTCTCGCTTTTTTGCAATCCTGTGGTAGATATATCGTGAAAAAAGGGACGGAAGTTTGTAACAGGAAGCCGGGAAAGTGTGCGCTATTTGATTTGATAAATGACCGCACGTGGTGGTAGAGTTGGCTATCAGATGGTACCAATCCATTTTCTGGCATAAGTAACAAAATTGGCAGAGATCATATTATCATACATCAAAAAAGTGTTACTAGACGAGTTTCTAGCCGGGTTCTTCATGAACTGGGGTTAGGAGGAACCGGCACCTAGATTCACTAGCATGTAAGAAGACGATTCAAAGTGGTCCTAGTGATTTTATTCAATAATAAATGTCAGATATTACACATCATATGCGACTACTGTAAGGCGCGCTCGTTTTTTTTATAATTAAATTGTTTTTAGTTAATGGATGGCTTACAATTTGTTTACAGGCTGAAGAGATACGAAGCAGTGACAATAACGTCCACCGCGCCCGCCATATCGCTGAACGAGCCGCCGTCGCAGCCGCCGCAGTCTCAGCGCGACCCGCGCCGCGCGAAGGAGCTAGTCAAGCGACAGCTCTTAGGAGGCTTGAGACTCACGTTAGTACATTATATTTAGAGGGCCTCTTGGAATCGATGAACTATATATCGAGACAATTGATGCAAAAAACTTATTGTTCAACTCATGTTCGATTCAACTCTTCATCTTTTCTTGCTATAATGGCATCTGTCTTGTTGACAATTGTGCTAGTGTCAAGTGATTGGTCTTAGTCGATTTGTCAATTCTAAGTGTCATCGCGGAATGGCCGCCTAGAACTTTCTCGGGATCCCTCGTCGTTCAAATCACATTGCTCCGTAATACACTTATAATTCAACTGTCCATACATGTCCTATGTAGTCACAATTCGTTCATAAAAATTCCGCTCAGATTACTGAATAAAACGAGAAAAAAGATGTTTGTTATTAGTTTAGAAGTGCTATGTTACTTAATGAAATGACAAACGAAGAATCCTCGATTCAACTCGTTTTGAACGATGGAAAGACCGACATTACTATGACAATCGATGGCGTTATCCTCCTAATTAGAATTTGACAGATACAACTGTCGATTCTTCTGAATTAGACGAGTATTTAATCCGGCATATGGCGGATCTTCATAGCGTATGGAGCATAGTGTTCTAGGGGTGAAGAGGATAGACTGAGTCGGGAGACAGAGACAAAGTTGGGCACGTCAGTCGTATGAGTGAAGACAGGGCAGATGTCGTCACACAATGGATGTCTGCAAATGGTGACGAAGTCGAGGCAGGCCGAAGAAACGTTGGCGTGACGATCTCGATGTCTTTGAGAAAGGCTGCTGGGAAGTATGGGGTGACAGGGACAAATGGAAAGAATTAGGGGAGACCTTTACTCAGCAGTGGGGATCGATAGGTTGTATATATATCAGTCATATTTTGTCCGATAACACAAGTTCTACTTACTTTGGGGCTTGATAACGCAGTGTGAAATATCCGACAATAAAACAAAATATCATTTTTTGAAAATTTAGACTCATGGGTTTAAAAATAAACAAATTTCAGGTTGACATTTACTCATAATTTAATCAAAATAGTTTTAACATTGAATTCTGATAAATTGCACACATTGAAAAAAAATATCTAGATTACACATGAAATAACCAAATCAAGTAACACAAAAAAACTAACGTGACCGTACACAAACACACTCTAATTTTACAATCCTTCAGCTTTTGCGCTGTCGAGCACCGCGAAAAAAGTGCCCGGCCTGAGTATTGGTTTCGCCCGCCTTATATAGTAGTTGCTTCATCGTCTCTCTTGGTGGGGGAAATTTTAATAATATTTACTACGCACACTGGATAGCTGCGCAGAATTAATTTTTTGGGCCAAATTGGCGGCAGGCAAGGGATGCAACAACGTTGTATAACTGCCTCGCTCTTTTACCGACGTTTGTCGTATCTTCTTATCGCGCTTACTCTCGCAGTACACTCGTTAACAACTAGCAAGTAATAATTTCAAGCCTTGTTATAGACTTTGTTGTTATTCATTTTAAGCGTTTTTGTTGAGTATTTGTTATTATTTTTATAGTTGTTATCTGTTTTCTGTTATTATTGAGTTTCACGCTTATTGACTTAAATCATAAAATAAGCATTAATACAAATTTGAATATAATAAGTAATTGTTGAGTAGTTTATATAAAAAGTAGGTAAGTATCATGGACCTAGGCCAGGCTCTACACATTTGCGAGACTATTCTATGATCTGTATCGGGCTTCAAACACATGTAGCGAACATCAGCACAACAGTACATGCGCAAGATTGCTTTGCGTTTAACTTCAGAGGGAAAAATATCCAGTGTGAGTATTATATATAATTGTAAAAAAAAAAAAATATTTATATTTTTTTTACAAAGGTTGTAAACCATAACAGGCTTATGTATCATTCAAGCAATGGTCCTAAAACCTCTGTTAACCTGTTTTGTGAACGACTGATGCCTGAGAAAGGTTCGCAGACCTGGATGACAGGTCACCAGTGCTCTCGTTCCACGGATCTAACTAGGTTTGGACCGCTTGTAGGATGACAGGAGAGTCACTTAGTGAAATAGGTACTAAAATTAAAAACTAAAATTATAAACAGTAAGTGAACTTACGCTTTACCAAAAAAAAGTATTAAGGTAATATCATAAGGATACAGTCGGCGGGTAGGGGTAGGAACGGGAGGTTAAGAGGCGGGAAAGATTAGGATGTAGGCTGGTAAGTCACAATCAGAAGTCGGTCATGTTATAGGAGTAGAGAATGGTGTTTCTTCCAGCATGGGCTCCGGACGTCGTGCCTTCGGTCTGTACCTGACGCACGTGCTGAAGCGGCTGTCGGCCCCGCACTGCGAGGCGGCGGCGGCGGCGCGGCACGCGGGCCTGGTGCTGCGCTTCCTGCGCCGTGCGTCGGCGGCGCTGAGGATGCCTTACAATGTACAGGTGCTCCTGTACTAAGCATGCCCTCCAACACACCATTTTTTACATGCAATACAATAATTGCTAAAACTATCATGGTTTTGAACGTAATTTTCACTCGAAACGGGATATTTACCGTGATGAGTTTTTCTGCTTCCCGATGTTTCGGCACGGTTGCATGCGCCACGATCGTGAGATAAACTGAAGTCTTAGCGGTCTTATCGATCTAATCAGGAAAGCAAAAAAACCAATCATGGTAAATATCCCGTTTTGAGTGAAAATTATGATAGAATAATAATAATTTTACGTTTTTTTTTCTAATCGATTGTAGCTTTGCTTTGCTTTGTATCCACGATATCAAATATAATATTTTACGACCTCTGTGGCGCAGTGTAAAATCGACTGTCTGAACCGCAGAAGGTTACGTGTTCGATTCACGCCGCGGAACGATGTTTGTATTGATCTGCCGATGTTTGTTTAGCCTCTTAAGATTATAATACGTAGAGAGGTAGTTACATCTTCAACAGATAAACTGAGGCCATTGAGTTAAAACAAAAATAAACGAGCGAGCCTTACAGTAGATGCATAATGATGTTACATCTGACATCTCACCTTGGTAATAATTAACATTATATCCTGAATTAGTTTATGTAACAGCACACTTTATACACACACACAACACTGTAGGTTAAGCGCACAGCTGATGCGTTCTCCTTCTCTAATTCCTTTAGTCTTTCTCGTCACACACGCAAAGGTCGGTACCATTTGACGGCCAACTCTACCACCGCGCGCGCTCGTTGCTCAAATAAAATTTTGTTACACACTTCCATCCCTTTTCACGAAATCATTCCCACAGATCACAAGAACGCGAATGGAAAGTTGTAACAATTAAAAAAAAGTATATAAGTAGTATATCAGTCATGTGGTTCCCATAACACAAGCTCTGCTTACTTTGAGGCTTAATGATGGTGTGTGAAATGTCCAGTAATATTTAATTCCTCAACTAACCCAAAAGTTCTTTCAGGGTCCTCCCGCTAAGATGTGCGACAAGGACAGATGCGCCGTTATAGCGAAACAACTCAACGACTTCCTATACATGTACTATAGAGAAACGGATCTATACACGGATAGCGAAGACAAAGATGGCTGCGTTTCTAACATCAACTTCGCACAATTTTTATATTCCGCCAGGTAATGTATTTTATACCTAATACCTTTTTTGTTCTACTCCTAGGTCCACTAATTAGGTATTAACTGGCCTGTCAGCTCAGTTGGTAGTAGCTCTGCCTTCTGCGCTGTAGGTTGAGGGCTCGATTCCCTCCCAGGATAAACATTTGTGTGATGAACTTACGTGTTTGTTCTGTGCCTGGGTGGTATAAAGTATCTTATGTATATATATTAAAAGATATGAGTATCCTATCATTTGGTCATCATAATAAAAGCTATGCTTAGTTTGGGACTAGATGGTGTTGTCTGAACTGTCCACCAATTTTTTATTACTTATCCTTACTAATATTATAAACGCGAAAGTTTGTATGTATGTTTGTACTCTTTCACGCAAAAACTACTGAATGGATTGTAATGAAATTTTACGATAATATAGCATATACATTAGATCAACACATACATTATAATTTATAAAGATATTGGTGGCAATTAGGTTGGTTCATTTCTAAAATTAGGAATTGTCCAAAATATATTTAGTTAGTCATAGCATTTGTAAAACCTATTCGGTTGGTACCATCTAACTAAATTAGGAACGCTTAATTAAGTTAGATAAATTTAAATTAGGATAAGTTGGTAGCAGCAGAATACCAAAGGTTAATTTGACAGTTCAAAACCTAATTTTAGCTAAAATTAGTTAGGTTGGTGCCAACAGAATTGAGGCCATTGTGTGAATTTTCTAAAATATAACGATAAGTGTCAAGTAAGTATGAAAAAAATCTGCCATCTGCGAGCTATTCTGGCGTGCGCTGCAAAAACCGTTAGAATTATACGCAATACTAATCCTGCGTAGACGAATTAGCGGGCACCGGCTAGTTATTAATATAACAGATCGTTTAAAACCGATATATAGATGGCTCAACTGATCAAGAACACAGCGTCACTGGCGGGATTGTCACGTTGAATGCCAATTTATTCATAAGTATTAAGAAATATATAATTATTCTATCAATCATCCGGTTATACATGATTTACTTGCTCTAGTGAGGCGGATTTAGAAGACGTGCTCCTTCTTCTCCTGAAGATGGAGAACTTCCAGACCACATTCCTGGGCGACACTCGCAACCCGTTCTGTGTGGATCTGCCCTTTTCCAAACTGAACGCGGAAGCGCCGGAGAGACACACCTTGTTGAAGCATTTGGCTGCGCTGGCGCCCGTCAGTACTAGGAAATACAGGTAACACGCGACACAATATTCAAATGCTCCCTGTGGCGTTGTGGGCTAAGCTGAAACGTAGAACATTCGATTCCCGCCTCGGGACAAATGATACACAAGTCCTATGTGAAATGTCCGGCATTATTTATACATTATTTATTAAACTTTAAACATCCTGAATTCAAATCATCGCGCTTTCCGCTTTCACTTTAAATCTACATTAACTCTCTTTAACCTAAAAAGGTTTTCTAAATTCGTTTAGCTATTTTTACAATCTACTTTTGACATTAAATGAATTTTATCTTCAGCAAAAACATTTAAACATTTAAATTTCAAATGTTAGCGCTATCCAGAAATCGGATTCCAAAACATTAATTATTTAAACAAAATGAACTCAAAACTATAACCATAATTAATTACAAGTTAAGAAAAGGTTTAACAAAAATAACCAGTAATTTTAACAGAGGTTCAAAATTAAATAATCGTGAGTACTGGTTTGCTGCCCGGAAGACAACCAATCAATACTCATATCAATATTTACCTCAGAAAGCATTAAAGGTGGATTCTAATATTTCAAATCATAAATAAGCTACTTAATTTTAAACTTAGTTATTTTTAACTTATTAGTAAGTACTTGCGTCGACATACACAATATTACATATGTAATTAGAAAAATTAAAAACTCGACTGCAAAAGACCTTATTATTCCTAATTAAATTTAAACCTTTGTATATTTTTGTAATCCCCTATGTAACACCTATCAAAAATTTTCACTCAAAACGGGATATTTACCATGATATATGAGTTTTTCTGCTTCTCGATATTTCGGCACAGTTGCATGCGCCATGATCACGAGATAAACTACACTACACTACACCGTGTAGTACGGGTAATGTTCGCAGTAAAAGTCTGAGAAAGAGGGTAGACCGTTTTGTCTGCCAATAACATCCACCCGCAAAGACTTCAGTTTATCTCGTGATCATGGCGCATGCAACTGTACCGAAATATCGAGAAGCAGAAAAACTTATATATCATGGTAAATATCCCGTTTTGAGTGAAAATTATGTGCAAAACCATGATAGTTTTAAAAGTTATACCTATCAAAAAATTAAAAAAAAAAACATATTTATTTATTCAATAAAATCACAAGGACCACTTTGAATCGTCTTCTTACATGCTAGTGAATCTAGGTGCCGGTTCCTCCTAACCCCAGTTCAAGAAGAATCCGGCAAGAAACTTGTCTGGTCTTAACACTTTTTTGTATGATCCTTGACAATTTTGTTACGGATGCCGAGTCGAGTTGGAGCTGATTCATCCCAAGCTTTTTTGTCATCTAAATAATCAGATATTTTTTAATATGCTTTAATAGACAGTTTCTGTTTAATTACGTTTTTAAATTTGCCAATCGACAAATCTAACACGTCGCTTGGGACCTTGTTATAGAAGCGTACACATTGCCCTATAAAAGACTTATTAACTTTAGCGAGCCTAACAGTGGGAACAGCGAGTTTATCTTTTTATCTAGTGTTAATACTATGATTATCGCAATTTTTTTAAAATAAATGAACATTTTTATGCACATACATTAAATTTTCGTTTATATACTGACAAGGCACTGTCATAATTTTAATTTCTTTAAACTTATTTCTAAGCGATTCTCTAGGGTCCATGTTATAAATTGCACGAACAGCCCTCTTCTGCAACACAAATATGGTGTTAATATCAGCAGCACTGCCCCACAACAGAATGCCATACGACATAATGCTATGAAAGTAGCTGAAGTAAACGAGTCTAGCGGTATCTACGTCGGTAAAATGACGGATCTTTTTAACAGCGTATGTCGCAGAGCTGAGTCTCTTCGACAATTTATCTATGTGCGGGCCCCATTGCAGCTTATTATCTAAAGTAATGCCTAAGAACACTGTGGTGTCGACGAGATCTATCTTTTCGTTTTTAATTTTTACATTAGCTTTCACCTGTTTAACGTTGGGCAGTATAAAACGAATGCGTTTAGTTTTTTTCTCGTTAAGTAATAAGTTGTTCACATTAAACCATGTTACAACTTTAGAGATTGCATTGTTTACATCGTCAAGATTAGTAAGTCGTCGCTTTAATTTAAATAAAAGTGACGTGTCATCAGCAAACAGTACAATCTCGTATCTAAGGACTCTTGGGTTTAAAAGATATAACGCTACCTAAACTGTTGAAATCCATCCAGCCGTTTGGAACCTTCAGCGTCTCAGGCAAGCCTACGCCCACTGGAGACGTCGTTATGAACGAAAGGCAAGCGTACTTCACCACCAGTACTCAATGTCCATAAAACAATATGTTCCATTTGTTCCAGGCCGTCATTCGACTCCCAATACCGTCTGGAACGCTCCGACACCTCCGCCCGCGGCTCCGACAGCTCCCCGCCGCGGTCCAACTCCGACGTACTCCTCAAAGACTCCATGAAGGAGGAGAAGCCTTTGAACCTGGCCTTGAAGTACGCCAGGTCGTAGCGAACATGTCCAGCCGTACCTTATACCTAAGAGAGTATTATTATCATAGTTTTCTATAACTATAATCAGCGGCTTATTTTTTGAAACGTAATCTTTTATTCTTCTATAACTATAATTAATTCATTTATTTTGTGTTTAAAAAATACACGTATATAGATTTTGAAAAGGTTCGCTCACGTATTATTTTGTCGATGGAGACACCGACACTGTTTCGATTCATCTATCTAGAGAATCTTCATCAGGGTGAGTTTGATCCGCGGTCCGTGAGTTGCCGCGAGCGTTCACGGTTTGACAAAATAATACATGAGTAAACTAAGTGTTTTTCAAAATACATTTCACGAAATTTTTGAAGTGGAAATATACAAGTATAATTTTACAGAAATGTACAGAATAATACATGTAAAACAGTTGAGCTATCTCAACATGTAACAGATGTAACATAATTGAGGCCACTGTACCGTTAAAATTAAACTAGCCGATTATCTTTTCATAAAAACATTGAAGGATGATCATACAACCTGAAACAAACTAAGAGTAATATAAATTTGTATCTTCATAATCTATGCTTCTTCTTATCGTGTCACTAGTCTTTTCTGACCAGTGTGGTGAAAGGATTAAAGTGCGCCAGAGGCTCCTTTCGTGCACTATGCTTGTATCACAACAGAATCGTACAAAAAAAAATATTAATGGGTTGATAAAAAAAATATTGATTTTAGCGCAACTTTGAACTTAAATAAATAATACACGGAGTACGCAAACTCCAAAATGATTCTGATTTAAGTTTATTGATTCAAGAGATCAAATAACTTTTGAATTCGGTGGTTTTTTCATAATTAAACTTGAGCTAAAAGTCTATTCATGATTTAAACGCGGTCGTATGTAGAAATCTGTCTAGTCTAATCATTAGAACAGAAATCATAAACATACTATCTCCTTGCTGCTCATCACTGTTCTTCGTGCACGTCTATTTCTTCTCACACTATGCTATAAGCTGCGCCCACTGACAAATTTGTGCCGCTAACTAATCTGCCTTATCTATCCTTGTCATTCTAATATCTTTCTCTTTCCGATAATCACATAATTGGCGTGCCGTTAAAGTACAGTTAGTCTTTGTCTAATGCCAGTGAATAGAGATGGCTAGAGATTTTTCGATAATATGTGATTTAAAGATAAATTCCTAGACTAAACTGTTGTTTCAACTACTAAGATTCTTGTCTCAGTACAATAATTGTACTATTGGGTTTTATGTACGTTTCTGAGTCTTAATCTATTTATCAAATTCTATCAACCCGTACTTTTAACTTCTGATAAATTAATACTCTCTTAGATGTAAGAAACTTGTTAGTGTATTACCTCATAGAATACACCAAACTCATTAATGTGTTCACTAATACTTATAAAATGTACTTACTCCTTCGAGTCAGTGACAAACTCGGGACGGAGTTGATAGGTCACTAAAATACCTTCGTCATGGCCTGGATACTTTGCAGTAGAACTTCTAGTCACATCTAACACGGCTTCTATATTTTTAAAATATAATATTATTGTCTTAAAATATGTAAAGCGTGACAGCTTTGTGCAATCATCAGTTACTTTTGATGTTGAAAGAAAAACAGTTTTTATTAATTGAAATACTGAACCCTAAACATTACAAATGGCGACAAAACACATAGATTTTATTTTAAATTTAACTTAAAAAAAACGAAAAATGAATATAGCAAAAGAATGAAGTAATAAAAAAGATAAGCGTTTAATAAATTGCAATAAGTAAGGACCATACCATTTAATACCTAGCACAAAATCTGATACATATTACAGATATTTCAACCTTATGTTAAAGGAATAAGATTTATATGTAACCATGTTTAGAAAGCTGAAGAAATATTAATAACTCAGTCAACGTTTGCGAAACGAATTTGTAAATTTAATTCAAATATCTTACAGATCGTATTTACACAAATTACGGTCTCGTAGTAACTTGCTGCTCAGCTTCAATGTATCTTTATAAAACTGCTTTAATGCTTTTCAATCGCTCTCATATAATTCTAGATTAAATAGATAATAGGGATATCAATATTAGATACCAAAAAAAAATCCTATAATTAAAATGCTGGTCTCAAGGTGCTAAAGAAATCGCATACCTCGAGCGTGCTAGGATTCTGTCAAAGCCGCGTTTGTTATGATATCTTATGTAGTTAATTACTCTTAAATATTAGTTGTCCAGAGACGTCCAATACTGTTTTGTAACCCTCATATCAATACAAATCAGGACGTTTCAGCCAACTGGTCCCTTAGTACAAGTTCTGCTTAGTTTGGGGCTAGATGGTGCTATCCATCAGTATTTATTAATATTATTTTACATAAATGGCGTATTTTCTGGTTGTGATAATTAATATTTTGGATTTGGAGCTCAATGTTTCTACCATCCTTATGTTAGATTATAGAAATGATGATGATTATTACTGATGTACTTATTCCAAAGAACGTTTAATCATAATTAAATAATTATTTTTTGTCTACCGTCAATCTAAGGGCAAACAATAAAAGACCGTCTGATAATTGTAAAATCAACCGTTTCTAAACCATTACCACGCGAAGATGCAGTGCCGTGTGACACTATTACTCAGATGTTTTTAAACATCTTCGCTTTCTCCGCTTTGCCGCATACTCGGGTGTATAACCTGGGTCAGAAGTAGTCAGAACTAATTACGGTGTAGTTATTATATCGAGCGTTTTTTGTATCTCGGTTCTATCGTTTTAGAGTTGTATTGCAAAACGCCACGTGATTCTTTGAGTAAATTAGTACGTAGTGTGTGTAGATAGCGAAATATATAATGCAATACGTAGATTTAGAAGCAATTTAAATTAAATTGTCCTAGCTTAGTTTCTAGCTTCTTGGTATGGACGGAGCAGAATCATTATTTTAAAATAAGTACTCATTCGAAAAAATAACATCGATACGTTTCAAGTTCGTATTCTCAAACACAAAAATGTTGAAATTTTGTAATAAAATATAAAACCCTAATAAAAACATAACTAATTGAACTTATTGTAAAGAATTTTTAATCATCGAATCATTTAAACTCGAGTCAAACGTTTACCGTCCATTTTAACTTAAAAATTCAGGTTCAGAGTGACGTGAAGCTAACTATAGAATGCAGGTATGAACATCGTGCTGCTAAATAATACTAAATAATGCTAAAACTAACTTATTGGGCAACAAGATCCTCTCTGTCGTAGCTTAAAATTATAGCAATGTCTCTGTTGCATTCGTTTATCTGTTTTCAGTTTTCAGACAACATAATTTCTAGTTATATTCATTAATAATCAACGACGTGTGCATTAATGTAAAAGTAGCTCTGAGGCCCTCGATGGCAGCTAGCATTTATTGATGAGTCTCATCAAATTCCTGCATTTCGCTTTATTTTAATATTTTTCAAGCTAAAAAAACCGCGAAAGAATAGTGTTGAACTACAATGGTCGTACGCCTTACCTTGTAAAACATTGTACGTCTTTACCAATCAAAATGTCTGGAGCAAGTCAAAATTATTTAGAAAAGCTTCTTGGGTTTGATTAAAGATATTTGGATGTCACATCAAGTTTCCCGTACCTTTAGTTCAATGAGTTTAGAAAATATTTGAATTGTTTTGTTGTAAGCTGTTGTTGCTGACAAAGTTCGGACAATATTGAAAGATGTAGGTATATTGACATAATGGTAAGTGTTGAGAGATGCTATCATTAGTAGTTCAACGCTAAGACTATTTTAACGCGCAGATTTCGCCGCGGCTTTTGCTTCAAATTGTATTTTTAATGTATTTTTTGAACATTGTATTACCTATTAGTTTTAAGCAAAGTGATTTTTAAATTATTTATTCATTTAGAAGATTCCAAAGATGCAGCTATGAGCATATTTTACTTTGTATTTAGTCAAAAAGGTGTTAAAATGGTTACCAAATTTCGTGTGGACTGAAGATATTGTTTTTTTATTACGAATTTTGATCTCTTCTTTTCACAAAATGTTGTAACAACTGGAATTAAATATTTAAAAGATTTTACCATACCTAGTCGGATTTATTTTTAATGTTCTTATTTATAATAAACTTAAGTTGATGAATTATATTTTTATTATTTTCCAGTGCCATAACCCAATTAACCGTTTGTCAACATAGAATTTTAAATATTAAAAAATAAGCTTGCTCGAGTACAAATGTGTGAAATAGTTGAATTATTCACTGGCAGTTTTAACTCTTATTGTGAAAATATATGTTGAATATGCTGAATAAAATTTAAACATTCAAATTCCTAGTTTGATTGCAGTATTTGTGTTTCATTCCCGCTATTTCTTGGTTCACCCACTATAAGTATAACTATTTTCATTTTTTTCACTTTCAAAACTTTCGTGAGTTGTACTATACGCGGATCAAACTCACCCTGATGAAGATTCTCTAGATGAATCGAAACAGTGTCGATGCCTTCATCGACAAAATAATACGTGAGTAAAGCCCGTGTTTATCAAAATGTATTTAGTAATTTTTGTTTAGTAATTCAAATATTTAGATAGATTATATTATGAACTAAATATTATATTATTATAATATTGATTATTTAGATAGATATTTATTAACCTACCTACCTATTCCTAAGACGACACTTGAGTGAAATTAACACTACGTGAGTACTGTCAAACAATTTATTTTACTAAAATACAAACTAAGGTATTTATACAGTCTTCTTAAATTAGATCTTAAACATCACATCTTCACTACTTAAGAATACAGCTCAAATTTTATGAATATTTATACAATGTGTAAATTTTGTATCAAACATCGTAAAAACCTTAATAGTAAGTACTTCAGTTTGTATGAAAGATCTTCGTTACACTCGACATGAATTGCTTTAAAACTTAAAACTAAGGAATTTGTCACTTAAGAGAATAGACCTTTGCCCGAGTAAGGCAGGCCGCAAACGTGGACACTTTGTGTCTTGTGTCAGATACAAGTTACCGATGAATATTTGATTGCTATAGAATCAGTATGAAATCATCCACTCCCTGCGCATATGTAAATATTTTTTGCGTCCAGTTGCTCCCACTTAACACTTATTCATTGACGATCGCATAGTGTTCGGTGTCGGAAACTGTCAGTCGTCAGTTTAAGACACAAGCAACATTAACAAATTTACTTACAAATGTACTGAGCTGCGCGAATTGTATTGTAATTGTACAAGCAACGAATTGTACCAGTGGCCAGTAATAGCAACGGGCGACTGTGTCCGATCACCTCTACAGGACACAGCAACTACAGTTGCGTGTGCGTGTGCCGGTCGGCAACTAAAACTGTCTACGTTTGCGCATCGCCTTAACAAGCATACGGCCCAACTAACGGTAAGGGGTTACCGTAACCAATGACGCTTGCAATATCAGGCCTTAGAAATAAGTTGTTATGTCTGCTTGCCCAGACATTTTGCTTGCTAATGAGTGTCCTTCAAATGTAAACACAGTAAAGCTTGCACACTACTGTTTCGAGGAAGAATATCTGGCACTGTGCTGTTATCCACCAAGAAGAACTCTTGTAGAGTTCCTACCATCAGGTAAAAATAAGTATAGAGGCTTATGTAACTGCTAATGGTTGTCCATGTATTGTAAGTCGGACAGAAGTAACACGGTGTTGGGAAGAGGTCGGGGCTGAGGCGAGAGTATCGTCAGTTTCTGCGTCTCCATATCAACTGCCGTTCTGTGGATAAAACAGAGGTAATTATAGTATTTTGTTACAGCTGCTAGTTAGCACCACATCAAAAAATATCTTAAGTAACTTAAACAAAGCTGTTTAAGACAAGCCAAGGAATTAGGTATAATTAGGAGGCCCAGAGAACTTAGTACGATCTAAAATTTCAAGCCAAAAGATACTTTATTCAATACAATCAGAAGGATCACTTTGAAATGGGTTTGATTGTAAACCATCCCAGTATAGACGGACAAAACACAAATCAGTCGAGCTGTGTCGAGCAATGATTTTTATATATACCTTTAGATGTAGCCCGTTAATAATTTGTAATACAGGCTTTATTTATAATCAACGCCAATTTCTATGGTTATAACTGTAAAGGATTCCGCACATTAAACTGTGTGTCGCTGTCAGCGGCATTATTTTAGAAAAAGTTTGAATTTCAGAACCTTTGAAATAACAACGCCGGTCTACATCGGCGGGTTTGGAGTGTGCTTGATGTATGTGTGACCGGTATGACCCATCTCCCAGTAATAAACTATTGCTCGACAATAGTTTATTATTAGCTCGATTTGGATAGTTTTATTTTTCGTTAATGTCATGTGTCATAATAATGTAAATTTTGCCAGTGTCAAGTGTTTATATTGTTTACAGTATGTCACAAAGTCGTATCTTGTCGTTCGTCATTTTTTATTTTATATAAAATTAGCTGCTGTCCGTGTCTTCGCACGCGTCTATGTCCGTCTCCAAGGTCCCATCTATCTCTATACAAAAATTCATCAAATCGGTTCAGTGGTTTAGGCGTGAAAACGTAACAAAATACAGACAGAGTTACTTTCGCATTTATAATATTAGTAGGGATAGGGCCTTTCATATAAATTAACTACGGATTATTTTTGTTCGATCCACAAAGAAACGTCAAACTTTTATTCCAATTATTCACACCCAAGTCAATAACGCCAGCTCCATTTAACAAAACAACAACAAACAACAAAATACAACCGGAAATAATTCGAGATATATAAATAATATAACAGGCGGTGGTGTGATTAGTAGATGAGAGATACTCACACACAGACGATCCCAGCCAAGTTAGATGTGAGTACGTCGAGGTCGGCGGCCGGTGCGAAGCTGACGGCGAGCAGGCGGTGCTGCAGCGCGGAGGAGGGCCACACACTCACGAGCTTGGTGAGCGCGTCCTCGCGCCGCATGCCGAGCGGCATGCACGAGTCGGGGAGGGAAGGGGCGCCCACCTGTATACGAACAAACATTACTATTATACATACATTAACACTTTATTCATGAAATAATATAAATATAATTGTACAATGAACGGCCTTATCGCTAAAAGCGATCTCTTCCAGGCAACCCTTGGATAGACAGAATAAACAGAAGCAGAACGACGGCGGTGTACAAAAAGTTACTTAATATACTAATGCAAAATATTATGGCAATGATGCTAATACCCAACTCTCTACAAAAAAATATAATAATCATAAGTAGTGATAAATTATATCAACCAGTTAGCAGATTTCACAAATTGACAGGTAATGATCATGGACTTTGACTTTTAAGATATGGATAGACTTGGATGTGCGGATAAATACAGGTAAGGAGTTTCATAAGCATACAGCATGAACAGAGATGGATTCACCAAACATAGCAAAACTATGAAAGTTCCTTTAGATAATTAAATATTATATTAACTAAAACTAGAAGCTCACTCTTCAATGTAAATATTATACACATGCTGCTGCTCGCGGCTTTTTACGCGTGTAAGCGTTAAAAGTAGCCAAATGTCTTTCCGCAAGTCTTAAGTCTTTTAGGCAAGGTCAGGTAATATTAAAAACACTGCACTGTTCGATCAACTTGTACGGTTTACAAGTCGATACTGAAACTTATCATACCCTTTTTAAAATAATAAAAAGGATCATACAGAAAAGCGCAAGGATTACGAGTTTCTTGCCTGATACTTCTCGGACTTAAGCTTTGGATGTATTATTAACATAAATAATTACATAAATGTACTTAATAATATACAATAATATAAAATACACGTGAAACAGTTGAGTTATCTAAGGACCGTTTAAAACGATCTATAGATAGCTCAACTGATCCAGATCACTGCCAGAGGGCAGCGGATGAATTGGAAATTAAATTCACTGTAGTTTAGTATTGAAAAAAAATAGCAACATTCACTCGTTTGTTTGATTGTACCAATTTTGACAAGAAAGCTTGATATTACGCACGTTCGGTTTTTATTCATATGACAGCATTGTGTAACAATCACGATCAACCTTCAATAATACCAATTCATCAATAGTAGGTAACTCTATCATTTTATTATCATATTATTTTTAACCGACTTCAAATAAGGAGGAGGTTCTCAATTCATCGAGATTATTTTTATTTTTTTTATTTTTATGTATGTTCACCGATTACTCAAAGACTCCTAAAATCGATTTGGAAAATTATTTTTTTGTTTCAAAGGGCATACTTCTCCAGTCCCATTTAAATTTTATCGAAATCGGTCGAGCGGTTTTAAAAAAAACTAACAAATCATATTTTCGTACTCCGAAACCTCGCTGTCTCGTTGGAGCAGTGAGTTGGCCTACCCATTAATATAAACAATATACATCTACTTTCCTTTACTTAAAAAAAATATATTCAATGAAGTCGGTTTTCTTTTTAGTTTTTAAAACGTAATTATAATATACTAGCGACCCGCCCCGGCTTCGCACGGGTGCAATGCTGATACTAGTTTTATTATACTACAGAATGGTTATCCCCAAGAGACAGATATACCATCGCGGACTTTTTTGTAGACCTTTTGAGGGTGTACAATACTGTAGTACATTATTTTGATCTATCTCGTAGTGTTCAGACAGCGTTTGCAATGTAAGCGCAAAAATATATTATGCATGTATTATACATATAAACCATGGCCGATAATTATTGAACTTTCAATCCTGGCCGATTAATAGTCTATTGAGTGTACTAACATAGTTAACAGTCCCTCCCCCTTCTTTCCTGTCCGATCAAGTCATGTTTGTTTCCTATTTTGCTATCGACATCAAATCAATCCAAACAAACCAACCCAACTAACAAGCAACAGCTGTTGCAGTTTCAAAGTTGAATGACGTTGATTTTTTAATTCTGTAAGTAATTTATATTTATCCTCTCAATTCATGAACCTGTAATTTAATCTCGCAGTAATGTACAAGTGCTGTGTTGTGATGTGAGCTGTGCTAGTAAATGAAAGGGCGTCAGTTTTTTTATACTTCCGAAAAGAGAGATTGAACTCTAGGATTGGACTTCGATTGGATTAACAGACTTCGAGACCTGAAGTTTTGCAAGATCTTAGCAAGCAGTATGTGTGTCGCATTTTTAGAAGAGATTACTCGCTTCAATTCGAGAGCACATGCCTATCCAACGTAATTTACTGCTACCGACATGTCTGTCTATTGATGTTCATACTTCTGCTATTATCACCAGTAAGCCTGATGACTTCTGTCCCTTAGGAGATGGGTGGGCCATTGATATGAGATGCTACTTGTATAGACACCCTTGCCGCATGCTTTTAGAGTCTGGGATTTCCGTTAGAGCTGGTGCGGCAGCTGAATGTGCGGAGGTGTTGAGGACCTGATAAGACGCAAATTTGCCTTTCTTGATAAGGCCTACATTATGTGAGCTTTTTGAGTCGAGACCCTTGGCTCGTTGGATACAGGAGCTCATCGCTCGCATCGCATCGCTCATCATTTTCAAAATTATTTCAAGGCCGCCGTGAAATAATCAAATGTTCTGGACCAGTTTGGCTATCTATAGATTGTTTACGCAGTTTAGATAGCTCAACTGTTTTAAATATTTCTGTAAATAAAGCAATTGTATCCAAGCCAGCAGTAAAAATATACTCGGTAGAATGAATACCCCGCTGATGCTAAAAGGTTCATTCAAAATAAAAAAGTTATCTGTCATATGGGATATGAGTGAACGAGTATTGGACACGATTTCGTCTATGGGAGTGCCCCGTCTGATGCGTTAGCATCCTATAGTTTGTGATATAAACCTTCCTCTTGAATCACTCTATCTATTAAAAAAAACCGAATTCAAATCAGTTGCGTAGTTTTAAAGATCTAAGCATACATAGGGACAGACAGACAGCGGAAAGCGACTTTGTTTTATACTATGTAATGATAATGATATATAGTTTTTATCTCTCTCAATATAGTAATTGGAGCTATTGGAGGATTGAACAGAGTTTTAGAATCGATCCACGATATATTACCTTATAAATCTTGAGGTCAGTGAACTTGACGTCGAAGGAATGCGGGTAGTAGGGCGTCCGCTTTCCGTAGAAGTATTCTCGAATGCGAGCGTCGCGCGCCTCCGTTCGTTGGGACGCTGATCGTTCCACAACCTGGACATAGCAGAATACTAATAAATAAATAATGCCATTTCACACAGCATCATCTGGCTCCAAAGTAAGCAGACCTTGTGTTATGGACCTTGTGTTACCACATGACTGATATACTACTTATAAACACCTAGACCTGAGACATTAGTCTCAGGTCTAAAAAAAAAAAAAATCCCGACATTTCACACAGCATCATCTGACCCCAAAGTAAGCAGAGCTTGTGTTATGGGTACCATATGACTGAATACTACTTATATACACTTTTTTTTTGTAAATACATACATATTATACATAGAAACACCTAGATAATAATAATAATAATACTTCCAGATCATACAAACATTTATCCCGAGGCGGTAATCGAATCCTCAACCTTCTACGTCTCAAACGGGCCTTGGCCCACTGCACCAGAGGTCATCAAAAAGTAGGATGGATTGTGTAAAATGATGTATTTAAGAAAGGAGTGACTGTTGAGATAACGGATGATAGGGATAGTGGAGAAGAACCTGTTCTGCCGACCCTGGGATAGGAGCAGGAAGGTTATGAACTTACCCCTCCACTCTTAGGCAGGTAGACCACTTTGACGAACTTGGGCAAGTCTCTTTTAAGTTCATTGTAGAGCCTCTCGTTGTCTAGAACTAATATCACATCCACCTGGAAAAATATAACTTACTTTTATTATTTTTTTATTTCTTTGGAAACCAACATACATTGACCCTGATTATGTATTTTGAATGGAGTAACTAAGGTTTCGTAAACCGCGAACGATCTTATTTTGCTAGCACCAAAGTCTAATTTAGATTAACACTTTTAAATTATACTTCTTAAATTTACTACATTTATGATGTTATTAAACTGCGGAAAACTCTAGAAAAATTAGTTCAATATAGGCATTAAATATCAATTTCAACTAACACTCTGGGCCCGTGGGGGACAGGAGCCCACCGCGTTTTCACAATTATTTCACGGCGTCTGGTAGATACATTGCGTGACCCAGGAGCTGGCTCCTATCTGGCTCAGCGCATTAGTATTGCCATTCAGCGTGGCAATGCCGCCAGTGTCTTGGAAACGCTGCCCTCTGGCAGTGATCTGGATCAGTTGAGCTATCTACAGATCGTTTTAAACGGTCCATAGATAGCTCAACTGTTTCACATGTATTTTATATTATTGTATATTATTAAGATTTGTGAAAGCTAAAAAAATTTTTAACTTATTTTAGCACTGTCATTTGTTTCAAATTTTCAAATTTCAAATTTCAATTCAAAGTGTTTCTCTTTTCGTTCGTAAAGTTTGTATTTTAGGAAACTTTAGGTAGTCCTAGCTGACCCGGCTACTCGTACCTGTGGCTAAGTAGTTCTAACACGTTGAACCAATATAATACTGAACTTTTTAATACATATAAGTATATGACATGAAATAGATTGTAGCATCAAGAAATCGAAACACGACGCCATCTACCAAACATTTACGTAACCTAGATAACAAAAGATGTTGAAGTTAACTTACACTGCCATCTGTTAGAAACTTACAGAACTTGTACTTCAGATTGTACTTCAACATTTTTTGATTACAAATTGAATGTTTTCACATTCAATTTGTAATAAAAAAATGTTGAAGTTAATAATCGATATAAAATCTCGATCGAGAATCGAGAT
Organism: Lampropteryx suffumata; assembly: GCA_948098915.1. Lineage (NCBI taxonomy): Eukaryota > Metazoa > Arthropoda > Insecta > Lepidoptera > Geometridae > Lampropteryx > Lampropteryx suffumata. The sequence goes on along the minus strand of OX402563.1, from coordinate 16,683,300 downwards.
ATTTTAAGTTTCACCAAATTACACACAGTGAGCCGATTTTCATATTTTTTTTTTTTTTTTTTTATATAAAGATAAGGTTATATATAAAACACACATTCCAGTAATGTATCCAGATAAAAACATCGATGTTTATCACTTAAATATTGGTCCAGGTGAATCAAGCACATAACCTACATCACAGAAGACAGACCATGAACTAAAGTGTGAGTCCAGTCGATCTTTAAAACCGAATAAGTTTACTAAGCCGCTGGTGGATCCGTTACTCATAAAAGTTTAAAAGTTTAAATGTACCTCAAATGCTTGAGCTGCGTGTGTCAATATCTTGTATCCTGCACCCTTGATCCAGCCGCACGTATTGATAACCACACCTGAAGCTGATGCTGCAAAAATTATTAAGTTAATCTAAAATGTACAGCCAATTAAATGGATGTGAAAATAAAAAGAAAGTTCCAATTAAAATATAGTGAAATTATGAAGACTGCTTATAGTCCGGTCAATATAGACATTTAAAATAACAAAAATTCCCGGAAAGCCAAATATTGGTGGAGAGCTGGGGTTTACCATTACAAATAAAGTTTTAAAAGTCCCCATCGATCCTATGTGTGCTTCAAAAGTTATTCGGGGTCAAAGGTCAAAATTTGAGGTTTTTTGGATTTTTTTCGAAAACGGTAAGTTTTATCAAAAAAAAACCTCAAACCAAAGTTGTAGACTTTAAAATTCTCTACAAAAATGGTCCATATGATTTTTTTCCTAAGAGTTACCATTCGTGAGATATCGCGATTTTAAGAGTCACATTATACATGATAATGCACACATTTCCACGTCACAAAGTCAAAAGATGATTTATTCAATACAATCACAAGGATCACTTTGAAACGTCTTACATACTAGGTGAATTTAGGTGCCAATTCATCCTAACCCAAGCTCGAGAAGAATTGGCAAGAAACTCGTCTTGGTCCTAGCGCTTTTTTATATGATCCATCTTATAACTACCTTAACTACGAAATACTAATACAAGAGAGTTTATACATTTCAAGTGTTTCGGTTATCTGTCTGACGGCAGAGCGACATGAGGCCATGCATTCTTATCAATAATATAGTCATTTATATTATAATAAGCTTTCTTCAACAGACTACCTTTAATGTATGCTTTAAATTTCTTAATAGGTAGTTTATTAGCATTTTCAGGAAGCTTATTATAGAAGCGCACCGTGTTCCCCATAAATGACTTATTAACTTTTTCTAGTCGAAACCTAGAGATGTATAATTTATGTTTATTCCTAGTGTTGATTTTATGAAGGTCACTATTTTGCTGAATCCCATCCACCTGTGAGGTAGTGTACTCGACGCGTTTTTTTTACCGTGGTTTCCCCTGTAGGCCTACTCCACTAACTGTCATGACAATTTTAGGATTATTTAAGGGAAAAATACCCGTCAAGTTCTAGATATTACTTTATTATTGATATTGTCTTCTTCTTCCTCTTCCTCTTGCTGGATGTTCATAAATTGTTCAAATGTGGCTGAGTCATTAGTCTCTTCATTAGAATCACAGGAATCTTCCTCAATTGTACTCAACTGGACATTTGAGCAAGACTGACCTTGGCAATTGTTACACGCTGGAGAACACAGCAACCCGAATTTTTTACAGCCACATTTGGCACTACAACCTTTTTTGCAATTGCAAAAAATAGTGTTGAGGAGTTTTTCTGGAGCAGGTGGTGGGAGTAAAGTTTTAATCGGTTCCAGAGTATTATCTATCAATTTCCAACCCCAGTCTTCTGGGTTCAGTTGATTGCCTAGCCATGTTTGAACTTGATGGTATACTCGATACAAATATTGAATAGCAGATGCCGATGTTGGAGGAAGACATGATAGTTGTACTTGTTTCTTGTTTCGCGTATTTTTTACAAAAGTTAAGTATCGGTATTTATCAATGCAAGTAATTTTTTTTGGAGCTCCATAAACCGCAAGAAGAAAGCGAATTCCTTCTGTAATTATTGTTTGAGGCCTGGAATCAATTTCTGTAAATACTTTAGCGCCGTCAGTCAAATCTTTTTTTTCGAATACGGACAATAGAAAGAGACAGAGAATAGCCAGATGTTTTTCATGTCCACGTGGTTAGAGGGGATTCAGTTAGGGACTGACTGTCTTTTCAATAAATGTTTTCAGGATAGTATAGTATATATAAAAGAGACACAGATAGGTATATATACATATCTTTGGAATCTGACATTATATTATTAATATCGACATGTATACAACATTTTACTAATTATTTACTTCTGATTTTTACTATTTCTTACTGTGACATTTATTTCGATTTGTTATCTATGTGCTTAATTAGAGTAATTGGTTGTGCCGTTCTAATTATTAATAATAATATTAATAATAAATCTTAAGTGCCTGATATGTATATACGTGGCTTATATGTGCATATCATGTATAGTGTGACTCTTAGAATCGCGATATCTCACGAATGGTAACTCTAAGGAAAAAAATTATATGGACTATTTTTGTAGAGAATTTTAAGATCTACAACTTTGGTTTGAGGTTTTTTTTTTGATAGACCTACCGTTTTCGAAAAAAATCCAAAAAACCTCAAATTTTGACCTTTGACCCCGAATAACTTATGAAGCACACATAGGATCGTTGGGGACTTTTAAAACTTTATTTGTAATGGTAAACCCCAGCTCTCCACCAATATTTGGCTTTCCGGGAATTTTGGTTATTTGACCACTATTTTTATGTCTAAATTGACCGGACTATTATAGAATACAAAATCTCTATTTACACAATATTGACGAGTCATAGATTGAGCACTTGATGTTATTATTTTTGACAATGTTAATGTGATTCATCTTTTCTATTCTATTCTAAAATCTAGCAATACTGCTAAAAATATAAGTAACACAAAGAAACTATTACTATAATATGCATATTAGTAAAAATAACTCTCAAATGGAGAGAGATACAAGAAGTGAAAAAACTTTCGTTGGTTAAGTCATTTAAATGCTGCGCTATTGAATAGATTATAAAATATTCATTATTTGTGTGTATAGAACTCCCCATAAAAGTAATTTAAACATATTTTTTAATAAATTAGATAAAACTTTGACTTATATATCCAAATTAAATTGTAATAATATAGTTGTAGCAGGGGACTTTATTATAAATATGTTAATAAGCAATAATGTGACTAGAGATTTTGAATACTTATTATTAAACTTTAACTTAAAATTAGCAATAAAGCAACCGACACGTTTGACAAGTAAAACATGTATTGATAACTTTGCTCATGACTATAAAAGGAAGTGTAAGACGGAAGTGTTCGAATTAGGCCTATCAGACCACACAGCTCAGATTATAACAAAACCAGTGAAAAAAAAAATTTAATTCAAATTTTGGCATAAATATGTCAGAAATTATAGTCCAGAAAATATTTAAAAGTTTTAAATGTGTTTAAAAGAATTAACCTTTTCTGAAATATACACCACTGACGACTCTTCTATGGCATATTCGCATTTTATCGAGCAATTTAAACTATTTAAACAATTTAAACCTCTGTTTCCCAAAAGAGAAAACTACTATAAAAATAATAAGAAAACCAAAATGGATATCGCGCGGCATAAGTTTATGTAGCAAACAAAAAAGACATTTGCTTTGGAATTACAGAACAAAGCCTAATAATGAAAATATAATTTATACAATAAACGACTTAAGAAAATAATTTCCCTTACAAAACGATCTCAAAATATATATAAAATAAAAACCTCTATCAATAAATCAAAAACCACTTGGGAAGTAATCAATAAAACTAAATATAATACTCCTAAAGAGCCTATACTCAAAATTAAAAATGACGATAATGAATATATAACAGATCCCACAGATATTGCAAATTTATTTAATAATTATTTTATTGACAAGGTTAAACCATTACGCTGGAAATAAAGTAAAGGCAAATATACTTCATCGTGAGAAATCAATGTTTATGTCACCATGTTTACCACACCATGTTATTAAATTATAAATAGCCTTAAAAACACAAATTGTACGGGATCTGATGGAGTAACAACAAAAATAATAAAAGATGTCAAAGAAAATTAAAAGAATCATGTCAAAGAATACATATGCACTCATATCAGTTACTTGATTAATCTCACCATACAAACAGGTGTCTTTCCTCAAGGTCTAAAGATGACTATAGTGAAACCACTTTTTAAAAAGGAAAACAAAGAACGTATGGAATTCTACAGGCCTATTGCTCTCATATTAATATTTTCAAAAATATTCGAGAAGTATTTAATGGTGAAATTAATGACTATTTGGAAAAAAATAATATCTTATGTATTGAGCAAAAAGGTTTTCGCAGAAATAAAACCATTAATATGGCAATATACGATTTTTATAAGAACGATGTTTGTCAAGTTGACAACCGAAATCCCGTTTGAACCATATTCTGTTATATGACTCAAGTGTTTGACTATGTAGACCACAGTATTCTATGCAGTAAACTAGAAGCATATGGGATAAGAGGCAATGTTTTAGATTTAATTTGGTCATACCTATCGAATCGGAAACAAGTGACAAAAATCACAAGATTAAACTATAAAATAAAGTATGAGGTTACTTATAAATCCACTGCACGATATATTTATTATGGTGTTCCTCAAGGAAGCGTACTTGGGCCACTTCTATTTATCATATATATAAATAACCTACCAAATAAACTTAATCACCCAATGACATTGTTTGCAGTATTACGGCCTAGTAGAATCAGTACTTAGGTACGGAATTATTTTCTGGGGTAATTCGACAGATAAAGAAACTGTTTTTAAAACGCAATAACGTTGTCTACGAGCTATGTTTAAAATACGTGTGACAGATAGTTGCAGACCATTCTTCTTGAAACACAAAATTCTTACGCTTCCGTCCTTGTATATACTTGAGGTAGCATTGTTTGTGAGAAATAATCCCCACCTGTTTCCACTAATGTCCGACAATGTCAAACGAAACAGACTTGAGTATAATCTGTGTTTATTTGGATCCAAAACGGCATTGTTACATAAAAGTATAGTCTGTATGGCACCAATAATTTATAATAAAATACCAAAAAGCTACCAGAAACTTTGTGGTAATGAGTTTAAGAATAAATTTAAAAAATTACTAATTGAAAAATGCTATTATAATACTAACGAATTTATAAATGACAAATTTTAATTTCCTATGTAATTGTATTGTTTAATTTTATTGCTTGACATTATCCTAATATTTCATATGTTATTTGAT